>OY982965.1:27622803-28822803 GCA_963890685.1 Plagodis pulveraria | reverse complement strand
ATCACTTACCATCAGGTGAGATAGTGGTCAAAGGTTAACCTATCAGGAATAAAAAAAAATTAGTAAGTAATATTGAATCAGAGATCATGATCATATTATATATTTTTTTAATATTGTTAGGTTTGCAATAACGCCTGCTATGCGGATTACAAAATATATTGGTAAGTATTTTTTCTTGCAGAATGTTGACCTATATACGAGATCTTTATTATATCCTCTTTGACCGATATATCGCACTCTAATCGAAACTCTACATCTGTGAGTGATAAATGTTTAAGAAAATACTGTTACTTTATAATTTAAAAAAAAAAAAAACATCCCAATACGATGGTTAAAGAACGATAGGAAAGATTTGAATTATGACAGCATGTCATGTTAGCTAAATTGGTTAGAGCATACCCCGGCTCAAGAGGTGTATGGACGCGGGTTCGAATCCCGCACATGACTTAAATTTTTCCCATCGTATATTTGTTATTTTATTATATATTGTTTATTTAATAATTTTGTTATATTTTTCATTACATACATACCTAATAAGAGTAATAACACTCAGTAACGCCAGTTTTTGTGTTAACAACACGAAAAAAAAACAGAACTACCCATCTGTACTCCTAATTCATTGCATAAACTCCTATGCAAAGAAGATATTTAAATAAATTTAAAATAATTCAATGGTACCCCAATATCAACATATTTCACCTACATTTATGAGAAAGCTTTTTAAAATCCGGTATCACTAAGCACGTCTTTACCATCAGTGATGCACCCCGCTTATAAAAACAAGTAGCTTCGCATACAGTGTGCGTGATACACATACAAGCATTTCAAATGTGGCCTGTTATTTTTGTTGCGATTGCAGCTCTACTGTCTGTTTAGATTATAATTCGTAAATGCTATACCAATTTGGACTTTTGCAAAACAAAATAAGAACTTTTATATTTTACTTCATTTTAGTTTGTGAACAAAATAACGTACCATTATCTTTTTTTCCAATTATAAAATAACAGTATTTTCTTAACCATTTATCACTTACAGATGTAGTTTCGATTAGAGTGCAATATATCGGTCAAAGAGGATGTAATAAAGATCTCGTATATAGGTCAACATTCTGCGAGAAAAAATACTTACCAATATATTTTGTAAATATTGGCATAAAATGGTTGTCAAACTACACAATCATTCATCCAACTACACAATAACCATCTGCTCTTAGTCTATGCTCGAACTGGTTTTTTCTAACTTCTTTCACCTATTCATAACGTGAAAGCAAAAAGTAAGTTCAAACCCAATAGAAATAAGGTTCAAGATAGATTGCAGCTACAGTCAACGGGACGTCAACGCCGCACTTAGAAATGTTTTTGTCCAAATATTTAAATATTTTGGCGGGAAAAAATGTTTTTGCTTATTACACAATAACTATGAGGCCCAATGATTTGAAAATTTTGGTGCCGATGGCACAAATTCAACCCAACATTTTGAGCTATTAATCAGTAATCTAGCCTTTCCCGTTTGAGCTGTGCAGCATGTGCTAGCTGGGGACATGTGTCCCCAGCTTACACGTTTGTTTGAGCTTGTAGCTCCAAAACCTTAATAGCCAGGGACTTGAAAATTTTAGTGCCAATGGCACAAATTTGGCTCTAAATTTTGACATATTAAACAAAGTCGTAGGTCCATTCGTTCAGAAGATACAGATGAGTAGCTATAGACACGTGGTCTCCAGCTTACACGTTAAAATCGAGTCATAACTACTACAGCTTTCAAGTATGACGTTCAAATTTTTTTGTGCCATTGGCACAAATTATGCTCTAAATCCCTGGCTATAGTATATAACCACATCTACAGCCGTTTCGTATATACAGCATGTGTCAGCTGGAGACCATAACGTCAGCTAACACACTAATAATCACACGTAGCGTCGAAGTTTATTTGGCACCTAAATTTTGAGTTGGTATTCATAATTGCACAAAATATGCTCTAAATATTGGCATATTCAGAATTAAGAAATTTCGATTGAGTAAGCTGGAGACATTCACACAGCCTGTTAACACCTTTGACCACATCATCACTTACCATCAGGTGAGATTGTGGTCAATGACTTACCCACAAAGGATTAAAAAATATATGGATTCACTGTGCTTTTGCGGGTCAACCAGGTTGCAGAGGTAGAGGGTCAAGTCTCAGGTGACAGGACACCTACATTTTGGTGAGTCTGAGGTGTTTATAGGGCGCCATTTCATTAATTTCATCCCAAAATTAGTTTGAACCCTCAATAAAGAAGACAGGTCTGCCGAAGTGCCTGCCCTAAACATATCCTTATGACGTTTACGGCCAGCTTTGTTAAGAGATTTACTGATGTCATATTGTATAATAGACTTTTTTTTCTTCCAAATGGAATAGATTTTAACACTCAAGTGTGAAATAACTCGTTGAAGTCGGTAACGTGATAGTTCAATATTGTGCGCATGGTACCGACTAGGACTAGTTATTTCACACTTTTGAGTGCTGAAGTCGGTTCCATTTTTAGGTAAAAAAAAGGAAAGCTGGTGTATCCCGTGTGGTCCAATTTGAATTTCATCAAAATGAGTCAAGCCGTTTTTGAGTTACACACCAATAACTGAAAAGTGATTTCCTATCTTGATGATTTAGTCCTTGACAGTGAATGACAATAGCCCCCGAAGTAGCAAGGGTAACTAAAAAGGGTGAAACAATATATTTTACCTCAATATAGAACTGACTTCAACACACTAAAGTGTGAAATAGCTTATTGTTAAATGTTATTAAAAAATAAAACCTTGTTGGTTGTTGATCTACCTTACTTACGTCTTTTAGAAAGCTTGTTGAAGCATTGATGGCTCAGTGGCATTGGCTATGGACTGCCGCGCAGCAAGTCCATGGTTCAAATCCCGCCGCGGGCTTGAGCTTCACCGCATGGTGGTAGGGCATTTTGCGAATGCTCGCCTGGCTAGCGACCAACCTCAAGTAGAAAATCTGTCGCCAAGCACCTAACGGTGTGTTCCGGCAGCTGTCCTTGAGAGCCAGTGAAATTACAGGCACATGAGACTTAGAGAGAGGGAACAATGCCTCAAAGTGACGGGCGCAGTGCAATTCATGACTTGTGATGAAATGCATCTTTTATAGGCAGAGGTTAAGTCCACTTAACATCAGGTGGACCTCGGGCTTGTTCCGTCAAAATAACATAAAAAAAGCTATCGACCACTGTTTCTTGAGATGGTGTGCGTCGTTTGTAATCTATCTTTCTTCCAAGAAATTTAAATGGCATAGCTTCAGCAATTGTGGAATAACATTGTCCTCCTATCAAGAGTCCCTGATCGTAAGAGGTAAATTTGGTATTTCATCTACCCAGAAACAGACAGTTGCATTTACTTAGTTCGGTTTACAATCTATCAGTCCGTGCACAGAGCTCATCCACTTCTCGTAAGTTTCTGACATTGTTTCTACGTAACCAATATTGTAAGGTCGGCAGCAAAAGCTAAGATGGACTTACTCTTTAGAGTTCCGTACATAACGAGACCCTATTAATAATTAATTATAAGCCTTGGCTGTATCAGTCCGTCCGTCCCACCTTTAAAGACTGGAACGGTAAAAGGAAGGTAGCGGGTCAAAAGTCACAGAATATGAGTTAGTATGATTCGATCAATTTGTGTTCACGAGACAAGACAAGACCGTGTTAACGAGTAGAATGAAGAAGCGGGTGTCATCGTCTTGAGGAACGGTGGGAGCGATTTAAATCTACCCCCGTTCGGTTTTCTTTTTTGTCTTTATCACTGTCACCCCGACACACTACACACTGATTTTGTATCGACGAATCTATTGATTTGGTTTCCACTCTAATGCGGTGGGTGGAGGGTAAAAGTGAATTACCCGTACACCTGGATATAGTATATAATCACATCTTCAGCCGTTTCGTATATACAGCATGTGTCAGCTGGAGACCAAAACGTCAGCTAACACACTAATAATCACACGTAGCGTTGAAGTTTATTTGGAACCTAAATTTTGAGTTGGCATTCATAATTGCACAAAATATGCTCTAATATTGGCATATTCGGAATTAAGAAATTTCAATTGAGTAAGCTGGAGACGTTCACATTACTTTTTTCATGAGTAATTAATTTTCTACGAATAAATATGAAAAGAAGAGTACGTAACTCTCATACACTTATCGATTTGACTTCGGAATCATCAACTTCACAATTAACCAATAAAACGCACTATCTTCCAAATTCAAATGGATTGGTTAATTGATTTGGCGTTTAGAAATGATTGCATTCGATAGGTCGCGTTGCGGTAATGTTGTTGCGCCGCACGGTACACTTTAAACCACGCCCGCCGCGGTAAGGTTTGCGTTGTGCTGTTTTTGAGCTTGACTTACATTTCTTTACATATTTATTCGTAGTTAGTTCTCAATTGGAATATTAATGACTAACTTTCAGGCCGCGGCTCCGCGTTTAGTTCGGTCATCGCGCAAAACCACCTTTTATTGCGCAGTTGGATGAAATCTATCCTATGTCCTTCCCCGGGTCTCAAACTATTTCATTCCAAATTTCATCCAAATCGGTCCAGTAGTTTCAAAGTTTATTCGTGTTATACAAAAATAAAAATCTTTTCTCTTTATTATATTTGTGTAGACTACATTGCATGCTATCGGTGAGAAGAGCAGCAACCTTGGAACAAACCAACATTGTATTGCAATTATTTTGTATATCCGTTTATAATTTAAATGATGATGAAATATTTTATGATATGATAAATTTTAATAGGGAATACTAAGACGTGATTGTGTAGCTGACGTTTATTGTTGTTATTTCCTCTGAATATTAAAGATGCAGATCGTCACAAGTATCGAGCTGCACTGCGCCCATTACCCTGAGACAAAGTTGTTAGTCTCATGCGCATGTAATTTCACTGACACCCTTCAAACGGCAACACAGTAATGTCATTATGACTGCTTGGCGACAGAAATAGGTACGGTGGCAATAATTCTCCGGACGAAGTCACAGAGTTCTTCTGCTACTGTACTGTATCAGCCGACTCGTCCACTGCTGAACACAGCCGCCCCTAATAAGGGGGTATTTGCCATAATCCTCACGCTCGGCAGGCGGCTTGGGGATCGAAATATACATCGTGAATACCCGTAAAACGGTATTTTATCCCACTTATGCTACTAATAAATTACAATTTTAATATTTTTATTCAACTTAAAAAAACACCATCTCAATTGCCTCTCTTCTATTTCTGGTACCTACACAACAACCATCTATACTGTTTAAAATATCAGTCAATAACACAATACACTGTACAATCATATCTTGTATATACATGACAGTTTATAAAAAAAATATTAAGGGCCTGTTTCAGAATGTTCGAGTAAGTTCCGGTTATACTACCCAGAACATAAAATAACTGAATGATAAAAATTACAGTTAACATGCAGCACGTTTCAAGCTTTAACTGATGGATAGGTTAGATCGATGACTGTGAAACGCAAAGATAGTGTTTTATTTATTAATGTTCTGGGTAGGATAACCGGAACTTACTCGAACATTCTGAAACAGGCCCTAAAATTAAATAAACTATATTCTTAAGTTATTTTGCAATTAGTTTTTTGCAGTATTTCTTTTGATGTATCAGCTCTAGGCTTGCAGTAAACGCGACAATCGTCACATTTGCTGGTTAGCTTTGATGATGATCCGAAGTAGCCTGTTCTCAGGTAATGTGTCCAATGTCGCAAGCATACTGTTAATGTTGCCATATACGCACCCGTTGGCGAGGGCCACTTGGACAGATTGCCCAATTCTGTCCAGGCAGTTCTGGGGAAAAAAATGTCTTTATATTATTTGTCTTAATAGCACCTCTACAGTACTGATATGTGATAAATGTTTGCTAACTCAATTTCTACTTTCTTATCAAGTTTCCATGTTCATCATGAATAAACATCCACTGTTGAACAAATGCCTCCCCGCTGCGCTGACTGACGGCATGGCATGCTACGGCAGCTCATTGGATGCTGTGGCATTCCGCGGCACGTCGTGACATCCCGCAGATAGCCCAACCAATCTAGCGTATTTCCAAAGTTGTTGGTGTCGTTATGATTGATTGGGATTTAGTATTAATATCAGTTCTTCCTGAAGATGAAGATAGACAAATATACGAACTGCCGAGTTGTAAAAAATATATACAATACTTCTCGTGTCATGACACGAGAAGCTACTGTCTCATTGTATCGAAATAAAGTAATATACATTCTTCGGTGGGCACGTTAAGCCCTAAGAAAACAACCTGGACTTATCCAGGTTGTTTTCTTAGAATGGTAGTCGTAGCATGGTGATAGAGCATTTTGCGAATGCCTACCTCAGGTAGAAAACTTTTTTTTTTTATGCCTGATAGGTTAGCCTTTGACCACTATCTCACCTGATGGCAAGTGATGATGTGGTCGAAGATGTTGTTCAGGCTAACCTAGAAGTACTGGCTCTTAACGACAGCTGTCAGAACACACCGTTAGGTGCTTGGCGACAGATTTTCTACTTGAGGGTGGTAGCTAGCCAGGCGGGCATTCGCAAAATACCCTACCACCATGCAAATATCGCCAAACACTAAACGGTGTGTTCCGGCAGCTGTCTTTGAGTGCCAGAGTAACTCTAGGTTACCCTGAATTAAATCTTCGACAACATAATTATTTACCACCAGCTGAGATGATTGACTTGATTAGGAAAAGAATGCCGTGCCGTCCTTTAACTCTTGTGAGTCTTCAGAAGGAGTTGCTGCCCACCTAGTATTTTCCTTTCGTCGGCTCTTCGACTTTCGCAGGTAGATATGAGAGACATTAGAGCCAATGTTCTACCATGTATGTGGTTGAAAATTGGTTCGCATACAATCCAGTGATATATTATATTGTACAAAACTTTACACATTCTTACTGTATATAATCATAATAATAAGTACACATAAAAGTTTGGGTATTTTTTTCCGATCACTAAAGTTACCTTAACAATAGTAAGGCATCTTTAGGAATAATATTATAAACGTAAACAACATAAAATAGTCACAGACTGAATCAGAAGTATTGGTGGTTTGGTCATTACAGTCTGAAACAAAAGTCTTGACTGTTTATTCGTTGTTTGTTGCCACAGAATAAAATAGAAGTCTTGGCGTCTTGCTCGTCAGATGCTAAAACAGAAGTATTGTTTGTTTGCTTGTCACAGATTGACGCGTAAGCGACCATAGATGAGAACCAACAATCACCTGCAGTCTCTCATCATTGTGCAGTTTCCCTCCTCGCTTGAGCAGGGCGTGTGCGTAGGCCTGCACCGGCGGCGCCAGGGCTGCCAGGTGGTGCGCGCTGACGGCGCCGGCTGCAGGCGGCGGGGCGGGGGGGGCCGCGGGGGCTGCGGGGGCGGGGGGGCCGCGCCTGTGGGCACGCAGGCTGTGCAGCACCCCCAGCTGCAGCTTCACGTAGAGCTCCCACTCGGACAGCGGCCGGTGCACCACCTGCTTGATGATCGACTCCCGCTCCACCGACCTCTCCAGCTTTATCTTCTTCATGGGAACTATCACTTCTACCATTTCAGAATCTGTCAACAGTTAATAATTTATCATGTGAATTGGCGACCATGTGATGTAATGACAAAATTAAGTGTTGAGCTGCTAGTGCATCTATTATATATTTTTTCCTTTATTTTTCTTAAGGATGCACTTGCCGGCGGCCCGAACTTATCAGCGGGCGAGGCAACAAAGCATGCTATTTCACCTATACCTTTGTGGGAAAGGGTAAGACTCCGTGATGAGTAGTACGAAGATAGTGATCGCGCATCACACACCCGTATTGCATCTACGCTAATTACGCACACTTGTTTGCGATATATCAATGAAAGCCGAACCATGCCGAACGAATTACGATGTTTGACGACGGACGGAGATAGTGTCTCAAGCTACGTCACGACGTGTGTAGGTATTTCTTATAAAATAATATTATATATTCACAGAGGAATACATTTTGGTTCGGACAGTAGGTACCTACCTGTTGTTATAATTTTCGTTCGTTTTATAATAACATACTGATGTTATTTCACCTATAGTAGGTAAATATTTAGTAAGTAGGGACAATGATTTGTAGGTACATAGTAAATGTATTAGTTTGTTCCTTTCATATTGATGTAGTAAATATTTACCTACAATAATTATTTATTACATAATTAGCAAGTTACTGCTTTTACTACAACATATTTTGTAAAGCAGTGACGGCTCAGTGGCATAGGTTATGGACTTCCGCGCAGCAGGTCCATGGTTCGAATCCCGTCGCGGGCTTAATCTTCACCGCGTGGTAGAAGAGCATTTTACGAATGCCCGCCTGGATAGCTACTACCCTCAAGTAAAAAATCAGTCACCAAGCACCTTAAGGGAAGCAATGATGGCTCAGTGGCATTGGTAATGGACTGCTGCGCAGCAGGTCCATAGTTTGAATCCCGCCGCGATATTGAGCTTCACCGCGTGGTGGAGAGTTCGTAGCGAAGTTTACTTAGCTGTTCTCAACCGATCAGCAAAGTTTAGCACCGTCGCGCGCGGTCATGAGTTGGATGGGTGACCGCTAGGACAATACTACTGAGCGCTTCCGTGCTTCGGAGCGCCTAACGGGAAGCCGTTGGTCCCGGTTGTGGTCTTAGGATGGCAGTCGTTATAGCATGGTGGTAGGGCATTTTGCGAATGCCCGTCTGTATAGCTACCACCCTCAAGTAGAAAATCTGTCGCCAAGCACCTAACGGTGTGTTCCGGCAGCTGTCCTTGAGAGCCAGTACTTCTAGGTTAGCCTGAACAACATCTTCGACCACAACATCACTTACCATCAGGTGAGATAGTGGTCAAAGGCTAACCTATACCAGGCATAAAAAAAGAGCATTTTGCGAATGCTCGCCGGGATAGCTACCCAAGTAGAAAATCTGTCACCATGCAACTAACGTGAACTCAGTGGCATTAGCTATGGACTGCCTCGCAGCATGTTTATGGTTCGAATCCCACTGCGGGCTCGAGCTTCTCCGCTTGGTGGAAGGGCATAGGGCATTTTGCGAATGTTCACCTGGCTAGCCACCATCCTCAAGCAGAAAATCTGTCAGTAAGCGCCTAACGGGAAGCAGTGATGGGCCAGTGGCATTAGCTAGTGACTGCCGCGCAGCAGGTCCATGGTTCGAATCCAGCCGCGATATTGAGCTTCCCCGCGTTGGTGAAGAGCATTTTGCGAATGCTCGCCTGGATAGCTACCACCCTCAAGTAGAAAATCTGTTAGAAAGCACCTAACGGGAAGCAGTGATGGCTCAGTGGCATTAGGTTTGGACTGCCACGCAGCAGGTCTATGGTTCGAATCCCGCCGCGGGCTTGAAATTCACCGCTTGGTAGAAGGGCATTTTGCGAATGCTCGCTTGGCTAGCTACCACCCTCAAGTAGAAATTCTGTCACTAAACACTTAACGGGAAGCAGTGATGGCTCTTAGCAATGGACTGCCGCGCAACAGGTCTATGGGTCGAATCCCGCCGCGGGCATGAACTTCACCGCATAGTGGAAGGTTGTTTTGCGAATGCTCGCCCGGCTAGCGAGCTTTGAGATGAGAGTGTGTCGTACCGATTTCAAAATCTGTCTCTAAGCGGTAATGTACGATGGCATCATGGATCTACCAATCCTGGTAGAACACATTTGGAATAAAAATTCTCTACCTACCCGTAACTGATCTAAATTATTTCCAATAAAAATCAATAACTAATCATAGGTTATTTTTGATTAGATAAGTGCCTACAATCATCGCTAAGTTTACCATATAAACTTTCGTACTACCTTAGGTATAAGTACCTACTACAAATATACATACTTATTCTACTAATTTACGTAGGTAGATACATAGTATTAACTTTATTATTTGTTGTGATCTTATAGCTATGTAGATAGGTATGCAATGTAAATGTAATGCGCGCCCGCGAATGTCGATTTGACATCGCTGATAGTTGCGGGCCTAGGCTGGCCTATATGATAAATGATAATTATATCGTAGATAGGTAGGTATCTTCCATTGAGCTTCTAATTCTAACCCTTTACTCTTTGTGTTAGGTAGGTACTTTCTCGAAGCTATATTACTGCTTAGACTATATTCTAAAAAGAATGCGGACTACCTACGTCCATACCATATCTAACCAAATGCAGCTTTTTATATTGTCTAAGTGTTGCTAAAATGATTAGGTACTCACCATAGCTATCATGACCTGCGTATTGACTAATACCTACTAGGTACTAACTTAGGTGAGAGTAGGTGAGTACCTAGACATAGTTACGTATTTATATTACCCAAGTACCTATCTATATGGATTATGGCGTCCGACACTTACTATCACGAACAAACTAATCAAATGCGAAAGAAAATCCGGTCCCCAACTCCCAACATATGTAAATATATATATATATATATATAAGTACGTAAGTAGGCATAGGCACTACATATTGGTAGTGTATACATACGTGCACACCAAAAAGCAACAGGGCATTCCTACAATATTATGTTCTAAGATCGCGGCGCGATGCACGTGACTTTTGGTAGTGTGCGTTTTGTTAATTATATATTAGTGTGCTGCGCATGAGACCCGCCCGCCCGCTTCCCTCACCGCGGAATGGAAGTATTGACATGAGATGCCCAATATTTTGAACGAAAAACTAGCGCGCAAAACTATGTGTGCCGACCTTTGGCTCTAGGATGTTAATGATTATACTACTGGATGTATTTGTTTTCCATAATGTTATCTAAAATGATCATGAACTGAGCTATGCTTCTATGTAAATAATTTTAGGGATTTCATGCTCTATAAGTCGTTTATTTACGACTAAAAATGCGCTAAAATTCGTGATATTACAGGGATGTTTCGAGGCTTATAACTATCATGTGAAGATTTTTTTTACAAATCGGTGCCAAGACAAGCCTAGATAATGAAGAGATAAATCGATATCATGCTTAGTTCTGGACCTAAATCCTCAAATAAGGGAGTGATCACCCTACGGCGTTTGTATGGAAAAGTTACCGGCCAGTTCAACCTTAAGGCCGGCTTGTACTTGCACAGTAGGCAAATTTAGCGTGCGAGAGTTGTAGGCTATGGACACTACGCGGCGCTGCGCTTTAGATGCACAGCGCTCGTCATGTCGATGTCCCCAGCCGCACGCTATCAGCTTCATAGTGTAACTAAAACAGTTGATCTACTTTAGGTATCTGCTACTAAATCCAGTACTCAATTATTATATTCTTGTGACTATTCCCTTATAGTGCAACTAACACAGTTGATAACCTTTAACTATTACTATTAAAATACATACCGTTAAGTGCTTGGCGACAGATTTTCTACTTGAGGGTAGTAGCTAGCCAGGCGGGTATTCGCAAAATGCCAAATTACTGGTTCTATCTAGAGAACACATAGCGGCACATACCGTTAAGTGCTTGGCTACAGATTTTCTACTTGAGGGTTAGGTAGCTAGCCAGGCGGGTAATCTCAAATTGCTCTACTACCATGCAAAATTACTGGTTCTGGAGGACTCATAGCTACACATACCGTTAAGTGCTTGGCGACAGATTTTCTACTTGACACATCGTGGTAGCAAGCCAGGCGGGTATTTATAAAATACCCTACCACCATGCAAAATTACTGGTTCTCAAGGATACATAGCGGCACATAGCGTTAAGCGCTTGGCGAGAGATTTTTTACTTGAGGGAGGTAGCTAGCCAGGCGGGTTTTCTCAAAATGCCCTACCACCATGCAAATTACTAGTTCTAGAGGACTCATAGCGGCACATACCGTTAAGTGCTTGGCGACAGATTTTCTACTTGACACATAGTGGTAGGAAGCCAGGCGGGTATTTGCAAAATGCCCTACCACCATGCAAAATTATTGGTTCTAGAGGACTCATAGCGGCACATACCGTTAAGTGCTTGGCGACAGATTTTTTACTTGAGGGAGGTAGCTAGCCAGGCGGGTAATCGCAAATTGCCCTACCACCATGCACAACTACTAGTTCTCAAGGATACATAGCGGCACATATCGTTAAGTGCTTGGCGACAGATTTTCTACTTGAGGGTGGTAGCTAGCCAGGCGGGTAATCGCAAATTGCCCTACCACCATGCATAACTACTAGTTCTTAAGGATACATAGCGGCACATAGCGTTAAGTGCTTGGCGACAGATTTTCTACTTGACACAACGTGGTAGCAAGCCAGGCGGGTATTTATAAAATGCCCTACCACCATGCAAAATTACTGGTTCTCAAGGATACATAGCGGCACATAGCGTTAAGTGCTTGGCGACTGATTTTTTACTTGAGGGAGGTAGCTAGCCAGGCTTGTAATCGCAAATTGCCCTACCACCATGCATAACTACTAGTTCTTAAGGATACATAGCGGCACATAGCGTTAAGTGCTTGGCGACAGATTTTCTACTTGAGGGTGGTAGCTAGCCAGGCGGGTAATCGCAAATTGCCCTACCACCATGCATAACTACTAGTTCTTAAGGATACATAGCGGCACATAGCGTTAAGTGCTTGGCGACAGATTTTCTACTTGAGGGTGGTAGCTAGCCAGGCGGGTAATCGCAAATTGCCCTACCACCATGCAAAATTACTGGTTCTGGAGGACTCATAGCGGCACATACCGTTAAGTGCTTGCCGACAGATTTTCTACTTGACACATAGTGGTAGGAAGCCAGGCGGGTATTTGCAAAATACCCTACCACCATGCAAAATTACTGGTTCTGGAGGACTCATAGCGGCACATACCGTTAAGTGCTTGGCGACAGATTTTTTAGTGGAGGGAGGTAGCTTCTTAGAGGGCACTGCTGCTCACTTTCCGGTATTTTCCCTTAGTTGCATCTTACGACACCCACAGTTAGTAATTGGGGCGTGACCATACTGTACTTTTTATACTGTGGCGCGTGAAAACAATGCCATCGAGAAAGTATTTTTTTTTATTTGGCATGGTTGAAATGACGTACAAGACACTCGCCTGATGGAAGATTCACGCCAGCGGATAACCATAAATGTTGCAGTGTCACCATTCTGCTAATAATAATTCTGTTTATAAAGATTTCTAGCTCGTAATCGTCGGGGAGAATTTTGCTGGAGAAAACGACACGCGTCCTACCTCGATGACGCCTAGGCGGGTACTGAATGACGTGCGCGAGAGCTTGAATCTTTAGATTTGTAGTTTATTTTTTCTTGTTAAAAAACTATAGCTAAATTTGAAAATGTGCCTTCAAACGTTACTAATAAATAACAAGCTCTATCCATTGGTAAAACTTCCACATAGTTTCATGATAGTATCTTTAAGTTCTACCTGATTTAAGTAGCGATATGGTGTCATGTTTGACATTTTTTTTTATCGAAGAAATTGTTCATAATCACGTTTTTGACTTTGTACGTTCCTGGAGAGTATGTTCAACTTTATATAAATAATTTTATATATTCTAAATTTTCAATTCTATTCGAGTTACAGATTTTAAAAAATGTCTTAAGTAGGTACAACCTGGCCTTAATGTAAGATCAATGCGCAACCAAACCCCTGAAGACGACAACATCAAATTTGGACAAATTTAAAAACAACCTTTTCCCAAAGAAAGCATTTTTTGCCGAAACGTTTCGGCTCCTCTTCACGGAGCGTGGTATGTTGGGTTACAGTATGTCCCTGAGAAGGACCTTTTTGCACCTCTTGTTGGTGCGGACGCATGGTTACAGCTTTAGATTGTATGGTAGCTGTGTCAGGTGATTGCAGTGGACTGCGCGTACGCTTCACACTCGCTTCCTGGGATTGGCCCTGGAAAGGGCCTTTTGATGAACCCGGCGAGGGGTCATTGCTTGGCATCTACGGGGAGTCAACTCCGTGACCACTGGGAATAGGGATGCTGGCGTATGGTTAGACCAGCATTTCCTAATCTCGGCTTCCGGTTCCGCAAGTGTCCCCTCCATAGAGCTTCGCTACGGGCGTGATTGGAATTATTTTATAATTAAAATAATTGCAATTCACAAGTGTGCGCTGCGATACGTGTGATCCGTACGGAGTCAAGGATCCAACTACTTAATATTGATGCGCGGTGGGAGCGATAACCCCTCAGCACTGTCCCGCATGGGGTTGGTAGTACCAGAGCACCTGCTGCGTGGGACTGTTTGCGCTAGTTGCACCCTATGCACGTACCTGCACCTCACAGCACACTGTGAGGTGCGCCCACCACTCACGCCATCCCTCTACTCCTGGTTGCTCAACTAACAGATCTTGACATTTATAATATAAGATTGTTGTTGTTTCTGAATATATGTTTGAAAATTTTTATTATACCGAAATTATGATACATTTTATGATATTTAAAACTTGATATTATTCATTTTATATAATAGTTAGTTAACTTGTTAAATTGACTGTATGCATAGTTATGTCATATAATTAATTCCTAACATTTTTTACTAGTTGCATGCCTTGGCGTTGCTGTAAATGTAACTGGTAATTGAAATGAAATAAATAAATAAATAAAGAAATAAAATACCGCGGGATGGAAAAAATATCGACTCTGCAAATACCGAAATTACAAAGAACCTGCTGGATTGGATGCCCTAGTTTGTATAGATAGATAATATTACGTTGAACTCAGTATACAGTTGGGGTACCTTCTTATGCGATATGTACCTTGATCGACATATAGCGGCGCGAGAGCACACCAGTGTATGAGGCCGGCGAGCGGCGTGACGGCCGCCATGGGGATGGCGCCGCTCGGCAGGGCCGCCGGGTTCAGCTGAGCCGACATGCATAGCGTAGGGTTTGTGTATACCTGCCGAGTCGAATACAGACAGTAAAACTGTTGTCATTTTACAGTGGACACTTGGCGGCGTGCGATTCTCTATTCATAGACATTCCCCTTATTTGTTTATAATGCCGATATACCAGAGCAATAATTTATTTGCATAAAATGTAAAATGTAAAATGGCTAACTATACACGCACTTGTTATTTCAGCAACTAATTAATACTAAGGAAAACATAACCCTAAAATTTAAAAAAAAATACCCCCATATTACCGTCATTATCAGTGGACCACCAGACAAATTTGTATAGTTTTTAATATAAAAGACAAACATATGACCCTAATTATACTGCATCGTAAATTTTTCTAATAATTGAATCAGTCCAGTTTTGGAGAAAAAAAGAGGGAAGACGAAATGTCGATCTAGTGAATTTTATTTTGTATTCTTTGCACGCACCATTCTCTTTTAAGCCACAGTATAAAAAAGCAGAACATGCGCAACTGCTGCATGCCGTTAATTCGAGGCGCGTAAGTATGAGGCTCATTTTGGCCGTTTTTACGAAGACTTGACACTGTTCCTCTCCTCTGTACAGTGGTTAAGCATTATTCTTGTCTAACATATAAGCTAGTAAGTTTTGATACGATAATAGGGTTGGAATGCCAACTGTGGCGCTTCAATATTTTCCAAATACTTTCATACAATCATTCCAATAACAAAATTATTTTAACTAAGTCACTTTCCAATATTTACATGAATGTATACTATAGTTAATTCACTTTGCAACATGTGCTCATATAATTTTTATATTTTGTACACTGAAAAAAGTTCCTAGTATGTAGTATTCCTTCTCACAAGATGTAATATCAATGGTCGGATGGTCCATAAACTATACATAAATAAAAAGATGTATCTGTTCATAAAGAAAACCTTACTGTGTTTATACATATTACCACCTATTCTTAATAGAACTGAGTAATTAGATTAGACAGTTCAATGTAATTACATAAAATTAGAAACTAGTGAAGTACTAACCCAAGATGTGATTACTTCCAACAAGTTTTTTGGTGGCATTTTTTTAATAGTCTGATTATCATTCATGTACAGTTCTGTGACGGCGGTGATGAAGTTGGACACAAACTGAGGAGCAGTGGTGGCGAGCGCCCGCAGCGACGCCTGATTGGATGTGTTCAGGAAAAAGTGGTCTCGGGTTATGTTCTCTGCAAGTTGCAGTGATTCAGCTGAAGAGCACCCCATCTGTTGTAGCCACACACCCACTGCTACTAAGACCTGAAATATGATAGTAAAATTGATGGTTTTTTCTACACATAAGGTTTATTCTTAGGAGCCTATACATATTTGGTAATTAGTAACAAGATGAAAAACAACTACTGATCATTATCATTGATAATTGTAGTGGAGAATTATTTAATTTACAACTACGCTTCTGGACTCATCTATTGGCCCACCTTGTATTTTCAGTTTCGTTTGGTCCTAGCTAAAATTTTATATTAGGTCGAGCAAAAAGTTTTTATGCAGTTTTGAACCTGGCACATTCACAATTTCATTCAATAGTCTTTTTTTGAATTTCGAACACAGAATTTAAAGAAACAAAAGACAATTTGGAGCCTGTTTGTTGATATCAAACAATCGAATACTAAGAAAACTTGGTTTTATTGGTTTACTTGGATTTAATTCTTGAAAAAGTGATTGATATCTTTGGTTTTGCAACAAACATTACTTAATCTTAACATTAAGGTGAGGTTCTATCAATAATCTATGGATACTTCACCTGAAGTCGCCGCCCAAGCTGTGGCACTTATTCAGGCCGGACACAGCCAAAGAAACGTGAGTGCTCAACTTAATTTAAGTCGATCTGCGGTCCGAAATGTTTATCGGAGGTACCTAGAGACTGGCGGCTTTGTTCGTCGCCAAGGAAGGCCACGATCTCGGGTCACAACTGAAAGGCAGGATCGATTCATCGTGACGACCAGCTTGAGAAATCGTCACCTTACTGGAGATACAAAACCAACTTCGCGACTTCCACGGAGTATCTGTGAGCGCTCGAACTGTTCGGAGAAGGTTAAAAGAACGCGATATGGTACCACACAAGCCAGCTAATGGGCCCAAACTAACGCGAGCCCACCGAACAGCGCGCCTTCATTTCGCACGCAGTCATTTAAATTGGACACAGCAAGATTGGAGCCGTGTACTCTTTTCTGATGAGTCTAAAATTGTGTTACATGGCAATGATGGAAGGAAGAAGGTCTACCGACGTAAGGGAGAGCGTTTCGCACAATGCTGCTTTGAAGAGAGGGTTGCTTATGGCGGTGGCTCATGGACTGTCTGGGGCGTTATATCCGCGAGCGGCAAAACTCAACTTGAGGTTGTTACAGGACCACGGCTGCCAACATTAAATGCTGAAAGGTACATTCGTGAGTGCTTAGAACCTCACGTGATACCATACGCGGACTATGTGGGCCCAAATTTCCTTTTTATGCATGATAATGCAAGAGCCCATGCGGCCGGCATCGTCAGGGAATATCTTCGGGATGTGAACATCACAGTTATGGACTGGCCAGCCAGAAGCCCAGACATGAACCCTATTGAGCACATGTGGGACGAGCTAAAAAGACGTGTTAGGGCTCGTCAGCCAGTTGCCCAGACGATGCAGGAGTTGAAAACTGCCATAGAAGAGGAATGGGAGATGATCCCTTAAAATTTCATAGAGCGGTTGATAAACTCTATGCCTAATCGTATGAGAGCTGTGGTAGATGCCCATGGAGGCAACACGCGTTATTAAATTAAACCTTTATTTGATAAAACATGTTTTTTATTCAAAAGTCAATTGCCTTTAACAAGGCGCATATCCGACTTGTTAGGCGTAGCTCCATGTCGTATGGTATTCTGAATTCAAATTTAAAACAATACGATCGAAAAAGATGGTAAAATGTGCCAGGTTCAAAACTGCATAAAAACTTTTTGCTCGACCTAATATAAAATTTTAGCTAATGAAACTGAAAATACAAGGTGGGCCAATAGATGAGTCCAGAAGTATATAATATGGGGCCTTTGGACTCGTAAAAGGCAATCAAATGAGTAATATTAATTGCATTCATTCGTTATCAGTCAAAGTAGCAGAGTCTATTATTGCTACTATTGTACCATATTTAGTTAACTACTTTTAATCCTTGTAATTGCTAAAGGAACCTTTCCAGATCTCATGGAACATAGTTAAATTACACCTATTTTCAAGACCCTAACAACTATAATAGACCTGCATCCAAACTTCTTGCCTGTATAAAGTTTTCGAAAAAATTGTGTGTGAACCCCCTAAGGCATAGGGTATGTTCAGGGGTCTATAACACAATCCTTTTGATGGAATGGAGAATTTAACTTTGAACGCTCGTAGCGAAGTTTACTTAGCTGTTCTTAACCGATCAGCAAAGTTAAGCAACGTCGCCCGCGGTCATGAGTTGGATGGGTGACCGCTAGTGACATTACTACTGAGCGCTTCCGTGCTTCGGAGGGCACGTTAAGCCGTCGGTCCCGGTTGTTATCTTAGTATGGCAGTCGTTATAGCATGGTGGTAGGGCACTTTGTGAATGCCCGCCTGGCTAGCTACCACCCTCAAGTAGAAAATCCGTCGCCAAACACCTAACGGTGTGTTCCGGCAGCTGTCCTTGAGAGCCAGTAATTCTAGGTTAGTCTGAACAACATCTTCGACCACATCATCACTTACCATCAGGTGAGATAGTGGTCAAAGGCTAACCTATCAGATATAAAAAAAAAAAAAAAAAAACTATTGCAAGTTTTATCCAAATTAACTTATTAGGAACTGGATAGGACCTGCATTATATCTATTACGAGTTTAATCCATAGGTATTAACTTATTAAGAACCGGCTATGACCCGCGTTATATTTACCGGAAAGATTCCTACCATTTTCGGACTCTTTTGAAGTTCTTCACTGACTTGAGTCAGAGTCAGTTACACGCTGAGGCCCGTGCTCGTTGCTTCGCGCAATCGTGGCTCCCAAATGAAGGACTTCAAAACATGTTGGAATATTACCGGTATATATAACGCGGCAAGCTCCCCAGGTTGGGTAAAGGCCTCCTCCAACGATGTCCACTTCTCTCTATCTTGTGCTATTTCCCACCACTTTGGACCAGCGACTTTTTTTATTTCGTCCTCCCAGCGTGTTGAGGGCCTTCCTCTCTTTCTTTTTCCTTGAGGTCCTCTCCATATGGTGGTGTTGTAGGTCCATCTTTTGTCTTTAAGCCTCGCTATGTGACCGGCCCACTTCCACTTTAACTTTTGAGCATAGCTTAAGGCATTAGTGGCTTTTGTTTTTTCTCTTATCTGTACGTGTCTAATCTTATCTAGTTTCTTTATTTTTAGCATGCTTCTCTCAATTCCGCGTTGACAGGATGTTATTCTTTGCTTAACTATTGACGTAAATTTCCAAGTTTGACATCCATATGTCAAGCATGGTAAGAGGTTAGAGTTCATTGTCTTAGTTTACAGTTTTATTGGCATGTTACTTTTGAAAATTTCTTTCAAACTCCAGAATTTATTCCATGTTCGCTGAACTCTTCTTTCAATCTCTTGTTCGTTGTTTTCTTTATCAAAACTGATTGTTTTTCCTAGGTACGTATATTTGTCTGTATAATCTAGTGGATATCCATTGACTTTTATGGGTTTTTTGAGGCTATTAGACAATACCATGGTCTTAGTGAGATTAATTTCAAGTCCTACGTCTGCACTAGCTGATTGTAAGTCATTGATCATGAGCTGTAGTTGTGAGCTTGTCTCGGATAATATTACTATATCATCGGCGAAACGCAAATGACTCAGAAAGGTTCCTTGTATGTAGATTCTTCTATTGCTCCAGTTTAGTTTGCTGATGATGCTTTCGAGTATGGCTATAAATATTTTTGGTGACAAGGGGTCGCCCTGTCTTACACCTCTCTTTATTTCAAAGCTCGGGCCCAGTATGTCCAGCTTTATTCTGCCCATGTTGTTGTTATATATGTTCCGGATCACTTTTATATACACTTCACTTACTCCCTGTTCTTCCAAGCTTTGCCAAACGTTGTCGTGAGTAACCGTGTCGAAGGCCTTTTGGTAGTCAATGAATCCTAGATAGAGTGGTCTCTGTTGTTCCCGATATTTCTCTATGATTAACTCTAAGGTATGTATATGGTCTATCGTAGAGAAACCTTTTCGGAAACCAGCCTGCTCTACAGGCTGTCTTGCTTCGATTACGGGGCTGATTCTCGAGTTTATAATCGCCGAGAAAAGCTTGTACAGGGTTGGTAGTAGGCTTATCGGTCTATAGTTGCCTATATCTTTTGGGTCTCCCTTCTTATATATCAAAATAATGTTGGATTCAGACCATTGTGCAGGCGTTTCCGAGCTTTGTAATATCAGACTGAATAGTTCGGCGAGCGGTGTTGCCAGTATATGATAAGCTGCAACCGGGGGAGCTTGCTAACAATTTAACATACTATATAGATATAACAGTAGCTCAAAAAATGTAGCAAGATCAAATAAAGGCTTTTTTATTTTTTATTTTTATTATATTTTTATTATTATATAACGCGGCCCCTAGCCGGTTCCTAATAAGTCAGAATAATTTAGACATATAATAATAACGTCCCCCTATGACGGTAAAAGTAATACAATTGGAGCACGAAATTTAGGCTCGAAAGAGCATGCCCAGGTGGCAGAGTAGTTTAAGCATCCGACGCGAAATCGGAGGACGCGGGTTCGATTCCCGCCCAGGGCATACAATTTTGTGCTCCAATAATTTGTAAATATGATTTTCGCTTAGCACGCGATAGTGCTTGTAATTATATTTAGAAATAAAGGATATTTCGTCTTTTCGCATTAAAGTGTACAATATCAAAAAATTCAGGAAATTGACTTACAAAAATGTTTAGAATCGCAAATATTTTGTCTTAAAAAGTGACAAATGAACATAGTTCAACAAATACTGACTAGTGGACCATTGGTTAGTTTTAAATTGGTGGAAATGAAAATTTGTTTTATGTCTAAAGTGTACAATTTTTAGTTTTGTTTAAGTGTCTGAGTGCTTCCACAAAGTGTATCTTCAAAAGTTTACGAAAATGAAATTCTAACATTAAATTCATTAAGTATATACAATCTCTAAATTACCTATATAATCTTTCTCATAAATATATTGTTAGCTTTGAATAACTTTTCTGTTCACAATAGTTTTATATTGTTCTTATATCATTATAGTGATAAAATATAAGGAATATGTTGATTACTTTTATAAGTCAAAGTTTTTTTTTTTTAAATTATATGCTGTTTTAGATTTATGGTGTAAAAACTTCTTTGTATACTTTTAATATCAGTACTTTTAAACATAATTCTGGTTCCAGAACTACATTGGTTCTGAGAATGTTCACTTTTTAATTTTAAGGTCATTTCAGGTTATGTTTTTGTCACCTATTTAAGACTGTGTTGCTTATAGAATTTCTTTCGTTGCTCTGAAGGAAGCAAGAAAAAAAAGCATTAATTTTAAATATATTATGAAAACAAATTAATGCGATGGTTAAAATAATGGTTAAAATTACCAAACTCTTATTTAAACTTTGTGAACTAAACTCATGTTTCTAAATCATTAACGGGTCTATTCGCACACAAATTAACATTTAGTTTGATTTTTGTCAAAATACCATTTTGATGTAAATTTTTTTTTGATTTGAGAAATATGTCAAGGTCAAAATCATTTATTCAATTTAGGCGTCTACCACACTCTTATGAAGGTCAATTACAAATGTTCATATAGAAATATTCTACATTGTATTGCCAAATTCAATTCAAGTAACGCATTAATTTCCCAATATGGATTTTTACTGTAGTTTGTAGCTGTGATTTAAACCAGCAGACAGCTGTTCTTGAAAAGGCTAATGGTATGCAGAACCGTAACAGAGTAAAGTGTAACTCGCAATTGGCCAATTTTATAAAACATCTTATAGTAAAAAAAACTTAAATATGCTAATGGTGTGACTTTTTTCTTCTTTTTTTTTTCAATTACTTTTCAAGACAATTACCCTTTCAAAATAGTATGCAATGCACCAATAAAAATTTACTGAGCAGTTACTAATCGAGGGTTATTGGCTTAAGTTTATGAGACACTGTAATTCTTTTTACACCTTTATCTATTTCTGTTTTAATAATTATTTAAAACTTTTTTACCTTTTAATTTGTATCGTCTTTAGTGATAATTACAAGACTTATATTAAAATAGTTCAATCATTTCAAAATTCTTAAAATTTTACAACTTAGTAAAACTGAAATAATGTTATTTTGGTGGCATTGAGCTAGGGCACTACACAATATACACTTTTAATGAGAAGGGGCGATGTAACAAATACTTTTTTTGTAAGGTATAATAGTGTGATTGCTATAGTCATGATAACTTACAGGGGTACTAGAAGCTGACACTGCCATACTGGCTAGTATACTAAGGATCTTTAATCTCCTCAGCCCTTCCATTCCTCCAAATAGCGACAAAAAAACTGTGTTTTTAGTTATTTCATTTGCACATGAAGACAGATAATCACATAGGACGTCGATCAGCTGTAGCTCTTGAAGAGGGCTAAGGCCTGCACCACGGCGGCCTCCGCGACGATCGGTCTCATAAAACACAAATTCAGCAATTATATCCATCGCTACATCTAACTGTTTGCTAGATGGAGCACCACGACCGACCAGAAGTTGTTCTGAAAAACGTCCATTCTTTGTATGAAAATGAAATTTATCAGAATTAAAAAAAACAATCTGATCACTTTTAATTTACCTACCAGTCCTGATTAAAGCTTCTTTAGCACACATAGGAAAGTCAATTTTGCGTAGGGTATGCTTCAGATCTGATATAGACATTTTTATGGATATATTTTCTTCAATGCAGAAAGACAGTTTACTCAGTACAACTAAGAAGTAGAACAGAAAGTCAAGGGCGAAGCTCAAATCCCGTAGGAAATACAGCTTTCCAGATTTGTGATGTTTTCAATTTTCATAATATTTTCCTTTCAGAACCACAGAACAGATCCATCACGTATATACAAAGTTACTTTATGTCCATCACAACAACATCACATGTGGGGCGTTCGTATATCCTATCAGTTCCAAAAATAACACTCACAAACGCTAAAAATGATCACACGGGCCGTTCGATTTGGGACTTCGTGAGCAAAAATATCGTTTTCGCTCACCGTTCGGATAGCTTTGAAAACGCTACAAATGACAGAGAAAAGTGATATTTTAAATTTTTGACCCATGTCTTACCGTGGGATCGTTGTGATCGTTTTTTGATAACTGCTGGTTTGACAGTATATGGCGTGATTTAAGAGTTTACAAGTTTTTTATAGTATTTATATTTTATGTAGTAGGTAGCTACTTGTTTTGTTAATTTTAGAGATTGGTTCCATGTTTCGTACTGTGCAAAATTGTTAAAATATTGTCGGTTGTCAAAGTATGTTTTAAGCCGTTCGGATAGCATGCAGTAATTGGTGGTCAAAAATAGCAAAACCTTCTATCCGAACGCTAATACACAAATGCCACTTTTGAAACTGCTACAAACGCAATCGAGCCAAAACGAACGCACCTATGTAGGGCGTTCGGATAGCCTATCGGTGCCAAAAATAACACTCACAAACGCTAAAAATGATCACACGGGCCGTTCGTTTTGGGACTTCGTGAGCAAAAATATCGTTTTCGCTCACCGTTCGGATAGCTTTGAAAACGCTACAAATGACAGATAAAAGTGATATTTTTGACCCATGTCTTACCGTGGGATCGTTGTGATCGTTTTTTGACAACTGCTGGTTTGACAGTTGTATTTGGCGCGATTGAAGAGTTTCACAAGTTTTTTATTTATATAACTAGCAGAAGCCATTAACAAAGAAATAATAATAATATAGGTACCTACTTTTTTGTTAATTTTAGGGATTGATTCCATATTTCGTACCGTGCAAAATGGTTAAAACATTGTCGGTTGTCAAAGTATGTTTTAAGCCGTTCGGATAGCATGCAGTAATTGGTGGTCAAAAATAGCAAAAGCTTCTATCCGAACGCTAATACACAAATGCCACTTTCGAAACTGCTACAAACGCAATCGAGCCAAAACGAACGCACTCATGTGGGTATATTCCATTTGTCGCTAAGAACGTTATTTTCGATAATTTTGATCACATTTTGCGTCTATGGTTGTGACCACTGTGATCGTTTATAACTGTCATCCCCTGTACCATTTAGGATAAGAACGCTAAGAATGCCACTAAAATTTGTCACTTCTGACACTTTTGACATTAGATGTAGCTTTTATGGCGAAAATAACGCTAAGACCCATGTGGAACAACTTTTTGAGCTAATAAAAAACTTAGCGCAGTAGGGAGCGCCGTTACGGATTACGTAAAAACATTTTGAAGAAAAAATATTGAATACCCCTGACCAGTCAGTTTGACAATGACATATATTGACATTTCTTTGCTTGCCTTTTTGATCTCGAATTAAAAACCAGAGCTATAATTATATTGCTACGCGTAACGCTGGAACTCGCACTCGACTGAAAGTATAATAATTTTTTTTTTACACTAGCTTAGCTCATACACCACATAGAGCATCTTGAAATGTAAAAATTGCACTTGTTTTATTTTTTACTTTTCTTGCTAATGATAATTACACCTAAATACGATTTTAATTAGAAAGACCTATGTATTCTTAACCACCTAGATTAAAAATAACAAAAAAATAAGTGATAGATTTCGTAGAATTATAAAATGTGTGTACATAAGACGATAATTTCACCTATTTATTAAAAACAATCATTACTTTAAAATTTAAGACCTAGAACTATAATTTTTAGTGGTTTTGGTAGATAATAGTTCCCCCTATCACCCACACCCCGTTGGTCCACTACTGACGGAACACCCTGTATAAACAGTACTTATATAAAAATATAAGTAATTTAAAAGCATCGAACGAGACCTATTTATTTGTTAGCAAAATTATTTTCTAGTTAGGCACTGTGACATCAATGTCTAATAATAATATCAGTGTGACAAATTAATAAAAAAGTAGAGTGACTTTCATTCATTTCCTTTCTTGTTAGATGTCTACAGGGGAGCGAGCAACTGATTTGTATCTATACGTAGTATATATTCTACTTGATCTATGGGAGCGAGTCTCCGTGGCGGGAGGCGCTTAGAAATGAGTACTAATATATATTCTGTGGCATTGCACCGAGCGTGATTTTGTATTTTGCATTGAAAGACTTGGCCCTTGCACTACAATTTCTCCAAATACCCCATGCTCGGTTAAGTGGTCTCTTATCAGACGTTTTAGATTAGGTATTTCCGATTCCACTTTTACAACAATCCCATCATGTATGACTGATGAATTTATGAATTATTTAGTTCCTCCATTCGTTCCTGAATTTGAATTGGTTTGCCCTCAAATTTTACACAATCAAAATGAATCTTTCTTAAATTCTCCTTTTACTTTAAACGAACTCAAAGGTATTCTCTCTGGCATTCAAGACTCTGCCCCAGGAGAAGATGGAATCCCATACTCTTTCTTCACGAATCTTGGAGAGAATAGTCTAAAATATTATTTAGAGGTTATAAACAATGTCATATTGACAGGTGACGTTCCATCACAATGGAACTCCCAACTGGTGTTGCCTGTGTTAAAGCCTAATAAAGATCCATCTGAAGTTTCTTCCTATCGACCCATAGCTTTGTCGCCTGTCATTACCAAAATTGCGGAACATCTGGTAAAAAACAGACTTGAGTGGTTTATAGAAAGTAATGGTTTGCTTTCAGAATCACAGTACGGATTTCGTAAAGGAAAAAGTACCCTAGACAGTGCAGCAATCCTTTTAGCCGACATCCGATTAGCCTTTTCTCAAAATGCGTCAGTTACAGCTGTTTTTCTAGATATCAAATCTGCCTACGATAAAGTCTGTTTAACTATCTTAAAAAAAAAACTACAATGTCTCCAAGTTCCGTTAAACTTAAGAGGCCTTTTACATTTTGCAGCCCTCTCACTCGCACTTTTAAAGATTATTTCAAATAGCAACAATGTGGTTTATATTTTTTTAAATGTAGTCAATCATTATTTCGCTGCATGCAACTATAGATGTTCTCAACATATTTTTACTTTGTTACATGTTGAGTCCAATTAGAATTAGAGGCCCAAAATTTAAAATAACTAAATTACGCGTTTTGGATCCCCCATAACAGATATCAAAATGAAAATTAGTAGAGAACATCTATAGTTGTATGCAGCAAAATAATGATTGACCACATTTTAAAAAATATAAACCATATTGTTGCTATTTGAAATTATCTTTAAAAGTGCGAGTGAGAAGGCTGCAAAATGTAAAAGGGCTCTTAATTAACTTTATTATAAATTTAATGTCTGGTCGTTCAATAACATTAGAATCGTCAAGGAGGATTATTTGGAGAGGAGTCCCTCAGGGATCAGTGCTTAGCCCAATTCTCTATAATATATACAAGGTCAACCGGGGCTAACGCGTCTATGGGGTTAAGGCATCTAATCCAATTATAATACTAAACACAAAATCTAGAACTACTTCCGCCATCTTTTGAACGTGTTTGATACTAAAACCACATTATTTGATCGGTAGAGGTCGCAAGAGGCCTCATTTTTGTATAAATTTCCGCCATCTTGAATATGACATTTTCTTCGGAACCTCACGTAAGTGACATGTGATATATAAATATCCTGAAATCCCAATGTTTTGAAGATGGTCGTTAATTTTTAACGGTAAATATTTTGTAATATGAATTTGTTTACGTGTTGTTCTAATTACTTTAAGGAAATTACTTAAGATTTGTAGTCCACGTGCAATAAAAATATTGTAGGTTATATTTTTGCATTGGGGCTATCGCGTCTGTCCCGTTGGGGTGATTGCGTCTTATGTAACGCAATAGCCCCATTGTCTGAGGTCCTAAACCTTTTAATTTTATGATAACAGTGATTGAGGTATATGTATGTATATCTATGCTGTATAGACAGATAGTGGAAAAAAAAATGCGTGATATGCTGATTGCAGATTTAGGGCTAAAAGAATATATAGAGGTAGCGTCAATTTTGTATGTTTGTTGATTGATAATTTGAAAACTTCTTTCACTATTGAAAAGGTAACATTTTTGAAATGGTCTTACACTGTATATTAACCCTGATGAAGTCAGCCCGGATCGCTAATTATATTAGGGATACACTCGTTTTGCGGGAGGCTGGTAATTAATAATTCAAATAGTGGTGGATTTCTTATCGTAACATATTTTAATGTATTAAATTAATTGTTGTGATTTTTTTATGAAGTTAATGGAAGGTCGAAGCGTTGCAAAGTATATACTTTCTAAGACAATTATTATTATAGAGCCTTTTTTTATGTTATTGTGGCGGAACAAGCTCGAGGCCCACCGCCCTAGTGCCTCATACTCCCGCATAAACTCTATATATTTTTCCCTCAGCACAAGGGCCCCTGTCCATACAAATTCTGGTAGCAGAGCGCGGTCGCTACTTACATCGTAGTTACATTTTGGCGGCAATTGGCAAGCGCGGACGCTTCATTACATTTTGCATAAGTACCACACATTCTTAAACGCGGTCGTTTTAAAATAAAATAAATTAATTGGGCACAGCAGATTATACAAAGTTATAAATAGGTAGGCAAACTATTTCACTGGGTTTTCTATTTGTTCGGAACTATTCGCATGACGCAACATTATGTGTTAACTAATCGCCTACCTTCGTACGATATTTAAGTTACGTTATTATTGACGAGTTTGGTTATCGGTTTAAAGGCTTGGAAACTCGTGTTTGTTTACCTTTGTTTGCCTTTGGAAGACTTGCGAACCAGGTAAGATTATTAACGTTTACTACTGTTTTTTTTTTATTTGTGTTTATTACGTCCTTAGGCCCCTGTCCATACACCTTATATAGTTAAAACATGTAAAAGGAAACACCATATCCTTATAAAATATTATTTACCTAATTTCAGTGTTGTTGGTAGTATGTTTTTATTAATTTCTATATTAACACATAGAACAGAGGGTTGCAAGTACATTTCTATGCAAAACTGCAAAGTTCTACTTCGGAAGAATCTCTATTCCCACTATTAATTAATACTTAACCTTTGAGAAGAAAATTGTTTGTTACTCCTGGAATCTAAGATGGGGCGAATGCGTCTACAAGAGAAAGTATAAATTAGACGCTATAGCCCCGAACATTTTTGTGTCACCCGTAATGAGAGATCATGCCCAGAATTTAGCTCATGATATAATAACTAACTTGATCTCTAGTGCTTTTACATAGTTTCATGATTAACTTTGTTGATAACTCTTCCAGTTATGTGATGCTAAACAAAGACGCCATCGCCCCACGTGGGGCTATTGCATCTAAAAATCTCTGCTTTTAATAATTAATTATTTTCATACAACAAGGATTCAAAATGTCAAGAAATAAAATTAAAGTATAATATTAGATAAAATATTCTATTTTGTGTTGTAGGTTACAGTCTTATAAGTTCAACCATTAACTTGCTATAACCAGTTAAAAATGCCGTAAAAAGTATTGTAACGCAATAGCCCCGGTTGACCTCACCAGCGATTTAGATAAATATATAAACAACACTTCAATTTTACAATATGCGGATGATTTATTATTATACAACGTGAATTGTAGTGTTAGTAATGCCTGTCTTTTACTTTCAGCCTCTCTAACTAATCTTAAAGTCTGGCTAGATAACAATGGATTAGATCTGTCTGTGTCCAAAAGCTGTGCTCTTCTGTTCACAAGACAACGTGTGCCACCACCCATAACCTTACTATGTAATGGTAGTCTTGTCCCTGTTAAGAAGCAAAATTTTTGGGTATAATTTTAGATGCTAAACTAACTGGTCTGCCCCACTGTGAGTATATTGCAGCAAAATGTGAACGGTCACTCAACATTCTTAGGTGCTTATCAGGCGTTTGGTGGGGTGCCCATCCATTTTCTTTGAAGCTGATGTATAATGCTCTTATAAGAAGTGTTTTAGATTATGGGACATTCTTGTTAGAGCCATGTAGCTCAGCTGGGATGAAGAAATTGGATGGCATCCAGGCGAAAGCTCTTAGAATCATAACTGGTGCCATGAAAAGTTCTCCAATAAACGCTTTACAAGTAGAATGCGTTGAACCACCACTTCCATAACGACGACAATTTCTCGCAGATAGATTTTTCTGTCGCATTACACAGTTCGCCAAACACCCACTGATTTCAAAACTTAAAAACCTTTCGGAAATGGTTAATACATCTAAATACTGGTCTCATAACCATGTACGATAAATAGTTTAATAAAATTCAATAAGATCGAAGCTTTAACTCACCGCACCCATAAACACCCCATATTTGAAACTAGTTATGAATCTCTTTTAGTCAAACCAGATATATGTATTAAGATATTGCCAAAGGAGACCCATTCGCCAATGAGTGTTTAAATAACATCATTGAATTATGGCCAGATTGGAATCAAATTTATTGCGATGCCTCAAAACATTCAAATTGTGACTGTGTTGGTGTAGGTCTATTTCATCGTCAGTTCAATATTATAGAAAAGATAAAATTCCCTCTTCAAACATCTATTTTCACCGCAGAATGTTATGGAATTTATAAGGCTCTTGAATATATCCTCATTATTAAACTCTCAAATAGCGTAATTTTCTCAGATTCCATGAGTGCATTAAAAGCTCTTATGAAATTTCCCTTCAAAATAAATGCATATTTTCCGGTTATTATCGAAGCCCGAGAAATGCTTATTAAATGCGTAGATAGAGGGTGTTCTGTTTTGTTTGCCTGGATTCCCAGTCACAGCGGAATAAAGGGAAATGAGAAAGCTGATCAACTTGCAAACCAAGCAATACAGTGTGGAGACATGTTCCCATATAAGAATTTTCCTCAGGATTTAGCTGCTCTCTCTAAATTAGACTTGCAACGTGCTTGGAATGAAGCCTGGACAAATAGTGCCAAATAAATAAGGAAAATCAAAATAATAAAAGTATACATAGTAAAATAATTATAAATGGTATGTCTGGAATTTGTTCAATAAACAAATATAAAAAAAAAACTAGACTTTATTTGAATTACTGTTATAAATCTTATTTTACGCTTATGCAGTCAAGTGCAGGCTGCGTGGCGTTTGTGACGTCACGTCGGCTTAACAGGAAATTAGGCGGAATTGTCACTAGATATATATAATTTTTATAAAGATTTTTTTAAGTGTTTTATTAAATAGTTAATTAAATGTTTTCTTAAAATATTTGTTATTATTAAAAATGGATTTCCGCAAAGTAACGCCTGAATCTATTCATTAACTTTAGACATATTTAGAAATCTCTCATTTATTGACCATAACAATGACCTATCGGAGTGTGTTAGGATACTTATCTACATTACAAAGAAATAAAGAGACTGCACTTCTTCAGAAGTCTTGCGACAATTATACCTGGCCCTATGCCAGCTATCATACAATACTGCATATATCTGTTAGGGATGTGCAGGTAAAAGTAACTTCATAACCATTAAGGGTTCAAAGGGCTCACATTTAAGACATTTTGAAGAAACCCTTCAGGCACCTGACTATTGCTATTTTTTTTATCTTTACCAGGAGTTAAATATTCTTCGAGTTAGACAGCTCTTTGTTCTCAACGCTACTGTAAGAGCTAATAGAGAATATCTGAATCATTCTTCTTCCTTCCTCTCTCTAGCACCACATATTTTATTGCAAAACGAAGTCCAGCTTATGCTCACATCAAAACTTTTAATGTTAGCAATTTCTGCGACTCTAAAGCCTGTAATAAGATAGTAAAAGACACACATATTTATTTACTTAAACAGGAATTTATAAATGCACAAAAATTTTCCCATGCCTTCCAACAATTTCTATGATGCATTCTCAGCACAACATAATATTCACATTTTCTCACTTTCAACCATTTTTTTTTATTCTCTAAGATACTTCATAATACTTTTCTGTGTTCCATGTCTCTCAAACCATGGCTTAGTTTGGGACTCAATGCTGGCCTTCCTTAAACAAATATTTTTTGTTAACATGGTTTTATTCTACTAAATTGTAAATGTATTTGTAAATATTAATATTTGTATTATATTTACAATTACAATGATGTACAGAAACTATTAAGATTTTCAAACATTTTTGTGATCAGGTAGGTAGTAAGCAGATATGCAGATATATGTATAGAATACTAATTTATTTTCTTATTTACATTAAGATATCTCAGCACATTACTATGATTTCATTAGCCTGACATGCAAGAGAGAAAATATTAGTATTAAAATATAGTTTAAGTAATTAAAATGTAATGGGGTCAACTTCAATCAATTAAAACAAACACTTCTATGCTCATTAATTATAAGTTTGTACACTCTTAGTACTGTGTCCTAAGAAGCCCTATCTTGGTGCTTCATTAATTGCCACTAGTTTGGTTTTTTGAACTGATGATTGTTCTGGTTAGCTTGACTAGACAAAAAGGCGAGGTGTCCCTTGGGGCACTTATTAGCATAGTGGCCTTTGTTTCCGCACTTAAAACAGGTGACCTCTTCAAGTGGCTTGTGAGCTAGCCGCTGGAGTCGCGGAGCGGCATTAGCATCATTATCTGTTTCACTAACTGGCTTTACATAGCCCAATGCCCGTAGTCTAGCCTCTTCTTGTCTTAGAGCTGCTTCTCGTTGCTGAAACAATATACCATTTTATAATATAATATTACACTATTGTTAACTGAATTGATTATTTTTTAGTTCCAGGACATATATTTTTTTTAACCTCTATAGATCAGTAATTCATTGCAACAATTGAATCTATTGTTATTATGTGCAAATTTGCTTCAGCCAATATGATAATCTACAAAATATATTAAATAGTCACAATCACTCCATGCCATAAATGGGGAAGACTAATAAACATACTTCAGAATATTGAAAAGAGTATATTAATTTAAAAAAAAAATGTCATGTTTCATTGGGATAAGTCTTTTCATTAATATTTTATGATTTTGATTTCAACGTTTTAGGTTTTGTAGAATTGAATCTAAGGATTCAATTCTACAAAACCTAAAACGATTTTCATATATTTTTTAAACTAGGTATGCATATGTATTATACATACATCTAAATAATTTGTATTCTTACATTTTAAACCCTTTCCTTTTGCATGTCATGTTGTCTATTATTTTCTGAAACTATATTCAATATTTGCCCTAAAATCAGATTTTATTTTTTAAGTGCTTTGTATAAAGAAGCCCCCTCTCACCCTATGGCACACATTCTTGTAAATACCTGTTGCAAAGTCCTTCTAATCAATATCAAGAACTTGCAATCATGTTTTTTACCTATATATATCTATATTGATGGTATTTCTTACCTCAGGAGGAATTTTGTGACATGTTGAAGCTTTATGGCCAACTTCCCCACAGTAATGGCAAATGGGTAGTCTTTTAGCGTCCTTTGTTTGCTCAGGAGGGGCAGGTAGTTCAAAGCGGGGATGCATGAATTTGCAAGAGGATCCATCGGGGCAGAACCCTGCAAGGTAGTTAATGCAGAGCACTCGGCGTACATGACGATGCCGACAGTGAGGCCCATGGCGGCAGAATCCACGGTCATACCTACAATTTATTATACACATTTAATGATTTCATGCCTTTGCATATGATAACTTATTATTAGATATATAAAAGGATGAACTATCAGCACCACTTCTCCAGGATTTAGCCATACAATAAATAAATCATGGAGACATATTGATTTATAGAAAATACATATTATGAGTAGATTCAGGTGTTACTTTGCAGAAATCCATATTTACTAATAACAAATATTTCAAAAATATGTTAAGAGAACATCAAAATAATATTGTAATAAAACACTTAATGAATATATCTAGTGACAATTCCACCTAATTGAACTGTTAAGCCAATGTGAAATTACAAACACCACACAGTCAAACCGGATCTTTCTCGAACATGCACTCCATGAGTAAAGACCTCCTGAGGATGCTTTGTGTAGAAGTGAAACGCAGATAATTCTTCTGGTCTGGCTGCTTGGTTTTTGTGACATCATGTCTGCTTAATAGGAAAATTAGGCAGAATTGTCACTAGATATATATTTTTAGTGTTTTATTATAACTTTTATTTGATGTTACCATAATATTTTTTTTAATATTTGTTAGCATTATTGTACATATTATTGTTTAATATTCATGTTAGATTTAGTGGGCTATATGAGCTCCACTGGTATCACTGCTAGAATCATTAACATCAACATACCAAGGACAATCTTTAATCTTGCTTTCAGGGTCTATGTGCAGAAATGGGCATTCTTTATTGTGGCAGGCATTGAATCGGGCATAGAAGTAACATTCAGGCATTTTGGACATGTCATACTCGTGTAGGAATTCGCATTGGTCGCCTTTCTTACAGAGGCCTCGCAACCAATGCTTGCAGACGACGGTGCGATCGCCGCGTACATGCCGGTACGGACATTGGGGACCGTTCCCGCAGCCCCCAGCCTGCGAGTAGAATTCACATACTGCTGCTGTTGACTCTGAAAGTACATGTCAAAGTTATGTAGAAATTGCATTGGCTGTATCTATAATAACACGGCCTGTGAATGATACTGGCCACTATATACTAGGTACTTACTGTCCATGCCAGGGAATGGAAGTGGTAGCGCTCCATATTGTTCTTCTAGTGCATAATCTATATCGAATTTTATATTATCCACGCTAGCCACTAAAACCTCCATTATAATTAAAATATATCCGAGGATTTAGTCCAAAGATTACTATCCCACTGATTTAGTCTAACAAATACAACTCGACTCACTTCTATCCACATAGGAAGTCATAGATCAAACAGAATACATACTACACTACTAGGGGCGTACTCAACTTGACGTCATTTTCGTTATTTTCGATAATTATGATCACATTTCTCTCTATGGTTAATATTAGATGTGGGCCCATAGGCGCAATATGTGATCAAATTTTTCGAAAATAACGAAATTAGCGTCAAGTGGAATACGGCCAAGGAAAAGATGCTGTAGGTAGGTAGAGAGAGTAGAGCTCGATCAGATTAGCTATATAGTCTATATATATATAGTATAGGTTGATACGGGGGACATTGGTCGCAATTCTGTTGGCAAAAAACTAATTAAAATTTAGTAAAATTAGATTTTAAAATGTCAAATGAACATTCCTTATTCTGTTGGCGCCATACTTTAGTTAATTCACTCTTAGATTATTATGGTGACTAAACTTAGTAAAATTTGCATATTTGCTATTCTGTTGTACCATATTTTAGTCAAATTAGGTGGAATCATAGATAATTTAACCTAAAATTAATCAACATGTAAATTGGTGTTGACTCAAGCTGTAATGTTCTCCAATTAATATAGTTTTAATGATTTTATCATAATTACGGCTTTCTTAGTCGGATAAACAATGGAGCATGCAGCTATGTGGATGCTAGACTTGTGGGTTCTCCGGAAAAGATTGTATATTTCGGCAATTCTAAAGCATAACTAGAGAAAAAGCTTGTAAGCAAACTTGGATTTATAAAATCTTTGCACACCTGTAATAGAGGGGTGGCAGATGAGTTTAAATACCCACTTTTATTAGATAGACTTCTGACAGCTATGTGCTTTGTTATTTTTTATATGAAATGACCAGTAGATCCTGTTACTGAACCTAGGCTTCCAAAATTGCGAAGCGACCTGTTGAAGCTGTTCTGCCAAGCGTCGTGGCAAAATCATTATTTTAGAGCACAGCACAGAACAGAGCACACATTGGTATGCCATAACACAGGGCTCCTAGTTTGGGTACCAATGTTTTCTAATCAGTAACTATTATGTTCTGTAATTATATGATTGTTTATGAATTTTACGATGTTTGTGGAAATACAATAAATTATTATTATTATTAATGTAATTTTATGTTTTTTTTTTTTTTCATTTTTCATTATAAATAATCACATTGTATTTTCTGTAGTTAGTATGTAAGTTTAAGATATTTTTACATTGTTTCAGAAAGGTATATCATACACCAAATTCAAAATTCCGTTCAAGATTAGATTATCCTGATTATCCTTTCTGACGTGACTGGCAAAAAAGTTCTAAACAATTGTCAAAAAAAAAACACTAATGGTGCTTACCATAGATCAAGTAGAATATATACGTGCTTACCATTTGAAGTTAGATTCGCTAAAAACGATCACACTCCCAAATAGTTGTTCCACCCTCAAGTAGAAAATCTGTCGCCAAGCACCTAACGGTGTGTTCCGGCAGCAGTCCTTGAGAGCCAGTGAAATTACAGGCACATGAGACTTAATAACTATGTCTCAAGGTGACGGACGCAGTGCAATTCGTGACTTGTGACGAAATGCATCTGTTATAGGCAGAGGATACCGCTTAACAGCAGGTGGGCCTCGTGCTTGTTCCGTCACAATAACATTAAAAAAAAAAAAAAAAAACATGGGTCTTGGCGTTATTTTCGTCATAAACGCTACATCTAATGTCAAAAGTGATAGAAGTGGCAAATTTTAATGGCATTCTTAGCGTTCTTATCCTAAATGGAACAGGGGAGAACAGTTACAAAAACGATCACAGTGATCACAACCATAGACGCAATTGTGATCAAAATAAACGTTATTAGCGTCAAATGGAATATACCCTTACACCGGTGTCCGGTAGTATTTATTTGTTTACAATAATTCATAAACATCCGGAGTCCGTACTGTTCTATTCTATCCCACTCCAATCCAATTTGCATTGCAACATACTGTAAAAAATCGCAGTAGCTATTTCCCCGCAGTAAATGACAGGCATATATTATCTGTGGAACCTTGCATAGATAATATAAAAGATTGAATGAACCCTGTAAAACTGAGTGCGTGAATGGGCAGCTTTTAATAGTTTTAATTATTTGCTTTTTACTGACGAAAAATAGCTGTGGGAGCATAGAAATATCCCAAAGTTATTGAAAAATATTTCATTAACAATTCCCTTTGCTTCTTTTTTCGTTCCTTTTGATTTTTGTATAAACATATTATGTTCACAGTGTCCTAGATAAATACGAAATCTGAATATTCTAAAAAATGGCAATATGGGTGCCCGGAGTGTCAGAAATATGTGTATGTGTGTATGTATTTCTTTGAAAGTGTTAAGGTTTTTGTGTATGTGTGCTACTGCGTGGGCAATGTTTTGGCTATTTCCCCGCAGTACCAGCATAAAATAACCTTTGTCACCGTTCGCCTTTCTAGATTGTAGGGGTCTTTTAGACTGGTTCTTTTATAGTGTGCTGTATGTATAAGGCTTTTACGTTCTTACGAAGATATACGTTCCGTGACACGGAAGAGTTGTTCTTATTCTTTACGAATTTTGTTTTAGTAAATATATGTAAATGGCTTTTTAAAAGGATTAGGTATAAATGTATACTTAAAGTAAAGTAAATTTAGAAAATATAAGAAATTCTATAGACATAATATTATATGAATACTAGCTGGCCCGGTATATAGTACCACCAACTTAACTGTGCAGTTTTCGAGGGCGCTACTGGTCATGGAAATCAACTACAAACTGTCACAATTTGAAGGAATGTTGTAGTTCTTTTTTCTGCCACCTGAACAGATAAGTTGGTGGGTCTGTACGTTGTTTTGCCATATAAATTTTAACTAGTGAATATTATGTTAGTCACATAAAAATGACTAACTTATTTTATGTAAGTAAGTAAAAAAAGGAAGAGGAAAGAAGCGCTATTAACGATAACCGCATATAAAAATAACAAAACACCAAAGATACATTTCTTGAATTCATTGTCCTTTGATTATCTTAACTACCAAATAAATTTTAAACTACATCTCTTAGTCTACATTGATATTTTCAATACAAAATACAGCCTTATTTTGTATTGCGTTAATTCTTTCATTCACAATTACTTGCAAGTTTGCTGCTCCTCATCGTACTCAACATGCTATGCTATTTTGGATATCCGTGAACTTTTGTGCCGTATAGATAGTGAAATTTTAGGAAATAAAACTGTTCAAGCCCTAAACTTTAGAAAGTGATAGGAAGCTTATTGTGTGCATAAGACAGGAGTCCTGCCTACTCAATGCTGTTTACGGGGTGAGAAGTGACACCGATAGACGCCTGGCGGGAATAACAGAACGAGTGGTAATAGCAGCCCTAAAACGGCCACAGCAATTCATCTCTGGGCAATTCATTTCCTGATCAATTATCGACCGCCGAGAGTAGAAAATTATTAAAGTACCTACTTGTATAGCTATTAAAAATAGGTGTTGGTGGTAGAAGGGTGAAATTTTAGGGTTTATTGTATTTTAATGCCAAATCGTAGATAAATTAAAAAAAAGGGTTTTTGTCCGAAAGATAAAAATAAAATGTTGGGTATGAAAAATAGTTAACGTCCTATTCTCAGACCTACTGAATATACCCACAAAATTTCATAGGAATCGGTCAAGCCGTTTCGGTAGAGTTTGGTTACTAACACTTTGACATGAGAATTTGATATACACTACACATACACTAATTAACCGACCGAGAACTTAATTCAAGCGAAGCGTCGCTGCTACAAATGCTTTCGTATGTCCGGTTGTTCTATAAAGGTCGCATTTCTCAACAGATTCTCACGAAATTTTGTGAGCAGGTTTGATAAGTCCATAAAATATTTTTTACGATTAAGTTTTTGGAAATTTTTCATAATGACCGAAATATTTATTTCATTTATTTAGATACACAAAACAAATCACAGATAATTATGTCATACATTATCTTATGTCAATTATAACTGTTATACAAATTTTGATTTAGATTGTAATTTAACATAATGTGTGTACAGAAAGGTAAAGTAAATTATATTATGATTATACATTATATTATGGTGTTGAAAGTATTAACTCCTGCGCTATATTTAATGGCAATGTCTCGGATACGCACGTCGTCAGATGCCTATAAGTGATAGGCTCTCTCTCTCTCTTGTACAATCAATTATTTAATTATGATGTTTCTGTAGCCCGTATATTATTTGTAGTTAATTAAATAAAAAAATATATATGAATTGAGTACTTCCTCCTTTTTTTAATGTTGGCAAAAAAAATTACAAAACTCCAAACATACATTTCTTGATTTCGTTGTTGTTTTATTTATTATTCTTGCCTAACAAATTTTAAACACAATCTTTTGGTCTATATTGATATTTTCAAAATACAGCCGTATTTTTTAACGACTTCAAAAAAGGACGAGGTACTCAATTCTTCAGTATTTTTATTTTTTATGTTTGTTACCTCAGAATGTTGACTGGGTAAACCGATTTTGATGATTCTGTTTTTATTTGAAAACTGATGCTTGCCGTGTCGTGCCATTTAAATTTCATCATCGGAAATCAGAAATCGGATCAGCCTTTTTTGGGGTACACTCCAATAGTTGAAAAATATTTTCCTATCTTGATGATATAGTGATTGACAGTGAATGACAATCGATCCCATAAGTAGCAAGGGTCACTAAAAAGGGTGAAAAATAATGTATACCAAAAAATGGAACCAACTTCAACACTCAAATGTGTGAAACAACTTGTCGAAGTCGGTACCATGCGTACAACATTGTGATAGTAGGTACTTTTTAACCATCATGGTACTGACTTCAACAAGTTATTTCACACATTTGAGTGTTGATGTCGGTTCCATTTTTTGGTAAAAGAGATCCAGGGAAGGACGTAGAATAGTTCTTTCCAATTGCGCAAAACGATAACTGACATACCTACGCGCGGGCGGAGTCGCGGACGGAAAGCTAGTATTAGATATTTTCATTACGTACATTATTTTAGTTTCAATTTAGTTCGATTGATATACAATTTGAGTATTTTTATCCCATCAAAAAATCATACATAAATGTTTTATTATATTAACATACAAATAGGGTAGTGAGAATTTGTGTACACTAGTGAAATAAAATGTATATATTTTACTGTTTTTTTTGTTGATCATGGCCTTTTTCCTATCTTGTTCATTTCATAGGCATCTCCGGTATTTTTGAATACATTAATTCTTGCGCATCATAGGTAATGAAAACAATTGAATTTCATATGTACCTATGCCTGAATTCGGGTGCCGATGCTGACTTGTTAAGATGTAAATGTATGTTCGATATTTGGAAATTCAAACCATTTGACATTACGTAATGGTAATAATTTATTTTATCTATGTATTTGTTCACAAGTTATGTAGTCACAATGCTTCAGTTTCCACCCACGACTTCATACACGTGCACTATGCACTATAGGCTGTGGCTATCCCACAACATCACTCTTCCGGGAAGATAAGTACCCCATGTGCTCTATATGCAAACCCTAATATATTCTTATTATCCATTACTTACTAATATAAGATATTTATGGGGTTTACCTATAGCAGGGCCGAAGCTTTTTTGAAGCAGTGATGGCTCAGTGGCATTGGCTATGGACTGCCGTGCAGCAGGTCCATAGTTCGTATCCCGCCGCGGGCTTGAGCTTCACCGCATGGTGGAAGGGCATTATGTGAATGCCCGCCTAGCTAGGGACTACCCTCAAGTAGAAAATCTGTCCCCAAGCACCTAACAGTGTGTTCCGGCAGCAGTCCTTAAGAGCCAGAAAAATTACAGGCTAATGAGACCAAACAACTGGACGTCTCAGCGTGACGGGCACAGTGCAATTCGTCGTTGACAAAATGCGTCTGTTATAGGCAGAGGTTAGTCCACTTAACACAGCTTGTTCCGTCGCAATAACATTAAAAAAAAAAAACTATTGAGCTTTCAATCGACGACACGACGCCAAAAGCTGATGATAGTAACTAACGAAGCTGTAGGTCAAACTCATGAAGTTCTAATAACATTCACTCGCCTAAAATAGTGTTCATCGTCGACAATAGCAAATACCATTAAATCATCCAGGTAAGCGAATACATTTTTCAATTAATTGACTATAACATAATTATAAACTATTCAACCGATTTTAATGAAATTTATACGGGCCCAACATAATGGTATATCCTTTCTAATAAAAAAAAGAATTATTGAAATCTGACTACAATCTGTTAAAAGTTATGCCTTCTTTCCGTGACTACACGCACATTCTTATGACAATAACAATGTTTGGCTAAATTGTTTCAAGTTCTTTACTTCTTTGAACCTGTGAAATCGCGTGTCTTGTAAGTGAGTTCTCCGTTTGGAGCTATCATCTATACATGTAATAAATCTGTAATAAACGTCATGTCTATACATGACAGATAATTGAAGCACACGTAGCGAAGTTTGCGTAGCCGTTCTGAATCGATCAACTAAGTTAAGCAATGTCCGCCGCGGTCAGGAGTTGGATGGGTGACCGCTACTGACATTACTACTGGGCGCTTTCGTGCTTCTGAGGGCATGTTAAGCCATCGGTCCCGGTTGTTGTCCCACGTTACAGCATGGTGGATGGGCATTTTGCGAATGCCTGCCTGGCTTGCTACCACCTTCAAGTAGAAAATCTGTCGCCAAGCACCTAACGGTGTGTTTCGGCAACTGTCCTTGAGAACCAGTAATTCTAGACTAGCCTGCACAACATCTTCGACCATATCATCACTTACCATCAGGTGAGATAGTGATCAAAGGCTAGCCTATCATAGATATAAAAAAAATATTAAAAACATTTTTCTTGGTAATATACCAACAAAAATCTTTTTTAATAAATAGGAAGGTTAGATACTAATATTTTTTCTTATTTCTAATACCTATATATTTATAGGAGTCATGAGGTTTAGGTTTTTGTTTTATCTAAATCAGTCTACCCAAAGATAAGTTATGGGATTAAAACATGATACTTATATGCTTAAACAATGGTAACGGAATATGGATAACACTTTGTTGATGTCATACTACTAATGGGCAATGGAAAAGGAATAAATAAAGCAGTTATTACAGGAAGAGTTTAATATTTATAAAGAATTTCTACATAGTAAATTATTTAGGTATTGAAACACAGGCACATTGATATTATCACAAAAACGTTACAGGAATATGCTTGACTGTACACAGGCTTGACTAAAGACTTGATTGAAGACGTCAATGGAGAAAGATTTTACGTTCCTGAAAAAGAATGGAAATTATATTCATCAGTACCTATGTCTCAACAAGTTCTTATTGACTGCATACAAAGCTGCGATGTGATCACAGCACACCACTGCTATCATAGCCCTAGAGCAATAGCACACATCTTATTCAACTGGCGTAATAAAATCTGTAGAGCAGCATCAAGTTGTGCCTGAAGCTAAGCACCACGCGTGCTCCCGTTGCAATGTCACCCAGGAGCTTAGATCTGAATACGAGCGTGCACTGCTCTGCCCTCGTCACTCCAGGTTTGTTACTGGAGTGACGGTTTTGGTTTTACGTTACTGGAATATAAAATCTCTACATTATAGTCGGCTTGTACACCTACCCCTACCAAGGTTTCCACTTCAATCTACCGGTTGTGACAGATGTTAACTTAAGTTCATTTATCCCTATGTATGAATATTATTTACTATATGTATGTCTGTTAATGATAGCAATTACATTATCACCTAGCCACGTTTATTAGCATAATTATAGAGTATTGAAATTATAGACTATTATAGACTATTGAAATTAAATTGATAAAGTTAATAAGAAATACTGAAGGTATAATCTAGCCCACAAAAAATATCACCAAAAACATATGATCCAGTTAGTGTAGTTAACTAACCTAGATGCATTACTATGCGTGGTTATACATAAAAATCAATCGTGACAGTACAACAATGAAACCATGTTTTGCACTTTAACATAGTACCTTTTGATAGGTTACATGGTATCTTATTGTACACATTCCACAATCACAGTATGCATACCATTATGAAGAAGCACTAAGTAATACTTTTGACTTTGTTTTTAGCATGCTGGTAGGGCATTTTGCGAATGCCCGCCTGGCTAGCAACCACCCTCGAGTAGAAAATCTTGTGCCAAGCACCTACCTTGGCAACAGATGTTAGGTGCTTGGCAAAATGAGAGCTGTCCTTGAGAGCCAGTAATTGTAGGATGATTAGTAAGTGTGTGCCTTCCTCCTTTGTCCGGGCTGAGGACCGGCATCATAACTGTCAAAATTGAACATTATGAGGCGGAGTTACACAACCACTCACACAGCTCAATTGGTTAGAGCATACCCCGGCTCAAGGGGTGGATGGACGTGGGTTCGAATCCCACGCATGACTTAAATTTTTCCTATCGTATATTTGTGATTTTGTAATAACACCTTATTTACTAGACATGCAGCCTGAGGAAGCAGAAACCCCTAAGTAAAGGTTCCTTGTCAGGACTACGGAACCCTAAAAATGTAACAAAAAACTCATTAATATTGCTCTACTATAGTTTAATGAATAACAGTATAACAAATCACAGATTAAGTAATTGTACCTATATACATAACTATGTTAGATTAATATTGTTAGGTTTGCAATAATGCCTGCTATGCGGATTACATTACTTAAGGGTGGTAGCTAGCCAGGCGGGCATTCACAAAATGCCCTACCGCTATGCTATAACGACTGCCATCCTAAGACGACAACCGTGACCGACGGCTTAACGTGCCCTCCGAAGTACGGAAGCGCACAGTAGTAATGTCACTAGCGGTCACCCATCCAACTCATGACCGCGGCGGACGTTGGCGACTGGCTAGCTACCACCCTCAAGTAGAAGATCTATCGCCAAGCACCTAATGGTGTGTTCCGGCAGCTGTCCTTGAGAGCCAGTAATTCTAGGCTAGCCTAACAACTCCTTCGACCACATCATCACTTACCATCAGGCGAGATAGTGGTCAAAAGTCTAACCTATCAAGCATAAAAAAAACTAAAAAAACTTCTGATATGCAGTATAAAGTACATTAGCTTAAAATCTCGTTCCTTTTGTTTGTACATGAATTAGTGTAAAATACAAACAATATCTTTCTACCAACACGTTTCTACAAGTAATTTTATTAAAACATTGGAAAAGTACCCTCGTTATGGCAGTAGTGATTAAATTCACAACATACACCAAACACCATTGTCGTCGAATCAAAATACAGGTAAATCATTTAATACACTTGAAGTTCTTGTACAAAAATAAGTACCTATTTATATAATTATTGTAAATAGTTCTAAGAACCTTGAAACATTGCCTGATAGACTATTTCATTTACATGTTCTGACTGACACTGAACTTATAGTTAATGAAAGCACTTAGCTCAAATGTTAATTTAAAATAAGTTATTGACTTAAGTACTTTGCCGACTAAAATACTATATATGAGTGTGTGTCTACTGACATGTAACAAAACATCAACACATGTTGACCATTTTTTAATACATTTTTAAAGAAAATGATGTGTAAATAACCTCTGCCATGGTAAAAAAAACTTGTGTACAAGGGTTTTGATTGTTATTAAAATCTATCTGACAAAGACGCTTGATTCCACTAATTCAAACTTGAATAAGTTTTAGACCAGACACAAGGACAAAATCCCGGCATATGCAATCTAATGTAATAATTACTGCAATCTAATGTAATAGTACATAATATGTGGATGGGGGAGGCATTTGTTCAAAATTGTAAGTCTTCGGCTTATGATGATAATGATAAACAAACATACCTAAAGACCACACAATAAAAACAAACAAATATTATGACCTAACAAATGAATTAACCAAGAACGGTTATTTGGTTAATTTATATGCTGTCGAAGTTAGCCTTACTCCATCTTAGGCGCAGCTCCCGATTGGACTCTTTTGATAGACATGTATGAAAAACATTACTAAATTCCTGAGGATGTTGGTGTTTCATCATCCAGACCGGATATATTTCTATACACAAAAAATCTAAAACGCATAGTACTTATAGAACTTACTGCGCCGTGGGAAACAAACATACCTAAAGACCACACAATAAAAACTAACAAATATTATGACTTAACAAATGAATTAACCAAAAACGGTTATGTGGTTAATTTATATGCTGTAGAAGTCGGAGCAGGGGTATACCAGCAAAATCCCTATATAACCTACTAAAAGACCTTGGCCTGTCAAGAACAACCGTAACTTCCATCCTAGAACGTGTATCCAAGGCGGCATTAGTAGGATCTTACCAAATTTGGTTGGGCAGGGGAGGAGGCTCGAGCGGTGAAAGGGAGCATTAATGCATCATAAAGGGGCCCCTTAACCTTACTCACTGGGTTGCAAGTCCCAGGCACCTTGACTTGGGCCTCTTCCTCTGCAACGCTATGGACCCGGCACCTGCATGGTGAACCCATGGAATGCTAAGTAAAATCGTCTTGTCCCTTGTTTCATCTTTATTAGGAATGCCATTTTGGATGGTTGCCTGCACACGCTGTGTGGGATCAATCCTGACTGGTGTGGAGCTGTAGTTAGCATAAGATGAATATCTTATGCTAACTACAGCTCCAAAGTTGACCCAGGCACATATCTCGTCTCCAAGGCGAGGGGTGAGATCTGGGTTGTTTCAGAATCTTAAGCTGCCCACTTGACCAAGTTTACGTTTCATGGGTTACCGGAGACGTCTGGTATATCACTCGCGCCTTTGAGAGTGAGATTGTATGTTAATCCGTGTATCGCGAGACGGTGATTGAATTTTAGGCATTGCCTTGATACTAGTTATGTTTGCAGTTGACCAAGTAGTGCACCAAGGAGCGCCACGGGCTTACCGTGACTTCGCGGCAGGATGGGTGATTAGGTATACTCATCTTGCATTAATATCTATAGGAGGTGGATGTAGAGAGCAGGCTGAGACACAACAACAACCCATAACCAAGGCGAAGCAGAAACAAAGAATTAGCAGCCTACAGGAAGACGAATCCAGATATGAGAAATACATTAGTACATCGCGAAGCTATAACCTCATATGTATTTTATAATAAGATAGATAATAGGTATGGCAAGTTTTGCGACACTGGCCATATAGGTTATATTATTATAGGTGACCAATTGACTATTAGTAACGTTTTCAACTGACCTATTTCGAGATTAGGAGGGCGTTTCATTATTAAAAAATAAAAGCATCTCTTTATTAATGGCAAATTGTTAGTATTTGCAGTGATTCCTACCATGCAACAGTTACAGGTTTTCATTACGACGTTTTGTTGTATTATACTCGCTTACTTACATTTGATATGGGATCGGACTTGACGGACGATTTCTAAAACAATCAATCTACATTATCTTTTTTATTTAGAGAACTTCAGAAATTCATAAAATACAATAATGTAAACAAACCTAATCTTAAACAGACGTTTAACACAGATAATAAATCGCTTTGCAAAGCATCCCATTCACGGTTACAAGTCAGTTGTATGGCCAATACTGAGTTACTTGAAAATCTTAGTAATGGTAACATTACACTGAAGAACGAACAGGTATATTTAGTCTGTGCTAAAATTACTGCGGGGAAATAGCTGCGGCCGTAAAAAATATATTAAGCCTTAATCAAACAGTATGTCTGAAAAAACAGCCAAAGTGGTAGTTTTGGGCGATATTGGAAGGAGCCCACGTATGCAGTACCATGCATTATCTCTCGTCAATAACGGCCTGAAAGTCAACATAGTCTCATATGTGGAGTCTGCGCCTCTAATCGAAATCCTGGAGAACCCGAATATAACCATTTCCAAGCTTCACCCATTAGTTTTCGATAAAGGACCGAGGCTTGTCCGGTACGCGGCAAAAGCAATCTGGCAGACAATAAGTTTATTGCTCACCTTATTTATAACCGGCAAATGCGATTATTTACTGTGCCAAAACCCTCCGGCTATACCAACGCTTGTAGTATGCAGATTCTACTGCCTAATTACTAGAACAAAGTTCATTATAGATTGGCATAACTATGCATTTTCTATTATGTCTCTAACACTACCCCAAGACCACTTACTTGTGCGGATTTCTAGACATTTAGAAAGATATTTTGGACAATCATCACAACAAAATCTTTGTGTGACATATGCTATGAAGGAAGACCTCTTGCAGAACTGGGATATAGTGTAAGCAACCATGTTATGAACATAATCAGTATTAATGCTTGTGTAATGCTAGCATGCACTTTAAATGGGAATGACTTTAGAATCGGTATAAATACATATGTACTATAGGAAGGGGAGGAGGGGTGAGAGAGGGGACTTACCATCCCCCCAGAGAGGTGGGGGGTAACAATATATTTTTTTAAATAATTATAATTAAAATAGAGTACTATGGGGAGGCAGAGAGAAGGCGGACATTCCCCACTGAGGGAAAGGGGGTTACAGAAAGGTATAGTTTTTTAATTTCAATAAAATTTCTTAAGATTAGCTTCTTATTCTTCATGAAAATTGTAAATAATTAGCCACAAATCACAAAGTCGAAAATGTCAACAAAAAAGGTTAGGCTTCAATTCTAATATGACACGAATGTCTTATTAGAATTGAAGTATTTCTATGACAGCTCTGGCAATGTGAGTACGCAGCGCTTTAGTCTTCTTGCTACCTGATTGCAATATGGTTCCTCGCCACTAGTAGACCCCTCCACACCTTCCGCTTCTTTGATCAATTCAGTTCTGTCACACTATTAGACCTAATCTAAGCAACCTGAATAATTCACGGTCAGGAACAGTCAGATGAGTATTTTGAATCAGTTAGGTTATGCCATGTACAGTTTTAGCAGTACTTACATTCTGTGAATTATTTTGTTATCTGCCGGCTGTGCATTATTCGATTAGCCATCTGTTTGCAAATTAGTGAATTTGAAATAAGTAGAAGTGCGAAATGCATAAGTAAGGTTGAAATTAAAAATTCAATAATTTATTACTCAAAAATTATTGATTTCCGTAAGATAAATTTTTTATATATCTGTAAAAAAATAATGAATGTACATTGTGGTGTATACCGATTCTAAAGATGAGCCCTCAAATGTTTTGTTTAACATTAATCAAAATATGGTTTTAGGTCCACAGTCTTGTATGACAGGCCACCTAAAATATTTCACCCAATCTCTCTAAAAGAGAAACATGATTGGTTTCTTAAAATCAGCAAACAATACCCTGAGTTTGGATGTAAGGGCAGAGAACAGCTGAACCAGCCTTCAGAGCTAGAAAAGACAGCATTCACACAACTTCAGGGTGGTATGCTGGACCTCAGGGGAGATAGACCTGGGTTACTATTCAGCAGCAGCAGTTGGACTGAAGATGAGGATTTTAGTATACTGATGGAGGCCTTGCAAGGTGAGAATACGATATCTTCTATGTCAGCTTTCTTATATTCTTTAACAGTTTTGTTTTTTATTCTGCTTATACTAAAGAATAAATCCATCTGTGTTTGTGTCAAGGTAGCAAATATTATGTTCACAGTCTATCAAATCAAAATAGGTATTCTATCACTTTTTTTTTTATAATGTTATAATGACGGAACAAGCTCGATGCCCACCTGATGTTAAGTGGGCTAACCTCTGCCTATAACACATGCATTTCATCACAAGTCACAAATTGCACTGCGCCCGTCACCTTGGAGACATAGTTATTAAGTCTCATCATCACTGGCTCTCAAGGACTGTTGCCGGAACACACTGTTAGGTTCTACGTGAAACCAATATTGTCCATTTATGAATTAAATTCTAATGATATCATTATCTATGATGCTCTTGGATTTAATAGTTCATATCTGCATTTTCAAACATTTCAAGTTCACCTATTATATTATCATATTACCTCCTTATGAATCTCAGTTGGGAATAATGGGGAACTTTTTATAATTCCATAATCCCTACTAATGAAAATGAAGCAAATAAATTATATTCTATTCTAATGGGCTGGCAGGGATTATAACAATTAACCATGTAATTTAATATACAATAATCTATAAATATTTACAGTGTATGAAACAACCTATAGCCTTACAAACAAGCTGCCAAAGCTTATCTGTGTGATCACTGGGAAGGGTCCCATGAAACAGCAATACATTGAGGAGGTGGCTCAGAAGCAATGGCAGCATGTCACTGTTATCACACCTTGGCTGGAGGCGGCCGACTACCCCACCATGGTAGCCAGTGCAGATCTTGGAGTATGCCTCCATACTAGTTCATCAGGGCTGGACTTGCCCATGAAAGTGGTGGATATGTTTGGAGCTGGTTTACCTGTCTGTGCTTTTGATTTCTTGTGGTAAGTAAATAAGTTGTATCCTGTTCTCAATATTGATCTTATTGACCAATTTTTCCACTATTTCTCTTTTACCCAAAGTACTTATTGTATACTACCGTCAGATTTAAATTATTCAAATTAATGAAGTTCAGAAGCAGTATGGTGCATGATACAAGTAAAGCATAAAAAATACATGCTCATAATATATACTTATATCATGAGTACATATATACTTTCCATGCTCCATTGGTTAGCTATACTGTTAAAAGGGACAATATGAAGCAAGGTAGTTTTTGGAGAGACCTAAATAATTTGATCAGAAAATTAATGTAGAAAAATAGGTAAGATGTAGAAAGTACAGTTTTTACCCTCAGGGCAGGTACCCAGCCCTAAAATGGTAGAATCCAGTATACCTTTTTGGTAGGAAGGGATCTCATTACAAAATTAAAAATTTGTCATATGCGGGATTCAAACCCGCGTCCATCCACCCCTTTAGCCAGGGTATGCTCTAACCATCGTATTGGGATGGAGCGACATCTATAGATAAACTTATGTTGTATGTACTACAAACAAGTTTTTTTTAAATGTTATTGTGACGGATCAAGCACGAGGCCCACCTGGTGTTAAGCGGACTAACCTCTGCCTATCACAGATGCATTTCGTCACAAGTCACGATTTGCACTGCACCCGTCACTTTGAGACATAGATGTTAAGACTCATGTGCCTGTAATTTCACTGGCTCTCAAGGACTGCTGCCGGAACACAGCGTTAGGTGCTTGGCGACAGATTTTCTACATGAGGGTGGTCGCTAGCCAGGCGGGCATTCGCAAAATGCCCTTCCACCATGCGGTAAGCTCAAGCCCGCGGCGGGATTCGAACCATGGACATGCGGCACGGCAGTCCAAAGCCAATTTAAAATTTTGCTATTAGCTTTAAACTTGTTAATGATGAAGCAACCCTATAAATGTAATATTTGTATGTTTGCAATAACGCATGCTCTGCGAATTACATTACAAAATTACAAATTTACGAGAGGAAAAATTTAAGTCATGTGCGGGATTCGAACCCGCGTCTATCCACCCCTTTAGATGGGGTATGCTCTAAATAATTGAGTTAACACGACAATGAGTCATAATTCAAATTTTTCCTATCATTCTTTAACCATAGTATTGGGGGAAAAAACCTCCCGTCAATTTGTATTTTTGTAATGTAATCCGCAGAGCATGCGTTATTGCAAACATAAAAATATTAAAATTATAGAGTTGCATCATCAAAATTAGTCTTGTTTGTAGTACAACGTAAGTTGAACTATAGAATATTCGAAGCGCTCGTAGCGAAGTTTACTTAGCTGTTCTAAACCGATCAGCAAAGTTAAGCAACGTCGCGCGCGGTCATGAGCTGGATGGGTGACCGCTAGTGACATTACTACTGAGCGTTTCCGTGCTTCGGAGGGCACGTTAAGCCGTCGGTCCCGGTTGTTGTCTTAGGGTGGCAGTCGTTATAGCATGGTGGTAGGGCATTTTGCGAATGCCCGCCTGGCTAGCTACCACCCTCAAGTAGAAAATCTGTTGCCAAGCACCTAACGGTGTGTTCCGGCAGCTGTCCTTGAGAGCCAGTACTTCTAGGTTAGCCTGAACAACATCTTCGACCACATCATCACTTACCATCAGGTGAGATAGTGGTCAAAGGGTTACATATCAAGCATAAAAAAAAAAAAAAGATATCGCTCCATCACAATACCATGGTTAAAGAACGATAGGTTTTTTTTTTAGTTATGATTCATTATCATGTTAGCTCAATTGGTGAGAGCATACTCAGGCTAAAGGATGGATGATGGACGCGGCTTCGAATTTGACTAAAATTTTTCCTCTCGTAAATTTGTTATTTTATAATGTAATCCGCAGAGCATCCGTTATTGCAAACATAAAAATATTTAAAAAAAAAAAGGAAGGAATCTCATCTGTCTTACATGATGATGCTGGTGGCTTAAATAGTCCGTTATTGTATGGCATGAAATTAGCACTTGAGCATAGCAAGGATCCTAAAGACCATGCTTTAATAGGATGCTGAACTCATGGAGAAGAGGGTTCAGGTCAGGTAATGCAATAAATATAATTTTTAACTTTATATAACAACTTAACCCATTAAAATCGCGTGTATGATATCTTCCATTTATGAATGAAATTCTATTGTTCTTGTTATCACAGTTGCCAAAGGATTAATTGCTTAGATTGAGGTCTCGATGGAGGGTTTAGTGTTCAGTAACAAAAATAAAACATATTCATATAATCAATCGGCTTATAACATAATTTTGTATAGAACAGTGATGGGCAAAGTACAGCCCGCGAAAGTTTTTAATCCGGCCAGGCGACGGTCTTTCGACATGAATAGTATAAGGCCCGCGATAATTATATTTTGACAGTTCAGAAAGAATAAAGTAGATTCTTGTCGAAAATATTATGGCAAATAAAAATCTATTTCATGTGTCTCACTCGCCTACCATGGCAGGGCATTCGAATAAAAGTTAAATTGTAATTTTTAACATTAGTACAAGTGTGTACCTAATGCTGTAATGTTTTTGTATGAAAAAGTTTCACAAAAAATGCATTTTTCCTATGATTCTGGCCTTCCTCGGAAATTTCTGCCCCCCCCCCCCCCCTCATTAAGAAAGTTTGCCCCCCCACTGGTATAGAATCATCACCAATGGATCATTATAAAATGTGAGCAGCAGATATGTTCTGCAATATGTATGTTTCTCAACTACCTATATCTATAAAAGAATCAAAAATTTTGCTGTCAGCTTTTGAATACTTCCCTGTACTATTGGGGCACCTGTACACTTGTGATATATTGGTCATTATGTCCTTTGTTTTACTGATACAACCCTTCTTTAGGATACTCAAAACAATAAGCATAATGTTCCAATAAAAATATATTCTTAGATGTGTCCAAAGTATTCAAAAATATAATATAATTAGCACTGGCATATGCCATAAATTTAGTAAGGAAGTTCTTCCCTTATGCAGAAAATATATCACCAAACCCCTAATAACAACTGCCAGTTCTATGATTGTGAAAATTACTGTACAGGAATCCTATTATGCATGAAATAACTTGTTGAACATTTTCATCATATAAATATTATTGTAACTATATTTCATTTATATATTATGTTATATGATATTATTATTGTTTAAGTATATATTTAAAGTTAAGTAAGTGAATATTGGATATTATATATTGAGAAAACCACAGCATCTCCTTTTATCTCTTGAAAATGAGTTGTTTGGATCTAATATGGTTTTTCAATAATCACCTTATCTACAGAAGAATGTTCTACCAGCTAGAGTCATAATCATAGAGTTAGAGTCCTTGAGAGCCAGTGTTTAATATGGTTTAAACAGAATCTAACTACGGAATTGTTCTACCAGATGTCCTTGAGTACCAGTTAATTCTAGATTTAACATCTTTATGTACATCATTGCTGACAAACATATGGCAATTAAGGCTAGACTAATAACAAAAGTATCTTTGTTTCTAGCTTAGATGAACTAGTGGAAAATGGTATCAACGGATATACTTTCAAAAGCAGTGAAGAGCTATCGAAACAAATTGTCAGATGGTTTGAAGACTTTCCAAACAATGAAAAGCAAAACAGGATAGCAGAGAAGATGAGACGTGAGCTAACCAAGTTTCAGGAGTCTAGATGGGAAGATAACTGGAATCTTAGAGCCAAGAAACTTTTTGAGTTGTGATATTGTTTAAATTATTTATATGCCAAAAATGTTATTTGTAAGGAAATCAATGAATATTTTTAATAAAATCTATGCTATTACAAATATTTTCTCAGTAATACTGAAATATATTTATCAGGATCATGATTCATAATAATAAACACAAATAAAGGTTTTAAACTTATAATAACAAAAATAGCATGTTAATATCTCACACACAGTACACTTACACTAATAGTCTTTCAATTTCTTGCTGAATACTTTGGATTTGAGGTTTCAGCTGAGAACCTTCATTAATGGTAATGGAACAGGCAATGATTGGTCGAGATACACCACAGGCTCGACCTAGTGCTTGTTTTGACCTTACAAATACATATGGCACATTTTTATCTTCACATAGAATAGGAATGTGCAGTACTATCTCAAGTGGTTCAGCATCTGCTGCCATGATAATAAACTCTGACAGGCCTCGGTTGAGAGTCTTAGTAGCTTCATTGGCACCTTTACGCAGCTGTTTGTAATTAGATGCTTGCTGGACCAAGTTCAGGATCTTGGCAGTTAAAGGTGCATCTGCAAGTGGATACGCTTTGGGGTTAACTGCAGCTTCGGTATCGGCCTGGAAAAGACATTAATATTACAAATGCGAATTTGTGTTTTAGCTACAACTCGTTTATAAAACAGCGTATCAGATTTGATGAAAGTTGGTATATATTCCTTAGGCACTGAATTAAAACATAGTAAACGTTCATCTTGCTTTACTGAGTAGTTATAAAATATAATGAGCAAGTTATACCAAATGATATGAGGGCGAAGCAATACAGTCCGCGTGCAGTCAACATAACCTCCAAATTGCCTTGTGTATTATTTATTACTAAGTATAGAGAATAATTCAAACTCAATATAATTATACAGAATGAAATTACATCAATTGAGTAATTTAGCAAGAGTAACACGTGTTGCTTACCATGTTTACAAATTGCGGTTACCGGAGCGGAGCGTTGGTATACAATTCAACCTCTCGGCGATTTCTCGCTTCACCGAGGAGCTCAGTGTTAGTACAAGGTAAGCCTCTCGTTTAAAAGTAAGTATGCTTTTTGTGAGAAAAAAACGATGTGTAAACACTACAATTATTGTACAATAATCATTAGAAGTTAAAACAGTCTCGTGTGAAAACGCGTGCACTGCCTATCTTCAGACCATACAATCTCATAAATAATTAAGTGAAATAATGACAGCATGTAATGCAAACAAATAAAACAGATATCTGACATACACACAAAGTCATTGCTCTAACGTATTTTATATTTTGTAGCATAGCACTCAAATTTAGGGATTTCGTTAAATAACAGATGGCGTCGTTATGTAATATGGAGAAATTAGTTAATACATATGGCAATTGCATTAACGTAAATAAGACATAGGCCAATACCTTAATAAAAAAAAAAGAACAGGTGTCAGACATTTCCCATGTGATAATTAGGGTTGGAATCACTTAGTTAGTGATCGAATGCTAAATTCGAACAAATCAGTAGCAGAATCGTTTAAGTTCTATGAGGGAACATGCGCTCTTTCAATTTTTCTTTTTATGTGATCGATTAAATATTTTCATTGCTCTTGTTTTAAAATTATCATCATTTTCTTCTAATGGTCGCTTGCCATTTAATATTTATATACGTCTTTACAATAATTATACAAGAAAAATCGTTTACGAAGTCGAAAAGAAATATTTGTAATTTCCTATTATGTTCATGACACCCGATATCATTAAAATCAATTAATATTAAACAAAGGGTTTTTATGTACATTTTCACATGATTTTGATATAAATCATTTTTATATAATAAACGATGTCTTGTATATTAGATACAACATTTGTTATTTTATCGCTGGGTGTGCATATCCATCCTTGTGCATACTCTCCTCCGTATATAATCAGAATGTCCCAAAGTTAAATTTTCAAATTAAGTGCACACACATCTTAAAAAAAAATATTTTTAGCTTTACGAGCTATGTAACCAGACATGTATGTCAATGCTCCCAAAACTCTTGGGTTCTCTTTTTTGAAATGAAATGGAGTGAATTCTATCTCAAGATAGTTCATGACTACTTCCCGGCTGGTATTATTATGCTGTCATTTTATTTTACCGCCGGCTAAAATAAAATGACATTGTATGCCGGGAAGTAGTCATGAACTATCTTGAGATAGAATTCACTCCATTTCATTTCAAAAAAGAGAACCCAAGAGTTTTGGGAGCATTGACATACGTGTCTGGTTACATAGCTCGTAAAGCTACATTCTGATTATATACGGAGGAGAGTATGCACAAGGATGGCTATGCACACCCAGCCGGGAAGTAGTCATATTATGCTGTGCTGTGCCTTTTTCCGGTAAAATAAAATGACAAGTATACATTTGGTATTATTTTACTGCGTGCGAGCTGCAAGTAAATGTGATCGTATTGTTGAAATATATACTTTCGTCTAGCTTTCAATTAATTGATCACTTTCAAGTGGAGAAAATCCTGCCAGTGCTACTACTGATTGTGATGTGTTTAGTACTAAAAACGAGTAATTATTTAGCAACGAGGAATTGAATTGGATGTGTGGGCTTTGCGGAGTTTACAGAATTATTTTGAGATTGGAGATTAACTTTTTATCCGTTGATACAGAAGAAGAGACCCAACATATAATTCTCGTATCCTAGCGTGTGGGGTGTACATATACATCGTACTGCTACTAAACGAAGATATTTATTAAAATCCGCTGTACAAAAATATACAAAATTTACTTTATGGTAAAAAGCACAAATCTGACGTGATTTCAAATAAAGAGACAATAGAGGTGTGACTAATATACTCGTAGAAATACGAATATAATAAAAGTAAAGAAAAAATATCACAATACATGATAGACTAATATTATTAATTAAAGGTAAAACTTACAACGGATAGAAATCAAAATACTCACCGATGGGAAATCGAGTTTACTAACTGTAACTGGTTTAATATGTTTAATTTATGTATTGAGAGGTACAACTTTGAGGTGATAAGCCCAGACGAGCCCACCAATGTCCCCACAAACTAAATTTATATGTTATTCTGCCTTGGATTCAAAAAAGGAAAAGGCTAATCAGCAAATTTTTGGTTGCCCGGCTTGTTTTACTTTAAGCTTCTATTAAGAAATAAGAATAATTCAATTCAAATCGAAATAATTAATTCACGAAATTTTAGTCTCGTGCATTATTGATGTAATTATATTATCGATTTGAATCGATGGCGAGCATCCCTAATTCCTATAGCCAATTCCTATTTGATTTTGCATCTTGCCGATTTGTTTACTTTCTGTGCCAGGAATTTAAATTTATTTAGTTTAAAGTTAGCTGTGAATGGTGCATTACTTTTATGCTGGCTGTGATCATATAGGGACGTTGTTATGGTGCCATATACGGTATTTTTACAATGAGGTGAAAAGATATTTTTTTGTTAAGTATAGTTGCAAGTATATAAATGAGGATAATAAAACATACATAAACTTATAGACTTTTATATTTAGTTATCAAGCTCATTGTAGGTTTTTGGCTGGATCTTAATACTGCTTTTACTTTTGATGCTATATGTTTCGATCCGTGGCAGGAAGCATTGGTGATTTGGTCCATATTTAAAAGAGTTAATGATCTTCACGCGTTCCTTGAAAGCAATTTATAGGATAACAGGTTAATATTAGACATTAAATACATAGTATATCTATAAAAAACTTATAGATATATCCATATTTAAATAAATAAAGGTACAAAGTATCAACCATACGTAACTGGGATGAGCATTTATGAAAAACAGATGGCAGCACTGTATTTTTTTATATTTTTTTTTAGTGCCATCTGTTATTTACGGAAATGACTAACCGTGACGTCATCAAAAAAATCTCTTAACACCTAGGGATGTCAAGTTTGGTCTCTATTTCAGTATATACAAAGTTACTTTATGCCTATCTTGTAACCGGTGCGGACAAAGAGAATTGAATACTGCGGATCCATAGACATATTTTCTATCTCTATGGACCGTATTCCATTTGACGCCAATTTCGTTATTTTCGACAATTTTGACCACATTCTGCATCTATGGTAGTGATCACTGCGATCGTTTGTAACTGTTCTCCCCTGTTCCATTTAGGGTGCTAACCATTTGAGTTAGATTCGCTAAAAACGATCACACTCCCAAAAAGTTGTTCCACATGGGTCTTGGCATTATTTTCGCCATAAACGCTACATCTAATGTCAAAAGTGACAGAAGTGGCAAATTCTAGTGGCATTCTTAGCGTTATTATCCTAAATGGAACAGGGGATGACAGTCAAAGTCAAAATCATTTATTCAATTTAGGCGTCTACGACGATCTTATGAAGGTCAATAATTACAAATTTTAGTATTGAAATATTCTACAGCGTACTGCCACGTTCAGCAAATAAAATAGAGCCACTGCGATAAGAACGGGCAAGAAACTCGGGGCCATTCCTTTAAACATCTTTTAACAATGTGTTACATACTATATAATAGAGTTATTACAATATTTGTTTAAATTATGTAGGTGACAGGCAATAGCTTGGCGGAGGCGGAATTGTCCAGGCATTTTTGTCGTTTATGTAATTAGAAACTGCTTAGCAGGATTTTGTAATCAATATGTTTATCACATGCAACTTGAATTTCCCTTCTGTGAGCGTTGTAATATGTTTGGGAACTTTATTATATTCACACAATTACCTAAGTTCCTTATTTTTCTTTGCTAATCTTAAACCTGGTACCGCTATTTTATCTTTATTCCTAGTATTGTAATCGTGATTGTCACTGTTTAATTTAAATTTACTCAAATTTTTACGAACATACATAATATTTTCAATTAGATACAGTTACAAACGATCACAGTGATCACAACCATAGACGCAGCTGTGATCAAAATTATCGAAAATAACGTTCTTAACGTTATACCCTTACGATAAGAATGCCACTAAAATTTGCCATATTAGATGTAGGTAATTCAAACTGTTCCAATAGCGTTTATGGCCAAAATAATGCCAAGACCCAAGTGGAACAACTTTTTGGGAGTGTGATCGTTTTTAGCTAATTTAACTCCAAGTGGTACGCACCCTATGGCCGTATTCCATTTGAGTTATTTTCGATAATTTTGTTCTTAAGGTTCATATTTCATGTTACATGTGGAACCATAGGGCGTACGCTGTACACCATTTTACGCTAAATTCGTTATTTTCGATCGCATTCTCTGGTTCATATTAAATGTGGATCCATGATGCAAAATCTGGTCAAAATAATCGAAAATAACTCTAATGGAATACGGCCATAGACGCAAAATGAGGTCAAAATTATCGTAAATAACGAAATTGGCGTCAAGTGGAATACGGCCATACATAGAGACATGGGTTAAGGATGAAGTTTGGTCCATGATCCATGACATATTTTTTTTTTTATTGTAGTTACATTAAAAATATTTATTTTATGTAATACAATCGTAAGTATCGTAACTTTGTATATACTGAATACAATCTTGCTCAGAAAATAATGTTACACATGATATAAATCGTAGTGTTTGTTTTACAGTAACTTTTTTTAATGTGTTTTTTGCTGGATTGAAAATTATCGTAAGGTTGCTTTGCAGACGCTACGAATGCCGATATTGATACGGCCTCTGACAAACTATTTCTTAATTGCTCTGAGGATACGGCTAAAATGCTAAATCGAAAACATTACTAATAGTCTCTTTGATATTCAAAAAACTTATTTTGCCCACCCACAATAATGTCGTAAAATGAACACCCAATATATATAATAATACAAAGAACTCTGTAGGTATCCAATTTGTTATTTAATCTGATCTGAGTGGTCAATATATTGTCTGAGAGATTATCTACATAATAAAAACAATGTCCAAAGTCTTATTAATAAGACATTTACCTACTGCACTATCCTTTCAAGATAAAGAGCAATTGCTTAAACATTTTGGTGCTGATAAAGTATGGCAGACTTCAGGAAAACCAAATAACATTTTTGCCTCATTTAGTAGTGTTGAAAGAGCAAAATCATCTCTTGGTCGTCTTCATCAACTTGAAATTGCTCATAGAAGATTGGTCGTTGAATATTCTTTTGAGAAAGAACCAGCTACATGTACTCAGATAGAAACAGAAGAAACATCATCAACAACAAAACTCATAAAAGAATTTATCAAAGTTTTGAATGCATGGAGTCCTTCTATAGACTTTTACCAACCACCCCTGCCACATTTGCTATTTGAATACCCCGATATAACACCAGAAACTGCGATTTGTATTCTGTATGCATTATTCACACACAAACCATTTTATATACAAGCTATCCACTTGATGAACAAAATGTGCCTAGAAATACCATTCCAAAGTAATGAAACTGCTTTATATTTCTTCAAACAAACATTTGGAAAGTTTTTCTTGGATAATGTGATACCTCCATTACCTCATAGTGAAACAGAGTCTGAAATCTCAAGTGATGAACCCATGGAAAAAGTACAACCAGTAACCAAATTGGTGAAAAGAAAACGCAAATTAGCCGCACCAAATATTAAACATGCCACAATAGTGCCCACCATACCATCTGTTCCAAAAACAAAGAAGGTAGTCAGCCAAGAGTCAGTATTTGATATAGCACCAGTAAATGAACCCAAGAAGATATCACTGAATGTTAAGCAGGATGCATTATGGAAACCTCCTGAAAATCCCGAGCCTGAAATCATTGGTGAACTCGGAACATTTCAAAAAGAGGATGAACCAAAAGAGATTGAGGAAACCGTAACAGAAAGAGAACTGCCAACAATAACGAAAAAAGAATTATTACAAAATCGAATATCATACAGAGACATGAAGATAATGCCAGTATTCAAGAATTATCACCCAGGACCACCTTCCATGAGATTGTATATAAAGAACTTAGCTAAATCTGTTTCAGAACAGGATATCAAAAGGATATACAAACGTTATGTAGAAAGACTGACAGATGAGGAATTAACAGGATTTGATGTAAGGGTGATGCAGGAGGGGCGAATGAAAGGTCAAGCATTTGTAACATTCCCCTCTATATCATTAGCAGAAACTGCACTGAATGAAACCAATGGTTACATGTTGAAAGAGAAGCCAATGGTTGTGCACTTTGCTAGAGCTGCTAATAAAAAGAATATTGAATGAGTTTTAAAATTTTTATTTCTCAGCCCTTCCTAATGTACTCTTTACACGTCATATTATGAAGATTTTCTTTAGATTATTATTTCTTACATTAGATCCCTATCAAAATCAGGCAACAAATAATAAAACAACTTTTAATTCTTGAAACAACATTTATATATGCATCAGTTCAATAGTGTATGATAGATAATTTTCTTCATTATGTACATCGCCTTTTCTTGATAATAACTTATGCAGCTCCGCTATAGTATCACTGACACTGAACAGCTGCTTTATAAGAATATCTAAGTTTTTTGACATGTACTCTAAAGTTATTGCTACCTGTGGGTCTTTAGAAATAACATATTGTTGGTAGAAGGCATCCAATATTAATGCACACCAATCATACAAGCGGCTCTCATACTCCGGATCCAAAGGTGTATCAGATTGAAATAAAAGGTATAGAATATACTTAATCAGATTCAGGGAATCATTGACAGTCAAACTATTTCTCAAATAAGGTATCAATAGAGCATCACAAAATAAAACCTTGAAGGTCTCATTGAGAAGTTTACATTCCACTTGGTCCTCTTGGATATCATCTGGTACATGAGATCTGACTGCATATCTTACTAATGTTGCCAAAGCTGACTCTGGAATGTCCTTGAATTCTTGTATCACTCTTATCAATGCCTCTGTATCATTTTTCTCCAATAATGCTGGGAAAATTTGAGCACATGCATTTCTTTCCGTTATACCCAGTCTAACAGCTTCTACCATTTCCGGTATTGAGTTATACACAGGTTCTGTTGGAGTGTTCCAATCAGCAATCTGAAGGCTCACATTTTGAATTATCTCATGGGATCCGAGAAGGCTGGAGAGATCTCTATTGGCCTCGAGTGTAAAAGGCAACATACCTATGTGGTTGGATGCTTCCAGGATAATGCGCCCATTGTAACAATACAATTTAGCATTTTCTCTATACATTTTCATTGGGTATCTGCAAGATCCAACACCAAGAACATAGTTGTATGCAACTATTATAGCTCCATCTTGATCCTTATTGCCACCGAAAAAGATAAGATGGTTCTGGCCCATCCATGCCATAGACACACTAGATGCTGCAGATATCCAGGGCACAGTACCGCTGGTTTTCCACTTCTTTGTGCCCAGGTTGTAGACCATCAGTTTTGAATCACTCCCTGAAACAGTAATTGTCAGTGTAAACTGCTTCTGAACAATCTTCACTATGGTAATTAGTGTAATTAAAATATATTTTCGTTTCAATGGTCAACTCAGCCAACAGCCTGTTCAGCCCCGTTGGCTGAGTAGATCACTTAGTTTTTTTTATTAGTCAATTAGCCCATAGTCAAATCAATCGCTTTCAACTTTAAGTAGATTTTTATACAGCTTAGACAAGAAAGATTCTTTTTCTAGAGACTTCGAAGATCCGAGTGATTTTTGAATACGAGTTCCGGGTGCTTGGCGACAGATTTTCTACTTGAGGGTGGTAGCTTGCCAGGCGGGCATTCGCAAAATGCCCTACCACCATGCTGTAACGACTGCCATCGTAAGACAACAACAGGGACCGACGGCTTAACGTGCCCTCCGAAGCACGGAAGCACTCAGTAGTAATGTCACTAGTGGTCACCCATCCAACTCCTGACAGCGGCGGACGTTGCTTAACTAAGCTGATCGATTAAGAATGGCTAAGCAAAATACACGCACACATAAATAGTCTTGTTTAGTGGAGGAGCGTGCATTTTTAGACTATAGGATCTCTACATTATTGTGACTACTTTTTATGTTTTACTTGTTTAAAATAATACTCAACAAAAATGTTCAAACAAACAAAAGAAACCAGAAGTTAAAAGCATAAATCTATGCTGAAAAAGTAGTTGCAATCATTGTTTAAAGCTTTAGTTATTTCTACACACTGGTGACAAAATTAAAAACCGGCCAAGTGCGAGTGGGACTTTCGCACGAAGGGTTCCGTACCATTATCTGTAACCTAATCTTGTAAGTTACAGACACTTTTCGCAGTGTCTAATTGAGCTGGGTAGGTACGGCGAAAACCTCTTATTGTATGGGAGCCCCCTCAATTATTTATTTTATTTAATTACATTTAAAAAGAACATAAAACTAAATATTTTTAAGCGTCTACCAGTCACCGTTATATATAGTATCGAGCAAGAAACGGTAAAAAATAAAGTTTGTTGTGTCCGTCCGTCTGTCATCAGGCTGTATCTCAAGACGGACGGACAGCGAAGTCTCAGTAATAGGGTTCCGTTTTTACTCTTTGGCTACAGAACCCTAAAAAACTAACAACTCTGGTGTAATGTAAGTTATCATTTACACCCTCGAGCAATGAGCACTGTCTCACAGAATATCTCGGGTGTGATCGATAAATTACCTCCTTTTGAAAATCTTCTAACTCTGAAAAACTTTTACTTACACAGAACATAAACAAGGCACGACTCATCCTTGACAAAAATAAACTTCCCAACAACATTGACATCATCGTCTCTACTTATTTTGATGCGCGTTAACTTGGCCCTTTCTAAATCACCAAGCTCATCTCTTATTGGACAGTAAGCTATTTCATATCCGCTCGCAGTTTTCATTATGTAACATATAAAGTCAGTGTTCTGCACCTTATACCACTCTATTTCAACTATTTCATCAGTATCTTTGAGAAGAGATTTGCTTTCAAAAGTTTTTCTGTTTTCAATAGCGTACGGTAGAGATGCAGTGTTGCCATTTGAAAATATGACCAGGGGTGGTTGTTCATCTCGCAGTATCAATTTCAAGATGTTTATTGGGAACTGAAACACAAAAAGAAAAAAATAAACAAATATAATATCAAAACAAAAGAGGGAATATAGTCTAATTATAATATATGTTATTTGATTATGAAAAATATTTTCATTTGTTGATCATGTGCCACTATTTTGTATGCCACTAGCCTCGGAAGCGCCCTGGAGCATGCATAAACTTCACCTGCCCTATCCCTATTACATTTATATCTTAAACCCTTCCAGATGACTGGCATAGATAAGAGCAGAGAGAGAAATGTGATCTCAGCAGGGTGATTTAATTAGTAATTACCAGGTAGTATGTCTCTTTGGCAAAAGTCCGTCTTGGCGGATACCACCACATTGTCAGATATTCTGCCTCGAAGCAGTAGTGTGCGGTACCTTCACGTCTTAGTGCAGCAGTGTACGCCGTAATATTTGCTACAGCAAATGATTGAAGGAGACATAAGAACTAACGTCTCGTAGTGACGACCGCAGTGCAGTGTCATATCCTGGAAGGATTGGCTTTCTCAATTATAAAATATGTCGCTGAAATAGGTGTTTCGGTAGGTGTATTTGAGATCCCGTAAGTCTAGGTTAGTCTGAACGATACCTCGACCACATTACTCGTACCGTTAGGTGAGATCGTGGTCAAAGGCTAGCCTATCAGCTATAAAAAAATATATAACAATGTAAACAAGACGCATTCAAGTAAACATTAAGACTTATAGGTAAACTAAGTGACTCCTCACACAAATTAAGCCGCCTTTAAACCCCCAGAGGAGTGAAACCTTAATAACCCATGTCTGGCGGTGCGTAGCCCGTCGGTATCACATGTAACCGAATTAAGGGCATTTATAAACGAAATTCAATTGTCATTATTATCTATGATGCGCATGGATAAGCAGCTCAAGTATGTTCAAAATAATTCCGAAATGCACTGACAGCTACAGACAAGTTCTATGTGACATCATCAGCCAATTTTTTTCGATATATTCTACAATATTTAGATTCTAAACATAATTCTAATACGAATACAAGCACTATCGCATGCTAAGCGAAATAATATTTACAAATTAAAAGACCTCGAAATTCTCGACCCGAGCGGAAGTCCGATCGCACCGATGACAGTTAAAATAATAAAATTAGAGCACAAGATTCGCCTTAGTCGAGGATCATCAGGGAACTTGGTGAGAATACTGGGGACGCGGGTTCATTTTCCGCACGGGAGAAGAATTTTGTGTTCTAATAATGTGTAATATAATGCCATAAACCTTAGCTTTCTACGTATTAAACAACAATAGTAGGTAAAAGAGATTTAGCGTTACTTACATAAATCCATAATATTCTCACCTACCCTCGATTGAAAAAGCAGTGTTAAAAGTTGTGTCGTATATTAAATTGGATTGAAATAGTAAGTGCATTAATCTTGGACAAAATATATCTTTACACAGTTTTTTACGGGATCGTGACGAAACACTCACGATGGCCACCAGATGTTAAGCGGTAACCTCTGCCTATAGCAGATACATTTCGTCACAAGTAAGAACAGCACTGCGCCCATCACACCTTGAGACATACAGTTGTTAAGTTTCATGTGCCTGTAATTAACTGGCTCTCAAGAACTACTTCCCGAACTCACTGTTAGGTGCTTGGCGGCAGATGTTCTACCAAGGGTGATAGCCAGGCAAGCATTCGCAAAATGCCCTTCCACCATGCCTCTACCGGTGCCTATGCCGGTGGGGATCGAAGGTCTATAGAGACCTGCGGCATGGTGGCAGTCCATAGTTATTGACGCTTAGCTATCATTGATTTAGAAAATAATTTAAATTTGAAACATTGATATTAGACTAAATAAAGTGGTTGTGAAGAGGAATGAGAGTAAAACATTTCATAACATATTTTCGTAGCCGGTGCAAATCCATAACGACAAAGTCCATAAAAATTAAGTGTTTCTGATGTAAATTGTGAAGACTATCATAATGATGACTGAATAATATATAATATATGTTTTATGGCACACATATCTTCAAGACACATATCTGTGTCTTGAAGCAATGATGGCCGAGCGGTAATAGCTATGGACTGCCGCGCCGCAGTACCCTGCAGTTCGATCCCCACCGCCGGCTTGAGCTTCACCGCATGGTGGAAGGGCATTTTGCGATTGCCCGCCTGGCTAGCTACCACCCTCAAGTAGAAAGTCTGTAGCCAAGCACCGAAAGGTGTGTTCCGGCAGTAGTCCTTGAGAGCCAGTGAAATTACAGGCACAATAAGACTTAACAACTATGTCTCTTTGACTTGACTTGTGATGAATTGCAACTGTTATAGGTTAGTCCACTTAACAACAGGTGGGCCTCAAGCTTGTTCCGTCACAATAACAAAAAAAAACATCTTAGTTTGATATATTCATAAACTACATAAATATATGAACAGACTTTTTATTACAACCTTTACTGAAACTTGGGTAAATAGAAATGATGGCGTAAGATGCGACTAAGGGAAAAATATTGGAAGGTGGGAAGCAGCACCGTCTGGAGAACTGACAACTTCTACTGCAATCCTTAAGACGCCTGCCAAGTTTGGGGATTATGGCAAATCCCCCCAATAGGAGAGAGAATTTCGGCTCTTCTCTAGAATCGTTATATGCCACTATGTACCTTTAATATTGGTTTGAAGGATTTGTGGTTTACACATAACTGCATGGACAATAGTATCCTCATTTACCATTCAAAGTCAAAATCATTTATTCAATTTAGGCGTTCACGACGCTCTTATGAAGGTGAATTACAAATTTTAATATTGAAATATTCTACACTGTACTGCCAAGTTCAGCAAAAAAATTTATAGAGCCACTGTAACAAGAATGGGCAAGAAGCTCAGTGCCATTCTTTTAAACGTCCTTTAACAATGTGTTAAATACTTACTATTCAAATTTCAAATTCATTTATTTCAGGTAAAATAACCCATTACTCCTTTCAACATTTGTATCAAAATGAATAAATAATTAAATAGTAAAATTATGACATGGTCAGTTACAAAAATAAGTCAAAGTAAAAATGCGAAAATGTAAATACGAACTAATAATAATAAAATTAATGAATAAACAATGTCACCAGAATAATTATATAATATATAATAATTACTATATAAAAAAAATATTACAATATTAGTTTAAATTAGGTGACAGGTGAAAGCTTGGCAGAGGCGGATTTGCCCAGGCATTTTTGTCATTTAAGTAATCACAAACTGTGCACATGCAACTAACACAACAAAAAAATTTCCCTTCAGTGAGCATTATAATATGATTGGGAACTTTATTATAAAACTGTACACAATTACCTAAGAAGGATCTTTTATTTGTCTTTGCTAATCTAAAACTTGGCACCACTATTTTATCTTTATTCCTAGTTTTGTAAGCGTGTTTGTCACTATTTAAATTTACTAAAATATTATGAAGATACATAATATTTTCAAATATATACAGACTTGGTAAAGTTAAGATATCAATTTCTATAAAAAGATCCCTCAGATATTCCCTAGGATTTTTTGTAGGATAAAGATTGTCTCTATCTCAGCAGCAGCTCCCCACAGCAAGCATTATAAGGACTAGTAGGATTGATTCTTACCCTTGCCTGATATGTGTATGGCACTTGTTAATATTGCTATCTTGGAACATACTAACAAAGAGCTCTTCAGAGCCAAAATAGGCTATTCACTGTACATTAACCTAGGATATTGGAATTTTTATTGTAAGTTCCTACAAATATAAAAAAAATATTTGTCAAAAATCAACCATCAGAAACAAATAATTGTAGAATTATTGATGGTTTTGTATTGAATATAAATGTGTGGTGTCCTGTCATACTTTTAAGGCAATGGCTAGTCGAGGGCAAAGACATAATTTTGACAACAAGCAAGGCAAGGAGGAGTTTTAGAATACTTGTCACCACAACAACACCAGAATAATTTTAAATTAAATTTGATTGGCGGCAAACCAAAGCCCTCTCATTAATTTCTGAATAAAAATATATACTCCCGGGAGATATTGGTCAATAGTTTGATTTATTTTGTGGTGACATGATTTGGCAGAGTTTGCACTAAGTATATAAATAAACATTTTAAATTCTTGACATACTCTTTGTGACTGTTACATTTTATTGAATGTTAATATGTAGAAAAAAACAAAATATGAGATAAAAATTAACAAAAATCAAAGTAGGTATAAATTGATACATTTTACAAGTTTTTGGTAACTTCAATCGAAGCTGTGGGGGGTACTGCTCTCCCCCTGCCCTCATAAGCAGATGTCCTGTATGTATAAAATGACCGAAAATAACTATGCATTTCTGAGGAATTCCCTCCCCACATCTCTCCTCCCCTACTTACATAAGTGACCTTTCTCAGAGTAAGATTAGGTCTCGTGGTATAGAGGTTCTTCCTTGCTTCTTAATAGTTGGGTTGTTGAAGTCACTTGATATGATTACTGTATTATTTTTGGTTGCTGCAATGAGATAATTTAATAATGCAGTATCCCAAGTTTAACAAACAAGTTCATCCATAATACCTGTTTGATATATATCTATATCCAAACAATGGTAGGTACTAAATTCTATGTCTACATTGTGTCTCAACCTCACCACACATATATCTTTCGTTGGGTCTTACTACAATAGGAGGTAGTACCATTTAAATGTTCTTTGATATACATGACTACACTGCCCCCTCTTAGTTTTGCCTTCAGCATCTTGTGTTTACACGATCATGTCTTAACAGTGTATCATCATCACATCAACTGTAATGTCCATTTTCATTTGTGACTTGTAATTCTTTAATATACAAATTTGTTTATGAGTGTTAGCACTGACATTACATTTTGAAATTCCGAATAGCTACATCCTTACAACCATGGGCATTGTAAGCGAAAATCTGAATACGAACTAACATTCACTTACTTACCTTATACTTTTTGAGTTTATCTAAATTGACATTATCATCCAGCCAAGTTTTTATTGTGTTATTATTAAAAATGCCAACATAACTGTCTTGAGATTTGTCATATATTACAGGCGCCGTGATGTGATCCTTAGACGTCCACCCTATTACTTGTTTTTGATCAGAGAGCTGGGAACAACAGGTTTAAGGTTATGTTTACATCCAATGTTTTGTTATGTTGAAATGGGTTCATTAGAATATATCGGCTCTTGAAATTGAACTACAAAATAAACATGAATAGTTACCCTATGTTTATTAACGACATTACGGCCCAGGGTGATAATCACATGTTCAGATTCCCTATCTTGCGCAACACCCAGGAAGCTTTTCTGGTCAATAAGAGGGCACAAAATATGGTAATTGTGCAATTTAGCCATTCTTCTAATATATACTTTCTTATAGTTTACAACCCTTTACTAAATCAAAGCATACATTTCAATAAAGTTTTTGACCACACACAGTCAGGGTTGCCAGATATCAGCTAACTCAAGTCGCCTAATTTTGCCTATCAAGTAGCCTAAATCGCCTATTATTTTATTTTTTGACAAGTAGCCTAATTCACCTAAGATTTTGTTAAAGTAGCCTATATTTAGCTCAAATAAAAACAAACTAGGTACCTATGTTGTAAAAAATATATATTAATGTAGGTTGATACCTACTTAACGTACTAGGTATTATAATTGTCAAACATTTCCTGTTGGTATAATTTAATAATATAATAGGAAATATCTGCAGAAACTTCTGCAGATATTCCCCATCTCTATAGACGGGAGAATCCTCATTCCTACTAGAAGTGGTAGCGGAAGAAGTTGACCCAGCCGCTTGAATCGGTCTTCTTTGATACATAAATATTACAGAAATATGTAAAAAATCAACAGAAACATAATATAGGTAATGAAAAATATATGTACCTTGTAATCTTGATCGTAGTGTATCCAATGGATAAAATACAGCCATGCCTACCATACTGCCCTAAAAAAAACATTTCACGTGAATGTATGGAATTAAAAGGATAGTTACTATGTATCATAGAGATAGTAAGTACCTACAATAAAGTTTACTGTGAACTAACCCCATGCTGTACTCACTGAATTAAGCTCAGTTTGTAAAAAATGTTTGATCCAAAATAAAATATCAAATAGTCTCGAAATTATAAGATCGAACGATTTTGTCATGGAATCCAGAACTATAATACCAATAAATAAACATAACATAAACATTGCATGTTTATGTTGTGTCATACAAAATAATACGGTTGATGTAAAAATATAAATTTTGTCTGTATTAAGTAATAAAGAATTATCTCCCATTCAACTTAATTAAGAATTTAGGAAACAAGTGATATAAAATTTCGCGCGCGGCTAGTTACAATTTGTGAATGAAGTTAGTAGCGTTGCTATACTATCGATTTCGTGTTTTGATTTTGAACTGTATCTATCATACAGCGAGTTAGAATGAGTTACTACCCGGATGAATCTGTCTCTATCTCACTATTACTGATATTAGGTGCAATACCTAGAAGAAAGCAAGGAGCATGGAAAGACCCTGATGAAAAAACGGTGGACGTGTCTATTACTTTTCTTTACACTAAATAGCTGCTTAACATCCTTTCAGTATATTCAATATTTTTTATTTATTATATATTTTATTTATTTATGTCTTATTATATATATATATATATATATATATATATATATATATATATATATATATATATATATATATACATATATATTTATATATAAGTATATTAATGTATATCTAAATATATAGTTGTATGTATTTATTTATTTATATAACGCATCTACATAAACTTTCTTGCCAGGATTTTTATTTTTATTTTATTTTAAGTTAAGTTTAGTTAGTTAAAGTTTGTTAGATGTTTAATATTGTGGAACCACCGAGTTGCCTTATCTTATGTAATCTCTCTTAGAAATGGGTTGTCTGGAAGAGATCGCTTTGAGCGATAAGACCGCCCATTGTAGCACTAAGTTTTATTATTTGTTTGTATTTGTTGTATAGATTATGGTGTGACAATAAAGAGTTTATCTATCTATCTATCTACACTTTTCAGTTATTATGAAATAAAATAATAGAATTGTAGAAAAAAATTAATAGAATTGTAGTAATCCTGAAGTAGCCTAAACCGACCGTTCTTATTTTCCTAGGTAGCCTAAATGGCTACTGGTAGCCGATTGGTTTTTTTGGTCGCCATTTGACCCCCTAAGGTAGCCTAAATGGCGACAATTCGCCTCATCTGGCAACCATGCACACAGCTATTTACAATTTATATTGCTTTTTTTTTTTTAAATAACATGGCTTTGGATACTTGTCCTTATGCCAAATTTATATTGCTCAAAAGCAGTGTGACCAGGATTTCAATTTAACATTATGCTAGCTACTCGCCGAAATTCTGCTAAAGTGTGCTAACTTTATTTTTGATAAATGCCAAAATTCTGCTATTGAATGAACACCCAAAAAAGTTAATGTTATGTACTAAAAAAAACAAAGATATTACTAAAAACATGAATAACATGAATTATAAATATTCCTTTCTAATTGCTACCTAGGTACTTATATAATTTTTTTCTGGGGTGTCCATATTATTTTACAGAACCGTTGAGTTTGAGAGTCCTCTATCATTTTCTTTCATGCCGTAGAATTTACCCTGTTTTTTTATTTCCTGGTTCACATGTAGAATTTCAGCAACATGTTAATTTTTAAATTTATTCCGCAGGTTATTTTTTATATTGCTCATTTCCGAGAATACTCGCTCACACACTTTATTGGACTTATGTAAAATCAGAATGGATTTTGAGAAATTGACTAAGTGCGGGTACCTGATTCCATCGGCATTAGTATTTTTTTGGAATATGACCCGAAAACCTTTAGTGTTCATTTGTGTGGGATTAGCAGAACTTTCTCCCTTTCCTGCTATTTGCTACTTGTTTATCCAATTTAACTCCGTACTTTCGGAGTCAATTGCTTGTACGTCAGATTCGTATACCAAATTTGAAAATTGAGAAACTGTTTTGGCCAAACTTCCTTTGTGAAATCCCTGTGAACTTGTGAATTGTACACAACGATTTGTGGGTAAAAAAATTGCACTAACTCAAATAGATCAGTAAGAGGTAGACGAGATTTTAGTTAGATACAAAGTTAGATCATGATGACTGAATTCTGGGAATTCCCCTAAATTGTTTGCCAGAATAGTAAGAAGAAATCGTATATTATTCATGAATGGTACAACTTTTAAATATTTCTAGCGCCACAACGCAAATGAAACACAGTTAATTTGCCAGTTCTTCTTAATTTTGATAAGTTTCCGCGGATATATTATAGAATTCTGCCAAAATCTGCTATTTTTTCAGATCTGCGACACAATCTGCTAGACCCTAAATTGGAGATCAAATTATGCTAAGCTCGCAGAATTCTGCTAAATCTGGTCACACTGCAAAAGCTGAAAATATAGAATTTATTTGTATTTGATCTATGGTCAGGCCCTGACCAAAGATTACAGTCTCCAGTCTCCCAGCCATAAAATAGGGGCGTACTCCATTTGACGCCAATTTCGTTATGTTCGATAATTTTGACCACGTTCTCCGTCTATGGTGGTGATCACTATGATCGTTTGTAACTTGTCTCTCCTGTTCCATTTAGGATAAGAACGCTAAGAATGCCACTAAAATTTGCCACTTTTGATATTAGATGTAGGTAATTCAAACTGTTTCAGTAGCTTCATAGCGATTATGGCGAAAATAATGCCAAGACCCAAGTGGAATAACTTTTTGGGAGTGAGATCGTTTTTGGTGAATTTAACTCCAAATGGTACGCACCCTAATACTACTCCTACCAGCAGAGTACTTTACTGATCTATGCTATGAATGTTTTGATGAAAGACTATAGAAGTGAATGTTTGATCTATGGTACTGAAAACTGATAACATTTTTGAAATTCGATTCGATTTGGATTAAATTTTGAATGTGTTTTGATTTACCAAAATTGTACTGTAAGTATGAACTTCTATTGTTTTGATTAAAATTAAGAATTAAATTTACTGTGCGTTGTGGTTTCACTGTTTTACTATAGTATGAATGTATGTAACCAAGCACCAGTTTCCATACAATTCAAAGTTCAAGGTTATATTTGGTTGGTAGTAGGTACTTATTCTAATTTATTTATCACATCACGCTACGTTGCCATACGTGCGTATTGAACACTGAATTACATCATCGATAACCCATTGTTATCTTGCTAGGAATTCTAAGCTTGCCATTCTGTACGTTATCACATTCAGTTTCATTCTTTCACAGGCAGTAGTAAAGCGCAGTCATGTCGACAGTTGGGAAAGTGATTAAGTGTTCAGCGGCCGTCGCGTGGGAAGCCGGCAAGGATCTCTCGATTGAAGAGATCGAAGTCGATCCGCCTAAGGCTGGAGAAGTACGCGTTAAAATCACCGCCACCGGCGTGTGCCATACCGACGCCTACACCCTATCCGGCGCGGATCCTGAGGGCGTGTTCCCGGTAGTACTTGGGCATGAAGGCGGCGGCATCGTTGAGAGCATCGGTGAAGGAGTCACTACAGTGAAGCCTGGTGACCATGTGATCCCTCTTTATGTACCGCAGTGCAAAGAGTGCAAGTTCTGCCTCAATCCTAAGACCAACCTCTGCCAGAAAGTACGCGTCACGCAAGGACAGGGCTTCATGCCTGATGGCACACGCCGTTTCCGTTGTAAGGGTCAAGAGCTGTTCCACTTCATGGGATGTTCCACATTCAGTGAATATACTGTTGTAGCTGAAATCTCTCTTTGCAAGATTGATCAAAGTGCGCCTCTTGACAAAGTTTGTCTGTTGGGATGTGGAGTACCTACTGGCTATGGAGCTGCACTGAACACGGCAAAAGTTGAACCTGACTCAAATTGTGCTGTCTTTGGGCTTGGAGCTGTGGGCTTAGCTGTTGCACTGGGCTGCAGAAATGCTGGAGCCAAACGTATCATCGGTGTTGATATCAACCCTGACAAATTTGAAGTCGCAAAGAAATTTGGAATTAATGAATTTGTAAATCCCAAAGATTATGATAAACCAATTCAACAAGTCCTTGTTGACTTGACTGATGGTGGTTTGGACTACACTTTTGAATGCATTGGTAATGTAAATACAATGAGGGCAGCTTTGGAAGCCTGTCATAAAGGCTGGGGTGTGTCTGTGATCATTGGTGTGGCAGCAGCAGGCCAGGAAATCAGCACTCGCCCATTCCAGCTTGTCACTGGAAGGACATGGAAAGGAACAGCATTTGGTGGTTACAAGAGCAGAGACAGTGTACCGAAACTAGTTGATGAATATATGTCCAAGGCACTGCCATTAGATGATTTTGTAACTCACAACTTACCTCTCAAGGAGATCAATGAGGCTTTTCATCTCATGCATGCAGGCAAAGCACTCCGTGCTGTTGTTCACCTCTGAACTGAGGCCTAAGATATTTGATATGCATTTAATTACTGTTCCATTTTTCTAATATACTATTATTTCTGGAAAATAGGTGCTCTAAAAGAATGTACCTAACTCTTGATATACAATAAATTATTTTTGTTACAATTTGTTGATCTTTCATTTTATTCTGAAAAGGCACATAAGGCAACAGCTGAATATATTATTTAGTGTGACGCGGGTTCGAATCCCGCACATGACTTAAATTTTTTCTATTGTATATTTGTAATTTTGTAAAGTCAAAGTCAAAGTCAAAATCATTTATTCAATTTAGGCGTCTATGACGCTCTTATGAAGGTCAATTACAAATTTTAGTATTGAAATATTCTACATTGTACTGCCACGTTCAGCAAATAAAGTGTATAGAGCCACTGCGAGAAGAACGGGCAAGAAACTCGGGGCCATTCTTTTAAACATCTTTTAACAATGTGTTACATACTTACTATAGAGTTATTACAATATTTGTTTAAATTATGTAGGTGACAGGCAATAGCTTGACGGAGGCGGAATTGTCCAGGCATTTTTGTCGTTTATGTAATCAGAAACTGTGTAGTAGGATTTTTTAATCAATATGTTTTTCACATGCAACTTGAATTTCCCTTCTGTGAGCGTTGTAATATGTTTAGGAACTTTATTATAAAACCGCACACAATTACCTAAGAAGGACCTTTTATTTGTCTTTGCTAATCTAAAACCTGGCACCGCTATTTTATCTCTATTCCTAGTATTGTAATCGTGATTGTCACTGTTAAATTTAAATTTACTCAAATTTTTACGAACATACATAATATTTTCAAATATATACAGACTTGGTAAAGTTAAAATATCAATTTCTTTAAAAAGATCCCTCACAGATTCCCTAGGACCCATTTTATATATGGCTCGAATTGCACGCTTTTGTATGATAAAGATTGTCTCTATCTCAGCAGCAGTTCCCCACAGCAATACGCCATACGACATAATACTGTGGAAGTACGCGAAATAAACTAGGCGAGCAGTAGCTACGTCTGTTAACTGTCTTATCCTAAGAACTGCATATGCAGCAGAACTAAGTCTTCCGGAGAGATCATGTATATGTGGATCCCATTGTAAAGTGGAATCCATTTTGATTCCCAGGAAGACTGTCGCTTTGTCAATAGGGAGTTTATCTGGTCCAAGCTTAATGTTTGGTTCAACATAAGGAACATTTGGTAAAGAAAACTTTAAACATTTCGTCTTTTTTGAATTTAGGAGAAGATTATTAGCGGCGAACCATTTACAAATCTTAGATAATACATTATTTACATGCGTCAGTTCACTGTCTTTCCTATCTACTTTAAAAATCAGAGAGGTATCATCTGCGAATAAAACAATATCGCAGAAATCTTTGACCATGCAAGGCAGATCATTAATATATGTAAGAAACAGAAAAGGTCCCAAAATTGATCCCTGTGGTACTCCCATTTTTACCAATGACCCGGAAGAAGTATTGCCACTTATTCCAACCCTCTGTAGCCTGTCTGACAGATATGACTCTATAAGATTCAGAGCTTTTCCACGAATACCATAGTGGTAAAGTTTACGAATCAGAGTGCAGTGCTCTACACAGTCGAATGCCTTGGAAAGATCACAAAATACGCCAATAGCATCATGTGAACTCTCCCAGGCTTCCAGTATTTGCGACATCAATTGAACACCTGCATCTGTTGTGGATTTGCTGTTTACACTGTGTACTGTAATATTATTTACTGTTTACACTATGTATTAATGATATGATTATTCTTTACATATCCCATGTTGGATGTTGTCATAGACAACTAAGGGGAATGTTACCAAATGAGCAGCATGACAATACTAACGTTGACGTGATGTTACTGCAATTGGATGCAAAACGGCTGAAATGTTGCAGGTATCTACTAACAGTGTGAGCATTCCCAAGGAGGGTTGTGTTGTCAGGCACATGGCCGGCCATTAACACGAAGACAATAAATGTGTCCTTGTTTAATGTGTAGTATAGTATAGTAAGTAGTACTTTAAATTTGTTCAGGTTTAATTTCTGTGTTGTTGTAGAAGAGATATTGTACAGATCTCAAATGCGCGGGGTAAGGGTGGGAAAATTATGATAAAATTGCTGATGATATCTCCATCCCTGACCCGCTCCGCGGCCTCCGCGCCATCACCGTGAGACTCGCCGCCGCTCATGATTTCAAGAATTCTGTTATGGCGACGTAAATAATGCCCCTATCATATCGTATCAAACATCCTACCAGTAAGTGCCTTGCTGTACCTACCTATCGCCTCTCCACAAATACAGCAAGACATTTCGGTGGCTTTCCCTTATCTTACTAAATTACTTTGGTCTTAGAGGGTCATGTAAAAGGCAGTGATATAGAATTTTAATAAGGCAGGTGAACAATCGTATATCAAGGCGAGGCACTTTAACGCCAGGTGGATTTAAAATTACCCTATGCTTTGCATTTCCAAGGTTGCATAGGTTGGTTCTTTTCTTTTCATTTTCTTCTTGTAGAAAAGATGTTACAACGTCCTTATCCTCAATTTTTTTTCTCAACTCAAGCCCTACTCTGCTGGACTGTGCACCAATCATAATTTTTTCATGGAATTTAAGTATGCGACACGAGATATATATTATCGTCTTGAGATTTTACAAAGACTTGCGTTTTGATGACTGAGGTGTTTAATTTCATCCCAAAATAGTGTTTGATACCTGAATAACGATGAGGGGTCTGCGGAAAGTGTCAGCCCCAACCAAGCCATGATTTCAATGTCTTTATGACGTTTATATTTAGCTTTGGTTTACTAATGTCGTACACTAGAGAAGGCGAGCTGAGACGTGAGGTTAAGTAGTTGTCGTATTTTTTAATGTTACTTATTGGTTGTTGGTCATTACTAAGATCTTTTAGAAATCTATCGGCAACAGCATCTAGAGATCAATAAAAAAATAAAGAGAATCGATTTACCTACACGTATTTCTCGTACCTACATAAGTGGGATTGCTTAATGTTTTCTCTAACATTAAAAGAACATATTGTACATATAGTTTTGGGGAAGATTTTATCCGGCTAGTTTCGAATAAATATTTATTCGTAGATTTCTGACTCCAATCCTGTTATGAAATACACTCGTCGTTAGAAACTCGTTACCTTCGGTTAATGAGGTGGAATGCCCAAGAGGTAGAGAATTATCCTTCTCTTCCGATCCGTTGAGCGTGGACTCGGAGGCGGAGGGCCTGGGGCGTTGGTTGTGGGGACAGCTAGCCCCCCCATCAGTTTTTTTTATTACTTATATGTAAGCCTTTGACCACAATCTCACCTGATGGTTAGTGGTGGCCAAAGGTGTTAACAGGCTTAACCTAGCTCTCAAGGACAGCTGCTGGAACGCACCGTTAGGTGCTTGGCGACAGATTTTCTACTTGAGGGTGGTCGATAGCCATTCATAAAATGCCCTACCACCATGCAAATGGTCCAAGCGAAGTGTGGATGCCCCCGTGTTTCGGTGCAGCCCACAAGGCAGGAGTAGGTTATCCCCAGAGGTTGATCCCGCGTAATCCGGCAAGGATGTCGGTGGGGGCTGTGGCTGAAAGCGCGAGCGGTCCCGCGACTCCAGGCACCGGTATACGTCGGTGGACCACCTTGGGGTTTTTATTTGTTGGTAGTGGGGCTTATTGAACTTGAGCCCGACAACCCACCGGCTCTCCTGCGAGCCACGGGTAAGTATTTTTATATGCATTTTCCTATGTCAAAAATGGCTTACTTGTATAATTGAATATACTTATCGATACATGAGTAGGTACAATTCCCAGTACGCCATCCATGTCGCCACTGAGGGCAGCGACGGTGGTGACAAAATATATCCATCCACAAGAAATATCCTCGCAGGCATCTACCATAAAGTGAAGACTTTTTGGATACGTGTAGAAAATCTGTCGCAAAGCACCTAACGATGTGTTCCGGCAGCAGTCCTTGAGAGCCAGTGAAATTACTGGCACATGATGATATCTTATTAATAACTATGTCTCAAGGTGACGGGCGCAGTGCAAGTCGACTGTGCCGAAATGCATACAGAGGTTAGTCCGCTTACCATCAGGTAGCCCTCCAGCTTGAGCCGTCACACAAACATAAAAAAATAAAACTTAGGTAGGTACCTAGTGTTATGCTATATGATGACGTTTTATTCTATTAGAAATCGGAATCTGGAAATAAGGCTAAGGACATTAATTATAATAATGAACGAAGAGATACAGTCACCTGCAATCATAAGAAATACAGATTGTAATTTAAAAAAATGTGGAAAAGACTTCTGATTCTCTCTATGTACACATAAGTAACTTAAAATCAAAGAATAATTTTAATTTTTTACTCATGTTTATGTCAATTGGTTCAGACTTACGTAACTATTGCGCCATGATGTTGTTGATTGCCATCATAGGCATAACATGAATAACATGGATGATAATTGGAACACCAAACATCATGCTAACCTAGTTATCAAGTTTTTTAAACATAATGCTCGTAAAATTCATACTGGTTTCTGCGAGATTTGAGATTTCTTGTATGGTTTAACGTAACCTGCATAAAGGTTATCATTGTCATCAAGTTCTCCACTTATAAAATCACGAAGTTAATTTCGTGAATTTCGTCGGGAGGGAGGAGGAGTGGGGACCGAATTTATGAATAAAATGTACAAAATTACAACGAAAGGGGAAATTTGAACCACGAGCGGGCATCAAACCCGCTGCGTCTCTGAGGCCGGGACATGCTCTGCCCATTGAACTATCGTGATGAATGAGTCATTTTTTAAATGTATCCTTTCGTTCCTCTTGTCTAACCAGCAGCGACATTTACAGCCAAACTGAATTGAACTATAAACAAGATTATTTTATTAGTAATCTTTAAAAACTTGTTTACGATGTCCGAATCTCATAATGCCAATATTTTAATTTGTGAAATAATGCCTGCCTATATCAGCCATAGCTTTTTAGCTTTTGCAGGTCCCTGGTTCGATCCCCACCGCACCGGCTTGAGCTTCACCGCATGGTGGTAGGGCATTTTGCGATTGCCCGCCTGGCTAGCTACCACCCTCAAGTAGAAAATCTGTCGCCAAGCACCTAACGGCAGCAGTCCTTGAGAGCCAGTGAAATTACAGGCACATGAGCCTTACCAACTGCGTCTCAACGTGACGGGCGCAGTGCACGTCATGACTTGTAATGAAATGTATCTGTTATAGGCAGAGCTTAGTCCACTTAACATCAGGTGGGCCTAAAAAATTGCTGATAAACTTACAAAATTACCATGAGAACAAAAATTTTAATCAATATCGGGATTCAAACCCGCGACCTTACATCGCTAGAGCAGAGACAAGCTCTGCCAATCCTTTCTTTATAAAACCTAGTTATACCATTAACCCTTTTTCCGTTAATAATTGACCTCGACGTTGACAATCATTTTACACGTAGGTAATAATTTTTATATTATTGATTTTTTTATTCACGAAAGACCCATTTTCAATGGGAATTGAATACTTAATAATAATAAATATATTTAAAATATTTGAAGAAAACATCAAATTAATATTTTAATAAAACACTTAAAAAATATAATTATATACCTAGTGACAATTCCGCCAAACTTTCCTGTTAAGCTGACGTGACGTCACAAACGCCACGCAGCCAAACCGGAAAAAATTTCGACGCGTTTCGTACACCAAGGATCCTCAGGAGGCCTTGACTCTACGAGGGCACGACCGAGAAAGACCACTTTCTCACGTCACGTCGGCTTAACAGGAAAATTAGGCGGAATTTTTCTTAGATATATTTTATATTTTTTTAGTGTTTTATTAAAATATTAATTTGATGTTTTCTTAAAATATTTTTATGTGGATTAATTTGGATTTCCGCAAAGTAACGCATGAATCTATTCATTATTGGAATTGAATACGTTTATACTGCATTAGGCATATTAGTCATTATAAAGGAAATTCACCAAGTGAAGGCTGCTCTAGATCGTCCACTCAACGAGTGTACCAGGAAGACAGCGGTGCGAGAGGAATGGCGACGGATTGTGAGGCGTGTAACCACTCCTGATGTGACGACCACGACCACTCTGTCAAGAGTGTAGCGACTAAGAAGAAGAAAGGAAATTCCCGATATCAATACAGACGGTATTCTCGTTTAGCCCTGCCGCGCCGGTAAGAATGATCGCCAGCACGATGTATCTCCTCAGCTCTGGGATGCGTAACCTGGTGCTGTTATACAATCTGGGTGCATCCAGGTTACGCATAAATATAACAGGCACACTAACCTAATTATGATATAACACCGCCGACAAACTCCACAGGGTAGGTTAGTTATAATGGTCTATAGTCTGTTTCAAATCCCCTGAGAAACTCGGCCGTTGACCTTTGAGCGGACTGCAGCAACTCAAAACCTTTTTTGATGGGTACACTTTATATTTTAGCTTGAGGTAATGTAGCAATGGGATTTTATTCCCCAAATTAGTTATCATCCCACAAAATCTTCATTTGGATAGAATTTAATAAAGGTATGTCTATGTCTATTTGTTTGATTATCCTACGGTAACGCGGCACTTTTCCGGGCTCAAAAGTTGTTTATGTTTAAATCCAGTATTTATAGTGGGCTAGAGCATTTGGACTCCCTATGAGTCCAAATGCTTTTACTGTAGTAGCTGTAGTATTGTAGTAGCTGTAGTGTTGTATATAGTTTGTAGTATTTGTTTAATAAAGGCATACCGCCATAAAAAAAATGTATTTAACCATTTTAGTACTAAATTTCATTCAAATCCAGCTGTTTGAGACGTAAACAAGTAACAAATTAACTCTAATCACGACGATCATCCGACGAGTACCACATGCGTTAAACTGAATATGGATTACCTTCCCACCAATTTCAAGAAAATATGTTGAGCCGTTTGATCTTTAAGTGGTGACTATAGTTACTCAAGTAAATATTTACTTGAGTAACGAGTAAATATTTACTTGAGTAACGATGGCTCTCCCACGGAAAAATTGCACTTTTCTGGAATATTGGGTAAGCTATGTGTTAAAATGTAAAGCCAATAAATTTAAAACATATTTCAATTCTTTGGTCATCTCGTGGGAACACTGTTTTTTTCGTGGATCAATAGCCTATGTGTTAAACCAGGTTATTATCTTTCCGTTACCCAATATTCCAGAAAAGTGCAATTTTTCCGTGGGAGAGCCATCGTTACTCAAGTAAATATTTACTAATTCGAATTACAATGCTCATAATGCAGGACGATTTTCAAAAATAAAGTAGCTTATTAGTTTATTTCGGGTATGAGTTACCTTTCCACCAAATTTCAAGAAATCCTATTATGCCATATGAGCGTGAAGGGGTGACAAATTTACGATGGCTACCCCACGGGCAAACTGCGCTATTCCGGAATATTACGTAGTTTACGTTTTAAATTACGTGTTATCTTGACATACAGGATAGGATAGCTTTCCAACGGTAACACTGCTTTTCCGGACTCTAAAGTTGCTTATGTTAAGACATAATCCAAGACTTTACATATTTTGGTACTAAAATTGTATCCAAACCAAGATAGCTACATATTTGAGCGTGAAGAAACTAAAACTTATTTGAAAGAGCCAAGCATTGAACTTGATGAAGTTCAACTTGGAATTGATAAAATTGGATTCAAATCTACAGTGGGGTCAGAGTTGCTTCTTAAATAATATATTCGGAAGACTTAGTTCTGCTGCAAATGCTGTTCGTAAGATAAGGCAGTTAGCGGATCTATATCCGCTTAACAAAATCCCTCGTCATTCGCTAGAATCCTGCGAAATAAATATGTCGAGCTGTAGATAGCTACAGCTACAGCAGAAAATAGAGATATCTTTATGTTGCGAAAGCAGGCAATTCGTGCTATATACGGAAAGGATTCTAGCGAATGACGAGGGATTTTGTTAAACTTGACCTAGTACTTATATATTCTTGAAAATATTGTTTGCAAGAAAGAACTTAGGTAAATTTAAATTACCCACCACGATTATAACACTACGAATAATGATAAAATAGCGACGTTAGGTTTTAGACTAGCAAAGACAAATAAAAAGTCAACTACGTATAAATATTGTAATAATTTTATAATAGACTTATGTTACAAATCAATGAAATATAAAAACAATGGCCTTGAGTTTTTGCCTTTCTTCTCAAAGTGGCTCTACACCCTTTTTGCTGCGAGCGCAAGTGGAATATTTTTAAAGTAAAAATTTGTAATTAAGCTTTAATGAAGGTATATGATTATGACTTTAAATCATTTGGTTATCCCACGGGAACACTGCATTTTTCGGGATCGAAAGTAGCCTATGTGTTAATTCAGGTTATAAGGTATATTCGTTAATTGAAGCCTATGTGTTAATTGAAGCACTCGTAGCGAAGTTTACTTAGCTGTTCTCAACCGATCAGCAAAGTTAAGCAACGTCGCGCGCGGTCATGAGTTGGATGGGTGACCGCTAGTGACATTACTACTGAGCGCTTCCGTGCTTCGGAGGGCACGTTAAGTCGTCGGTCCCGGTTGTTGTCTTAGGATGACAGTCGTTATAGCATGGTGGTAGGGCATTTTGCGAATGCCCGCCTGGCTAGTTACCACCCTCAAGTAGAAAATCTGTCGCCAAGCACCTAACGGTGTGTTCCGGCAGCTGTCCTTGAGAGCTGTACTTCTAGGTTAGTCTGAACAACATCTTCGACCATATCATCACTTACCATCAGGTGAGATAGTGGTCAAAGGCTAACATATCAGGCATAAAATAAAAAAAGGTATCTTGGTACCCAATTTCATCGAAATCAATTCAGTCGTTTGTTTTTCATTTCTGTATGAATTCGATTACAGCGACGCGTACGATTCCTGTGGCGAGTCTAGGTGCGTGTTCACCGGCGCAAGTATATGCTAACTGGTATGGGTTACATATTTGAGCCGTTTGGTGTATAGACGTTGGGTCCGTGGGGACCGGGAGCTCACCGTATTTTCCAAAACTTATCTGAGCGCTTGGTCGATGCGACGGGTGATCAAAATGCTGGCACGTATTTGGCTCAAAGAATATGCATTGCAATTCAACGGGGCAATGCTGCCAGCATGTAGGGCACGTTGCCAACTGATCTTCAAAGACCTATAGGTTGTCGAAATGCTTTTATTGTAGTAGCTGTAGTGTTGTATATAGTTCGTAGTGTTTTGTTCATTCATTTCGTATCAATGGCTAATTGAACATTAAATAATGTTTGCCCAATGGGAGGCACTACACTTCCACGGCCCTGGCAGATGCATATTTAAGGTCATCTTGTGTGCAGGTGGTCGGGCACTGGGGACATGACAGTAAGTGTGCCATATTTTGCTCAGGAGCACCACACTCACAATTCCACATCTAACCTGTCCTTTATTCCCCATTTGGCCAGGTTGCTTTTGCAACGCCCAACTTGGGTGCGGAGTCTGTTGAGCGACTTCCAAATTGGCCACTGCAGTTTTTTACCAGGAAGGCAGGTGTTTCGCTGGGGTAATATAGTTTGTGGGTATAGGGTATTTCTGTGCCAAAGTTGAAGTCTCTCCTTTGCGCATCTTTTTTCCGAAGGAGTAGTAACTCGGTAAAAACTTTTACGGCTCTTTAAGCGAGCTGGAGGTGGCTGATAGTCGAACATAGGTCGTCGTCAGTTTGCTGTTTGATTTTTCTTGGGAACAGACTACCTTGTTAATAAAGACATAACGCCGGTAAAAAAAAATATACCCCCAGGAGATACATACCACAATCATCTTTAGGGAGGTAAGTAAATTTAGGATCCAAACTTGGTTTAGTACAAATACGTATTTGTAATGAAACATATATTTTTCTCTCGGGCAGTGTTATTTCGGGTGTAAGTACTCAATTGCACGCTCGAACTATGAGCTTTTAATATGTATTTCGGAAGCAATTTGATTACTTACCACTCTTGGTTCACCATATAGTACTATAAGACCATCGTTTTAATTGTCTGAATGTTGGGTAGCAAAAGAGGCTAATGGAAATAGTGCATTGGCTTGAATGCCAATGTAAAGATTGATGTCAGGTTTATGTAAGAAGAATAAGTAAGATAATTATATCGGAGGAAGCTAAATAGTAGCACCAGCATAATTTAAAACTTGGAGAGTAATAGCCTACAACATGAGGAAAGACAAAGGCAAATACTCAAATTCGATTACAGTCACTAACAGACTGGTGGAAAAAATAATACGGATATGGTGATGATATGATGAGATAACATTAGCCATTATTATAGAAAATAATATACTATCACAACTCCATAGTCATGTGAACTGTTGCGTCAGAGGTTAATTAAATTGACAGATAAGATACAAAAAGAAAAACAACATGCTCCGTGATAACCATATGTGATAAATTAACGAGTTTCAATATTTCAATACACATGGGTTTCGATTGTAATAATTTCTTTCTTGTTCCTGCCCTTCTCCCACATTAAGTTTGGTCGATGCAACATATATTTTCCTCCACTCTGTTCTGTGGTCCGACATCTCGGTAGTCCTCAACTTTCACACACATATCGTTTTCCACACAGTCCTTCCATACCTTCTTCGGCCTTCCTCTACCTCTATGTCCGTCCAAATAAACTCAATAACCGCTTCCGTTTGGAAGGTGTCGGTCAAACTTGTGTAAAATGGTAAAAGGATGTTAACTGTTTTTACCCTCGACGGACGGAACGGAGGCGCCGGTATATGTGTTTGGGATTAGATGTTTTTTATATGCATCACCGGCCTCTGTATGAATGTTACCATTTTCCTCTGAAGCTAATGGATCGATTTCGATGCCATTTTCGTATCGAACTCCTATCATTGCAGAGCCGATTTGAAACATATTTGATTGTAGACCACCAGGGGGCGCTGCAGCAGCAGACAGCTCTTAGAACAAATGTTTCTATTTAACTCCAAAATGGATGAACTGATTCAAGACCGACCGACACAATACTAATAACTACATGGGAGTTCGATAAGACGGTTGGTAAGTGAAAGATAAGGTCGTAGTTTTCTGTTTTAATTTCACGTTTAACCACCCACACGATGTCGATGCTTGGTATAGGTATAATATCGACCCGGGGCGAGATGGTGAATGCTAACGCTACCCCATTTCGCCCCGACTAGGCGGCGGACTGCTCATCCCGGGTTTTTAGTGGGTAACCTCACTTACTACCCTCCCGCGGGGGTAGTAAGGCCCTTCAGGCGAGGACTCCACGTAACCACTCTGCTCCCCCCGAGGCCGTATCCATAAAGGATTTCCCGGGTCAAAAAAAAATAGGTATAATATCGACCGATCCAAGATATGTTCATTTATCGGGTGGAAATAGTAACCTCGAAAGTCTGGACCAAGCGGCATGTAACAACTGTCAACGGCAGGCAGAACGTTCGGTCCAAATGGCTGAATCAAACCAGTGATCTTCATGGCTTAGTTGTTTATCCATCGACTTTGGATAGTACAATTCGGTTGGGATAAGCGGCTTTCCGGTGATTGCTGCGCGAATGGACTTCGTTCGTCTCTTCGCTTCCGGATATCAATCAAATCGCACTGCCGCGTAAATTGCTTCATTCTGAGGATTGTAGAGCAATCCTACAGGGATTTTGTGATGACTCTGTATTTAGATTTGCAGCGCAACCATAAAATGTCGGTCTTAGGGACGACCAAGATGACACAGAAGTCAAAGTCAAAATCATTTATTCAATTTAGGCGTCTACAACGCTCTTATGAAGGTCAATTACAAATTTTGGTATTGAAATATTCTACAGTGTACATACTGCCACGTTCAGCAAAAAAATTATAGAGTCACTGCGAGAAGAACGGGCAAGAAACTCGGGACCATTATTTTAAACATCTTCTAACAATGTGTTTTACATACTTACTATATAATAAAGTTATTACAATATTTGTTTTAATCATAGACCTAGGATTTTTTCGCTGTACATCCTAAGCCTATGGTTTTAATTATGTATAGGTGAACCTAATTATGGTATATTGCTAAACTAGTATCGCTAGAATTTCGTGGTACAGGGCCTACAAGGACGCAACGGTACAAATAAACAACTCTAAAATATACGAAATGTATTGCCATGCTATTTGGCACCGAGTATAGTGTTGTATTGTGATTGTCACTGTTTAATTTAAATTTACTCAAATTTTTACGAACATACATAATATTTTCAAATATATACAGACTTGGTAAAGTTAAAATATCAATTTCTTTAAAAAGATGCCTCGATCCATTTTATATACCTATGGCTCGAATTGCATGCTTTTGTAGGACAAAGATTGTCTCTATCTCAGCAGCCCCACAGCAATAACTACACCATAACACTGTGGAAGTACGCGAAATAAACTAGGCGAGCATATGCAGCAGAAGAGAAGAGAAGTCTTCCGGATAGATCATGTACCTATATGTGGATCCCACTATAAAGATGATTCCATTTTGATTCCCAGGAAGACTGTCGTATTGTCAATAGGACATTTATCTGGGCCAAGCTTAATGTTTGATTCAACATAAGTAACATTTGGTAAAGAAAACTATAAACATTTCGTCTTTTTGAAATTAAGAGAAGAGTATTAGCGGCGAACCATTTACAGATCATAGATAACACATTATTTACATGAATGAGTTTACTGTCTTTCCTATCCACTTTAACAATTAACAGATGGTGGGCGGGCTGTGTCCTCCTAATAAAAAAGTATTTTTCATTTGTCATACTCGGAAAGTAGTGTTTATTTGATCTGAGTAGAGGGTGGATGACGCTGTTTCCCACCTAAGGGTGGACAAAAGTCCTAAATGGGAAAATGATACCGACTAAATAACACACGGCGTTCCACCTGTACCGCTTCTCGGCGGTATCGCAGGGACGCTTTAGCACTCAACCACGAACCCACCACGGTTGTCCGTTGCCGGACCCCTCCTAGGTGACGCTCCAAAACACATGTCTGACATAATTCAACAATACTAGGTAATATTCAAACTAGCTCACGGAACTAGATTGTCACCTTGAAGCGGGTCAGTATGTTAATATCATATCGATATATACATTTCAATCTTATCTGGTTCTCGATTAGATAATTAATTACTTTCGACGCTTATCGACGCTTAAACACGAGCTCAACAAAAATCTTCGTGATAAGCTACGCTTGCTTGAAAGATTAACTAGTTTTATGTCCATTATCTAGGAGTAAAAATTATTATGGCATGAGAACATCAATCAAATCTGAATGTATAAAAGTATGTACTACCTACTACCATGTAGTGATTTCAGCTGAATAATGGGTGCAATACAAAGCGTATTACTATGTAGGTAAGTATGGGTACATTATTTTTTTTAGTTACTGTCTGTACCTTGTATAATCCGAACAAATAGAAAAACTAGGGATTAGAGATTTTGTCATAGAAAGTAATAATAGTCTTTTTCAAAAAAAAGAACTTGTTGTTGAAATCAGATTTTTTTACCACGTAGTGGACCACAAATGGTCCACTACGGTGGACCATTTTTGGCAATACGAGCAAAAATTACTGAGCCTAGACGGATGATTTTGGGCACAAACTGAGGTAGGCACAAAAGATTTGGTAAATTAGAAAGATTGGTCTACGCATTAAGTCGTGTTTTGTCGTTATAGATTCTCAACGCCTAAACCAACCGTCCCCACAGCGGGCCACAGTTATTGATATTTTTCTGAACAACCAGAGGTACGATTGCTTTATATATTTTGCAACACCCTTGCTCAAAAAGTGAGCTTTATTATATCGTTCTTAGGGCCATAAACCGAACTATAACACCCTCGTGCATAATAATATTATACACTAGTGCGTAATAGAATTATCCCTACTAAGTTAAGTTAGTACCTAACTGCAAATTATATGCAAGTAAACAGAGCATTTTCAATTTAATCGGGTAATACAGATTTGTAACATCAAAGAGGTTAATATGTAATCAACCATCATATATTTGTCGCGCGCAAAATAAACTTGCTAGCTATTTTCCATAATTTTCGTACGTTGTTTGTATCGCATTTGTGCAATATATACTTTTTTCTTCGTAATGGTGTTGAAAAAGTGCGTATGAAACTCGTGAGCAACGTGCTCATTATACACTCGGCGGATTTACGCGCTCGCCTACGGCTCGGGCTGCAATACACAGCCTCGTGTATAATGAGCAACTTAGCTCACTTGTATCATAATCTACTATTTTTCATTAGAGTAATCTTTTGGAGCACTATAGTTTTGCCAAGTTTCGTGTAATTCTGTTGGCTGAATTCAGCTCGCTGCATTGTCCATAATGAACGAAACGTCTCTCTGGCGGTGCCACCTTTTGATTGATATAACTAAACTATGGAAGCACAAATTCTAGTTTTCGTACACAAATTAGCACAAATGGAGCACTAACCTTTTGGAAATTTTGACCCAATTCGGTGATGGTGGTCCCGCCCTAGTGACGGATATGTTATTGAGGGACGAAATGAGCTACTCATGGTAGTTATGATAATGATACGCGCACGGAATATCTACCTACAAAAGCTCATAATAATATAGACCTGCAATAAATAACGCAATGTTTCTAATTGATCCGACCAAAACTTGAAAAGTACACTATCCATAAATTTTATAATCGTAATTTGTTATAGATTTTATGGAAGGCCAACTGTATTTTTTTTAATTGCATTTTCACATGTAATAAACAAAATATAATATTTTTATAAATAATAGACGAGCGCTGTGATATACCATTAAGCAACATGTCACATTTTTAATTATTATTAAATATCAAATAATATTATAACTACATTATTAACTGAAATTATTACATGCAATTCTATTACTCTAGGTTCAATCGTTTTTGAGATGTAAGCCCCTTCATTTTGTTGCTTGAACTGTCTTTATGATGGCTGTCATATCTATCTTCCGTTGAGGAGTTTGTTTTCAGTTAATTTTATACTAAATGTGAATTCAAAACGTCAGGTTAGTACTATGACAGCTGCCATATCAATCTTCCATTCTGATATTTATTTGCATCTATTTAATGAGCGAACCAAGCTCTTTGTTACCGTAAACAAAGTTAAATTGATTATTTTTTGCTGAGATTGTTAGTTATTTTAATTACTTTTCTATGTAGGCCGAACCAACTTTGGAGTACCGTGGTATATAACCATCACGCTATCAACATCTAACCAAACATTCTGATTATTTTAAATTCAACCAGGATTTATGGTTATGTTTACCGGTTTAGTTTGTAGGCCTAACCAAGTTACTGGTTATTTTAACGATCCTGTTATGGATCACACTTTACTTTTAGGTTAAAATACCTGAACAAGAGCGACTATTGTATTGTATATTTTACGAATCAAAATTTCGATTCATAGTAAAAGTACTTCGATACCTCGTTGGAGTTGCACGAAGTAATTATTCTATAACGAATTTTTAAACATTTTTTTATTATAGCTTGGCGACAGATTTTCTACTGGAGGGTGGTAGCTAGCCAGGCGGGCATTCGCAAAATGCCCTTCCACCATGCGGTGAAGCTCAAGCCCGCGGCGGGATTCGAACCATAGACCTGCTGCATGGCAGTCCATAGATAATGCCACTGAGCTATCACTGCTTCAAAAACTCATATTGCTATATAAGATATTTTTTCTTCATTTAGGTTCTCAAACTTTACGTTACAACAAAAAAGCATAAACATAACATAAACACGAATACATCAAGACTATGAGTGAACACAGCCTGCGTGCAAATAGTTTACACTCAATATAAAGTTAAAACTAAAATTAGGAACAAAAATCTGACAAAGTTGTAACATAAATAAAATTAAATAACGTTACAAATTGCAAAGAATTCCCTAAAATCTGTTGCCCGATGAATTGAATATATGTACTTCATGACAAATACCGTTATAGTAAGAACACATGCGAGACAGTGGTGTATATCGATCATAGTTGGTGCGATGTGTGGGTATAAAGAACGTTTTGCGATTAATAAGCCGGCTACTAATTCATGGAATATATATAAAGATATTTACAACCATGTCAGGACAATGTATAAGACCGTTAACAGTTTTACAAAGGAACAAGACATCTGCATTTTACGTCTATGCTCAAATGTGGACATCTTATAATGCGCGAGTCGAGATTGGTACGATGTTAAGGTTCGACAGCGGTTGTTAATGTAAGCGAGGTGGTATCAAAACTGAAGAAATCCAAAACAACATATTCTTATAACAAGATTATATAATATCCTTTAAAATTTATAACAAAATATACATTTTAGCTCTTTGCTAACGTTGATTAATTTACATGTAAGTATCTACTAATACTTATTATTTACATATTAAAATAGATACAAGTATGTATCTGTTTAAATATTAGAATATTTTCATTTTCTGATGTACACTCTACGTCATATATCGTTTAGTGGAGTTATTGTTCCGTAATTTGCTTGTAATAGTCGAGATAGCTGTCACATTGTTCGCCTGTAACAAACAAAACACCATAGAAATATGTATCCAAACCTACATATTCTTATATATAAAATTCTCGTGTCACAGTTTTCGTTGCCATACTCCTCCGAAACGGCTTGACCGATTTTGATGAAATTTTTTGTGCTTATCCCGTATCTATGAGAATCGGCCAACATCTATTTTTCATCCCCCTAAATGTTAGGGGTAGTCCACCCCTAAATTTTTTAATTTATTTTTTAGACAAAATTTTTAATTTCAATTTTTTTATGATACAACATACTTAAATACATACAATCCTCAATTTTCACCCTTCTGCGATCAACCCTTATATGGCAAAACAACGTTTGCCGGGTCAGCTAGTATAATTATAAATGACAAACTGTTGTACGACTAAACGGATTTGACACAAACTTTCTTCAAACATAGTAAGGTAGGAGGACGTAGGAGGTTTCTAAGCGCTCGTAGTGAAGCTTACTTAGCTGTTCTCAACCGATCAGCAAAGTTAAGCAACGTCGCGCGCGGTCATGACTTGGATGGGTGACCGCTAGTGACATTACTACTGAGCGTTTCCGTGCTTCGGAGGGCACGTTAAGCCGTCAGTCCTGGTTGTCGTCTTAGGATAGCAGTCGTTATAGCATAGTGGTAGGGCATTTTGCGAATGCCCGCCTGGCTAGCTACCACCCTCAAGTAGAAAATCTGTCGCCAAGCACGTAACGGTGTGTTCCGGCAACTGTCCTTGAGATCCAGTACTTCTAGGTTAGCCTGAACAACATCTTCGACCACATCACCAATTACCATCAGGTAATGAATAGCCCAACGACTATACTTTTATGTCAAAATTATTTGGAGCCTATATTTTGTGCCATAGACACCAAACGATAAAGATTTTTGAGCTAGCTGAAATCAACGTGTCAGCTGTAGATCAGTTTTCCGAGCTATGACATACAATATGTGATCTTACACGGGTTTCGACAGGGTATTTTACTAGATTAACGTTTAATGCTTTAAAATATCGAGTATAATTTGTGTCTGCAGCACCAACATTATTAAAATTTGGGAACTAGCCATATTGTGACCACAGCTTTATCGTAATATAAAAAAAACGATACTTCGCGAGGTAGATGAACTCAGAGTTACGAGCGCAGTGCAGATTGTTTTTTTAACGGATGCATTTGCTAAAAGCAGAGTTAACCACTTAACATCAGGTGAGCATCATGAATGTTGTGCAAAATGTCATAAAATAAATTATAGGCGCCTCGGGCGTGTTGTGTAAAAATTTCATAATAAACAATAAAGGCTGCTGTGAGTCTGTACAGTAAATTTAGGCTGTTCCGGAATGCACTATACGAACAATTTATGCACATGGAACAAATATTTGCCATATGGACATCACTTAACATCAGATAATGAATAGATTCAGGCGTTACTTTGCGGGAATCCATATTTAATAATAACAAATATTTTAAAAATATTTTACGAAAACATCAAATTAATATTTTAATAAAACACTTAAAAATATATCCAGTGACAATTCCGCCTAATTTTCCTGCTAAGCCGACGTGACGTCACAAACGCCAATCAGCCAAACCGGAAGAATTTTCGACGCGTGTCCCTTCTACACGAAGCATCTTCAGGAGGTCTTGACTCTACGAGCGCACGATTATCGATCGGTTTGGCTACGTGGCGTTTGTGACGTCACGTCGGATTAGCAGGAAAATTAGGTGGATTTGTCACTAGATATTTTTTTTATATTATTTAAGTGTTTTATTAAAATATTAATTTGATGTTTTCTTAAAATATTTGTTATTACTTAACATCAGGTTTCAAAGTCAAATTTAACAATGAAATATCACTATTTACCACGTTGTACTTACTCTGTAAAGAGCATACCTTTCAAGAAATGCGGTGAGCCCCTCATCCGTTCATTCCTATTGAATAGAGCGTGCATGACGGCTACAAAGGCGGAGGGCGATACTTTCTGTGCGGCGCCCAGCAGCTTCCTCGGCGGGATGTTGGCCCACGCGCCGCCGGCTTGCTTAGCCACGCCCACCGCGCTGATAGGGTCGTCCCAACTCAGGAGCACTTCGATTATTTCCTAAAGTTTATGGCATTACTGATTACTGGCCGAACGAGACAATACCAACTAGTTGAAATGATGATCGCAGTGCAGTGTCAAATAGAACGAGAACGGTGACACTGCAACTGCAATGGACAGGGGTGACGCTTAGTGGCGGATAATATTACAACATATAATATAAATCGATATATGCCCTCGATAGTTTTTCATCTGCAAAGATATTATGCGATAAAAGTTATGAAATGCTTTCCTGACCCATATTAGCAATCAAGCAAATTTCTATTTATTGATTAGGACAGGTTATTCACGCCATATTTAACACTTGCCGATGTAAGGATCGACAAATGTCATAACCTGTCCTAATCAATAAATAAAAATGTGCGTGAGTTTTAATAATATTATAATCAAATTTCTGTTGTTATAACGTTCATATTATCTCGGGTTACATCGTGGCGGTTAAGACAATCACGATAATAATTTTGTAGTTGCAATGTTCAATTTTTAAATCGTAGTGGGAAAAGTGTTTGGGATAAGGAAAAGTAGTAGATTAATTTGTGGAATTAATCTATGAATTGATATCTTCAAAACAATTGAAAAGTTTTGCATATTGGTAGAGCATTTTACAAATGCCCGAAAGCTAACCGCATGTTCGGCAGCTGTCCTTGAGAGCCAATAATTCTAAGGTAGCCTATACAACATCTTTGACCGCATCATCACTTATGCACCACCAATTTATATTTTTGAAGGAGATAGATTTCAACGCAAGTCCTTATTTTAACATAAATTGGTAGTTTGATAAGATAACACAGTTATAAAATAAGTAAATGATGGACTCAAAAGAACATGGCTATGATAAGTCGATAACCTATGGTGCTATCTGCCATCCACTATAGAAACTATAGATAATGAGGAGTTTAATGTTATGATGCCGTAATTGACTTTGTTTTACATTTTTGTATGTAGATGTAAACAATTTTATCACTAACAAAAACTTTACTTATTCTTCGGAAATTAGAAATTAGTACTTTTTTGTTTTTATTTTTTAATTTATATCTTGAAAAACTATTATAGTTACTTCAGATATCCGGCAAAGATGATTATCTGAAGTTCTCCGATTGATCTAAACTGTGAGATAAAAGATTTACCGTTTCATAAATGGCTGGATTCCCTTCGTTACAGGGGAAAATGGTCGGAAGTGCAGAGTCTTTATAGTTTCTTGTTTTTTCAGAGTACGTGTATTTATAAGTTACACAGTGAAACACGTTAAAAACTCGAGTAGAAACCGGTCATTATTTGTTAAAGCTGGTTTAAAATTATTGTTCAGCCTTAAAAGACTACCCAACCGTTAAGAATAAATCAATCGTGATTTAACTAACGCTAGGTAATTTGTAAATTATGATTGGCGCAGTCGGTAGGATCCACACACTTCCTCCCAGCGGGGCACATTTGTGTGTTGTGGTGGAGATAGTGTAGTGTAGAGTGTAATCGCTGACCTGGTGCGCGTGGAGGCGCGTCATCATGTCGAGCGCGAGCTGCGAGGGCGCGCGGTGCGCGTGTCCCAGCGAGAGCAGCGCGCAGGCGAGCGGGCGCGAGTCGCCGAGCGCGCCGCGGCGGCACACGGCGCGCAGCCGCCCCCCGGCGCCGTGCGTCACCAGCGCGCGCACGCACACCTCCGCCGCGCACTGCTGCACCACCATGTCGTGCCGCGTCACCGACGCTATGTACGCCGTCACTACCTGCACACGGAAACCTCTCAGCTTACCTAGATGCGCGATACGACCGCTCATTGCATGATTCTGTAACCGCCCGGGGGCGCTGTACAAATTCACGTACCCTAGCTCGTGCCTTTTCACCTGAAAAACTGGTACTAGACCGACAGTGCCCCTAGTGGCAAAGACCAAGAAAAATTAAGACGCATATTAAAATATACGTATATAAATATATTTTTTCTTCTACTAATAACCAAATCAGAAATTTTCAAGAAGACACTTTATTATCCTGTATATTATCTATAGTATTAAGGATCTATGTATCTTTAATGTAATGTGTGTTCGCGTAGTTTTTCTTCTTCGGTACGTACATTATAGCGTGAAGTTTTTTTTTATTTGAAGGAAAGTTTTGATGACTTCAATAACTTTTCTCTTTGGTTAACCGCAGTAGTAATAATTTCATCGCTCACTTTCTTTTTGCCCAATTCAACAGGGCTTACTGGAATTCTTATTGAACTGCCACACAATAATAATTAAATGATTCCTGGTTGATCAACATGTAGCCTACAGTGCTAGATTACTGCTGTATTGTCGTTCTAAAGTTTTTTTTATTTATATTCAGGTATATAATGAATTTCTAAGTTGTTCAGTTTATGCAAGCAAGCACACGGCGCAAGTATGCTAACCTCAGTATGGGTTACATATTTGAGCCGTTTGGTGTAGAGACGTTGGGTCCGTGGGGATCGGGAGCTCACGGTATTTTCCTAAACTTATGATAAGCATTGCAATTCAACGGGGCAATGCTGCCAGCATGCTGGGCACGCTGCCAACTGGTAGTAGGCTGGAGTATTTGGACTGCCTGTGAGTCTGAATTGACTTATAGGTTGTCGAAATGCTTCTATTGAAGTAGCTGTAGTGTTGTATTTAGTGTATTTTGTTAATAAAGGCAAACCGCCGGTAAAAAACGCACAATGTTAGGATCACTGTATGAGAGACTAAAATATTGTTTAAAGCATCTATTGCTTTGGTCTTATTCTCTAACAGTTCCTACTTCATTCTATTTTTTGGAGATAATATCCACACCCTCGGTCAGTTGCGCAATTTTTTGTGCGTATACTGTAGTATCAAGTGAAGTTGTCAACAATGTGAAGAGTTTGTGCGGTTTGGGGGCCGCACGTAAGGACTTCTATATAACTGAGTCAATTTTATATGAGTAGATGTGTTGTGTTGTTGTTTACCTGCACGATGTGTGGAGAGTCCTCCCTCGGCTGCAGCACGTGGGCGCACATGTCGGCTTGCGTCAGCACGGCGCCCAGCGGCGCACTAGCCACCGGCGCGGCCGCAGCCTGCCCCGCAGTGTTGCGTGCCATCTCTAGGTCTGCCCATTTTCTAAACATATCGATACGACCCTTGCCAAATCAGTATATAGCATTTACATTCCCACTAATAAAGCAATCACATTTTAATAAAAAAACTGGCCAAGGTCACTTCAAAATCTGGCACACGAAAGTTCCGTTCAGCAGCTAATTAAAACTAAACTGGAAAATAAAAAGTTAGTCTGATAACTTGCACTTGCAATAAAGCACATTTCGATGCAAGTGACACCTACTTACGGAAAATGTGTTGAAAAATTTTAATAATTATAATACATAAAACCTAATTTACTACATAATTACATTAGAATATAATTAAAGATATATTATGTCATCTATGACATCACCTCCAGCTGCATACAACGCTCACAGAAAATAGGTAGTCCAGCGTGCGCACAAACGTCAAACTTTAATTTTGACAGATGCAAAGATTTTTATATAGTCGTCAGGGACATACCTATCCACTGTCACCTGCCCGGTAACTGTGGTGGTATGCGGATATGCGATCCCAGCGTCTTAGCTGCTACTACTTCTACCAATTCCCTTCCAAAGTAGTAGTATCCTACATACCTATTTCCTACCCAAAGTCATAGACATTCCTCGTCACTAATCCTTTCCATTTTCCTTTTTCTTCCCTTTTCACCAATCCAGGGACTGCCGTGCCTATGGATGCGTGGCTACAGACGTACCTAGTCTCAAGCGTGCCAAATTGCTCTGGGACCAGGCGAACCCAGAAAACGGCTAGCCTTATCCTGGCATGCGGGACTCTGTCAGGATGGACCTATTTTTTCCCTTGCTGGGGATTTCTCTTTTAATAAGTTGGCATCGTCCTGGACCACTATGGCCTATTTATGAATGAAATTCTATTGTTATCATTATCGCCGACGCCAATGGGTTAAGAACAAAATCCCAAATGGCAGCTATGAGGTTCGCTACCTATCACGTCTCGTTCCTCGCAGGGGAGGAAAGCGGCCCACGGAGTCTGACCGCTTTGTTACGATGAATGTAAGAGGTGGAATGGATAGGAAATGGATGAAGTATGCCAGATGATGCGTAAAAGACATATAGATGTTTTGTATGTGAATGATACGAAACGGAAAGGATGTAACACCACCAAACATAGTTCCTATACGGCACTGTGGTCGGGAGTACTGGTGACCAACAGAGCCAGTCAGGGCGTTGGTGTAATCCTTTCTGCACGAATGAATGAATGTATGATCGAGTATGAATGCGTGAGCCCAAGACTTCTCTGGGTGAGGCTTGAAGTTGGACTTAGTCTACTTTTTGTGGTCGGTGAGTATGCACCGACATGGGTTCGAGAAAGTCCCCAAAAGCCCAAAAAGAAAGAGAGGAGTTTTGGGACAGTATGCATGATATTTTAAAAATATGTAAAGATAATGAAAGCATTGTATTGTTAGGAGATTTTAATGGATGGGTAGGAATAAAGCGAGATAGATATGAAAGGGTTCTCGGTGCTTTTGGGGACGAACGAGTGAATGAGAATGGACTAAGTTTGCTAGATTTGTGTCTGGAATGAATCTCTGCGTGACAAACACCATTTTTGACCACAAAAAGATCCATTTGTATACCAGGGAAGAAGATGATTTGAAAAGTATGATTGACTTTGTGATTGTGGATGAAAGGGTGAGGACGAAAGTATTAGACACTCGGGCGTACCGCGGAGACGGCATCGATTCAGACCACTACTTGGTGGTAACACGTGGCCTTTTCAATCGATGGCGACACCGTGCATCTGCAAGTGTGAATTGTTTGGAACGACTGAATCATATCAGAGGTTATGATGGAAGCATTATAAAAGGAGAAGAATGTTGCTGCTGCCGGAACACATCTTTAGGTGCTTGGCGACAGATTTTCTACTTGAGGGTGGTAGCTAGCCAGGCGGGCATTCGCAAAATGCCCTACCAACATGCGAAGTTTCCGATGGAGTGCATTAAAGCCGATATCAATGCGCGGGCGGGACTAGCTTTATTAGTACCTATTAAAAACTTTTTGACTGACCTGTAAACCGAGTTAATTTCATCGAAGACACTGGAAAGTTCTAGAAGGTATGTTTTAGCTTCGGCCACCAGCTGGTTCAGTATTCTGTATACGGTGTCCTTGCCGTCTGTTCTCCTCAGTAGAACCGCTACTATCTTTGAGATTTCCTCCTTTGGTATCTGTAAGAACACGTTAGAATGTTTAATTTTCAAGAAGCCTTATATACTGTGTTTTGCTAGCAAAGTAAAGGCCTTCATTTCTTCTTGATGGTGGTAGGGCAACAAGTTTTGAAGCAATGATGGCCGAGCGGTAATAGCTATAAACTGCCGTGCCGCAGGTCCATGGTTAGATCCCCACCGCCAGCTTAAGCTTCACCGCATAGTAGAAGGGCATTTTGAGGATGCTCGCCTAGCTAGCTACCGCCTTCAGTAGAAAATCTGTCACCAAGCCCCTAACTGTTTGTTCCGGCAGCAGTCCTTAAGTGCCAGTAAAATTACAGACACATGATACTTAACAACTGTATATATCAGTTTGACGGGCGCAGTGCAATTCGCCACTTGTGATGAAATGCATCTGTTATAGGCAGAGGGTCTTCCACTTAACATCAGGTGGGACAAGCGTTTGTTCGGTCACAATTACATTAAAAAAAAGCTACAAAGCGAGTCATGTGCCGTTTATAACACATGTATAAGACATATGATATAAACGGCCATGTCTATTGATTGCATTGACTAACAAGTTTTGAACTTCTGAAGCGCTCTTAGCGAATTCTGCTTATACTTTCTTAACCAATCAGTTAAGTTAAGCAACGTCCACTGTTCAACTACGATTAACGTCCACTGTTAAGTCAGCAGTCCATAGTTGAACTAAAACATTAGAAAGCCTTAGTGTATGGTTGTTAGACTGTGTTATTATTAGGTAATTACGAAAATAACATTGTGATATTTGCGAAGCCAGTGATGGTTCTTGAATTTATATTGAAAAATAATCAGAAGGAAAGCATGAAACTAGTGTTAGAGAATGCACTTTTTTCGATCGGAAAGTCTACGTAGACCAACTTATTATTACTATTATCACCAACTTCTGCGAAAGTTAAATAAAAATAATTAGAGCGCAATGTTCGCACCTCACACCATGCATTTGTCTCCATGCATGAAGTGGTTAAGGCAATCGGTGCATATAACCGATTTTGGAATCGTACCCGCGTCTCTGGTTCAATACATTTTAAATCCTATTTAAAACTTCTAAAGCTAACTGTCTACATTTCCTAGTTTTAGTTTAAACATATTACTTTCATAATATTTTTAGCCTCGTATCTGTGTTCTTTATTTTATAGGATTGTGACAGACCAAGCACGTAGCCCACCTGACGTTAGGCGGTAACCTCTACCTATACCAGATGCATTTCACCTTAATACAGTTATTAAGTCTCATATTCCTGCATATCTGGCTCTCAAGGAATGCTGTCGGAACTAACTGCTAGGTCCGATAGATTTTATACATGAGGGTGGTAGCTAGTCAGGCGAGCATTCGCAAAACACCCTTCCACCATGCGGTGAACCTTATGCCGGTAGTGGAGATCGAACCAAGGACCTGTGGCTCGGCAGTCCATAGCTATTACCGCTCACTACCTCAAAATGCTGTTCCTTTTATTGATCCCAAATGTTAAAATCTTGCAAGACAATTGCTTTTCTCTTCTTTACAATTCTTATCTTAATATAATTTCATGACTGAAACTTCCAAAACATAAGATTTTCATATAAAATTTCATTTCCATTTTAAGCCCTTGGGACTGGATCACGAAAGGCCCTCTTATACAATTATTTTTAACAAACTTGTAAAACAATACTGATTGAGGCATCATATACCATTCAACATTTCACCACTTCAACGAATAAACCACACGCACCCGAATTCAAGCATTTATGAATAAAATTCAATTGATATCATTATCTATGCTGTGCGTATACAAAGAAACGAAAGAGGTGTAGCGGCGCCACTTTCAGTTTGAAACAGTTCTTTAATAACCTGGTTAATATCGAGTTTGTATGAGACAAAGTGCGATACTCACGGAATGTGCTAGCCCGGAAGGCGACAGCTGTACTCTCCACAAGCATCCGAGGCGCGCGTCTATTATGTAGTCCGGCTGGAACACTACCCACGTGCCTGAGTCTGAACATATCGAGTTAAATGTCATTAAGGAAAACAAATAGACCATATGCTCATCTCCAAAAGCCATCTATTAATATACATAAGTATCATAAACCTACTATTTCTACAATATTTTTTATATATTTTTTTAATGCGTGATAGGCAAGCATTTGGCCGTTGTTCTCCCTTTAGCGGAGAATAGACACACCTGTGTTTTGGATGCATTAAAATGGCATTGCACTGCGCCCGTCAACTTGAGACATAGATGTTAAGTCTCATGTACCTGTAATTTCACTGGCTCTCAAGGACTGCTGCTGGAACAGACCGTTAGGTGTTTGGCGACGTATTTTCTACTTCAGGGTCGTAGCTAGCCATGTGGACAATCGCAAAATGCGGTGGAAGGTTAAGGAGGTTAAGCTCAAGCCGGCTGTGGGTATCGAACCAGGTACCTGCGGCACGGCAGTTCATATATATATAGCGGCTATTACCGCTCGGCCATCATTGCTCCTGTTTAACATTCTCAAACAAATCATAACTAGCTATAATATATTTGTAACACAAGGCTATTCTATAAACTGTATATAAGAAGGTGTATATATATATTAGTACAAAAGGATACACATGGCACACAGCTGATGGTCTAGTACCGCCGGGCGGATGGAGGCGGGCGAGGCGAGCGGCGCGTGCAGGTATAGCGACCCTTCGCGCTTGCACTGCTCCACTATGTCGAACACTAGCGATGTTTGGCTCGACTGGAAAATATCGGCATAAGTTATTATTTATTACATTATAATACATATTTTTACACGAGACACGTGTTACATAGTAACCTGCATAGGAAATCGCTGACTAAAGACCGCATGGCTACCTACAGCGCGCATCGCAACTAACACGCGGCAGCGACACGAGGTGCAGAGTCAGCGATCTCAATCGTGCATGGCACCGGTCACGTAGGCCACCCGGCCCAGGAAGCGCAGTGTCAGCTTACATGTAATTTACTTAGTTTTAACTCATTTTTCAACATGCATTGTTAACCTAGCATCGGTAGCATTCACATGTACCTAGAATTAATATTGTAATAATTTCTATTTTAATTAAACTTAGTACAAAAGTTTTTGGTTTTTTTTAGATCCTTCGGCTGTGGCCTTCGTAATTGGCGCAGTCGGTAGGATATTTTGGAAAGGTTAGCTAGGGTCGTGTTCTAACATCGAATCGTCCTGATTGCTGTGCGTCGTGTGCCACCTGTCATCGCGTCGCGCCTTCCAAGATTCCTGAAAGAACCTGGGCTCACGGCTGGAGGAGAATCAAGACATCGATTCACTAGAGGAACCGAAAATGATATATATGTAAGTGCTTGAATTGCTCCTGTACTTGCTTATCCCTAACTTTAGTCCTTTTTAGTGTTAAAAACCCATCAAAATTTTTCATCCTAGAAAATTATCTTTAAGTCCTGCACCGAGTAGGCAATCACGTAGACATTTAGTTGATAGAAATAGACGTTTAAATACCTTAGTAGAGACCGTAGAAAATATGGACGCAGACGCAATTTTAAGAGTTTTGCGCCCATTACCCGAATTTGACGGGAATCCCAACGTATTGACCCGATTTATACGATTGTGTGACCAATTATGTACAAAATACTTAAGTGTAGAACCAGGTAGAGAATTTGAAAATCTTTGCTTACTAAATGGAATACTCAATAAAATTACCGGGCCCGCAGCCCGCACCATTAACTCGAACGGAATTCCAGAAAGTTGGGAAGGCATTAGAGCAGCGCTTGTCAATAATTTTTCGGACCAAAGAGACGAAACAGCCCTCTACAATGACCTTTCTCTTGCTACACAAGGTACTAGCTCTCCACAGGAATTTTATGATCATTGTCAAAATTTATTCAGCACTATCATGACATATGTAAGTCTGCACGAATCAATTCCCACCACTATTGAGGCGAAACGCGCACTCTATAAAAAACTTACGATGCAGGCTTTTGTTCGTGGGCTTAAGGAGCCATTGGGCTCTCGCATACGATGCATGCGTCCTGATAGTGTAGAAAAAGCATTAGAATTTGTGCAAGAGGAACTTAACGTAATGTACCTCCAGCAGCGGAACGATTCAACATCTGATCGCAAAGTTAATGCTGCACCAAAACCGATGCAATTGCAACCATTTTCAATGCCGGTACAACGAGCATTTGTTCCTCCTGCACCTATGTATAACATGCCTTTTAATGTACCTTTCCAGCGACCCATGCCTCAACCCCAACCACACCAACCCTGGAGACCTAACTTCCCGCAAAATAGACCTCCTCAAGGTCCAACACGGACTCAGCAGATGTTCCGTGCGTTGCCACCTAATTATAATAGTCATAATAATTCATTTAGAATGCCACCACGCAACGAAAATCAAAATACGGGCCCTAAGCCTATGAGTGGTGTGAGTCATTACGTGGCTAAAACCTTACCACCTACTGGCTTAAGAGGACATGACTGGACGAAGTCGGGAAACCCGCCGCCCAGCAATTATTTCAAAACGCGCGAAATGAATATGAATTTGTGTTCTGAATATGATAATTACTATTATCCAGAGTGTGAACCGTACTTATACTACCCAGAGTACGTTGTACCTGAGTATGTTACACCTGAGTGTCCATTGTATGAACAAAACGAGTCGCAATACTACCCAGACTATAATGTGACTGAGTTACAATATAACCCTGAAGGTCCACATGACCCAGAGCCTTCCACTTCTACTGGCTGCTCTGATCAGGATTTTCAGAACCGCCAAGCCTCAAGAAAGTCAAAATAGAACTTAATCTACAAACTCAAAGGCAACTTCCCTACATCCAAATTTCCAACCCTCCTTTAAAATTCCTGATAGACACAGGAGCCAACCAGTCCTTCATCAACCCCGAGGCAGTTGAACATTACTTTTCACAGGTACCTTTAAATTATGACCCTTTTGAAGTAACTAATGTACATGCCACTACTCGTAATAACTATTCTGTTTCTTTGCCTTGTTTTGTGGAATTTCAGGACCCTGACGATATAAAACTTTTTGTGTATCGATTTCATAATTACTTTGATGGACTTATTGGACTAGACCTTTTAGAAAAATGGGAAGCTAAAATTGACCTTAAAAACCGAGTTTTGCTTACACGTAACGCGATAAATCCAATTCATATGTACAATTCACAAAACGTTAATCTGTACGAAGATGTTATACCAGCTAATTCATCTAAATTACTGCGACTTCCTATAAATGTTCATGACGGTGACGCTTATGTACCCGAACAAGTAGTTTCAAATTGCATTATTCGAGACTGCTTAACAGTTGTGTCAGAGAACAGAGGTTTTCTTGAGATTGCAAACCCATCTTCGCATGATATAATTTTCTGTTTAGACCACCCGTTACTAGCTGAGATTCATTCGAGCGAGTGCACGCGTTTTCGGACTACTGATGAAGAACCGGTGTATACGAAAAGTTATCGGTACCCATTTATTCACAGAGACGAAGTTAGACAGCAAATTAGTTCTATGTTAGAGCAGGGTATAATACGACCTTCTGAGTCCGCTTGGAGCTCTCCTATATGGGTTGTACCCAAGAAAAGCGATGCATCCGGTAAAGTGAAGTGGCGTATCGTCATAGATTACCGGAAAGTTAATGAAAAGACGATAGATGATAAATACCCAATACCTAACATCGCTGATGTACTGGACAAGCTGGGTAACTGCCAGTATTTTACTACGCTTGACCTGGCAAGCGGTTTCCATCAGGTTGAAATGAGCTCCGAGGATATTCCCAAAACTGCATTTAATGTAGAGCAGGGACATTATGAGTTCCTCCGGATGCCCATGGGGCTCAAAAATAGTCCCTCAACATTCCAACGAGTGATGGACAACGTACTGAAAGACCTGCAGAACACTGTCTGCCTGGTATACCTTGACAACATAATTGTCTTCAGTACGTCCCTCCAGGAGCACATGATAAACCTCAGGAAAGTCTTTGACAAGTTACGAGAATCTAACTTTAAAATACAGATGAATAAATCTGAATTTTTGAAGTTAGAGACTGCTTATCTCGGACATGTTATAAGCCGAGACGGAATCAAGCCAAACCCAGACAAAATTTCTGCAATACAGAACTACCCTATCCCTAAAACACCTAAAGAAATCAAACAATTTCTGGGACTAGTTGGGTATTACAGAAAATTTATACCTGATTTCGCTCGCATCACGAAACCACTCACTCAATGCTTAAAGAAGGGCAATAAAGTATCTCTTGACTCCCAATACATAGAAAGTTTCGAAAGATGTAAGAACCTCTTGACCAATGACCCTATCTTGCAGTATCCCGACTTTAATAAAGAATTCATATTGACAACTGACGCGTCCAACGTAGCCATTGGCGCCATTTTATCTCAAGGACCTGTAGGATCTGACAAGCCCGTGTGCTATGCTTCCCGAACCCTTAATGATAGCGAAGTTAACTATAGCACAATAGAAAAGGAGCTATTAGCTATAGTATGGGCTACCAAGTACTTTCGGCCGTATCTTTTTGGTCGAAAATTCAAGATTCTTACGGATCATAAACCACTTCAGTGGATAATGAGCCTTAAGGAGCCGAGTTCTCGACTAACAAGGTGGAGGCTCAAACTCAGTGAATATGATTTCACAGTAACATATAAAAAGGGTAGAGCCAACACAAACGCCGACGCACTTTCGAGGGTCGAGATTCACAACGAGGAGATCAGCTCTGTAGTAGTTAATCCTTCGGAACAACCAGCCGCGTCGATTAACGGTTGAACTACGCTTACCGCGCATACGAGTCGTGAGAACCCAATTCTGGAAATACCTATCACCGACGATCCACTGAACAAATTTCACAGACAACTTATCATGACAGTAGTAGGTGACGTAAAACGACGACCGACAGCTACGAAACCATTCGACACTCACACTAGGACTTGTGTACAGTTATCCGAAAATAATCTTAGTAACGATGTAGTAAGTGCAATAAAGGAGTATGTTAACCCAAAAGTTAAGACGGCTCTTCTAATAATTCCACCTTTACGCATGTACAATATAATTCCTATTATTCAAGATAAGTTTCGAAGTTCAGCGATGAACTTAGTCTTAGCTAAAAAGGAAGTTGAAAATGTTAAAGATTATCTCAGACAACAAGAGCTTATTCGTAATTACCACGATGGTAAAACAAATCACCGTGGAATAAACGAATGTTTCTCATCTCTTTCCACTCGATATTTTTGGCCTAGAATGAGAGACCACATTACGAAATTTATTAATGACTGTACTGTATGTGGCCAAGCTAAATACGATAGAAATCCAATTAAGCAAAAGTTCAATATAGTACCACCGGCAACGAAACCTTTCGAAATAGTACACTTAGATTTATTCACAGCCCAGAATGAGAAGTTTTTAACGTTTATTGATGTATTCTCTAAGTATGGTCAAGCATACCACCTTCGAGATGGTACTGCCATCAGCATAATTCAAAGTCTACTTCATTATTGCACACATCATTCCTTCCCTTTGACATTAGTGACTGACAATGGAACAGAATTCACAAATCAATTATTCTCAGAATTCACGCAACTGCATAAGATCAATCACCACAGAACATTGCCTCATGCTCCTAACGACAATGGTAACATTGAGCGATTCCACCTTACAATATTAGAGCACCTTCGCATTCTCAAAGTACAACAGAAGGATGAGCCTGTGATCAATCTCATGCCATATGCTATTATTGCATATAATAGTTCAGTGCACAGTTTTACAAAGTGCCGACCTTATGACATTATTAACGGACATTTTGACCCGAGAGACCCCGTCGACATAGATCTTACTAAACACTTATTACAACAGTACATACAAACTCATCGTGAACAAATGAAAACCGTGTATGACTTAATAAACGAAACTTCACTGACTAACCGTGCTTCACTCACAGAAAACCGAAATAAAGACCGCGAACCTGAAATAGAGTACCAGCCAGAACAAACAGTTTTCATTAGTAACCCCTTTGCCGCTCGACAAAAGCTCGCACCACGCTTTACTCACGACAAAGTTTTAGCTGACCTACCGATCCATATATACACTTCGAAAAAACGAGGCCCTGTAGCTAAGTCACGGCTTAAGAGGGTCCCTAAATCTGCAAAATTGTTGCAGGTCCCTTCTGACGCTGATCACGGTGACAATACTGGAAGCCCAAGAGATAACACTTGACAGTTTGGATGACGGACCTGGACTTTTACCTTTTAAATTAGGCGAGACTACCCTTATAACTCATTATCATACATTTTTACAATACGTAGAACTTGACAATATTGAGAATCAAATTACTAACTTACAAACTCAGATATTGGACTTTAAGACTCGACTTGAAAATAATACATACTCACTTTACGAACTTCAAATAGAATATTTGAATAATAAAGTACTTAAAATACTTAGCCACCTAAATAGCCTAGAACCTAATCGTAGCAGAAGAGGCCTTGTAGATGGGTTGGGTTCCGTCATTAAAAGCATTACTGGCAATCTTGACTATTCTGACGCGATTAAGTTTAACGATGCCATCAAAGTTCTGGAAAATAACCAATTTAGAGCAATAAATGAATTCAATGATCATATTAGTATCAGCAAAGATTGGATGACACACCACAATAGTATAATAACTCAAATAGTTCAAAACCAAGAGAAAATCAACTCCACATTGAACTTACTTTTAGATAGTGAAGCATATCGGGAAACAAGCCTAATTAAGTACGCTAAGTTTGCTCAATTATTGATTATCATTTCCGAAAATGCAGATGATATTATGACAGAACTTTTAAGGTTAGAGAACATCTTAAGCTTCGTGCGTGCATCGAGCACCCACCATTCCATATTAACTATAAATATATTAAGTAAAATGTTAAGTAAATTAGAACTAATCTATCCTAAAGGCCATTTATTAAAAATAGACCTAAGAGAGTACTATGATGTAATTAGGCCGGGATATTATTTCTCTGGTAGACGTATAGTAATTACTTTAAAATTCCCTATAATATCTCCTATAAGTTACGACTTATATAGATTAGCTATTCTCCCTAATAGGAATAACCAATCCATCCTACCCCCATATCCCCTCATAGCAAGTAACAGGCAGGCATTCATGTACATAGAGACAGAATGTCCGAAGTATAGCAATAAGTTCCTCTGTGAAGAAAATCTGAGCCATCATGTCCAAGCACAGGCAGATTGCATACAAAATCTCATCACCAATCAATCTTTGGATTCAACCTGTGAGATGACTACCATTATGCTAACCAAAGAAGCTGTGGACCAGCTTGACGAAAGACACTACGCTATTTCGTTCCCTCACCGAACAAAGATACACACCTTATGTGGACACGAGAGCTATAATACTATACAAGGAAGCTACCTTGTCACAATACCAATTGCTTGTTCCCTAAGCACCGACGAAATTACCATCAGCAACAGCTATGACCGGATCGCAGGACAACCATTACAAATTATGAAAATTGCAATAAATTCTGAAACATCGAGTATATCACCATCACCTCGTATCAAACTTAACTCTATTAACCTACGAGACCTTCACCAATATCAAGATAAGTTGATGTTGCAACCAACCGTACATCTAGATCACACTACACCCGATATTTTATACCACACTACGATACCGATCTATATTATACTATTTAGTGCGATCACACTGGGAGCTGCCCTAACCGCTCGACGCTACTACATTTTTCGCAGAAAAGCACAGGAAGCTGAAACGAAAGCAACATTCTATGAAGACGCTGAGAAACCAGCACCGCCACCAAGAATACCGGCAACATTTTCTCTCAAAGTTCTAAAATAGTTGCCGTTCTGAGGGGGAAGGTGTTACATAGTAACCTGTATAGGAAATCGCTGACTAAAGACCGCATGGCTACCTACAGCGCGCATCGCAACTAACACGCGGCAGCGACACGAGGTGCAGAGTCAGCGATCTCAATCGTGCATGGCACCGGTCACGTAGGCCACCCGGCCCAGGAAGCGCAGTGTCAGCTTACATGTAATTTACTTAGTTTTAACTCATTTTTCAACATGCATTGTTAACCTAGCATCGGTAGCATTCACATGTACCTAGAATTAATATTGTAATAATTTCTATTTTAATTAAACTTAGTACAAAGTTTTTGGTTTTTTTTAGATCCTTCGGCTGTGGCCTTCGTAATTCACGTTTTAAGTGATAAACAAACAGTATTAATAGAACATTACTGCAGAATCCAGTAAGTAAGCCTTCCTGGCCAAGTATGACTTAACAGGACCGAACTGCAGATGAGGTCCGGTTATATACGAGGCCAGGATGGCTTTCTTACTGGTTGAGGCTTGTATAATGCTTTTCTCAAAAATGAAAGAAAGTTTTACAACAAATTATTGTTTTTGAAACTCTATGTTAATTTTAGAATGGATTTAAAACCTCGTTTCTAACTGGACACTTTGTGAAAAAGTCTCCAGCAGAGTTCACTTTCTAGATACTTTTTAGAGATGTTATGACAACATATCATACCATTTTTGAGAAAAAATAATGTATTACCAGTGAGACCGTATCTTGAGGCTCTGGAGCGATAGTACCGGAAATATTAGTTTATTTACTGGGGAAGGTACTCTTTGCAAATTATGGCAGAAATACAAGTACGGTCTTAGAAACTCTAAACGGTGGAATGTGCGTGTAGTGAATGTTTATGAATTGTCTGTAAGAATATATTTTGAAAGTTAAGTGTGTATATAAGTGCGTGTGTGTGTGAGTGTGTGTATGTGTCAGAGAGTGAAATAAGGTGAGTAGTGTGTGTGTATAAGGGGAGTAAGTACTCATCACATCTTTATGGGATATATATATTTTTCATAGCGTTTACCATACAAACGTAGTTACGACGTATTTTAAATGACATACAAGCAAAATTTCAGCGCTATTTGTTAATTTATTTCAAACCCTCTGAAATTTTGCATGTATGTCTTTTACCCAGATATCTATATCCTTCTGGATGTTAGTCATTCGTTTTATTGTACCTAAGTATATTTTAATTTTAAAAATTTTCTGTACATAATTACTTTTATTTTATTTTGACAATAATTTTACGGAAAGTTGGCGACCAAGAAGCATAGATAAGAGACTCAAGGACATGCATAAAAAAATACAGTGAGTTTGAATACTTGTTATTTAAAATATGACGAAACTACCTTTATATGGAAAACGCTAAAAATATACTTCCCTAGGTAATTTATCATCATAGAACAACCACGCATCGCTTGTATGCGACATAAATTCCCAATTCTCAATAAGTAATTCGTTATTTATCTATCAGTACTCAGTGGGCTATCCGAACGTCCTAATGCGTCCTCATATCGGCAGAGGGCACGCGCGTACACGTAATAATGTTGAGTGAACAGTTTCCTGACCTGATGATGCACGAGGATGAGATCGTCGACGACCGAGACTGCGAACCGTCCCGAGAGTCCCGTCTTCAGGACATGGGTGCACTGCTGGCTGCTTGGGCCCGATATCGGCATCACCCAAACCTGATATCGCAACAACAACACTACTTTAATAGAAATAAAAAAGTAATAGGTAATTCTTCTCGCAGTAGCTCTATAACCCTTTTTGCTGAACGCAGCAGTAGAATTCTTTTATAGTAAACTTTTGTAATCGAACTTGATGAGAGCGTTAGACGCTACAATAGTTTACATTTAGATTGTTGACTGGCTTGCCTATGACCACTATCTCAACTGATGGGAAGTGATAATTCGGAAAAAGGTATATTGTTTAGGCTAACTTAGATGTCTCAAGGACAACTGCAACACACCGTTAAATGCTTATCTACACATTTTTTTAGAACAGACTAGAATATCGTTTTCTCACATAAAACGTACAAAAGGATGGAATAACGATTTTGCAAAGTATGACTGGTACCTTTTGCGAAACTACGGCATGCAAATATTGTTTTTAATTAATTATAATAATGATCACATTTACAAATGATAGAGCAAATTGTTTTGTTCCGGATGGGAATTGAACCCGCTTACTCCGATTTCGCACCGGATGCCTATTCTCTCGCCTTGGACTGGTCTCCTTAGTAGTTTACACGCTTTCTCTCTAGTTAAGTTCGATTCCGAACTCAATGCAATAGTATTTGCACCAAACCCACTCACATAGACATGTGTGTGTATGGCGTATTATTTCCTTTAGTCGTCTTTTCATTGAACCACAAAAAAAAATCTTACACCGGCCTCTATTATAAACGTAATGAGTAATTACGGAATGATTCAAAAGCACTATTGCAAAATGCCAACTACGCTCCTACGGCGCTTGGCAAAATATTTTTAGTGAAGTATTTTATTAGACTTTCATAACAACATTCCGAATTACCATTTAATACCTAAAATGTTTACTGGAAAGTAAAGATAGCTAGCGGTACACTATGTGGTGCTTGGCGACAAGTTTTTTCACTTGATAATTGTGGCTTTCTTGGAGTCAGCCAACTGTCATGCTACCATGTAAAACCTTCAGTCTTCACTGGCTCATAAGGACAGTAGCTAGAACACTAAGCTATGAGGTGTTTGGCAAGACATGTTTTTCTTGACCTTACCAGTCGATCATAATAAAATTCCCTACTACCAACCGATTCGTAAAATGTTGAACATTTAATACTGTTAGGTAGAAGTATTATTCGAACCTTACGTACTGCTTGTCGTCCTAGCAACAAAACCAAAAGAATGTTATAATTTCGAATGTACCCCCAGTGATACTAAGATCAGAATAGAGGCATATTCTAAGTGAGCGTGTACTATCGTTAACTGCACCGTTTATCAGATAAGACAGAGACGCTACCTATATAAAAATACATACAATAGTGTAGGTACCTCTGTGGGTAGATGCGCGGGTGCGGCAGTGTTGGAGCCGGGCGCGGCTGCGGAGTGCGCGTGCCGGAACAGCGCGCACCAGGTGGCTCCGCACGCGCGCACCACGAACACGTCGCGCTCCGCCACCGGCGCGCCCCCACCCCCGCCCCCACACCCACTGCTCTCTACTGGGGGAACCACTAACAACTTACATATACAGGGTTATTGGAAAATGATAACAACCTCTTAGGGTTCACTTCTGTTAGCCCTAACAAACATAACAAGATGAATTTTCTTTTAGTTTTTTTTTGTTTTTATTTATGTGTATTTCAGGGTACAAGGACACTCAAAACTTAAAACAATAAGTTTTTCTAGTACTGTCTAACACTTTTTAGTTCTGTGTCTCGTAGTATAATACAATGCCTACTCCGAGCTGTCCAGTGTTGCCGCGCTTTGAATAGAATTTTGAATATTTGCATCGAGCATAGTAATAAAAATATAAAATAATAAATTACAGGCACAAGAGACTTTAAGCATCAGGTGGTCCTCTTATCTTATCATCAACGGCTGACTGGCATCAACCGAGCCCCACTGCATTTAAAACGTTGACCTCTATACTCAGAGTACATAATAGCCCTACTTTAGTTCACTCACAATTTACAGTAAATTATTGATGCGAAATTATCCGAACTCCGAATCAACAAATGCAAATGATCTACCCACTCCTAAAACTAGGCCTGCTCGTAGTAGACATCGTTTGTACGGTACTTCTCAGTGTGGGTGGCAATGCTAATGGTACAAAGAATAAAATGTAGGCGTACGTTTCTTTCCCTTTCGATGTAAAGTACGACCGAAAGGGAAATCGAATCAGAAAAACTTGAGGTTCAGGTCTTTGTTGTATTTATGCAACCAAATGCAATGCAATATGATCATGCCCTCATTTTAACCTACCTACTGGATACTAGCCTTTTTATTCTGTGGTACTACGTACATAAACAGACTAACTAATAAAAACACGGCGCGTTGTAGTGAGAACACGTGCGTTCCGGGCGGCGCGCGGCAACCCACTGATAAGTAAGCCCGTCTAGACGAAACCGCCGATGCTCTTGTAGCTTTATATAAGATGCAGATGCGATTAACCATCACTATTTGTAGGGTAGCATCCCGACATCCCTTTCCATAAAATAAATTCCACAGGAAGGGCTTACTTAGTAAGTGTTTAACTGCAGTTATGGCAATTCAGAACGGAGATAGACTTAACAATTTAAATTAAATAGAAAATACATCTAATGGCGAATGCTACGCTAAACCATTTTAGGTTTTATCTGCGCGAACCTTTTGAAGCGCTCATAGCGAAGTTTGCTTAGCTGTTCATAACCGATCGGCAAAGTTAAGCAACGTCCGCTGCGGTCATGAGTTGGATGGGTGACCACTAATGACATTACTACTGAGCGCTTCCGTGCTTGGGAGGCACGTTAAGCCGTCGTCCCGGTTGTTGTCTTAGAATGGCAGTCGTTATAGCATGGTGGTAGGGCATTTTTCGAATGCCCGTCTGGCTAGCTACCACTCTCAAGTAGAAAATCTTGTCCTTGAGAGCAAGTAACTCTAGGTTAGCCCGAACAACATCTTCGACCACATCATCACTTACCACCAGGTAGTGATGACGTGGTCGAAGTATGCATAAAAAAAACCGGAGCTCATTCTGACTCACAATATGATATTAAAAAGTATGGTCCACGTGAATAAACTTACACTCCAATTTTTGTAGCTTTGTAATTGTAGAGTTGTTGAGAGAGAACGGCTGCAGCAGGGCGCCGTTGTTGCCCGCCAGCAGCACTATGTTGCTTTGAGCACACCACGAGAACCAAGCACCACTGGAAAATTCATCAAAAATAATAAATAAATAAAAACTCTCTCCTCTGTTGCAGCAGGGCAGTGTCTTTCCCGAATAATTTAGCACTAAAGATATAACACGCTCAAACAATAAATAAATACAATGGTTGTGAGCTTTTGCGTCTGTATGTACATGTGTGTGCTTATGTTGCCTAACTTGTTTAGTTTTAATATTCTTGTAGATACTGTAAAGAAATAATCTAAAATTGTCTTCTTTTACAAACCAACCATTTACTACTTAAAACATATGTTTGTACTTTACTACTCAATGAACTGTAAACCATGACACTTAATATACAAGGACGCAAAAAAAAAACTCATCTGAAAAAAAAAATTGAATTTCTGATCTAACATTCGTTCTTGGGTGACATAACACACTCTACATTACTAATTTATGTGCCTCATTTTGTTAACGAGATAGATTCCCATCATATACAGACGTAAAGACATCACAGTCACATGAATAGGGCTCCATTTTGCTCTTTGGCATGTTATAAGGCAGGTAGTAGTGCCTTCTGTAGAACTACCCGCTTTACACTGTGATACCTCTTGGGTATCTATATATCCTACCAAGCGTGGGGATTATGGCGAACCCAGCGGATGCGCGACGCGATCATTGCAAGATGATGACAAAAATGGGAGGTCGCGTGTGCTGCATTATACGACTACTATTACACAAAGTTATATGTTTCTTTACGGAAAATGATGATACTTATGTAATCGATTTCTATTCATATAATTTTAGTTTGTCTTGTCTTACGAGTATTTCTGCCATTTAAACCCTTATACATTACTATGCTCTATCTAATTATAACAATAGAACCGGCTAATACGACTCCGATTCGAACATCAAGGATTACATCTAAATATAAAAATGATGTATTTACGAAACAATCTGTAATTTTTTCGTTTAGTTCGGGATCCTTAACGCGATTTCAACTCGCACTTATCTAATATTTTTATTTGTTAGTACACTTTAGCCTTTATGCTACGAATAAGATGTGTTTCTTATGTGGTTTAAAATGATCGAACTCATCGAAATCAATCATAAAATGAGGATGACCACAACTAAGGTTAAATCCCATACTGTGCCGTGCTCCATCCCAAAGTTGTGTGATCCTTATTGATAAAAATTGATACAGTTTTAGGAATGTTATTACAAAACAAAACAATGTACCTACCTATATCAATAATGTAGAATATTAATTAACATTAAAAGAAAAAGGATCAGTAATTAAAGTTCTAGAACACCATATGGATTGGATACAGTATGCGAGTTACATATTACATCAGTAGGCTGGTAGTTTTTTTTTTTTTTTTTTTTATGTTATAGTGACGGAACAAGCCTGAGGCCCACGTGATGCTAAGTGGACTAACCTCTGCCTATAACAGATGCATTTCGTCACAAGTTACGAATTGCACTGCGCCCGTCACTTTGGGACATAGTTGTTAAGTCTCTTGTGCCTGTAATTTCACTGGCTCTCAAGTACTATTACAAGATATTATTCAATCTACGTATTCCAGCGAATTGTATGACAATTATTATATATAATAATATTTATAGTATATATATTTAATCTATTTATTTCTATCTTGGAATTTTTAACATAAATTCCAAGATTACATAAAAATACATGAATGAGTTTTAAAGATATTCACAGCTCTTCTAGAGTCATCTCAACAACTCTATATGTATCTTTACTGCACATTATCTAATCTGATATGCCAAAATTGTTTTGATTTTGTATTTGCTTTTTTTTGTTTTTAGAGAAATCTCTCACTCTGTATGGGACAAAAAAACCTTAAACAAAAAAAAAAACAATCATATTTTTATTTGAATGCGACAGTAGAAAGAATATATTATTAAACTTTTAAATTACGTACCTAAAAGAAGTATTTTTCAAACTTTTTAATTGTTTCTTCTCTGGCAAGACTTGCAACAGCTCAATTCCATGGTCCGTTATAAATGCAATCTCATTAACCTTTGGCCACACAAACCCTAATATCTTTGCATTTTTCCATTTACATGTGTGCGAATATTCAACATTAGTAGGAGCCAAATCTTTGAAGTTTACGAACTCAACAGTAGCGTTATGGTTATCTTGGTTTCTTTGTATTGCAAGTATGCTTTGGTCAGGAGAGAATTTTATTGAAATAATAGGTCCTCGGTCTTCCATACGAAAAGATGTGCACTTCGTTTCGTCCATGCTGCTTACTGTGACTCCAGTTACACCCCCTGACCGCACCGTGAACACCTGTGGAAGGGGAAAATACAAACAAGTGGAAATTACTAAGCAATAATAAAAATAAATTACAGGCACATGAGACTTAACAAAGGTCTCAAAGTGACGGGCGCAGTGCAATTCAGTTTAAATATATAACTTGTGATGAAATGCATCTGTTATAGGCAGAGGTACGCTTAACATCAGATGGGCCTCGAGCTTGTTCCGTCACACATAAAAAACATAGAGAATGAACGAGAACTAACATGAGACCTAACAACTGTCTCAAAGTGACGGGCGCAGTGCAATTCGTGACTTGTGATGAAATGCATCTGTTATAGACAGAGGTTAGTCCGCTTAACATCAGGTGGGCCCCGAGCTCACAATAAAAGGTAGTTTGGTATTTTACAAATGAGAGTATAATGTCGCAATATATATTTTTTTTAATGATATTAATGAATACTGTATCGCATCCTCATTGTTAGGGAAAACATGCATACCTAGCGACCCCATGTTAAGTGGAACCAGAATAAGAAGATGATAGTGAGGGCATTAGAATGTATTTTTTTCTATTCTCGATCCTTTATGTATGATAACACGTAAGTAGTTAGACATTTGAATAATTTGAATACCTATTCATGAAAATCGTAACCTCAATCACATTTCTTAATAACACAAAAATGCCTTAGTAAAAAATATATATACCTGGGATGGAATTTTATACACTTTAACACAACAAACGGGCTAATAATAATGCCAAGACAAAGTTTTTTCATGTCAGGTCCAGATCCGTATAGAAAGTGAATGACATTCTTTGTTACCTATCGCGTAAACGTAATAATTAATATTTTTTTAGTTTCAGGGGTAAATTATGGAATCTTGTGCATTTGTGTTCAATAAATGTTAAAGATAATACGAGCAATATAAATTTTAAACAAGGAAATACCATGATCTTGTAGAATGGTTTCGAAACTTAGCAATAAGAGTGGTATAACTGATAAAATTTTGAATGTCCCGCCATAGACGTAATTTTCCATCTTAACGAAGAAAAAGAGGAGCTTCCAGAAGGATAGTTTTTTTCTTCTTTTCCTTGAGATATTAGCTTTTAAACGCTGCTTGGCCTTTGTATGCCAGGGTCAAAGTGTGGCCAATGTACGGTTTAGTTTATGATAGACTGAGCTTAGTCCAAAATCTTGATTTTATAAAATCTCTGTTTACAGCATTTTGTCGCAAGCCACTCTTTCTCTGGGTAAAATCGTTGTGATTGGTTCGCAAAAGGCAATACATAAAATCAAGCCAAGTGATGCCTGATTTCGTAATTAATGACATTAGTTATCGATAAAACTAAATTCAAATAATTTATTACTAATAAAGGACATTTCAATACAATTTCATTAGTTCTAAGAACCAAAGTCACCAACATACATTGACTCTTATAAATTCCCACATTTAAAAATCCACGTTTCGGGTTTTATCGCGCAAAGAATCTCCGAGCCTAGCTCTCTCCATACCTTGTTGACCGACTCTGAGCTTGTCTATAAGGGCCACAGTTAAGGACCACATCTCATCACTGGCAATACACACTGGTTGAAAACTTTGGTTTCAGGCTCTGCGGGATGTTCGACGAGAATATGTCGCGTAACTTCTCGATGGATTCTTCGAGCGACTTTGTCTGAAGTTGGACCTACCTAGCTGGACACTGCCCCATCTAAATGGAATAGTCAACAACTACGGGTACGGGTGCAACATGGACATTAAGCATAATTTTCGTCTTGACCATGTTCACTTTAAGGTATGATGCAAGGTGCTCCTTAATACGGGTCATTATTCACGTCGTTATGATAGAGTCCTCGCAATCATACGAGAAGCGGTGAGTCTCGCTAAAGCATTATAAGGTTTAACCACGAACAAACCACACGTTGATTTTGTAAAAGAAAGGTCGTCTACAAAACCTAAATCCAAGCCTTACTCCATCTTAGGTGCAGCTCCCGATTGGACTCTTTTAATGGACACGTATTAGAAAACTACAAACTTCCTAAGGATGTTGGTGTTTCGTCTTCCAGATCAGACATATTTATATACTCAAAAAATCTAAAACGCATAGTACTTATAGAGTTCTATATCACTTTGCCGTGGGAAACAAACATACCTAAAGACCACACAATAAAAACAAACAAGTATTATGACCTAATAAATGAATTAACCAAAAACGGTTATGAGGTTAATTTACATGCGGTAGAAGTTGCAGCAAGGGATATAGCGAAATCCCTATATAATCTACTTAAAGACCTTGGCCTGTTAAGAACCACCATAACTTCCATCCTAGAACGTGTATCTAAGGCGACATTAGTAGGATCCTACCAAATTTGGTTTGGAAGGGGAGGAAGCTTAAGCGGTGAAGGGGAGCATTGATGACATCGTAAAGGGGCCCCTTAACCCTACTCCTTGGGTTGCAAGTCAAGAGGGGCCTGGCCCTCTGGTCTCTTCTTCTGCAACACTAGGCACTAGGCACGTTGAATCCAGGGAATGCTAAGAAATTCGTCTCTCCCACCTGCTGGGAAATTCTACTGAGGTTGTTGAACATTTTACTGAGTTCCTCAAGCAACTCTGCCATTATTACTATGTCATCGGCGAAGGAGAAAATTGTATTCGCCATAGATGTTATTGCCGAATTCTTTCCAGTTTAAGAGCTTAAAAACGTCGTCCAAAGCATTTGTGTACAGTTTCATAGAAATAACATCTCCCTGTCTCACTCCTCATTGCAAGTGGATCGATTCCTAGCTATTGTCCTGTAGTTAAGTCGACTTCGTGGCGTTCCTATACAAACACTACATACTTCAGTGTAACTATAGTAAATTTGGCATCGCTGGGACTGCAGAACGGCCCAGGTTTCAATTGAATTGAAGGCTTTTTCATAGTCCACAAACTCCTCCTCGGTCTTCTGAATAGGTGGCGGAGCGTATAGATGTGGTCTATGGTCCTAAAGGCTTTTCCGAACCCGGCTTGTTTGGGAGTCTGGAAGTCATCAAACCTACAAGCAAGACGATCGTAATGACTCTGGAGAATAGCTTATAAACATGGCTCAGAAGTGAAAAGCGCCTGTAGTTCTTCAACAAGGTTGTGTCACCTTTCTTGAAGCACAGTACCATTACACTTCTGCTCCACATTTCTGGCATTTTACATTCAAGGAAGATGGAATTAAATAACTTCTGGAGGACAGAGAGAACCAGTTTTCCACCTGCTTTTAGAAGTTCTGTTGTGATTCCGTCATCACCTAGCGCCTTGTTGTTAAGCTGTTTGAGAGCCATTCTAATCTTGTACAGGGAGATGTCTGGGACATCTTCGATATAGTGTCGGGTTTAGCTCTCTTGTCCTGAGCTCTACTGACAACGGGTTCCCGTGTCGACATGTAGAGCTGTCCATAAAACCTCTCAAACTCTCCCAGTCCAGAGACTGGAGAGAATTTCAAGGCTAAGTTATGCACATTGACCAGATCCATGTGCATAACTTAGCCTTGAAATTACAATGGTGAATAAAGTGTGTTTCAGAGAAATGTATGGCTTCAGGGGGAAAGCCACCGAAAAGTCTTGCGGTATTTGTCGGGAGGCCATAGGTACAGCAAGGCACCTATAGGTATGGATGCAAGGTGCTTGTTGATAGGGGTCATTATTCACGTCGCCATGATAGTCCTTGAAATCATATGAGAAGCAGCGTGTCTCTTGGCAGCTAGAGCAGAAAAAGGTTTGACCACAAACAAACGACACATTGCTTCTTTAAAAGAGGGGTCATCTATAAAATCAAAATCCAAGCCTTACTCCCTCCCTGGGTTGCAAGTCCCAGGGAACTTAACTTGGGCCTCTTCCTCTGCAACACTATGGAGCCAGCACCCACATGGTGAATTCATGGTAGCACTCGGTACTCTACCCAGCTCGACACCCTTTCAACTTTTTCAACATTGTAAACAAGGGACTCCCGGACCAGAAACCCAACGCTGAGATTTTTGGTGACCTCCCTGGTAGAATACTAAGTTACTGGAGTTTATCTGGATATATGGTGTGAACAACTGTGGGTATCAGCTAGGAACTCCAACAACCAAATAATACAGAGCCCAGAATGGCATACTTAGGAATGTATCAAATACACCACCACTTCTAAAGGCCACAGAGCTTCATAGTGAACTACAAGTCAACACTGTTAAAGAAAAGAAAAGCATACTCAACAAAGTCCAAGAAATGCCTTCGTACACATCCTAACCACCTGGAGACACAGTTGACCACTATTAACCCTTACATATCATGCGGAGTCTATATTGTCCTTTTATGAATGATATTCAATTGTTATCCTTGTCTATGTGCATGGATAAATTACCTTGAGAGGGTTAAAAGTCGTCACAACATAGAGCTACCAGAATGCAGATGATACAAAGCCAAGAAAGGGAGAGGCACTCAACGGAGTACTCCTCCCAGTGCCAAACAGCTTACAACACACCTGCCCAAAGTATAGACTGATTGAATATAAAAGAGAAAAAAAAGATCAAAATAATTGAAATATTAATACTCATGTACTATATTAATATATTTTTAAATCCTCTCTCAGCTTTTCGTTTACAATTTCTAGGATATGTAATTGGAAAATTTTAAATAGGAAAAGACATTACACGAACTTGTTACCTGTAATGTTATCTCTGGTCAAGATTTATCTACTGTGAAATTTATATCACTGTGCAAGAATTACCCTCCTCTCAACAATACCAAATTCTGATATTGTTATTGCTCCAGTGAAGCTGGTCTACACATAAATTGATAATAATTGTAGTCCTATTCCATATGTATTAAACCCTTTTTCATGTAGATATTTTAATGCTAAGGTAAGTGGATCTCTGGACAAGGTTTATACTTTGTCTAGGGTATGTGTTTGGAGGAGTCTTTAAGTGCAATGGGTGGTTCTTCTGAGACTTAACTCAAAAACATCACCAGTTGTTATGACTACATACATATGAGTAGTCCCTTCGATGATTTTATAACATATTTTGGCTGTATATTGTTGAACCATTTTATTACATAAATAAATAAAAATAAATTAGCTTTGACAGTATATCTGGCTGAATATCACCCTAAATTGATAATAATTGTAGTCCTATTCCATATATTGTATTAAACCCTTTTTCATGTAGATATTTTAATGCTAAGGTAAGTGGATCTCTGGAATATCCAACGAAGTATGTGTTCAGTTCCCTTATTTATATAGCTTGCTAGTACAATTTTAGTTTCATTGCCCTCAGTACCACTGTGACCTGGAATCCAGGCAAGAGCTGTGTCAATTCCAGAAGAGTGGCAGCTATAAAGAATTTATAAAAATTTTATCATGAGCATTTAAAGGAGATATAATAATTAATAATATTATGGAGATGATGTTTATATATGTACCTGTCCATTTGTGTCATCAAAAAATACATTCGTCGCGGGACTATCAGCGTCAAAGCGTTTGGGATGATCCGTAAGACACAAATAATATTCATCACTGTCTTTTAAATGAAAATTTACCATTTTTACAAGCCCTTAAATGATAAAATTCAATACTTGAAGTTTTTTCTCAGATCAAAATAGTTTCAAGTAAATAAACATAACAAACCAAAGATTATAGCCATAGAGAAAAGTAATATACTGATTATAGCACAGATTAATCATATGTAGGGATGTGAAAAAATAATCGATTTATAAAAAAAATCGATTTATAGTCGACACGACCCTATTTTTTACAATAAAATCGTATCGTAATCGTATATTTGCCAAATTTTATGTTAACCGATTTTAATTTGGCAAATATACGATAAATAATCGATTTTTCTAAATCGATTTGTCATCAGCCACACACCGACGTTATTTAAGTCTGTGAATTACTATTATGTATCGCCACGTGTGCGTCAGGAGTTCTACTACGATGGTATACCTCTTATGCTTTTAAAACAATTTAGTTACACAATCAAACATTCACTAAATATTAGCTAGATGGCGTTAGTCAACGAATTGTACTGTTTTACCGACATTCGGCTGTTTGTTATATCATTGATGAAACTTCCTTTTCAAACGACCTTTTTTATTAATTATTTAGAAAGTTTTACGTGACCAAAATTGTTAAGTGGTTTGGTTTAGTGTTTTTAATAGTCTTAATTACAGATATGTCAACGACCAAAAGAGCGACAACTAGTTGGTGTCAATATTTTCATGCTGCCAGTAAATATGGCAAAGCTAAATGTTAATATTCTCCTAATATTTTAAAAATCTGTAGTGATACCACCAATATAAAATTGCACATGGAAAGCAAATACTCTGGTCATGGATCATAAGTAGTATTGAAAATAATGAAGTAAGAGCCTACAGTTAGAAATTAGTTAAAATACATTAATTACTAAGTATGTAATTTGAACACTACAAATATACTAGACATAACCACATACTACCAAGTTCAAAACTGAAAAAGATCGGCCGCTCTACTACTATTATATCTGTTGTTATACCCAAAATGGGTCATATGTATAACTTTATAAAATATATGTAAGACCAGCATGTAATATGAAGCAATATAGAATTGAGAACTGAGGGAATGGTTTTCTGATGACCTAGGATTAAGAGCATTGGCATTCCGAAGGAAAGTGAAACGTTCCAGATAGGACGCTGTCTAGGGATTAAACAAAATATTGTAAAGGAGTCACTGATCTATATTATTTTGATATATTATACAGTGTAAATAAAATTATCAGTTTAATAATGCGACAATGGGTAAACGATCATATCCCGTTGTTTTGCGTAGGAGAATAACATCCTCATACAATTCTACCTAACAGGTTAAAATAAAAAAAATATTAAATAGTAACCCCGGATACACTGATAGAACGAGACAACACCAAAAACGAGACAAAAAAACGTCACCATGATTCAATGATTTGGTGGGGCTATTCACACAAAGTTTAATAAACCGAGGAAATATTATATCAGGTCACACCACAGATGTAATAGAAAAATAAACTTTTTTTTTGTCCTTTCATCTGCGATCTTGAACGCTCAGCAGCGTTTTATGAACGCAACTTTATTGTCATGACAACTTTTGGAGGTAAATAATTCAAACAGAAAATTTCGTAGGTACCTAAAAAGTACGGGAGTATTAATATTTTTGAATGATACAATAATATACTGTTTTCTTGGATCATGTATTTTTGTACATAAGTATTTAACCACACATAAGTACCTACCTGAGGTTGCCACGGGTTTTCTTCACGTCGATTCTTATTTTGTTTATTTTCAACTGGGAATTTATGACCTACAATAAAATCCAATCCAAAATGTTAATGAGTGAAAATATCGAGTTACGCTCTTACAGAGTTCGTAATGTGCCTGATGGCGATATAGAGGAATATGACGAAATAAAACCAGACGAGAGCATAGCGTCACTTGAAACTTCAGCCACAATATTTGCTCTTGAGTCGGTAAATGATTATGATTTCTTCGCTCAGATGGACTCAAAGACAGAACCAAAGAAAAAAAACAGAAAGAAAAAAATAAAAAAGAAACACAAGTCAGAAAATTTAATAGATATTATTACTTCAGGACTGACATCACTAACATTACCAATTACAGAGAACAGGATAGAAATCGTGGAAGACAAAACAGCCTTTCGTAATAGCTATATACAAACCTTTTCTAGCAATAATAGAAGTCTTCAATGCAGATTTTTTTTTACAGATTCAGAAACTGGGTAAATAATGTGTTAAGAGTAACTGGTACTTTAGTACTATATCTTATCATTATAAAAATTATAAAATGTTAATATACAACTGAGATCTATGATAGGTAGATGGAAGCCTTGATGTGTATTCTACCTGCTCCATAGTGCACATTTTGAAGCGCTCGTAGCGAAGTTTACTTAGCTGTTCTCAACCGATCAGCAAAGTTAAGCAACGTCGCGCGCGGTCATGAGTTGGATGGGTGACCGCTAGTGACATTACTACTGAGCGCTTCCGTGCTTCGGAGGGCACGTTAAGCCGTTTGTCCCGATTGTTATCTTAGGATGGCAGTCGTTATAGCATGGTGGTAGGGTAATTTGCGAATGCCCGCCTGGCTAGCTACCACCCTCAAGTAGAAAATCTGTCGCCAAACACTTAACGGTGTGTTCCGGCAGCTGTCCTTGAGAGCCAGTAATTCTAGGTTAGTCTGAACAACATCTTCGAATCTTCGACCACATTATCACTTACCATCAGGTGAGATAGTGGTCAAAGGCTAACCTATCACGCATGAAAAAAAAAACATAAATGCTTGATTATTTAATATTCATACCTTATTTATTTTTTCAGTCTAACACAAATGTCAAAAATTCAAAAACTAAGCCCTGTATTTCCGAACCTGTTAGAAATCTTTACAGAAGAACTACTGCCACCCATTCTGGTTTCATATGTTGGTCCAATAACATACAGTGATTTCATAAATCATTATTACAGTCTTACTGCTGAAGATAAATCAGCAAAATATTTAGATATTTACCTCAAAGATATCAAATTTAAACACCATCATAATTTCTCTCTGGAAGATATTTTATGTATAAAACTTATAGATAGTATTAATGAATATAATTATTTGGAAAACATATTGAAAGTTACATCCTGTGAAATAAAAGTAAACAGGAAAACAAAGGACAATCTCAAGAAAGATCTTTTAAAAGTTAGTCCTAATAAAAAAGATGATATAAAATTAGATGCTACAGTAAGAAAATATACTGGTGAGTTATTAACACTAAAAGAAAAATACTGGCAGACATTAAAATTACATAAAGAAATATCTCATAAAATAATTTCAATATGGTCAGATATAGAAATAATAAGAGAAAAATTTGAATGTAGAGAGACACCTTATGATTTGAAGATTAATAGACAAACACTAAACAAAAATGAATACGAAAAAGAATGGAATGAATTATACGAAACAGAGTTTACAGATATGCTAACCAAAGTTGAATATGATTATGGAACTAAATGTTTAGAATACAGGGAGTTAAAAAGTAAATTAAAAAACCACGAAAATAATTCAAAGATAAATATTAAACCTAAGCTTTTAATTGACGAAGATGCAATAAAAGATGAGGTTGAAGAAATAGTTAATAGTATTGTTAAAAAAGAGAAAATTGATTATAACTTAGAAAAAGATTCCGGAACTATATCAGATTTAAAAGTAGTTAAGAATATTTACTGCTTCCAAATATATGTAGATAACGTTTTTGTTTGCGAATCAGGGCAATACTCTAGTACTGAAAAATGGTATAATGTCTCATTTAATGAAAACTTTTCAATTGAAATTTTTCCTAGTAATAAAACCTTGTGTATCATATTGCTAGAAAATGAAGAAACTGTAGCTCAAGTTAAAGTTAAATTGAATAAACTTAGCAGAAACAGTGCAAATTTCTCAAAAGTCGAATTTGTATATGAAAAAGATGTAGATGCTTCTTCCAATTTCGTTGGTAGTGGTCATAATATTAAAGAAATAGCAGCAGCTCAAAAAGTTAGACTTAAGAGCAGTAATATATTCCAAGGACGTCTAACTACAACGTGTGAAGTAAATGCTAAAATAATTTGGAACGAGAATTTCAATCAAAATCAAAGTGAAGCTATAAAGACGTCAGTAAATATTGGAAACAAGTTAAAGAGGCTGCTACATGGCATCGATAAGCCGAATGTAGAAGGTTTAACTGAAATAATTGGAAAAATATACGGGAAAGATGTTAGTAACGATGAAGCTATGATTAGCATGGTAAAACATTTATGCAAATTAGATGTTCAAGAAAGTGAATCTTTTGTTATTGATGAGAGTAGTGCTGAATTTGTTAGACTGAAACTTTTACACCTAAGAAGCATTGGAGGTTTTACTGACATACAACACAAGTTGATCCCTATCCATGGCAGTCAAATTTCTACGGAACAACTAAACTGCCTGCAGAAAACTAGAGATAAAGACTTCGATTTGGAATATTTAAGAAGTAAAGAAGCTGAAATGGATCCTATTGAATTGCAAAGGTTTATTGCGGCGAAATATGTGCAGAAGTTGAACAAAAAAATGTTAAGTAATTTGAAGGAACACTTAATGGTGAAAACGCAGAAGGACGTCGTTCGTGAATTTCGCGATTTTAGTTTGAGGTAACTTTTAAAATAGGTGCAATTAAAATTTTAAAAGCTATGTGAACCATGCTCTCCACTTGCTTGATATTGATTTTTTAAGTAATTTACAGTGTCTTATATTATTTTTCTTTTTATCAATGGGATAACGTAGTTAATTCTTTAAGCAAATGCGACTAATCAAATTAATTAGGCTACATTTGCTTTATGCGAGCTTCAGACTTGCTTTATTTTAAAAATCCACATGGAATATATTTTGTTAGTATCCATTTGTGTTGCGTATTTTAGAAGCCTTTTCTCGAGAAAGAGCAATGCTAATTCGTCAACATCGACATCAAATGGTGCTAAACAGCAAATGCTGCTTGATTCTTTATCAAAAGAGCAAGAAATACAAATCACAGTACATAGGGCTTTCAACTTGTTGGATAGAAGCACAGCCTTGCTGGACGAAGGGGAGAATAACGAAGACACAATTGCTGGTAAGAAACTAGAATCTCAATACCATGTAATTATTTGTTTGTTGTACTATATTTCTAAATGTGATTACAAGCCCTATCGCGTGCTAAGCTAAAATCATATTTTACAAATTATTGGAGCACACAATTTTAAGCCCCGGGCGGGAATCGAACTCGCGTCTTCCATTTCGCGCCAGATGCCTAAAACACTTGGCGACGTGGGCACGCTATTTCTAGCCGAAATTTCGTGCTAATTGTATTACTTTAACCGTCTTAGGAGACGGAACGCGGCCATCAACCAGACTACTAGACTTCATCTGATCGAAAGAAGTGCTTTTTCTAACTCTCGGTATGATGTCGCTACCCTTCTATTTTTCTAAATATGATTACAAGCACTATCGCGTCTTAAGCGAAAATCATATTTTATAAATTATTGGAGCACATTTTCTTTTATGCTCCGGGCGGGAATCGAACCCTCTTGCTCCGATTTCTCGCCGGATGCCTTAACCACTCGGCCACCTGGACACGCTATTTCTAGTCAAAATTTCGTGCTCCAATTGTATTACTTTAAGAGCCATTTCACAAAATCACGCTACTGAAGTTTAGGTAAATGCCAGCGCATCGCATACACAAGCGAAAGAAGTGACGACGGAATAGCGTGACTGTGAGTAACATATTTTGGTACTAGCACTCATTAATAAAGAAATGTAAGTTGCGAATTTAAAAATTGTGTGATTGGCATGAGTAAATAATCAATTTCTTGTCGATTACTTGCTAATGTTATAGAAAAGAAGTAGGCATGTACATTAAATAGTCAACCTACATCGTGAATCGTATATTTACATTTCATCCTTGATGAATAAAAAATAGATATGTTTGAATCATTTATTGTAACAATAAACTTAAATAATTATACGGCTTAAAATTATATAAATATTTGACGTAACGGCATTGATTAAAAGCTGCGGACTAAAAGTTCTTTCTTTAAAATTTTCCAAAAATTGCTATTTTCCTCGTTCACACTCTACACAGTATCTATATCCAGTCGTTAACACTGTCTGCCATAATGACCATGCATAGGACTGAGGTTTATTTTTCTGTGCATCCGGAAAACAACTCAGTACCAACCACAAACGTCCCATGACGTTTTTGGTTTTCCATTACTTAAACATGTCACCCTCATATTCCCATAACACAATATATCACCTATACTTTAAAAAAAATAACATTTTCATCCATTTAGTTTGAGTAGCCCAAACAGCGAAATGTAAATATATATTTACACATTTTGAGGTTTTTTTGTTTTTAAATCGAATATCTTTGATGCAATCTATAATCAACATATATACTTCTTGGTACCAATGCAATCCTCACTATATACTCTTATGCTCACTATTTCCTCTATAGAAAATAAATGATAATACACCTTTTTATAGAAAAAAATACTGGAAATGGGGTTTGAACACACGACAAAAATGGTGGGAAATAGTAATTTAATTGCTATTTTTATTTTTTCGTAACTAGACTCACCTAGAACTTCGATTCTTCTTTTATTATGATAATTTAATATTGTTCTTTAGCCATGAATTGTTACAGATTTCTACGCCAAATATTTTAAAGTAACAACATTAAAACAACCCAATTGTTTTAAGAACTTTGGCGGGAAAACTGTATTGGAGAGCAATATTTTTTTCTGAAAAACTATAACACCTACGGCTTTAGTCCTTCTTTGATATTATTATTTACATATAATTTATACACTTGTATTATTTCAGATTTTTTGGTTTAGAAGTTTAAAATTAGTTACGAGATTATTTAATACGCAAATTTGCATCGGTAAGTGTTTGCGTTGCAAAATGTATCGAGCGAAAAATGACTTATACATATGCAAAATTGCGTTTTACTAGGTTTATAACTGTTGACGTAGTTACGAGATTAATATGAAATGACGTAATATTTTGGGGCCAAATTGTAATTTGTGCTGGTTTCAGATTTCATCAAAATATTCAAAATACTTCCGTTATCTCAGAAAAGTATGGATTCTTTCTTGTATGGGCAAGGATGCATCCTTTTGAAAACCATTTGGATTATGAAAGTCGGACTTTTTTTTTATTTATTTTTTTATGTCATTGTGATGGAACAAGCGCGAGGCCCACCTGATGTTAAGCGGTATCCTCTGCCGGTGCATTTAATCACAAGTGACGAACTGCACTGCGCCCATCACCTTGAGACATACCTGTTAAGTCTCATTTTTGTCTGTTATTTCACTGGCTCTCAAGGACTGCTGCCGGAACTCACCGTTAGGTGCTTGGCGACAGATTTTCTACTAGAGGGTGGTCGCTAGCCAGGCGGGCATTCGCAAAATGCCCTCCCACCATGCGGTGAAGCTCAAGCTCTGGGTGGGATTCGAACCATGGACCTGCTGCGCGGCAGTCCATAGCCAATGCCACTGAGCCATCACTGCTTCAAAACTTAAACTTACGCAGAAAACACTTACGCAGATTTTATGGTAAATTTGTAAATACGACTATCGACCGCTAACTGGAATCCCGGTTTGTACAAATGATGGAAAAGCCGGGAGGCCGTTTTGTACAAATTAGGAAGGTAGTTTAATTTCCTGCTGAAGTTATCGCTGTGTTCACTTATAGACATTAACTGAATCCAAAAATATTGGAAATCAATTATTCGCCTGTCATCTTATCCTTCTAAAACAAAGTTATAGTGAGTTACTAATTTAAACTAGAATAATATAAAAACTAGCAGACCAAAAAGAAGAAGTCGACCCTCTGAGGTTGTTAGCATTTTTCCAATAACGCTGTATAAGACTGCATAATTGTGACGTTTCCTTTTTTTAACACAATGGATGAACAGAAACTAAAGATGTAGTTACTTAACAAGACAACAATAATTATATTATGGACAACAAAAATAAAGTATAGTTTGTTACTTAAAAAAATAAAGACATGATCAAAACTCTGTGGTCGCACTATAAACTTGCGTCTAAGCGTTCCGCGTACGAGACGTCAGAGCAAAGCAAAACGAACGCAGGTCCTACCTCGATGAGCGCTCGCGCGGTACTGATCGCCTCGCGCTTGTACATTTCAATTTATGAGCATTTCGAGTTATGTTAAATATTTTTTCTTGTCTAACAAAACAGAGTTAATAGCACATGTTATTTAAGATCAGATTAATTAAAGAATGAACTTTCTTTTCATATAATATTTGTTTGGAATTACACTTTATTAAACGCAATATATCGTGGTAAACTGCTGATATAATTCATGGAAATTGGCGCAAGATCTTTATTTTTTTTTCTACAATGACGATTAATTATCGATATTCTAGTACACTATTTGTCAACAGGATTATATGCCTGATGCACTGTTTTTTTTTTTACTTAATTTGATGAATCTTTATACAAGAGATAGAACTCTGAAGTTGGCTATGTTTACTTTAATTCGTAAAACAAGGTGCGGGAGATTGGTCACTACAAAATAATTAATGTTATGTTTGTAAATCTGGTACATTAACTGAAAAGAGAACAGATTATTCTATTTTTATCAATTATTAAACAACTTGTAGATATTTTCTATGATAGTAAATTAAGCGCTTAAAATCTTCGTATACCGCATTAAAATGTAAAATGCCTCTTAACCTGTAAATTGTATTGTTTGTTGACCAATGTAAAGGCTTTTCGTTCGTGACACATGTGTGAACGGAATATTGTTAAAATGTTCTCTCGGTGGTCTGTCGGTTTATTCTTGTTTCACGCAGCAGCGCCGCGACCGTAATTGTATTAATTTAGTTTCTATAAATTAAGTGTTGAATATTATATATTTTAATAATCGGATGTCAAGTTCAAGTAGAAAATCTGTCGCCAAGCACCTAACGGTGTGTTCCAAGAGCTGTCCTTGGAGCCCGTAATTCTAGGTTAGCCTGAATCACTCATCACTTACCATTAGGTGAGATCGTGGTCAAAGGCTAGCCTATTGGTTATAAAAAATAATTAAATAGATACATCTCGATAAATGAACTTTTCTTTATTTATAATTACAACCACTTACCTTATTGAATTCAACATCGTAGAAGGTCTGAATCTTTAAAAGCAATGTTGACAGAACCCGTTTCAGGGTACAAGGTGCGTCCCCTACGCCCGTTCGTCCGTGTGAGCTACCATGGCGTCACCGCGCAGACTGTTACGGCCATCGGGTGCCATCCCTACTGGAATCACACCCTCAAGCTGTCCACAAAGTAAGTTAAAGAAGATGTAAAGGAACATGTCCGGTTACAATATTATTTATATGTTGATTTCCATATCGCCGAATCTTACAGTTCATACTAAGTAATATTGAAGTTGGGAAAATATTGGTTTAGCCAAATATTGTAATTCTCTTTCGGTTCACTTGAGCCGGAGTGCAAAATGAGCCAACCGAACACCACAAATTTCACGTATCAGCTCTTAATCCCAGCAATAAAATGTAAGTACGTCGTGTGCGATCGAAACTCAGGTCGGAGGGCATTGTGACGAAATTAGGTATTTCATATCCATGTAAGAATTCCCTGGCTTAATGAATTTAAAAGGAGCAAGGCTCATTTGTTTCCAGGTTAGACCCACTCTCGAGCCTCCAAATAAACATCTACGACGAGTGCAAAGTGGACATATCCGATGGATCTGACGACCAGTCGACTCTTGGAAGGACTGCGCATTACAGATACTACAACAAGTGGTTGGGAACTGCGCAAGTGCCTCTGTTCACCGTGCTCGCTTTAGGATCTGTAAGTTTCTTCCCTATATACTGCCATTTCAAAGATTCAGAAGTCCAGTGTTAAGTTCTTACAAATGCCATAATTTTCCAATCTTCCAGCTACGTGGTACCTTCAAAATAAATTCGCCACCTGTTCTATTTGGCTATGAAACCGGCCACAACAAGGAATCACGTTCGCTTATTCCTGAAATAACTCAATTGATGAAGAAAGAGACATCTTACATCTCTCTCAATATTTCCACTGGGCTTGCCCATTTAGGAGGTTTCCAAGAGTTTAATCAGCCCTTACCAAGCAGTCAGGAAGATGATTACATTATTAAGCACCTAAATAGTTTCGTCACGGACTACACCAATGACTTTCCGACGAGGAACATTTCGTTGACTTTTATCGATAGTGCAGGTAGAAACAAATGCGTCACGCAGTTTCTACAGCCAATACCAATGCCGGACCGTGAGTTCTTTCCTAAAAATCCGAAAACCTGCGGTTCTGCTATGTCAAAGTCTTCGGGGTTTTCTCGAAGTTCTTCCTCTAAAAGCAGCGGCAGAAAGAGAGACGCGGATGTAGAAGCGAGTGAAGACAAAGAATCTGTCTACACTCAGGAAATAAATTGGAAAGGCGGTGATGGTTTGGTGAAAACGGTTAATGCTTGCTTGAGGTACGTCGCTCTGATACCGAATTACGATGTTAGTGATACGCACAATGTCACATTGATGGGGCTGGTAAGTAAACTAGACAAAATTTAATCTCATTCTTTTGAAATACTTATCGAAGTCTAATACCAAATTCTGTTACTATTTCAGGAGCTTTTGAAAGTGCTGCTCGGTTCTCCCCTAGACCACACAATACTTCTGGCCAGTTATTTCCTATACTTAGGCATAAAGAGCTGGATCGCGGTCGGCTTAGGCCTGCCTCGAGGAAGAACCTCCTATGTTTTAATCCAATACGATCTAACTGCTCGTAGATTTGTAGTGACTAGCGACGAGTTGTTTAAGAATAGGGGGTTCTTGAGCAGGAACAATGGGTATTTGTGGTATGTTTGTGATGCAGTCAGCGGGGACAGATATGAGCTGAGGGACGTGGGGTGTCCTATGAAGACTGTGGATTATGTGTTTGATAATGACAATGTGAGTAGTATATACTCATAGCTTTGACGCGAACTGTGTTCAAAAGTAAACACAGTAATAGCTTGTACTATATTTACTCGTATCTATGTATATGTTCCAGATTTGGGTCAATATGCAGTCATCACAAGATTGTGAGAGTGTGTCGTTTGATTTGTTCAAATCATCCAATTGGAAGCCTGTGAGTACCCCCTACCTATGTTAGTTAATTTATTTAACGGCTTATTTTAGAGTTTTGGCAATAAAGGGATTAATTTTTATCTATGTTCGGCAACAGTTGGTATGTTTGAAAAACACTTTTTATTATTTAATTTAATGTATTTGTAATTATATAACATTTCATTATTCATATATTTACGTATTCTAACTACATAACGTACGCCGGCTACCTGTTATATTGCTTATTGCCTATATTCTTTACTGCATGTTAAGAATTTCTGAATTAATCTGACTACGTCGACAACAAGAGCAACATCGTATATATACGATGTTGCTCTTGTTGAATATGTTCACTTTTGCTCCCAGTACGTCGCCGTTATTCGAATTCCCATCGATCGCACAGCGGCAGCTTCGCCTCTCGTACTACAAATTGGTCCCGGCTTTGTTATTAATTATGCATACATTTCCCATTATGTTCACTGTTTAATCTCGTATGTGCCTTAGATTTGAAAGCAACTATGAGCTTATTTAAGCTGCAACAACAATGTGAACAATGCTTCTGAACTCCCAGCGGTAACTATCCAAAAGTTTATTCCAATTGAGAAGAACTTTTTGAAAATGAAATTTAAATGATATATCTCAATATTTTTAGTATTCAATTTCCAAATATTCATTTTCTACTTTACAATTACTTAATTAATTTACGCTCGGCCAGCAGCGACTGTTCAGCGACTGGCTGAACAGACGAGAATTTTGTGGCCTATTTTTTTGTTTTAACCGTCATAGGGCGCTCCAAAGTGTGTACCCGGGTCTCGCGCGTGAAGCCGAAGGAAGAACTTCGAATACTTCTCGCGCCAAAACATTTATAAAAATTTGTTCACTTAGCATTATAGATATTCAGAAATATTCCATACTTTATTATTTTTAGGTGTTCGACAAAACTATATTTGTAATGAAACAAGCGATTGTAAATGATTCGAGTTTGTACTCATCACCGAGTAACGTTGAGTCTCTAAGGCAGACTCTGGAAGCTAAAATCAAAGGAAAAGTCCAGAAATGGCGCTCGCATTTGAAGACGATTTGGAACAGGTAGATATTGGTTTATATTTATTAGAGTCCATTCTATAAACTGATTGCAGCAGTGATAGCCGAGCGGTACTAGCTATGGACTGCCGTGCCGCAGGTCCATGGTTCGATCCCCACTGCCTGAGCTTCACAGTATGGTGGCAGGGCATTTTGAAAATGCTCCCCTGGCTACCTACCGGCGTCAGTAGAAAATCCATCGCCAAGCACCTGTGTTCCAGCTTCAGTACTTGAGAGCAAGTAAATAATTATGAAACTACAGGCACATGAAACTTAATAACTATGACTCAAGGTGACGGGCGCAGTGCATTTCGTCACTTTCGCGACGAAGTGCATTGATATAGGCAGAGGTTACGGCTTAACATCAGGTGGGGCTCAGTGCTTGGTCCTTCACAATAAAAAAATACATTAAAATGGATAGGGACAAAGGCCTAGCGACTGCCCACAATGTCTTGACATGATATGATCGCTCCCCATAGTTGTGGGAGGGTAACTACCCTAAACACCTATGCCACGTATTTCGCTTGTAGCCGCGAGAACCTTCACAAGTGAATAACTGCTCTGCGCCCATCACCCTGGAAAATAGTACATAGTACAATGTTTATTCTCATATGCCTTTTTACTGGCTTTCAAGGACTGCTGACGGAAAACCTGCCATCGTCACAAACTAACCTGTACTGTACCAGCCGACTCGTCCACTGCTGAACACAGCCTCCTTTATTAAGGGGGTATTTGCCATAATCCCCACGCTTGGCAGGCGGCTTGGGGATCGCAGTGTAAGATGGCAGTTGTTTAGAAGGTGCTGCTGCCCACCTTCTAGTATTTTTCCCTTAGTCACCTCCTACGACACCCTCGGGATGATATGGGGAGGTGAAATTCTAACCCGGCACCCCACGGGGTACACAAACTAACCTACGTATTTATAATTTCCCATACACCGCATAAAAATCATTTACAGCGCTTGAGAACTGCTCAAGTATATCGAATAAAAACACATGTCATAATTGTAGATAGAATCTATGTATGGTATTATATATAATTCTAGGCTAGCCTGAACAACATCTTCGACCACATCATCAGTTACGATCAGGTGAGATAGTGGTCAAAGGTTAGTCTATCAACTATAAAAAAATAAAGTACCAAATTTAATCAAAATTCGTTCAGCCATTCTAAGCTAAGTAATCTATAATCTTATAGCAAATCTGTGCTTAAACTGGGATGACTTATTAGGCAGTGGCAGCAGAAGGCTCCAAAAGGCGAAAATATGAGAGTCTCGGCGATGGTTACATATTTTCGCCTTTTGGAGTTGAAATATTAGGTCCGTGGGGTCCAAGCGCATGGACTCTATATAAAGAATTATCAAAGCGGCTGATAGAAAAGACAAACGATCAAAGGGCTGCCACTTACTTCGGCCAGCGAATAAGTATTGCCATTCAACGAGGTAATGCTGCTAGCCTTTTGGGTACCCTACTCGTGGACAGTGACCTGAGCTCTGTTTTCTACTTATGATTGCCTTCTGGTAGAAAACGGAGCTCACAATTTTTTTTTCCTCCTTAACGTTTTTAGGTAATATACTTATCGATTTAGTTACATTTTTTATTATATTTGTGTAATAGTTAATTAAAGTTGTTACTTATTAGACTTACAATCCATACTCTAAGAATGAACTACATAGAATTTGGCAACTTTCTTTGTCTGCCTATCTGTCAAATAATACATTGTTGAAGCAAAATTATACGATGTCCTTTATAACGACAGGTATTGCAGCGGGCTGCTGCGTGACGCTCTACCTTACTGGGAGTACTGGGCCTTCAACTCCGGCGAGGTCAAGCCTGGGTTCAGTCACAAACTGAAGCAACTTATGGTCACTTACAAGGTTACTATACAAGCTTGTTTTGTATGCTTACATAGCCTTTGTAATTACGTCATCGCGTCGTGTCATATACTGTTCAACACGAATAATGTTAACAATCAGTCAATTTACGATATTCCTATGAAAAAGTAATCTCAGTTTGTATGTGTTAAAATTTTTCGGAAAATGCCTTCAGTGTCATATAATATTTCATAAATTTTACCAGCAATGATTTTGAGTCAGAATCAATTAACTTTACAGATTACAATAAAATATATAAAAGTATGAAAAGCTTTTGTAAGTCAGAAAAAATCAAAACCTCATCAAAGAACTGCCATGGTCTGACTTCCACGTTATTTCAATCATACTTCTCAGTATTTGGAAGTCAGTCTAGTTGTTTTTTCACTATTTTCAGTGCTATATACTGCTTAGTAGATCAATTGTAAAAGTCATCCAGGTAAAGGCATTTTTGTAGTAATAACAAATATTTTTAAAATATTTTTAGCGCACGATCGAGAATTTCTATTTCAATTTCAAATTTCTCGATCGTGCGCTCGTAGAATCAAGACCTCCTGAGGATGCTTCGTGTAGAAACGAAACGCGTCGAAAATTCTTCCGGTTTGGCTACGTGGCGTTTGTGACGTCACGTCGGCTTAACAGGAAAATTAGGCGGAATTGTCACTAGATATATTTTTGTATTTTTAAGTGTTTTATATTAATTTGATGTTTCATAAAAAAAAAAATGTTATTATTAAATATGGATTTCCGCAAAGTAACGCCTGAATCTATTTATTACTTTTTGTAGCACAGTGTTGCCTAAACACGCACTTAATTCAGGCTTGTGTGCTCAGGGACTTAAGTAATTTAATAATGCGCGGTGTTTAGCACCCTCACTAGCTCACTACCCTGCACTCCGCCGTGCCGTGCATTAATCGACTACTTAAATCACACCTACATAATACTATTTCAGTGAATAGCTATGGTAATGACGAGCGGTAATAGCTATGGACTGCCGTGCCGCAGTACCCTGGTTCGATCCCCACCGCCGGCTTGAGCTTCACCGCATGGTGGAAGGGCATTTTGCGATTGCCCGCCTGGCTAGCTACCACCCTCAAGTAGAAAGTCTGTCGCCAAGCACCGAAAGGTGTGTTCCGGCAGTCGTCCTTGAGAGCCAGTGAAATTACAGGCACAATGAGACTTAACAACTATGTCACAATGTGACGGGCGCAGTGCAATTCGTGACGTGTGATGAATTGCAACTGTTATAGGCAGAGGTTAGTCCCATTAACATCAGGTGGGCCTCGAGCTTGTTCCATCACAATAACATCTGAAATTGTGCAATGTTATTTAAAAGGACTAAATTGAGGGAGTAAAAAATTTAAGAAAAAAATCACATAGTTTTATGATAAATAAGTGCTACTACACCACCCAAGAGTTCCTAAATGATAGGAATTAATTTAACTTACCAAAAATATAATTGGACTCATTGTTAATATTGAATAGAATGATTTATATTTTGAAATTTATATGTTTTTTTAAATATTAACGTTGACATTTAATTACAATAATTATATTGAAATATATTATAATTTATGATAGTAGTAATTATTATTTAATAATCATAACTAATAATTATGTTAACTTCCTCATGATCCCGAATATAACATTTTGTTGTGTAATTGCATGCCAGAAATGGTTAATATGTCGGACTCTTAATTAATATGTCATCATTGTTCCATATTATTGCAATAAAGTATTGTATCATTGTAGTATCTCGAGGTTGGTACTTTTAAGTAACACTAAACAAACAAGAATAATAATCAAAATTCGATGATCCAGTAAGAAGTTGAATAAAATAAGAAAAAAAAAAACAATTTCCGTATCCCCTTCACAACCTTCCTCCTCTTTTTGGAAGGCGGTTCTAAAAAGATTCACAATATTATAGAACTTTTTTAATTTAAAATAAAACATACTGGACAAAAACTAATATTTATAGAAACTCCATAATTATTATCTGCATGTTTCTGCTTGACATGAAAACTACTGGACAGATTTGTATAAAATGTGATATAAGTCTACAGCGTGGTGCATATATTATAGTTATAGCACACTATTTATCCTGATAAGTAAATCAAAATATTAGATTGAGCTTTTCGTACCACACATGGCCAGATAAAAACGTGTTCGCTTTTCCACACGGAAACAGTCCTATCATTTATCTGTGAACTTTTATAAACGTAAATATGAACGCGCTTTCATCCGATAGGATTACATTTTCTACTATTCGTACACATCACCGACAATATACTCAGTTATGTATGTTACAGATGTATGGTTTCCCGCTAAACATTCCGTTTACTAACACGAAGTCAGTGATGTCCGCTGTGAAGGCATCCGCCGTGCACATCAACGACGACCCTTCTGTAGAGTTCGCCGTAGGCGTGGAAGTGTACGCATACCCTAACAACGTCCTTAGTGTATGGGTGTTCCTAGCTACCATCACAAGAATATAGAAATAAAAGTGTATCATTTGACAAAGTGTTTATATTTTGCAAGTCTTGTATAAATCACTATAAAAAATGCCTCGGTTATTTATATTAGGTCTAATCAGGTTTTATAATGCTACTGATCAAACAAAAACTTTGAAGAAGAGCGATATAAAATTTATTACTTAAAAAACTCATTAGGAATCTAAAAAAAAATGAAATTTTAATTTTATTTAAATAAAATAGTGTGTATGTCTTTTCGTTTTAATGCTAACAAAATAAAATTAACATTTATTTCATTGTAGTATAAAAATATACGTAAAATAGAAAAGAAGGATTACATGGATCGGGTGGTAGCGTTCGAAGCCCTGCTGCGTGTAGCGCTTACGTCACGGGACCAGTGACGGACTGCCCTAAGGGCCCCCAAACGTGACACATTAGGGGCCTCATTATAACACTCAATTTCCCTAGGGGCCCCTATAAACCTAACATCCTAATTCATAAGCTGGTCATTGGCCATCGTGAATCCATAAGAATCTAATCAATATCTTCTAAAAAACATCAGTTTTATATCCCAAATGGCCATAGCAGTAGCTAATTCTAGATTATCTAGAGCCAATTAGCATCTTTGTCAGTATTGCTTGATATTCAAACAATTAGAGACCAATTCTATGAGCATTAATTGTTTGTAAGTAACAATTCAGAATGGTATTCTGTCTACATTATGTGCATGTTTATTGCTCAATAAAACTGAACCGATTTCGTCCACTTACCACGCAAATATTTTGTATCATAAATTTACATAAAATACTCCCTTGCGTGACGCGGTAGACATTAGAATCTCAATACTTTTCAATCAGATATATACTTAGTTTTCAAACCACGACCAGCCATTAATATTAGTTAAACGAGTTATTGCTGATGTCCCCTTAAACAGTACTAGGTCATATTACGTTTTATTGTCATTTTGGTTGATAAAATATTGTATTCTCTGACCTCCTAAAGTGGCAGTTAACTGAATACTATTGCCTCCCAGCATTGAAATGGTTTTTTTAATAACCATTAAGTGAATACACAACAGGAAATATATTGAAAGTGGAATCATGAATATAGGGGCCCCCGCACGTACCTAGCCTAGATCCGCCACTGCAGGTTTAGAGTAGAAGCGCTTGAGCCGTACTGGAGTGGAGAGTGAAGCTAAGCGTGTTGTTGTCCGCTTAGCTGCCGGGGTCGTCGTTTTTGTTCTGCTTGGAGCGTCGCAGCTGCTGCAGGTAATGCCGCTGGATGGGCTTGTGGAGCGCCAGCTGAGCCAGCGCCTCCTCGATGGAGAACCACTGCCGCTTGCGTCCCATCAGCCGTGAGTCTTCCCACTCCGCCAGTTCCTGCGTCACAGTCATCACGTACACTTCTGTCCGGTGTTTGTGCTCTCGGTTCTGAAATTGAAAACAATGTTTTTTTTTAAAGTAACCGACTTGTTATCCAAAAAAACTAATTGTTGAAGACTTGTTTTAAAAATAATCATATATTGAGATGCATGTTGCTTAAGGGCTCTTATAAGAGTGGTATTTATAAACGGCAGAGGCAACTGCAGCATTCGCCACCCAAATGGCGCTTCTATAAGATCCATAAAGAATCAACTGTGTTACTCGCCCACAGTTATGGTCAGTATCGGCAATAGTTACAATTATTACGTCTGTTGTCGAGGTATAGGTTAGCGTACTAAGCAGTGGCAAATACTTTTTTCAGTTAATTGAATGTAATTGAAAAGGCTTCCTTACCGATAAAATTGAAATGGGACCAATTTGGGGGTATTCATACTCAAGCAAAGAAAAAAAACATCAAGATTGGATGATTTATGAATTTATTCTACTAGCCTTTGCCCTCTGTCTCACCTGATAGTAAGTGATGATGTGGTCGAAGATGGTACTTCAGGCTAACCTAGAATTACGGGTTTTCAAGGACAGGTGCCGCAATACACAGTGTTTGGCGAATGGTTTTCTACAGGAACTTTTGAAGCAGTGATGGCTCAGTGGCATTGGCTATGGAATGCCGCGCAGCATATCCATGTCCATCCGTTCCACCGCTTGGTGGAAGGGCATTTAGTGAATGCCCGCCTGGCTAGCGACTACCTTCAAGTAGAAAATCTGTCGCCTAACGGTGTTCCGGTAGTTGTTCTTGAGAGCCAGTAATTCTTGGTAAAGCCTGTTAACACCTTCGACCACGTCATCACTAACCATCAGGTTAGATTGTGGTCAAAGGCTTACCTATCTATCTGCGATAAAATATATATGTATATATGTACTAAGTAGCTAGCTAACCAGTCGGGTATAAGTAAAATGTCCTACCACTATGCTATAACGACTGCCATCCTAAGACAACAACCAGGATCGAAGGCTTAACGTGGCTTCCGAAGCACGAGAGCCCCGGGTATTAAATGTTACTAACGGTCACCTGGTCGGTCATTTCTTCATACAACGTCACTTCCGGATTTTTTTATGTACATAACTAAGCCTATTATTGATTGATCACTTAATTATTTAGGCTAATATCGTTATATATAGTAAAACAGGTGTGTAGGTATGTGCTTGGTAGGCAGTCCAATTCATTAACCATTATTTCGAAGATCTAAAGAAATTGATAAAAACGTGACACCTGACCGTTTCTCTATTTAATTGGTTATTAATAGATCTATTAGCTGACTCATTCGTTTGTGTAATGTGGACATTGAACTTTGCACAACTAATCACTTTTGATTTTAATCTTTCACGATGCGATTATTATTTTTTTGTATGTCATTGAAACAATGATAAAATGCTACACAGAAAAAAAAGTATTCTTTGTGCAAGAATTATTCTATTGGTCAAGAATAATAATGATTTGTATATGGCTAAAACAACGTATACTTGACATCAGCATAAGATTGTTTCAAATTGGCTTTTTTAAACTAAAAATATGTTATTTAGTTCTAGAATAATATTTTGTTGTCCTAAATACTACGTTCAAGTATATTTAATGTCTCGCATGGCGAGAATATCCGGATTCTTCGTGTCAAATAAGCATGATATCTTAAATAAAGAATTACATAGTTTGTGTTTAAGTATATGCTATTGTTGGAATAAGACATCGCATTCTTGTCAAGAAGACTAATGTCATTAAGTCAACAAAAAAATTACTAGCAAATGACAAATTTTTCGTTGAAAACAAGAATAACTTAGTCCGCTTGAAACACCAAATCGTTATATTAAGTATAATAGTGTTTTAACTTAAAAAAAAAAATAATTACAGCAAGATATGATATATTCGTTTAAGCAGTCGCTATTTTAAAACTAGCACTTTATTATTTTTAATTTAACTAAACCTATTTTTAAGTAAATGATAATCTATTATTGTTTCAAAACAGCTATTCTTTATGAAAGAGAAATATTTTTTCGTTGTGAGTCTGCAGTTTCTTGTCGTATGGATAATTCTTTCTTCGTTCAATAAAATTTGGTTTTATTCCAACTATATCATATTCTTAAGGCAAATTAGATGTTTTCTTAAATTAATCATTTAATTTGTTTAATTTAAGAAGCTTACTTCTTTTCGTGAGAATCAATGATGTTTTGATTGGATAAATCTTAGTTTCAATGTAAATCGATATTATTTTTCAATGAAAACAATCTATACTTGATGTAAGAGAAATTATTTAATATTTTAAGACTCCAATTTCTTATAATAATGATCACGCTATCTTGAAGAAATAAAAATAGGGTTTTGTTTCAAGTGATAATATATTTGGGTGAATAATAATTCATTCTGGACTAAAGTAATTATGCGTTTTATTTTGAGAAAAACAATTAATGTATGGACAATAATATTATCTTGATTCAATAAATTTAAGTTTCATTTTAATCATATTATCCTCTCATTTGAATAATAGCTTATTTTTAAACTATTAGATTATGAATTTCGTTTCGAGAATATAATTTCTTGTGAGGAAGATTGTGGTGTCTTAGTTTAATAAAGTATCAAATGATCAATGTAAAATTAAATTTTCTTAATGTAAAAATAATATCAACACATAACAAATCAAGAAATTACATTCTCGTTAGACCAGATAATTTTCGCTACATAAAATTTCATAAAAAGTGTAGTTACAAATTTATTACAATATAGATATCAGATAAGCTAACGCACTAATAGAGTACATATTTTACCGGGAAAACATTTCCTGTGATATTTACACATAATAATAAAATAAACAACTTTTTAAAATAAAACAAGGTTAACCACACTTAAAGCAATCAAACAGGAGTAACTAAACAATAACATTTGTAATAAATAATCTGATGACATTAGTAATAAAACTAATATAGCAATATTCACTACAACGTAATCATATTGTAAGTTAACAAAAACCAAAATATTAATATTGAATATTATTTTCTCATTATTGTCATTGGCGTTACATTTTTAATACAACATAATCATACTGATAGGCAATCTAGTGAACTACTTTATGAATATACTTTTAAACAAAAAATATGACGTATGAAGAAACTGATGATCGAAAAATTTAACAAACATTTTTAGTCTTAACATCTAAGCTCCTAACAAATGTAAGAAACTAATTCTGACTTCGTTCAAAATAAAAAAAATAAGTAAAGTGTAGCTTTACTTTTTTGAAGGCATTGTAGACTAAATTAAAATTACTTCCTCATAGATAAACTATTAAAAACTTATCACAACCTTCACAACTATGCCCTATGCATTCAAATGTAGAAAATTTCAATTTTCCATTTAATCTCCCCAACGGCGGTATAATCCGGCAGAGCAGCTTTATTTGTCTGATGGCTTTCTTGTCTGAAACATACATAATTTTACTTTATATCAGAATATAATTTGTAAAACACATAATGTTGTCTTAGGTTTTCACGTTGTAAAACACATGTTTCAACAGAGGTTAGCTGAACAGCATACTATTTATATTACTTATGTATATACTTGTTTGGTAGTTATATATATATCAATTTTTAAAAAAAGTGTTACATACCAAGTTCAGTGACCTCCTTTACATCCTCCAATTCAATTAATATAGCTTCGTCTGTAATTGAAAACTCCTTGTTATTATTTCATCGAGATACCTATTCCATTTTGAATAAAGTTTCCATTGCTGTTCGGATACTTTTTTATCCGAATCAATATTCATCTGAAATATAAAACACAATTATATCTAAGATATTAAATCATGTGTGTATGGAAAATCATGTGTGGTAAACCTACGAGTATATAACATACCTACCATTGAAATGAGGAATTCTCGAAGTTCTTGATTGTTTGCGTATACCAATAAATGGGCACAGTTCATTTAATAGGTATCCAATACATATCTTAACTGCTCTGGATTTATATTATCTGAAACCAACAAACACATTCTTGGATCAAGTAATTTTCATCGACGGCGTTTCGAAATTAACTAAATAAGGGTTGTTAGCAGCTTAATATACACGATATTATATTATCTACACTCTATACAAATAAACAAAATTGAAGTAACCGTTTAATATACATACATACCTGTAAAATTGTTTATCACTTTTATTGGTCCAGTAACTCTTCCATCTTCTGAGTTCTTTTGAGTTTTTTTCTAATAGTATACCTAGTGGCGTCTTTAAGATTACTCAGCATCTAAAGTATGAACAGTATCACTATAACTGCGAGTTCACTACTAATGAGTTAGATTGTGAAATGTGACATACGTTTGGTAGTAGGGAGTCAATACAGACTAAGAGTCGGAGCGTGGGGACGCGCTACCACCAGTGTTGCCAGGTCATAGTATAAATTACTACATTCCATAAACACAATTAACTATTACGATAAATTGTTGACGTCATTTATGCGACGATGTACAGGTTTTTTCACGAAAACGTAGAGTTCATACTCTATGTGAGATAAAAACTCACGAATCCTTGACTAGAATTAGTAATTTATGTTAACCTTGTATGTTTTGAAAATAAAATGGGTGTACAAAAAAATATTCAATATACTGATTTAAACTATAGGAACGCCTGTATACATAAAGTTGTTCATAATTATGGTTTTAAATTATTAAAAACCAAATTAAGCCTTTTTTTAGGGAACGGTGCGCGGTTTTATAACAAAATCTATGAAATAATAAACAAATATAGTAAACACAAAAACTTTTTATGAAAAAGACATCAAGACAATTTTATTTCTTATTAATCTTATTATGATATTATTGATGAGAAATTTTGGATGGATTTTTATCTCAAAACATGTATAGTTCTCTTGGGATAGGTTTGTGACTGTATTGCACAGAGCTAGTGATCGAAATAGTTTTTGTATGGTGTTAGTTTAGGGATCCAATGTTCCCACGCGAAATAATCGTGGGCAACAGGACATATAACCTCCTCCTTATTTTCGAAGTGGGTTAAATGAAAATAATGGGACCACTTCAATAGTATACTCAAATTATATATCATCCTATATACTATTTTAAACAAAAAAAGATTGTTGAATGGTAATAAAGACAGAGGTTAATATATAAAGATATGGAGAAACAAGGACAAACAAATTATCGCAATGGCAATTATGAACTGGTGATATGACATGATTTTCTGGGTCTGAAGTATAGAAATATTGTCAGTTTGATGATGTTGTTTATTAATAATAGTATTAATACACAACATCATCAACATTTATAATCGCGAAAACCTAAGAAAACATTATCATATATGTTACGGACAGAACGAGCCCTCTCACTGCCCCGCCTGTAAATAGCTAGATATCATAGGTGTATGTTTCGATTTCTCCTTTATTATTGTAGAATTAAGTTGTTTGTGATTTACTAGGTATATAAGTGTATAAATAAAGAAATAGCAATGGTATAGATATAAGAATAAATGAACGTGTAATATTGTACTATGTAATGTGTTAACAGGTTGACGGCGCGAGCGCCGACGGCAGACTGGGAGAAAATGCGCCCAGCGCCATCTTTAATATTTATACATGTAGAACGAGACAGCGATATGTTCTGTTTCACTCATAGCGTCACTCGCTTTTGATATAAATATTAGAGCGTTTTTGTGTAATTATGCATTCTTAACTGACTCTCGGAGTCGACAACATTCTTTGTTTCATGGTGCTTACACCAGCTACCTAACGAGTAAGAAGAAATAAGAGCTTGTTACATAGTATAAGCTAAGAAGAAATTGTAACAACAGGAGAAGAAAGAAATACAGTCCACCAAAGTTTAAAGCATCGAAGTGTGTTTTATTTGAACGACCCGTAGCGTAAGGACCCCTACAGTTTTTGGTCCTCCGCAAGCCGGGTTCAAGCAAGCGGGAAAGAAGAACTTCGTCAACTCCGGGTCGTCGTCATCAAGTCAAGAATCAGCATCATCGTTGGCGAGGCACTGTGACGTCTACACCCACTGCACCTCTCACGCAGTGTGTAGAACGCGTGTCAACATTGCAATACATATCTCTGGTCCACCAGAACGAGTGTGGAACCAGATCCACCAGAACGAGTGTGGAACCAGATCCACCAGAACGAGTGTGGATCCACCAGAACGAGTGTGGAACGTGCTACCAAGGAGCAACAGCGGCGAGCCATTGGGCGAAGATCACCCAACGGTGCGACGATCGCCGTGACATCGTGGGACCTTGGACCGGGGTCGGAAGATCACCCAACGGTGCGACGTTCGCCGTGCGCCGTGCAACGGGTACCCCGAGTGAAGAAAGAAGAGAAGACTTTAACGCGGTTAGCCGCGGCCTGGTCTCTCGAACCCCCTCACGGTGCTAAGTCGGCAAGAGGGCCAGGTTAACGCCAGTACTGGCGGTGTGACATTTGGTGCGGTGTCACCGGTCCCCACGGACCGAAGTTGTACCCCTGACGTCGGTAAGGTTGTAGTTGTGGTGCGGAGGCCGGACTGTAGGCACTGCGGAAGGCAGTCGGACATTCCAGCCGACTGTCGAGCACTCCGTCACCGCTTGCGACCCTCTGCCGGGCAGGCCCACCTTCCTTACCCATCCCCCTTTTCCATCTCCAAAGGAGCGTATCTCGCGCCTTAGGGCCGGGCCCTCCTAAGGAATTGTTAGGGACCGTTAGGCAGGTAGGGAATTAGGGGCGTGAAGAGCCGAAGATGCCGACGACCAGGAGCCAGGTCGCCGATGGGAAGACTCTACGCGTATATGAAGACTACCCCGCGTCGCCGTCTGCATCCGCGTTCGCGCACGCAATCGTAAATAATGAGCAGCCGCTCACAGAGTCCGCGTCGTGTCCGAATGTAAATAACAATACGCGACCGCGATCCGTACCGGGTAGGAGACGCGAAGGGCAAGCATTATCGGTTCGTTCACAACGTTCGAGCGCAAGTGCCGTCGCAAGAATACGGCAAATGGAAATGGAGGCTGAAGAACGACTAGCCGACATAAGAAGAAAAGAATTGCAAATTGAAGCCGATCTGATCAAGAAGAAATTAGTCGCCGACATAGCGGCTATAAGGGAAGAATCTGATCAGGAAAGTCTCTGCGAACAGGAAGCTATGGAAACCAGCATGAGAGTCAAAGACTGGGTTCAACACACGCAGAGACGGGGGGAGCACGGCGTAGATATCGACGCTACCGTACTCATGGAAAGAGCGAAAGAGACGGAACGATGCCAACATACTACGCGTGCGAGAGAGACCGAGCGAGGTCAAGTAATTAGAGCAAAGGAAACGGAGCTATGTCCCATGCCCACAACAAACCAAGTAACGTTCGAATCGTCATCGCGGCGCCAACCGTCACCAGCCCGCCCTGTATCCAGAGACAGGGGCATGGAAAGGCTTGCGGAAATATTAGAGAAAATGGCACGGAACAAACCGCATAGAAGCGCACCGGACTTACCTATATTCAGTGGAGCCGCCGGGGAATGGCTACCGTTCAAAGCTGCTGCCAAGGAAGCAAAGGCAGTGTACGGGCTGACGCCAACCGAGAACCTCGCTAGGCTACGAGCGTGCCTGCGAGGCGAAGCTCGGCAATGCGTAGCCGCGCTGTTATATACAGCAACGGAACCGACTGCAATAATGAAAACGTTAGAACAGCGTTACGGGCAGCCGGAAATAATAATCGATCAAGCATTAGACGACTTAAAAAAGCTACCGCGCATCGGGTCAACTGCAGCGGAGCTCAACGAATTTGCAATAAAACTGCAAAATATTGTCACGGTAATTTCGTGTCTGGACGAACGCGGTTACCTACAGAATCCAATGTTAACGCGACATATCACCGACAAGATGAGTGAACACCTACGGTCGCGTTGGTGCGATTATGCTGAAGAACAAGAGCAACAAGCAGAAGCGGAAATTGTAACGTTATCACGTTTCTTCATGCGTGAAGCCGAACGTGCAGTACGCCATTGCTACTCGTCTGCGCAGCATAACCCGCCTACAAAAGCGAACAAGGATTCGCCGCAATTCCGACCCAATAACCGCAATAACCAACGAGTTAACGTCTATGCAACGAACGAAACACAGAAGAACGTTTGTCTGTGTTGTGGAAACGAACACGCGACCCCACAATGCCAAAAAGTCAAAGAAATGACTGTGGAAGAGAGATGGCAATGGGTGAAAGAGACGCGTACATGTTTTTTGTGCATGAATAGCAAACATCGTCGCTATAGTTGTAAAGCAAGAAAATGCGGAGTCAACGAATGTAGAATGCCACATCACGCATTACTGCATGCGGTTAAACGAATAAAAATGGAATCAAAACCGCAAAAGGAAGACACCGCTATTACCGCCTCCGCGCAGGCTACAAGTAACAACAAAGTTTTGTTAAAAGTGTGCCCGATCACACTTAAGGGACCGACAGGAGAAATAGAAACGTTCGGTCTGTTAGACGAAGGGTCGACGATTAGTTTAATCGACCAAGAAATAGCCAACCTAATCGGCGCGCACGGGCCTACAAGGGCGCTTAACATCCACGGAGTCACATCGAGTCAAAGGGAAGCAGGTAGCCAAGCCGTAGACATCGGGATAAAAGGAAGACGTCAGACGGTATACCACGCTATTAAGGCGCGCACTGTTCAACACTTAGAGCTAGGTAGTCAGTCGGTGAATAGCGAGATAATGGACCAACGATACCTACAAAGTGTGTGTGCCGAAGACGTGTGCTACTCCGGAGGAAAACCGCGCATATTAATCGGTGCCGATAACTGGCATTTAATAGTAACCAGAAAGTTACTCACGGGAAGAAGGTCGCAACCAGCGGCATCCCTCACCAAGCTCGGATGGGTGATACACGGAACCGTACCGCAAAGCTCAATTATGTCTCATGATGAACGCACACTGCATATACACACACTGCAAGGAGAACGAGACTGCGAGCTACATGAGTTGGTGAAAACCCACTTTGAACTGGACTCGATTGGTATCTCAAATAAACGAAAACCGGTTGCAACCGACGAAAGGGCAGTAGAGATATTTGATAAGTCAATACAACGAGTGAACGGCCAGTTTGAAGTCGGCCTCCCATGGAAATCGGAGGATGTACGGTTACCACCCAGTTACGACATGGCTTCGCGACGCTTAAAAAGCTTAGAGAGAAAAATGGACAAGTCATCCGAGTTTAAAGAGGCGTATACGAATGAAATAAACAAACTGCTAGAGAAAGGATATGCAGTCAGGTGTGAGCGCGACCACAGTAGCAACCCTCGTCTGTGGTACCTACCTCACTTCGCGGTAACCAACCCGCATAAACCAAACAAGGTACGTTTGGTATTTGACGCCGCGGCACGATCAAACGGCGTATGTATGAACGATGCGCTCTTGGAAGGGCCGGACTTGCTGAAAAACCTAAACGGTATATTATATCGCTTCCGCGAGCGACCGGTCGCTGTAACAGCGGATATAAGGGAAATGTTTTTAAGGGTAAGAATCCGACCCGAAGATCGCATCGCACAACATTTCCTATGGCGCGGAAATGAACGGTCACAACCACCCGACACTTACGTGATGACAGCCATGATATTTGGCGCTAAGAGCTCACCATTTCTAGCGCACAGCGTGCGGAATAGAAATGCAGAAGAAATGCGAGAATCGCACGCGCTAGCGCACACAGCTATAACTAAGTGTCACTACATGGACGATTGGGTGCAAAGCTTTAGTGACGAAAAAACCGCCGCGCATACAATAAAGTAAGTAATTGAGGTACACAAGAGAGCAGGATTCGAACTCGCAGGCTGGAGCTCGAACCATCCTCAATTACTGGGGGGAGTGGGGCACGAGGAACGCGCCACCACTCACAAGGAATTAGGTACCGGGTTGAACGAGTATGGAAAAACCTTAGGCATAAAATGGATCGCGTCTACAGACGAACTAGCATTTAACACGGAGATGCCCCGTATCCCGACCGAAGTGAAAACGGGAACGCGAACGCCTACTAAGAGAGAGGCACTGGGGGCCGTAATGTCTATATTCGATCCATCGGGTCAGCTATCCCCTTACGTCATCTCTGCAAAGATGATACTGCAGAGCCTATGGAGACACAAAATGGGATGGGATGATCCCTTGCCACCGGAAGAAGCCGCTAGTTTCAACGAATGGATACGCGATATGGAATACATCGAAAAACTGCGTATCCCGCGATGTTACAGTACGAGACTAGCCGTAGAAAGACAGTTGCATGTATTCGCGGACGCGAGCGAACAGGCATACGCAGCGGGGGCCTATTGGAGGTATCTGTACGACGATCAAAGCGTACACGTGACCTTAATCGCTGGAAAAGCGAAAGTAGCGCCTATGAAGCCGCAAAGTATACCGCGCATGGAACTACAGGCTAGCCTAATTGGTGCGAGATTAGCCGCTGAGATTATCCGCGAACACGACTTCACAGGCCGTGTCACATATTGGAGTGACTCGAAAACGACCTTACATTGGATACGTAACGACTCAGCACGCTATACGCCCTACGTAGCACATCGCTTAGGAGAAATTGCGGAACTAACCAAAGTGAACGAGTGGCGATGGGTACCTACCGCGCATAACGTCGCCGACGACGCGACGCGAACGGGCAGCACTCGCCTAAAAAGCACCGATCGTTGGTTCACCGGTCCTAAGTTCTTAAGAAAGTCAGAGGAACATTGGCCACAAGAAGAGGTCACTGGGAAGGAAGAAGACGAGGTCGAAGTGCTTACCGTACGAACGACGGATTCGACCCCACTCATTGATGTCAACCGATTTTCGTCATACGATCGTCTAATACGGACTGTAGCGCGAGTGCTGACGTTCTGCGACAAATGTAGAAAAGTCGAGAACGTGACCGACGTAGACCGCCTACGGCGTAGCGAGAAAATACTGCTACGACAAGCTCAGAATGACTGTTTTACGAACGAGACGGCAAGATTGAAAGCCGGAAAAACAGTCGAACGAACGAGCCGCTTAGCGAAATTAGACCCTATGTACACGGAAGACGGGCTAATATGCCTGCGTGGAAGGATTAACGCCGCGCTAGTACCGGAGGAAATGAAGACACCGCCCGTACTTGACGGAAGGCATCCGTTGACGATGCTGCTTATTAGGCGCGAACATGAGAAAAATGGGCACATAGGGCGCGAACACGTTGTGAACAACCTTAGGCAGCGTTATTGGATATTACATATGCGTCCGTCCGTGAGAAAGATAACGCGCGCATGTACGTGGTGTAGCATTAAACGAGCGACACCCGCGACGCCGGTAAAGGGTGACCTACCGCGTGAAAGGCTGAGTGCGTACACCAGACCTTTCTCTAGGTGCGGTTTAGATGGGTTCGGTCCAATGTGGGTCGTGATAGGTCGCCGGCGCGAAAAACGATGGGGTTTGTTGTTCACTTGCCTAGTGACGCGCGCGATACACGTGGAGCTCTTAAGCAGTTTGAGTACGGACTCTGCCATTATGGCAATTAGGCGAATGGCCGCAAGGCGAGGGTTTCCCGCCGTGTTCTATAGCGATAATGGAACGAACTTTCATGGTAGTTCGGTCGAAATGCGGAAAGCTTATGACGAATGGTTACCCACTCTCTAAAATTACGCGAACGGAAAAATGGCTAAATGGTTATTTACTAACCCCGGGGGGCCGAACGAAGGGGGGGCGTGGGAACGAATGATTAAAACGGTGAAATCGTCATTAGCCGTGACTTTAACAAGGTCTACGCCGGGGGGAGAATGTTACGGACAGAACGAGCCCTCTCACTGCCCCGCCTGTAAATAGCTAGATATCATAGGTGTATGTTTCGATTTCTCCTTTATTATTGTAGAATTAAGTTGTTTGTGATTTACTAGGTATATAAGTGTATAAATAAAGAAATAGCAATGGTATAGATATAAGAATAAATGAACGTGTAATATTGTACTATGTAATGTGTTAACAGGTTGACGGCGCGAGCGCCGACGGCAGACTGGGAGAAAATGCGCCCATTTTTTTTTTTTTTTAGGGAGGACATAGATGCTGTCTACCGCTATACGGACGTACAGCTCCACCGGACTTTGGGCGAGGGGAGGCCCTCTTATAGCCCAGGAGGAAGAAGCGCTGAGGGCACTTCTTCTGAGACGGGCGTATAAGGCGAAAAGCGCCTTATACCTCCGTCTCCTGCGGGCGCCGAAAACGCCACGCTACTATCGGGAGGGGTGACAGCGAGCTCAAGGGCACCACTGTGGTTCGGACCTCGGCTTGTCTCGCTGCCGAGAGACAAAGGGGGAATCGGAACTAAATGCCCCGGTACAACTGCAGTGTTGTACCGTTGAGAATGGGCCCTATTGAATATTGCTCTGTGACTATTTGGAGAGACACTAATCGGGTTTTTATTTTTGCCTCGAGCTCGCCGGCGAGCTCGGTGTTTGATTGTGTAACCTCTGATTACCGCACACCTGGGGATGTTACCAGGACGACTTGCGGACAACGCTAAAGCTGCCAACGTAATGGCTGCGATGGGGTCATCCGGGTCGTCCAATACCTGCCGTGGTCGGCGACGGGGGGGTTTGAAGTATGGGTCGGATGAGGCAGTCGAATAGTTCGCTGCCTGGACAACCAGAGGGTTCGGGTGGTGGGGGGCTCGATCAAAGTGTCGGCGGACGCAGCCCTTATTGAACTGCGCTAAAGAGGGAAGGTTTAGGTCGCAGTGCAACTCGGCGCTCCGGACGTACCAGGGGGCGCCGGTTGCCCTGCGAAGAAACCGGTTTTGGAGGGCTTGAAGCTTATGTAGGTGGGCCTCACTAGCATGACTGAACACTACGGATGCGTACGTCATGATGGGGCGGATACAAGCAGTGTAAAGTGTCTTCTTGTTACTAAGAGACATTTTACTTTCTTTACAGATTAAGGGACTTAGGCGACCCATGACAAAGGCCGCCCTGTTACGGACCGTATTAATGTGATCTTTGAAGGTGAGATTCCGATCAAGGGTTACTCCAAGATATTTGGTTGTTCTCACCCAGGGAATGGGTTCATCGAACAGAATTAGTGGCTTCGGATAGCGGGGGCGGGTTTTCTCAGTAAAGCACATAGCTGTGCTTTTAACTGGATTGACCGCTATGCGCCATTTTCGGAACCAGTCACCGATCTCGGTGATGGCCCGTTGAATGACGAAATATGTCTGTCTATTTACATGCCAGCCAGTGGAATAAATGGCGGTATCGTCCGCGTATTGGGCTATAAAAACTTTGGGTTGGGCGCGAGGGATGTCACTGGTATACAGTGCGAAAAGGATGGGTGATAGCACGGAGCCCTGAGGGACTCCGGCTCTGACTGGATGAGGAGTGGAAAGGGTGCCTTCCACGCGGTAGCGAAAGCTTCTGTCCCTTAGGAAGTCTTGTAAGGTGAGCACAAGACGCTCTGGCACGCCAAAGTGGTATAGCTTGTAGATCAAGCCATTGTGCCAGACTTTGTCAAAAGCTTTCGCTACGTCGAGGAAGACTGCTACCGTCGATTGTGGTTTGGGTTTCTTATTGAAACCCTCTAGGATGTGCTCCGTGAGGCGGTGCACCTGTTGGACGCATGAGTGTTTGGGTCTAAAGCCAAACTGCTCATCGGGAATAAGGTGGTGTTCCCGGGCATGGGATTGAAGTCGGTTCGCTAGGATCCGTTCGTAGAGCTTCCCCAGGGCGCTGAGGAGGCTGATGGGACGGTAGCTGGTGGGATCAGAGGAGTTTTTGCCTGGTTTGTGAATGCCAATGACATTTGCACATTTCCAGGTGTCAGGGAACACACAATGGTTCATAGCCGCATTGAAGATGCTGACTAGGAGATGAATGAGAGGGGGGGAGAGGGTTTTGAGAACCTTGTTAGAGATGCCGTCGGCACCGGGGGCTTTACGTTGTTTGAGGTCCTTGATCAGTCTCGTCACCTCAGCGAAGGATACTGGGGTGAGTGGGGGGAGTTCAGAGATGACCACAGAGCTTTTACGTTCGACTTCAGCGTCCACCGTATCGAGGTGAGCTTGGTCTACGTGATCGACATTGGGGGAGCATTGAGCCTCTAGGCTGTCGGCTAGGCACTCAGCTTTGTCTTCGTCAAAGAACGCTGGGACGAGGGGGACAGGTCTGTATAGGGGGGGCATGTCGCTTTGTCCGACACCTTTCATACCTCGAGCGAGATGCCAGTAAGCCTGGTGGCTCGGCACGAGGTTTGAAAGTTTGTCGCCCCAGCTCTGATCACGCAACTCGGACATGCGACTTTCAACCATGCGTTCAAAGTGGCGTTTCCGAGTTTTGTTTACTTTGCTTGGGTAGGAGTCGTAATGTCGGGTCACTGCTTTACTCTTAGTCACTAATCGTCTCACATCCGCTGGAATGACAAGGCGCCGGTCGTCCGGCACTATGACTTCCTTTGCGGATGCACCTACTACGGTGGAGAGGTGATTAGTGAAAGAGTCGATAGCGAGGGATACGTCATCTTTAGTCACAATGTCGTCAGGGATTTTGTCAAGGTCGGGTGAGCTGATAGCCTTTAGGGATTCACCTAAGAGCTTCCAGTTCACTATCGTCTTGGTCGGGCAGGGTACGTCAGATGTTGGGTCGGGGCCTAGTCGCAGTATTATGGGGCGGTGGTCAGAATGTAATTCGTGACACACCTCCATAGAGCGTAACTGAAGTGTTACGCCTTTGAAAAGTGCCATATCGAGTAAGTCGGGACGGCCGTGGTCGAAGTAGGGGTAGTGAGTGGGCTCGAGTGGAGCTATTATGTCAAAGTTTAAGTCAGCGACTAGGCGTTCAAGGTCAACACCGTTGGAATTGTTGACATTACAATTCCACAGGACGTGTTTGCTGTTGAAGTCACCGATCAGAAGGACGGAAATGCGCCCAGCGCCATCTTTAATATTTATACATGTAGAACGAGACAGCGATATGTTCTGTTTCACTCATAGCGTCACTCGCTTTTGATATAAATATTAGAGCGTTTTTGTGTAATTATGCATTCTTAACTGACTCTCGGAGTCGACAACATTCTTTGTTTCATGGTGCTTACACCAGCTACCTAACGAGTAAGAAGAAATAAGAGCTTGTTACATAGTATAAGCTAAGAAGAAATTGTAACAACAGGAGAAGAAAGAAATACAGTCCACCAAAGTTTAAAGCATCGAAGTGTGTTTTATTTGAACGACCCGTAGCGTAAGGACCCCTACAATATAGTTTCTTTAAAAAAAATCGTCAGCGCTTGCAAACTAAAGATTAATCTTAGAATCTAAGCTACGTAACTATCATAAAACAGGGTTTTTTAGATTTAATAATATAAGAACTGACGTGGACGAATATCTTTTTTTTTATGTTATTGTGGCGGAACAAGCTGGATGCCCACCTGATGTTGAGTGGACTAATCTCTGCCTATGACAGATGCATTTCGTCACAAGTCACGAATTGCACTGCGCCCGTCACCTTGAGACATAGCTGTTAAGTATCATGTGCCTGAAATTTCACTAGCTCTCAAGGACAGCTGCCGGAATACACCGTTAGGTGCTTGGCGACATATTTACTACTTGAGGGTGGTCGCTAGCCAGGGGGCATTCGCAAAATATCCTTCCACCATGCGATGAAGCTCAAGCCCGCGGCGGGATTTAAATCATGGACCTGATGCGCGGCAGTCCATAGCCAATGCCACTGAGCTATCACTGCTTCAGAAGTTGCGAACGATACAGAGTAAAAGATAAAATTTGCTTATGTTTGTTGGAATACTACTATAGTATCGACATATTATAACGTGGCAACATTGCGTGGTTTATCGTAGAATGGAATTCTTGGAATAAGAATAATTATTTGAGTTTTTCTTGCATGAAAAATATTTGTTTTAGCGACGCTATATATATGCCGCCGTGCATTAATGAATGTACCTAATCAATAAAAGAAAAATTAACAACATTGTGTCACATGCTAAATCCAATTTCCTGCTGACTTCGAGGTTCTAATGTTTTTTGTATTTATATGTACATATATATGGCAGATTGACGTTTGCCGGGTCAGATAGTATAGGGACTTATATAACTATAATGATGTTTTGGCTTCACTGTTCTCGCCTATATACATTGTCTTCTAAATAATCACAAACATCATCGTACGCATTTTCGTGAGACTTGAATTTCCTTTCTCTGATCTCAGTTATGTATTTTGGGATTTTGTTTGTTTTCACTAACCTAAAACTAGAAACGACTATTTTGTCTTTATTTCTAGTGTTGTACTGATGATGGTCACTATTTAACATAAATATCGATATATTTTAACGGATATGTATTATATTTTCAAAAATATACAATGATGATGCTGAAGCCCAAAGCAATATGCCATAATATGACAGTTGTGGAAGTACGCAAAGTGCGCCGTAGCTACATCAGTCAATTGTCTAATTTTACGAACCGCATATGCTGCATAACTAAGTCTTCCTGACAGAGTTCTAATATAGGGACCCCATTGCAATGTTGAATCTGTGTCCCTAGAAGGAACGCAGTGATTTGAATGAATTCAAGCAGTGATGGCTTAGTGGCTTTGGCTATGGACTGCCGTGCAGCAGGTCCATGGTTCGAATCCCGCCGCGGGCTTGAGCTTCACCGCATGGTGGAAGGGCATTTTGTGAATGCCCGCCTGGCTAGCGACCACCCTCAAGTAGAAAATCTGTCGCCAAGCACCTAACAGTGTGTTCCGGCAGCAGTCCTTGAGAGCCAGAAAAATTACAGGCTAATGAGACCTAACAACTGGACGTCTCAGTGTGATAGGCACAGTGCAATTCGTCGTTTACGAAATGCGTCTGTTATAGGCACAGGTTAGTCCACTTAACATCAGGTGAGCCTCGGGCTTGTTCCGTCACAATAACATAAAAAAAAATAACTGTTGCTTTGTCAATTGAAAGTTTAAAGCCAAGCACCTAACTGTGTGTTCCGGCAGCTGTGCTTGAGAGCCAGTAATACTAGGTTAGTCTAAACAACATTTTCGACCACATCATCACTTACCATCAGGTGAGATAGTGGTCAAAGGCTAATCAAGCATTTAAAAAAAACTACATTAAAGTAGTAAAGTTCCGGACTACCTATATTATAGTTAATGTAAATCTTCAATATCCATTTCTCAGATAAAAATAAATTTACTTATTTCCACAATGTTCTTTTCGTTTCAGTGAATAAAAGTTAAAAAAAAAACACAAATATACAAAAATTTTAAGTCATGTGCGGGATGTTTTTGTAATGTAATGCGCGTTATTGCAAACCTAACGGTATTAAAAATAAAAGTTTTTTATTGACAAAAATATATATTTATTATGGAACATATTAACTTGACAATTCTTCAAGTACTTTTTTCAATATTTATTTCAGGATCATTATGCTTTGAGTAAACATTTGTTGTAACGCGAAACGAAGCAAATGCTTAGTTTCAATTAGGAAAATAATCCTAAACTAAATATATATTCTTTGCTTAAAGAATTTCTCTGTTAAGCCGTGTAAATAATTGTTTTGATTCCAGATAACATGCCTTCTTACAAGACTATGACATTTATGACATTTTATAATTTTTGATGTGTATTTGTTTTATAAATATTTATTCTGGAACTAAGAATAATTCAGAAGATTTTATAATAAATATTACAATTGATAATATAAGTATATATACTTATATTGTCAATTGTTATTTTTATTATTTACAAATATTATGCTTAGAATAAACATTTGTATATTATTTGATTGAAAAGCGTTTTATTTTGTTTCAACAAGGGAAATATTCATAAAATAAATAAAATGCTTTTTGTTTAAAGATTTTCTCTGTTCAGCCGAGTAAATAATTGTTTTGGATCCAGAATATATATGTCACCTCATAAAAAAATAGAAATTTTGATGTGAATATTTGTTTGAAAATATGTGTGAAAAATCTTGGAAGAATTTTAATATACCTACTCAACTCGAAAATTCTAGTACATTTTATTTCAATAATATCATACTTAAAGCAAATATTTGTATATTCTTTAATTGAGAAATATTTGCTGCCTTTCAATTAAGAGAATTTTATTTAAAAAATATATTTGTAAAAATTGTAGTTGTATTGTTAAACTATGAACTTATTATTCCAAGTATACTGAATCTTCCTGTGATACATTTAATGTTCTTATCTGAAAAAGTAATAAAGTTTTTAATATAAGTATATGATGCTTAAAGCCAATATCTGTTTATTCTTATATTAAGAAAAATAATCTTCATCGAAGTGTATTAACATTATTATTCACTTTAAGAAAATCATTCTTGATTCAAGTATAATCTTATATAATATTTTATCATTAAGAATAATATTGTTTTCGACCAAGAAAAAATAAATAATTTAATTTCAGAAATGGGATGTTCTTGTTTAGAAAATATATATTCTTAAATGAAAAGCGAACTCTATTCTCGGATTAATAATAGGTCAATGTCTTGGAAGAATAATATGAAGTATTGAATTAAGCATGGAATTCTCAGTTTCAGAATAAGAAATAAGAATAAATTATTCTTAATGCAAGAGAAGTGAATTTCTTTGATTGATACAAATGTTTCAAGTTAAGATAACATTGTCTTATATTTAAACTATACTATTAAGAATAACAGCTCTCTTGGCTTAAAAATATACGTAGTGTAATTTTTTTCTGTGTAGCTCACGTGAGAAGTTAAAGCGTCAAGTCATATTTGAATCTACTATTGAATTTTTTTTATCGGCGGTATGCCTTTATTAACGAAATACTATGAACTATATACAACATTACAGCTACTACAATAAAAGCATTTAGATCCCTATAAGTCATTGCAGACTCATAGGCAGTCCAAATGCACTAACACACTACCAGTTGGCAGCGTACCCAGCATGCTGGCAGCATTGCCCGTTGAATTGCAATGCTTATTCTTTGAGCCAAATAGGTGTCAGCATTTTGATTAGATTAGATATTGATATATATGAATAAAATATACCGAGAATCATTAGATCAATTTCTAAAATAAAAGTTCCCAAATTAGTAGTACCTAATGCCAAAACTTGTAATTAAACATATTGCATTTGGGGCCATCGTTAAGTCTTTATCGTCATCCGGAAGACATCAACTGTTGAGTAAAGGCCTTCGACATAGAACGCCACAAAGAACGGCTATTAACCATTACCTACCCGCGCATAACCATTGGCTACCCGCGACTTTTACGATGAAGCCAGTCCACATCATCATATTTTGAAAATATGTGTGTGTGCGTAAAATCTGAGTAAATTTAAATTAAACAGTGACGATTACAACACTAGGAATAGAGATAAAATAGCGGTGCCAGGTTATAGATTAACAAAGATAAATAAAAGGTCTTTATTAGGTTATTGTATGAGGTTTTGTAAGTCTCAAAAATATTACAACGCTCACAGACGTAAAATTCAAGTTCCACGTGAAAAACATTTTGATTAAGAGCCATTTCACAAAATCACGCTACTGAAGTTTAGGTAAATGCCAGCGCATCGCTTACACAAGCGAAAGAAGTGACGACGGAATAGCGTGACTGTGAGTAACATATTTTGATACTAGCACTCATTAATAAAGAAATCTAAGTTGCGAATTTAAAAATTGTGTGATTGGCATGACTAAATAATCAATTTCTTGTCGATTACTTGCTAATGTTATAGAAAAGAAGTAGGCATGTATGTACATTAAATAGTCAACCTGCATCGTGAATCTTTTATTTAAATTTCATCCTTGATGAATAAAAACTAGATATGTTTGAATCATTTATTGTAACAAAAAACTTAAATAATTAAAAAATTATACGGCTTAAAATTATATAAATATTTGATGTAACGGCATTGATTAAAAGCTGCGGACTAAAAGCTCTTTCTTTTAAATTTTCCAAAAATTGCTGTTTTCCTCGTTCACACTCTTCAGTATCTATATCCAGTCGTTAACACTGTCTGTCATAATGACCATGCATAGGATTGAGGTTTATTTTTCTGTGCATCCGGAAAACAACTTAGTACCAACCACAAACGTCCCATGACGTTTTTGGTTTTCCATTACTTTAACATGTCACCCTCATATTCCCATACCATAATATATCCATTACCTACACCATTAAAAAAATAACATTTTCATCCATTTAGTTTGAGTAGACCAAACAGCGAAATGTAAATATATATTTACAGATTTTGAGGTTTTTTTGTTTTTAAATCGAATATCTTTGATGCAATCTATAATCAACATATATATACTTCCGAAATCAGATTGAAGACGTTCTGAAAAAAGGCCAGGTCAAAAGTACCCTAAACCGACGCTTATGTATGAAAGGATTGATGAGTATAGATGAAGCGAAAGAGATATGTCAGGATCGTAGTAAGTGGAAATCCGTGGTCTCTGCCTACCCCTACGGGAAAGAGGCGTGATTTTATGTATGCATGTATATACTTCTTGGTACCAATGCAATCCTCACTATATACTCTTATGCTCACTATTTCCTCTATAGAAAATAAATTATAATACACCTTTTTATACAAAAAAATACTGGAAATGGGGTTTGAACACACGACAAAAATGGTGGGAAATAGTAATTTAATTGCTATTTCTATTTTTTCGTAACTAACTCACCTAGAACTTCGATCTTCTTTTAATATGATAATTTACTATTGTTCTTTAGCCATGAATTGTTACAGATTTTTACGCTAAATATTTTAAGGTAACAAAATTAAAACAACCCAATTGTTTTAAGAACTTTGGCAGGAAAACTGTATTGGAGAGCAATAATTTTTTCTGAAAAACTATACCACCTACGGCTTTGGTCCTTCTTTGATATTATTATTTACATGTAATTTATACACCTGTATTATTTCAGATTTTTGGTTTAGAAGTTTAAAATTAGTTACGAGATTATTTAATACGCAAATTTGCATCGGTAAGTGTTTGCGTTGCAAAATATATCGAGTGAAAAATGACTTATACATATGCAAAATTGCGGTTTTCTAGATTTATAACTGTTGAAGTAGTTACGATATTAATATGAAATGACGTAATATTTTGGGGCCAAAATGTAATTTGTGCTGGTTTAAGATTTCATCAAAATATTCAAAATACTTCCTACTTCATACGTTAAATATGGATTTTTTCTTGTATGGGCAAGGATGCATCCTTTTGAAAACCATTTGGATTATGAAAGTCAGACTTACGCAGATTTATGGTAAATTTGTAAATATGACTATCGACCGCTAACTGGTATCCCGGTTTGTACAAATGATGGAAAAGCCGGGAGGCCGGTTTGTACAAATTTTCAATAGAAGGTAGTTTAATTTCCAGCTGAAGTTATCGCTGTGTTCACTTATAGACATTAACTGAATCCAAAAATATTGGAAATCAATTATTTGCCTGTCATCTAATCCTCCTAAAACAAAAGTTATAGTGAGTTACTAATTTAAACAAGAATAATATAAAAACTAGCAGACCAAAAAGAAGAAGTCAACCCTGTGAGGTTGTTAGCATTTTTCCAATAACACTGTATAAGGCTGCATAATTGTGACGTTTCCTTTTTTAACACAATGGATGAACAGAAACTAAAGATGTAGTTACTTAACAAGACAACAATACTTATATTATGGACAACAAAAATAAAGTATAGTCTGTTACTTAAAAAAAATATCGACATGATCAAAACTCTGTGGTCGCACTATAAACTTGCATCTAAGCGTTCCGCGTACGAGACGTCAGAGCAAGGAAAACGAACACAGGTCTTACCTCGATGGGCGCTCGCGCGGTACTGATCGCCTCGCGCTTGTACATTTCAATTTATGTGCATTTCGAGTGATGTTAAATATTTTTTCTTGTCTAACAAAACAGAGTTATTATCACAATTTATTAAAGATCAGATTAATTAAAGAATGAACTTTCTTTTTATATAATATCTGTTTGGAATTACACTTTATTAAACGCAATATATGGTGGTAAACTGCTGATATAATTCGTGGAAATTGGCGCAAGATCTTTATTTTTTTTTCTACATTGATGATTAATTAGCGATATTCTAGTACACTATGTGTCAACAGGATTATATGCCTGATGCACAGTTTTTTTTTTCGTTAATTTGATGAATATTTATAAAAGAGATAGAACTCTGAAGTTGGCTATGTGTACTTTAATTCGTACAACAAGGTGCGGGAGATTGGTCACTACAAAATAATTAATGTTATGTTTGTAAATCTGGTACATTAACTAAAAAGAGAACAGATTATTCTATTTTTATCAATTATTAAACAACTTGTGGATATTTCCTATGATAGTAAATTAAGCGCTTAAAATCTTCGTATACCGCATTAAAATGTGAAATGCCTCTTAAGAAATCACGTTCCTGCGGCACGGCATGGCGGCAGTCCATAGTTATTACCGCTCGGATATTACTGCTTCGAAAAATTAGTTAACAGGACTTACGAAATATGCTTGTCTACTACAATATTTTTCCAATGATAAAAAGATTATGGTGTCGCCTAGAATTTCCATATATTCCTGTGGGAGTCATATGAGGCGACGAAGGGAAAATTACCAGAAGGTGGGCAGCAGCATCTTCTGAACCAAGAAATTCTCTTGAATATCTTGGATCTATTGAATAGCATTCGAATAATGTTATGAATATATAGGACTATAAAATAAAAAACACTAGACGATAAAAAATATCATCTTCCTATATACAAAACTTATACCAGCTGCCGAATCAGCCTAAATATTTACATGTGATTTTCAAGAAGAAGATATTATGCAACAGCGGATGCCACATTTGCTTCGGTAACAAAATGCAGACGTGCTTCAATAGCCTACATATTATGGTGTTCGTAGTCCTGGAAAAGGCGTCCGACGGAGTACCGCGAGCGGTTCTGTGGTGAACTCTAAAATGAAAAAGAATACCTGGAAAACCTGCAGATTCTTTTTTCCATTTTAGAGTATATGGACACTATACGCCTAGAGATAGGCTTCAACCCGAATGCATAGTTTACCGAACATGCTGCATAATCCATAATAACAACCAATTATGTCTTCTGTACTTGGGAATTGGTTAGTTCCTAAAACAACATTGCCATTGCATAATACCCCACTGTTCATTGTTTACACTGATGATCAATGAACTAAATGATCAATTCCTCACCTAGTTTTTAGAGGTGGTTAACAAATACAGGTCAAAAATAAGTCCGCATCAAGTGGTTCACAGGATATCCCATCAGCAAAAATAACTATGAACGTTTTTGCATTTCTATTTTCTTAAATATGTATTTACAAAAATTTAATTAAGTTTTAATAAGATGTGACAGTCATTCAATTGGCAAGTATATTTGATCATAGATACAGAAAACATTTAAGCTTTAAAATATACCCATATTTACATTAAAAACTTTTTACCTAGGTAGATAAAATTATATAATAGAGAAAGGTAATCAATGTACAAAGGCCTACAAATAGCCAGCACCTATCTTAACAACAAGACTCAACTCGAGGTACAAGTTGGCTACTGACAACAGTGCTTTTGTTGATACCATCATACAATATTTACACAGATGGCACAAAAACAAGACATTTGCAGGTTGCAAACAATGATTCACTGGAAGGAGAGCAATACCAATTCCATGCTTGGGTCATTTTGGCTTGGGCCCTATGAAAAAAAGGAATGTATATAAATCAGAAATAGACAAGAAGTTATTTGCAATTGACAAGAACAACAACAACATTGCAGTAAAGAAACTTATTTAGGGTCCCATCCCATACTTGGTACTAGTGATGTGCTAGATTGTTAAAATTAATATCCCCGGTTATGGATATTAATTTAACAGTTTTTCATTGTTACCTAATCACCTATATATTATATACTAGTATTTCGGGCAGTGTGCGGGCCGCATGCGGCCCGCATTTATCGTTATGCAGTACTAAACTATATCAAAACTCCTGATACGTTGGAAAAAAGTATGTTCAAAACTCCAATAGAAGTATGAAATCCCATATAAACTCTCAATACAATAAAGAACCATACTGTAGCCACTAAAGCAGATTCACCCTACTGCCATAAAAAGGTGGTACGGGCAGAATGGTACCAAGGTTCTAAGTCACTTTTAATAAGGAACCCCACTCGTAGGTGCTTCGGTTACCGCAGGCAGTTGCCATGGAGACCAGTCGGTGACGTGGAAAATACTCTCGAGTCGGAGCTCGGCCTTCGGCCTCGCAAGTTACTAATACGGCTCGGCCTACGGCCTCGCCAAGCGCTCGCCCTTCGGGCTCACGCATCATACGCTCGGCCTTCGGCCTCGCGGACCGAAAGTTCGGCCTTCGGCCTCACCAGGAGCTCGCCCTTCGGGCTCGCTACTACACTAATGTAGGACAGTAACTCCAAATTCAGTCAAAAATCCCACAAAAACTCCTAATACAGTCGAAAATAAAGGTAAAACACTCCAAATGCAGTATAAAGAATGATAGGAGCACGTGGGTCACATCCAAAATGTCGGATTTCAAGACGGCCACCATACAAACTGCTCCGCCCCTTCTGAAGCTCGGCCTAACGGCCTCGCTTCAGCAGGCTCGGATCATTTTGTATGGCGGCCATCTTGAAATCCGCCATTTTGGATTTTTGACAGGTGTCATTCAACTGCTCTCCCGATTTCCTATGACATTTGTTCAAACTCCCCCTACCTATCTCTTACCGTTTTTGAGATATGACATACATCTTTACTTGGCAGGCGTCTTTTAAATGATTTTCGATTTTTCTCATACTCACCTAAGTCCCCCGAACATTTTTGCCATACATCACTGTGCTCCTACTCGTCTCCTTCTAGGAGAACATTTATGTCAATGAGTGAGTCAGTCAGTCAGTCAGTGGTAATCGAGCTTTATATATTATAAATAAATAAATATATAAAATTTCATCTCTGAATTGAAAATTAATAGGGTAAAAGATCCGTGAGAACTCCACCAAAAAGTAACAGATATGGATCCATTTTCTCCCTCGGATATCTGCAGATAAGGATAACCGACACATCACTACTTGGTACTAGGCACAACTACGTAATAATATTTGCTAACACGAACTCAGCACATCATGTTCTCATCAACAGAGGTGTTCACAACTGGAACAAGTTGCCTGAGGAGGTTGTCTGTGCTACATCTTTATATGCATTTTAAAACTGGCTCAATGGCTGGTTAGGCTTGATCACAAAATCTTTTGCCCACCTCTCACCGGTGAAGTTTGTGAAATTTTGGATATTACAAAATTTTAACACAGCATGATATAGGCAAATCAGCATCCTGCTGTTTGCCCATAATCAGATAAATAATATAATAATCTATTTAATTTCAATAAGTAGATAATCTGTGCTGTTACTAAGCCTATATATCTGTCCTACATTAAAGTGTGGTATCATTTGAACTGTAATATAGACATCAACATCCATAATGGAAATAACCATTTGATATGAACAATTGATCAGACTGTTGTAATATTATTATTAAAACAGGTATTTGAAACTATTATAAATATAGTATTATGTGTTATTATTTTTAGTTGCTTATTTACATTTAGCCCCATGTTGTATGCCTTTATTTTATTGTTCTATAATATATGTACATAACATAACGTAATGGTTACAGAGTGGGCTATCTATATGTGAACTATACTAGCACTCATAGGAGCGCTACGCGCCTTTTCAATAGGAGTACGACTATTTAGTTCACTGTGACTGTTCAATTTTATTTTTTTATTATTTCTATGATATTGTTTTCTTTGCAGATGATACCTCTCTAATGTTTAAAGTAGTTAGAAAAGATAGTGAACTAATTCATGTAAATAATGTGTTATCTATGATCTCTAAATGGTTTATGCTAATAATCTTCTCTTAAATTCCAACCAAAAAATAAGCTTGACCCAGATAAACTCTAGATTGACAATGCAACAGTCTTTCTAGGAATCAAATTGGATTTAACTTTATAGTGGGACCACATACACATAATCTATCTGGTAGACTTTGCTCTGCTGCATATATATTTCATAAGATAAGACAGGTTACAGACGTAGTAACGGATAGGCTAGTTTATTTCGCGTACTTCCACAGTATTATGTCGTATAGTGTGCTCACAAAAGGAAAATTCAAGTTGCAAATGAAAAACATTTTAATTAAGAAATCCTACTATACAGTTTGTGAATAATTAAATGACAAAAATGCTTGGACAATTCCCCCTCTGCCAAGCTATCACCTATCACCTACGTAATTGAATCAAATATTGTAATAATTTGTATTATACAGTGCAACCTCGATATAACAAATCGGAGGGGAACAAGAAAATATTCGTAATATCAAGTAATTCGTTGAACTGAGGTTTGTTATGTTGAGGTTAGATTGGTCTAAAATTCGTTATAAAGAGGTAAAAGAATAGTTTTATTCACCTCAATATGTATTACGTACTTATCTTGTTATAGCGAACAACTTCTACTAATAAATGATAACACATGTTTATCAAATTACTACATATATGTATTTGCTATGTATTTAAAAACAATTAGGTAGATAATATTTGTTTTTTCTTACATTAATAATTAAAAACAATTAACAATGTTGTTATATAGTAGCTTAATCTCAATTTTGTTCATTGATTAGAAAAAAAATGATTGATAGTTGTCTGTTTACCACCGGTATGAGTTATGACATCCAAAGCGCAATCTAATTTCGTGATCTTATACTGTTTACATTCACACCACTTTCTTCTGAAAACTTATCTTTAAATTTTAAAATTGTAGCCAATGTACTTGCGGGAATCCCGAACTTATTAGCTATGTCTAATTTTTTCGTCATGGGATTTTGGTCAACATAATTAATGATGTTTCGCTTTTCTGCGACCGATAAGGAACACCTTTTACGTTCCTGAGCCATTTTAACTTAAATCTTTAACAATAGTGACGAGCAGAGGTGTTTACATTACTTTCCATCAAAACAACAATGATTACTTTACAAACAAAAGCGTGTCGAAACATGTCGAGACATGAATCACATTATAAGATTAAGAGTTATATTATTGGTGGAAACTTTATATAAAGGTTTTGGGTTGGCCAAATTCGTTAATTAGAGGTATGAATACTTTTTCTTGATAGTTGAAAATTCGTTATTAAGAGGTTGTACACAAAGAATGTTCGCAATGTAAAGGTCTATTTTATATTGACTCTTATGGACAATTCAAGGGGATTACGAAGAATTTGTTAAATCGAGGAAGTCGTTATATTGAGGTACGTTATATTAAGGTTGCACTGTATACTTCTAATGGGGCTGGCAAAGCTGCGTTCGATGCGGCTAAAAGCTCCAAAAAATTAAAGAGAATTAAAATAAGTAATGATATTCGTATGAGCGTCATAGAGACCTAAAATAAATAAATGATTTTGACTTTGACAAAGGCACTTTTATTAGTTATACTGTGTTGAGATTTGCCTTATCTTTAGATTAAACTTGTGACGGTAACAGCTCATAAGACAAGCTGTCCACAGACATGTCTAGTGATATATGCCATAGAATTAAATACTTTAAAAACATTATAAAAACTACAGGATTGCACAAATTTAAAAAAAAAGCTGCCACAGCCTGAGCCACATGCCTGACCAGGAGAGGATATACTATATGTAACAAAGACATAGAGTCATATAGTTTGTGGCCTGTACCCTTTGTTTCACAGTTTCTGTAATAAAGTAATGTTGTTCTAGGAGTGCTGATATAAAATGTATGGGATAAATAACTTTCAATATTATATAAATACTTCTAAGGTGTTACAAGAAGTTCCATGGCAGATAACAATTCTATACAAACTATGATCAATGCAAGTACTGGAACTATTGTGTCTTATAATGAGAACAAAAACCCTGTAAAACAAGATAAGAGCATTGCAAACAAACTATGGTCATGATTGCAACTTTAAGCATAATCTAAAGAGTTCTGAAAGAACAGTGAGGATCTATGCCTTGTCAGCCTCCTCATGAACTGTATAACTTTCGCAATACTGAAGCAACACAGCCTATATAGAGGCTATTTGGGGAAAATTACACTATGAAACAACAAAGCCACAATACACACAACGGCAACCATTAAAATTACAATTGGACAGAAAAAGCTATTCTCATGGGCAACATACCAACTGACCCAATGTCCTCCTCTGCAATGTAAGGGAGCTGGGATGCTTTGGTAAAGGCTAACAGAAGGAAAGGCAAAAATAACAATAAAATAGGTTGTCAGTGCAAGTTTTATTGCCACCAAAAATTGTGAGAAAGGTATCATATATATGAGATCAAATCCAAAAGTCTAATATTTTCTTTATACAAATTATTTAGTGAAGCTGATAAGGCAAGTTGATTTGTCACAGCGATTTCTAATATTTGTATGTAATTATGGTGAAATTGCCTTGTTTTTCAAAACCTGTTTGTAGTTGTTTTTGTTCTATTAATCATTAGATGGCCAAGTACCTATGCTTTAGCTTAGTTTTTTTGCTATATAATTATGATCGTTCAGTTATTCCCGTACTAATAATAGTCTACCATAACACTTAGTACTTCATAAACTATATCAAGTAGGTTATTAGTAAACAGAATGCTACCACCTGCTTGATGATATTTGCATACACTTCCTATGAACACAGTATTTTTCACTTGACCCATCTCAATGTCACTACAAGAGGAAGTCATGCTTACAAATAGTAGTAATATGGTGCATTGACCTTAATAAAGGTTAAGGTAGTGATTGGTAAACAGTAGGGTTATTATTACCTCGAAAACTCCGAGGCAGCGGCCGAGCTTGCCGATGACTCCGGCCTCTTCAAGCACCTCGCGCATCGCCGTCACCGAGGGCTCCTCCTCCGGCTCAACGCCGCCGCCCGGCACGATCCAGTTGTCGGGGCGCCGCGACGACGTCACCAGCAGCACCTACGCACCACGATACAATTACTCACTTACGAAGCGCCCTACTCCAGCGTCCGAATCAGACGCTCCTAGACATCACTAATTCACTAACCTCGGTCTCGGCGTCCGACCGCACACATATACAAGCCGCACGGCGTCTAAAACCCTCGTCGTCGTAAATTCGAATCGAATTAGGCTTCTCCTTCACCATTTTTCTGAACACTAAACGCGAACTAAATGGACGATCACGAACGTAAAGCGGACATCAAATACAAAGAAAAACTAGAACCGAACGAAACTTTTAATGATCAACAAACGCCATAACTGAGGTATTCTATGTTAAACGTATCCATTTTCGACTAAATAAGTTACACAACGTACATGTAAAAGGAAACTATAATAACAATAACACTACAATTAGAGCAATATTTCAGCTACAACTAGCTCTTAATCGCGTATTTCGAGCCCATGTTGAATGGTGCCTGACGTTTTCCTTCTTTGCGAAACGAAAATCGAATTACAGGAAATAGGATTTTGAAAAGAAAGCAAAGAGGAGAGTAGAGTTATCATATCAGCTGACAGCCGGAAGCAGGAAATCAAAGAGAATCAAGGTATAAAATAACAAGTGATGTAGGAAAGAGGCAGAGCACACGCTTCTTCAAAAATAAAACCGCAAACCACAGATTGAAAACAAATTGTATAGAACGTAAGTGAAACTACTTTTGATTGCTTCTCTAGGGGCTGCCATCGGCGGGTTAGTAGACTTTGGCGCTATTATCCCCAGCCTTAGCAGCCATCTTGGGGATTGCAAGGTATAATAGTTCCTTAGAAGGCGCTGCTGCCTTCCGATCTGTTCGTCGCATATCTGTTTGTCGAAACCATCATGCGGACTATTGCCATTTGCACGTTGATTACTGTTTAGTGCAGCTGTTTAATACTTAGTACTAAACACGTTTGGACAGCAACTGTTTAGTATTTAGTATCTCTGTTTAGTGAACGTATTCTAAACACACCAATGGGTCTGACAAACTTTTTTTACTTTACATGCCAAATAAATCCACAAAAAATTACGAAAAATACTGTGTATTTACTATTTTCATATCCTAAAAAATGGCTGAGATATTAACGATCAACGTGCGTGTTTCCGGCCGGTGGTTTTTAAAAACGCAGGCGGGCTCTCACTAGCCGATGACGTCACACCCTGGGTCATTCAACAGTCGCGCTCTCATTCGCACGCCGCTGCGCAGTAAAAATCAAAATTATAAAGTTGTCTTAGGTAAAAATGATAAAAAAAAATACTGTATAGTGTCTCAGTGCTTAAATTCAACAGTTAAAACAAAATGAAGATAAAGTGGACGGGGCATCGCGGCACCCCACGGGCAGCCTGGGACCCCATGGGCAGCCCAGCACCTCATGGGCAGCTCGGCACCCGACGGGCATCTCGGCATCCTTATTTAGATTTGCCAGCTTGCTAAGATAAAACACTAAAATCTAGAACATTCGCCACAATTTTTTTTTTTAACTATCTATCTTTTGCCTGATACATTTTGAAGACTGCGCAATGGAAGTGTGCAATCTAATATATTTTCGTTCACCGCCAAACAAGGAGAACCTCGGCAAAAAGATGCCGTTTTATAATCGAAATTCCACAGTAACGCACAGAGTACCTACTTTCTTCCAACATTTATTAAGCGAACCGCGAAGGACTCTCTGAAAATACAACCCGAGAGTTATCAAACCTAACGTAAAAAGCTCTTTTCTCAGCTATGCTATATAATATATATATTTACTAGGAGTGTTTTACCGCAGACCACAGCGTTGCTTAATATGAGATAAGCAGTGCTCAAATGTGTATAATTAGTTTGCAGGTACGGCAATCGCTAACGAAGTCGCAGGAACAGCTAGTCAAAAATAATCCTGTTTTGTATAAAAATATAATAAGAGGAATTTGCCTACTTAGCAAACTGTTATCTACGTAAGTAACTATACTAGGACTTACCTACATCTGTATATGGATAAATAGTGTTTTTTTTTAAGTTCATACTAATAAAACACATAAAATTATCATCGACAACCTCGAGATGTTGATAGCGAGTACCTAACCTAACATTTTTTTATCGCCGCCCATAATACTAAATAAAACACACCCAATAACAAATATTTTTAAAATATTTTATGAAAACATTAAATTAATATTTTAATAAAACACTTAAAAAATACAAAAATATATAGGTAAAAATGGGAGTACCACAGGGATCAATTTTGGGACCTTTTCTGTTTCTAACATATATTAATGATCTGCCTTACATGGTCAAAGATTTCTGTGATATTGTTTTATTCGCAGATGATACCTCTCTGATTTTTAAAGTAGACAGGAAAGACAGTGAACTGACGCATGTAAATAATGTATTATCTAAGATTTGTAAATGGTTCGCCGCTAATAATCTTCTCCTAAATTAAAAAAAGACGAAATGTTTAAAGTTTTCTTTACCAAATGTTCCTTATGTTGGACCAAACATAAAGCTTGGCCCAGATAAACTCCCTATTGACAAAGCGACAGTCTTCCTGGGAATCAAAATGGATTCCACTTTACAATGGGATCCACATATACATGATCTCTCCGGAAGACTTAGTTCTGCAGCATATGCAGTTCTTAGGATAAGACAGTTAACAGACGTAGCTACTGCTCGCCTAGTTTATTTCGCGTACTTCCACAGTATTATGTCGTATGGCGTATTGCTGTGGGGAACTGCTGCTGAGATAGAGACAATCTTTATCATACAAAAGCGTGCAATTCGAGCCATATATAAAATGGGTCCTAGGGAATATGTGAGGTATCTTTTTAAAGAAATTGATATTTTAACTTTACCAAGTCTGTATATATTTGAAAATATTATGTATGTTCGTAAAAATTTGAGTAAATTTAAATTAAACAGTGACAATCACGATTACAATACTAGGAATAAAGATAAAATAGCGGTGCCAGGTTTTAGATTAGCAAAGACAAATAAAAGGTCCTTCTTAGGTAATTGTGTGCGGTTTTATAATAAAGTTCCTAAACATATTACAACGCTCACAGAAGGGAAATTCAAGTTGCATGTGAAAAACATATTGATTAAAAAATCCTACTACACAGTTTCTGATTACATAAACGACAAAAATGCCTGGACAATTCCGCCTCCGCCAAGCTATTGCCTGTCACCTACATAATTTAAACAAATATTGTAATAACTCTATTATATAGTATGTATGTAACACATTGTTAAAAGATGTTTAAAAGAATGGCCCCGAGTTTCTTGCCCGTTCTTCTCGCAGTGGCTCTATACACTTTATTTGCTGAACGTGGCAGTACAATGTAGAATATTTCAATACTAAAATTTGTAATTGACCTTCATAAGAGCGTCATAGACGCCTAAATTGAATAAATGATTTTGACTTTGACTTTGACTTATCTAGTGACAATGAAATGAAATGAAATGATAATAAAGGTGGGCTGAGCGCCGGCCGCTCATTCTCGATCGTGCGCTCGTAGAGTCAAGACGTCCTGAGGATGCATCGTGTAGAATAGAAACGCGTCGAAAATTCTTCCGGTTTGGCTGCGTGGCGTTTGTGACGTCACGTCAGTTTAACAGGAAAATTAGGCGGAATTGTCACTAGATATATTTTTGTATTTTTTAGTGTTTTATTAAAATATAAATTTGATGTTTTCATAAAATATTTTAAAAAATATTTGTTATTATTAAATATGGATTTCCGCAAAGTAACGCCTGAATCTATTTATTAAAACACACACAGACATACACACTTTCAATTAGGTTTAAGTTTAAGTTTGAACAAATACTTACCTGAGAGTAGGCAATGCTTACTTAGAACCTACATTTGCAATGATGGCTGAGCAGTAATAGCTATGGACTGACGTGCCGCAGGTCCCTGGTTAGATCCCCACCGCAGGCTTGAGCTTCACCGCATGGTGGAAGGGCATTTTGCGGTTGCCCGCCTGGCTAGCTACCACCCTCAAGTAGAAAATCTGTCGCCTAGCACCTAACGGTGTGTTCCGGCAGCAGTCCTTGAGAGCCAGTGAAATTTCAGGCACATGAGACTTAACAACCATGTCCCAAAGTGACGGGCGCAGTGCAATACGTGACTTGTGATGAAATGCATCTGTTATAGGCAGAGGTTAGTCCACTTAACACCAGGTGGGCATCGAGCTTGTTTGGTCACAATGACATATATAAAACATACCTTTTCATCTTTATGCCACGAACTTCGGCAGCCGTAAGATCCTGATTCATAATGCAATACTATGCCACCATCAACCTATCCACTCCTTGCAGATTGTTCGGCTGACCTTTTAGAAATCCTTCTTCCATTCCACACGCTACAGTTTCACTTTAGTCTTATCGTATATAAAAGATAATTTATAGTATTTCTTTTAAATACAAGACTAAACTCGAATACGATTGAAACAAAATAAAACGAGATGCTCGTAATTATCGGACCGAGTGCCGCGGCGCGCCGCCACCGTCTCGCGGTCGCAGGCCGAACGCGGGGTGTGACGTCATAGCATGAGCGCGGGTTATCTCAGAAATTCAAAAACGGGCTTGAACTCTCGTCGTTATAACTTCGGAAATACTACATGCATTGAAGTGAAATAAAAAGTAATGTTATGTACACGATCTACACTCCGATGTATTTGTAAGTAATTTTTTGACCCTTTTGTGTTCTACATTATGGACGGGTTAAGCAGATATATTAATATTTTTTTGTGCTGGGCTAGAATATCCCCAAACTACCCGTGGGTGTCGTAGGAGGTGAGTAAGGGTAAAACACCAGAAGGTGGGCAGCACCGCTTTCTGAGGTACTGATATCTCACACTGCAATCCCCAAGATGCCTGCCAAGCGTGGGGATTATGGCAAACGCCCGATAATGGAGGAGGCTGTGTTCAACAGTGGACAATCTGGCTAAGGTACAGTAAAAAGAAAACATTTAGATATTAATTAGTCTAAACTATAGATTGGTGATTCTTTAACGTGATTTTCATTGGAAAAAAGCTTTTAATAATAGAACCTATGTAATATTAATAAAATAAAAAAATATATATATTTTATACCATTAATGTACAAGAAAATTCTATCGATGTCGTCACCCAGTAATGAACAACATCTAGTTAACAACACCTACTTTTGGACAATGACTAGTGTTGGTCCCAAAATCATGGACATTAAAGTTTGTTTATTTTGTAATTCCTTGCTACGAACACATGTAGCTAGTGTAAAAAATAGATATGGCATGAATCAAAAAGCATTTTATGTTTTAAAGTCTTTTTCATACTTACTTAACGGAAATTGAACGAGGTATTGCTACTATGGTGCTGGACACGCAGCCAACTGGTAATGGGCTGGAGCATTTGGACTGCCTGTGAGTCTGCAATGACTTGTAGGTTGTCAACATGCTTTCATTGGATAATAACTTTTATAATAATATAAATATTTTCTGCGTGACATATCCATATCTGAAATGGCCAAAAAAAGTTTATTTATCTGCTCTCTTAAGTTGATTTACTCATAAATTAAATAATTAAGATAATAGTATTATGGGTGTACTTATAAATAAATGGTAATTGGAATTGAATATTACACGTTTTGATTTTCATATTATATTCAGGTGACATAGTACCTGAAATTCAATGCCATAGCTCTATCTATACAGCATTAATAATTTTGAAAATATGTAAGCTAGGGAGTTGTGTTTAAAAGAAATGAAAAAAAAACTGTCAGATTACTATCACAAGCGTAGATGTGCCAATATCTACACTATTTATTATTAATTGTATAACATCAATAAACACATGTTTGATAATAAATATTGCTCAAGCTGTTCAGTTAGCCAGTTCTGTGCCAGCTATGTAGATAAAAATAGTTAAAACCTGGTATTTCGAAATGCTTTTCTCTTAGGGTGGCTCAGAACTTTTTAACTTAACATTTTGAGGTGCAATTTTATTGCAAACAATCTTATATTTTTTGTTACAAACTTTCAAAACATAATAAAGCATTTCACATGATGGTTCATGGTCACCAGCATATTTCTTATATATTTCTTAATATATGGACCCTATTAAAAAATACATATACATTTCAGTTTGTATTGCATTTATCTCAATATGTATATATATTGCGTAAATAGATTTTTATGTTCGGAAAATGTATTGAATCATTGAATCACATACCCAGTGCCGCTTGTTGGATACACCTGTTCCCGGGCCCAAGTTTGATTTCAGAAAGGTTTGCAGGTTCTGGCGACTCGTGTATGTTCTTTACGCTAATTTCACAATTAATTAAAGGTTTGGAGAAGATACTTTTGGATTCCTCTGCGGTTTGTGTCACACGCGAAATATTCAGCGAGCGAGATATTGTTAGGAAGACGGACGTCATAAAAGTGGTTGTGTTTCTGATGTTATAGGTAGCATTTGTTGTGGCTGCTAGGGGCGTAAACCACCTGAAGAAGAAGGTAGCTTCAAGTTTATGACCCAATACATCTCCATTTAAAAATAATAAAGTTAATGAATATTGTTTGTGCTAACATGGTTATGAGAAGCGAGATGCTACTTATACATAAGTAATGCTAGCGAATATACGGAACAATAAATATACATATATATATTATTTTAGCCACCTTATTTCCATCCTTACAATTTTTACTTTTCATACCTTTACTCTTGACATTATAAAAAAACGTTACTTCAAAGGTATCGATACTTGTCATGAACGACACTAAACTTATTTTACGTTAAGTACTGTATCAGCCGAATTGTCCACTGCAGAACATAGCCTCCTCCATTATAGGGGGGATTTGCCATAATCCACACGCTTGGCAGACGTCTTGTGGATGCTTTTCCTTTTATTAAGGTTGGTGACGTGGGGCTGCGTTTTAGCATGTACTCAGCGATTCTTATGCGATTGAATTTTTGGAGAATATTCAGGTCTTTTGCAACTAGCCAAGCGGAATCGTGTTTCATACCCAAGTGATTATTTAAAATGGTAATGATCGACTCGTAAGATACAGAAAATTTGACATCTATCTCTCTCAAACTTGAATGAGGATTTTCAGTCACTATTTTCTTCACTTTTTGTTTGATTACGAGGCCATCATTTATTCTCTAAAATATCTGTGGTAAAATGAACAAGAAAGCTTATTACACTGAGGCTACGAATAAATAATGTTAAGAAGTATAACTCTGATACAGTAACCGCTTTGATATCGGCCTCATCAAGTTTTTCCGAATTCAATTGGATTGGTTAATTGATTTGGCGCTTAGAAATGATCGGATCTGATTGGTCGCGTCAAGGTGATGTTGTCAAGGCCGTCATTGCCTAAGGCCAAACCGCACTACTGTGGAACAGCGCGGCAGCGAAACGGCGCGGCTCGAGATATAATTTGTATGGATTTATAAATAGCGTGAACGGCACTATAGGGATGTGGCTTCGGAGAGGCACGTCGCAATGCTACAGAGATGTCTTCGAAGGCAACTTTGCGTCACGCCTGCGCCACGCCTTTCGGCACCGGAGAGACGCGGTGCAGTAAATTATCCAGTCATTTCACGTTCCACCTACGTTTCAACAATTCATAAGACCTTATTTTACGTTCTAAATCTGTGTAAAATCGATCATTATCTCTGAAGAGTCGTGAAAAAGAGTTTTATTCGAACGAGAATTTTGTTATATCTTGCACCCAAATATAACACTAATTAATTGTTCAGCTATATCTACCTCTTTGCAAGACACCAAGATTATTTTAATTCGATGACTTCATCCATTTCGAATTTTTGCCCTTAGTTGGAAGAACCGTTCTGCTACGCCGTATTGCTATTGTGAACGAAAAAGTCGCGCCACTTCGCTGCAGCACTGCTCTTACACCTCTGTAAATGCATATTAGGTGGTGACAGTCGCTCAGATTACCGCGTCACGGCGCAACTCTGTAGTGCGTTCCCAGCTTTAGATACGCGTGGATGGCGTTATGCCATAATATGTAAGCTTGTTAACGTATTCATTTTCTATTACAGGTTTTTTCAATAAAATATTTTGGTTTTTCATGCACTTTATTTCAGTAGATTAGAATTACTTTATTGGAAATAATATTCTATAATTTAAAAGTCGATATATATAATGCGCTGACAAAAATAAGGGATGTCAAGTATATTTTTTTATTCAAGTTAATATTGATAGTAGGATTTAACTTAGATTTTAAAAATGTCTTATTGCGTTTGTTAGATTAATAAGTACATCAAGTTTTTTGTGGCGGTATGTATTTTAACAAAATCCTGCAAACTATTGTAAATATTTTTAGCTACTACAAGGAAAGTATTTAGTAAACCTAGCTGCCATTTAAGGTTTGCAGGCAGTCTAAACACTCCAGCTCTCTACCAGTTGGCAGCATGCCCAGAACTATTATTCTAGTATTCCATTATACCAAATTAAGTAGATGGATTTTATATATCTACCTATAGCAACTAACAATACCGCAGCCATAGGTGTGACAATGACAACTATGTTGATAGTTGTCATTGTCACACCTATATTGTGGCAGTTGATGTAGTATTTACCCGCAAACATCACAGAAAGATTAAGTACAAATACATTGGGTTTTGAAGGACCCAAAAACTCAGTATTTGTATCTGAATTTCTAACGTCAAGAGCAAAGCGGCTTTATTTTCTAGCACGCGAAGTTTCAAAATCCAGTGGGTATCACTTCTGTTGGTCTGCAAAAGGAAAAATTTTTATGAGGAAAGCTGAGGGCCAGCCACCAGTCATTGTCACAAGTGAAGAGCAACTAAATATTCTGAAGCAAAAAAACTGACTAATTTACGTAGTGACACTCAACTGTATGACGTAACTCTAAGTACTATTTATGTTTATGTAAGTATAGCTCTATATATTAATTTAAAATTAATACTTTATTACTATGGTCCTAACTCACTCAAACATACTCCCACACTTACGCATAATCTCATAGGTCGAAGTACCAGCATACACACAAACACTCTACATATACGCCGATTTACTCGTATCTCACACTCATACATGACTCACATCACCTCTTATTGGTCAAGACAAAACTGTAAAAACTATAAGCTATCTAACAGATTACCAGTCATTACAAGTGTTCTTTCATTTATTTGCAATGATAATGGATAGAAGCCCAAAAATCGATTTGTGCCATATGATAGATGACCTTTCTGTCGCCAAAGCAAAGTTTTGCGAACCAGAATCATGCTAAAATCTGATCCATACAAATAAAGATACAATTAATATACTTACTCTAAACATTAGAAGCGTCAACAAGAATTTTAAAGGCCTAGAATTACTGTTGTTGAGACTTGATTTCGATTGTGATATCATAGTATTGACAGAATGTTGGATTAAAAACAACAAACAATTTCCTGCTTTTACCAACTATAACTCTGCATACACCAAGAACTGTATAAATCAAAACGGTGGTATCATAGTCTTTTTCAAAGCTTGTTTGAGTCTTCAGATAGAAGAACCAGATTTTGCTGATTCTAACTGTATTATTATCAAGGTGGGACATAAGATAGCAATAGTAGCCTTGTATCGTTCACCTTCTTTTACTAACACTGATACTTTTCTTAATTCTTTAGACTGTATTTTAACATCTCACAAAAAGTACCCAACGATCACAGTGATTGGTGATATAAATATCGGAATTCACCCAGACAGTTTGGATAAACACTCGGCTGGTTACTTAGAATTACTCGCTAGTCATGGTATCCTACCTAGTCACAATATGTTTACTAGAGGTCACCGCTGCATTGACCATGTAATGCTTAAAAGTAAATTTAAATGTACTACACTTGTGGTAAAAACTGCAGTCACTGACCATTACCCTAATCTACTGAGTATTCAAATCAAAGCATTGAACTTACCTAGCCCTTGCTTAACCCCTAGAAAACATTGATAAAAATAGACTTAACTACAATTGCAGAACAAATAAGATTCGTAAACTTCAATGAAATATTGCATTCTTTAGATGTCAATGCGGCAACCGATTTTCTTATGAATAATTTGATGGAAATCACAAAAAGAAACACACGAACATTTAAAGTCCCACACACGCAACGAATAATCAAACCCTAGATTACTCCTGGAGTTCTTAGCTGTATCCGTACAAGAGATAAAATGCATATTCGATTGAAAGAAACGCCCGAAAATGAAACGCTCAAACTAACGTATTCTAGATATAGGAACTATTGTACAAGCTTACTCAAAAAACTAAAGACCAACTACCATAGAGAACAACTAGAAAACAGTAAAAATAATGTAAAAAAAACATGGCAGGCAGTCAAGGACATTACATACACTAATAAGAAATTTAGTACCAACGAAAATTTATTAAAATTAAAGAGTAACCCTCTTGACTCAGTCAATTTTATCAATAATTATTTTTTGAATGTAGGTAAAGGTCTAGCTAGTAAAATTAAGATAAACTCTCAATATCCTCAAAAAGCTACTTATCCACCACCTTCTCAAGTTAACTCCATCGTTTTATTAGATACTGATAAAAACGAAATCCATAATATAGTAAATAGATTAAAAAATGACAGCGCGGTTGGCTTTGACGGTATTTCAAATAAGATTTTAAAGCAGTCCTCGTAGATACTGGTCCCCATAATAACCCATATCTGTAACCTGTCCATGTCCTCTGGGATATTTCCTGCAAAATTTAAAACCTCCGTCGTCACTCCTATCCATAAAAGTGGTACTAGAGACAGTGTTGAAAACTACAGACCAATTTTTATATTACCTTCTCTTTCCAAAATCTTGGAAAAAATTATTAACAAACGCCTTACGTCATATTTAGAAAAAAGATTCTCTCAGATTCTCTCGTCAAATCAGTTCGGTTTTCGAGCCGGTCTTTCAGCTGAACACGCAGTGTCAAACCTAACAAATTCTATCGTCACTGAATTAGACAGGAAAAATAAAGTCATTGCAATATTTTTAGACCTAGCTAAAGCCTTTGACACTGTCTCTGTACCTATACTTGTTCAAAAACTCGAACATGTTGGAATTAGAGACAATGCATTGCACCTTATGGAGGACTACTTGAAGGAGAGGACTCAGAGGACTAGGGTGGGTGACGTAATCAGTAATGGAGATAAAGTAACGTTTGGAGTACCACAGGGCAGCGTTCTGGGCCCTACTTTATTTCTTATTTACGTCAATGACCTGTGCAGGCTTAAATTGAATGGTGGAAAAACGTTTGCATACGCAGGTGATACAGCGCTTATTTTAATAGGAAAAGACTGGGAAGAGGCCCGCGTTCGAGCTGAGGCAGGATTAGGGATTGTCACACAATGGCTGCAAGAAAACCGGCTTTCATTAAACGTGGATAAAACTAAACTTGTTGCGTTTACGTGTGACCGTGGAAGGACACCTGATATATATATAAAAATTCACTTTAATTGTAACCCGAATAATTGCAGCTGTCCGGTATTGCAAAACGTCCCTCACATCAAGTATTTAGAAGTAACGCTCGATCTCAGAATGACCTGGAAAACTCACATAGAGACTCTCAGCAATAGGGTAAGAAAATTAATATTCGTTTTTAAAAATCTCCGTGATGTCGCCGACCGAACATTAATCATAAATGTGTATAACGCACTGTGCAGATCGATCCTTACCTACTGCAACACCTCTTGGGGCGGTGCAGGTATAACATACATGTTATTGCTAGAACGCGCTCAAAGAGCGCTACTAAAAACTGCAACTTTTAGTACACGTATATTTCCTACGTCTGATCTATACGAGGATTGTGGAGTATTGACGGTTCGGCAATTATTTATAAAAAATATTGTGATGGGTCGTCACAGTCAAACGAGTTTGATGGAAAATGTTGTAAAAAAAAGTCGTAAGGATAAAAATTTTCGGAGTACGAAATTCAACACAAAATTAGCTAAACATCACGCATGTTTCTTGGGGCCATTCTTGTACAACAATGTTAACAAAATAATAAAAGATTTTGTTACATTGAACAACAGAGATGCAAAAGCGGCGCTATTTAGTTGGTTAACAAAATTAAACTATGATGAAACTGAGAATCTTCTCAAAGTAATCGAATCGCAGTAATCGCAATAAAAACCAAGGGTAGAATGAAGCTGCACGAGAGCGTCCCACACGCAGTCGTCGCAGTCTCACGGCACACCGGGACTTTCACGTACTACGCTGACGACGCAAATGATGCTATTGGACGGTTCGTTCGGAGAGCGGTGGCTGCAAGGCGCAAAGACATCCGCGATTATAACCTAAAGATGGCCATTAGAGATCGTAACAGCGTGGTGATAGAGGCCCTGGTGAAAATGGACGTCGGTGGGTCAGAATAATAAAAAACTCAAGAGTACAAATTTTGTATGCGTAAGAATGTAGTTTTTAATTGTAGTTTTCTCTCCCTTTGGCAAGCGGATTGGCGCAGGCATTCGGAACGGTCATGCTCCCGATAAAGTGTAGGCAAGCGGCGGCATCGTGTGTCGGGTCGCCCTCTTCCCTCACAAATGGTAGAGGAGGACGATGGCTGGCACGCGAGTCAACTCGTGAACGAGTGCTGCTTGAAGACACTGGTCCGTTCAGAATGCCTGTGCAAACCAGTTTGTCTCTTTTCTCTCTTGTAATAGTAATAGTATATATAATATTTGTAATAGTATATAAATAATAGTTATGTAAGATTAGCATCCCTAATAACTGTGTTCCCCGCTAAATATGTAATGCTCCCCATAGTAATGTAAATAATTAATAAATTTCTAAGTTAACCTAAAAAATGGCACGGACCCTGGAGTCTGTGGAAAAACTAATAAAACACATAAAAAAAAAAAAAAAAAAAAAAAAAAGTAATCGAATAATATGATACTTTGCCATAAAACTTCATTCCCTGCCCCTTTACAAACCTACAACACACACACACACACACGCATATATATATTTATCTCCATCATTTATGAATATACTGTATGTACTTATGCATAATTATATATGTATATGATATATTTATATATAAAGAATTGTAATGTCATATATATCAAATCCTTAAGAACATCTTTGATATTTTGTTTGTTTATGAACCTGACAGCTACATAGACTTACCTCTTACTCACTGTGCATATGAAGGGGCAGAATCTACGACACAAGAATTTTCTTAGTGTAGGTTCTGCAAGACAACACTGTGACTATCTATGATTCTTAATGAATGTCATATTAGCTTCAATAGGATTTGTTGATATTTGTATTTAGTTGCACATTTGTATGAATATTTTCTGAATAAATTATTATTATTATTATTATCTGTTTTAATTATATGTTTTAGGTGCAAATGACATCATAGTTATCTAGAAATAGATCTCAAGCATGACAGCTGTCAAAATGACAGTTAATATCATATTTTTCCGTTTCTATTTCATATTTTGGATAAAAATGACATAAAAAGTATCTAGAAATTACTCTTACGTATGACAGCTATGAGGCCTAAGATCAATTTATTTGTAATTTTTATGACATTGTATCGCAAAAATTAAATCAATACTGAGAAATACGACATTAATTGACACTTTGACAGTTGTCAGATCTAAGCCCTACTTCTAGGATATGTTTATGTCCTTAGAAGCACAAATACTAAATCAGAATTGAGACCTTTATTAAAGTTTTTTTAAGACACATAGTACATGTGTAACATAAAAAATTAAGCATACGAAAAAAATTAGGAATTATTTTCACATAAAATGTTCTCAGACTAACAATGTTTCGAAGTTATTTTTGACTTAATGTAAACTTCATGTTGCATAAAACTATCCAGGGTAGTCAGGGTAGTTTGCAAAATATTGTTATTTACTCGTTTATACAAGTTATTCCCTATTTTTTATATCCGTTTGGCGTCTCCACCATTTTACTACACAGTGTGGTATTTTTTGAGAATTAAACAATATAGAAGAACATTGATAAATTCAGTTGAATATTCTCGCGGTACAACCGCATGACTCGAACCCACGCGGCGAACTGACAGCGCCACGCTGTACACTTTTTAAGCCACGCCCGCTGCGGTATAGTTTGCGTTCTGTTGTTTTTGAGCTTGAGTTACATTTCTTTTCATATTTATTCGTAGCACTGAGGCCAATTCGAGATTAGTGCGATTTTAACTAAACTGACTAAACTATAACTTAATCAAAAATAATTTTCCGTGAAAATAAGCCGAATTATAGTCAAACTGTATTCTTTTTCATTCGAGGTACAAGTGAAGGGACCATAGAGAAAAACATTAGATTCGAGAGATCCTCAATGACCGATTGTATTTAAAATTATAAATCGATATCATAATGACTGATCATATAATCTGTTTAGCAAAATACTGATCGTAATAAGAAGGGTATTTTTTATTGCTATATAATCGAATTTACGGGTTGCGTTATATATATATATCGGAGATTTCGTATGGTTTTTTTCTCGACATCATAAGTTTTAATGGCAAAGCTCTCATAACGTGGGCGTACATTTACATAGGTATCGTACAATTGAGAAGACACAAATGACTAAAAACACTTGGTTCGTCGTAGCCATTCCAGTCCTCACCTTGCAGAAACTTCCCTTATCTCGTGATTCCGGTTAGGTTACCTCGTCATTATTGTGGTACATCCACTATCACGATATCTTTAACTTTGTACTAAACATTTAGTACAATTTCCAAGGTTCTGTTATTATCTGGCATCATCATGATCACCTTTGATAACATGTGGCATGGTGAACAACTATTGTAGAATCTATGAAATAAGATCAACTTCTAATTTTATAGGCTTGTGCCAATATCTTCCAATCAAAAAATTACCGTTTCGTAATAGGATCGCACTGATGTAGACTGATTAGTTCACAGTCCTCGCATCATATGTTAACTGTCATAGATTTCACTACATGTGGTGCCTGTTCCGATGGTCGGTACACTCGGAGACTGCCGCGGTAAAGCTATTGCATTGCATTTTTTATCAACTTATGCAATTATAATTATTTATGCCACCTAGAGGCGAGTTGCTGAACTAAAGAGACAAGCGTGATATTTCAAAAAGTCATTAAAAGTTCTGCTATTCATCGATAGATGGCAAAACTAAAAAGTATCAGCGCTGTGCCTTTTCTGGATTCGGTCCACGCTCAAGGCCCGCGATAGAAGCTATGCAATAGCTTAATAATACCGACTTATCATAGTGATACCAGTCTCGTAGAAAACTACAGTTACCCAATTGATGTTTTTAAACATTAGTTATTTGATGGCTTGATGGATGAACGCTGAGAAGAGCCCAATGTATTGCAGTCTGTGTTACCTACTACCCTCAAGTAGAAAATCTGTCACCAAGCACCTAACAGTGCGTTCCGGCAGCAGTCCTTGAGATCCAGTAAAATTAAAGGCACATGAGACTCAACAACTGTGTGTCTCAGGGTGATGGGCGCAGTGCATTTCAGTCACTTGTGACGAAAAATATCTGTTATACCACTTAACATCAGGTGGCCCTCGTCACAATAAATAAAACTAACATAGAATGGATACTGGCTCTCAAAGACAGCTGCAGAAACACACAGGTGCTTGGTGACAGATTTTCCACTTGAACATAGTAGTTAGCTACGCCGGCATTCTACCTCAAAGCAAAATGGGCTACCACCATATAGAAATGATGCCATTCTAAAATGATAACCAGGACCGATGACTCCACTTCCCCTCAAAGCACGGAAACACTCACTTTTTTGTAGTAAATGCCACTAATAACTATCCATCCAAACAACTCAACCACTTAACTCAGTTTTTTGGTTAAGAATGATTTTGTTAGTTCCACAGTAACTTAAAACATACACAAAAATATTTTACGATGTTTTGAGAATGCTGGCCGCAAAACTCATCTAGTATTTATTTACCAAGCATATGATGATGTGGTGCAGACGCTATCTTGATATAAAAAAAAAAACTATGCCTGCAATCATTACATTCGATTCGATTCAACGCTCATCGATTATTTTCTTGAATATCTCTGGTAAAATAATTAAGAAAGCTTATTTTAATCTTGGCGATTAAAATTAAATTAGTTCAACTTATTCCGAATACCAAATAATGGATCTGACAGGACTAAGACCAATTATAGTTAAGTGTTAATCAGGTTCGTGATATGGAATCAACCCCACTGTCACTGATTAAAATTATATTTAGGGCGTTCGGATAGCCTATCGGTGCCAAAAATAACACTCACAAACGCTAAAAATGATCACACGGGCCGTACAAACCTACAACACACACACACACACACGCATATATATATTTATCTCCATCATTTATGAATATACTGTATGTACTTATGCATAATTATATATGTATATGATATATTTATATATAAAGAATTGTAATGTCATATATATCAAATCCTTAAGAACATCTTTGATATTTTGTTTGTTTATGAACCTGACAGCTACATAGACTTACCTCTTACTCACTGTGCATATGAAGGGGCAGAATCTACGACACAAGAATTTTCTTAGTGTAGGTTCTGCAAGACAACACTGTGACTATCTATGATTCTTAATGAATGTCATATTAGCTTCAATAGGATTTGTTGATATTTGTATTTAGTTGCACATTTGTATGAATATTTTCTGAATAAATTATTATTATTATTATTATCTGTTTTAATTATATGTTTTAGGTGCAAATGACATCATAGTTATCTAGAAATAGATCTCAAGCATGACAGCTGTCAAAATGACAGTTAATATCATATTTTTCCGTTTCTATTTCATATTTTGGATAAAAATGACATAAAAAGTATCTAGAAATTACTCTTACGTATGACAGCTATGAGGCCTAAGATCAATTTATTTGTAATTTTTATGACATTGTATCGCAAAAATTAAATCAATACTGAGAAATACGACATTAATTGACACTTTGACAGTTGTCAGATCTAAGCCCTACTTCTAGGATATGTTTATGTCCTTAGAAGCACAAATACTAAATCAGAATTGAGACCTTTATTAAAGTTTTTTTAAGACACATAGTACATGTGTAACATAAAAAATTAAGCATACGAAAAAAATTAGGAATTATTTTCACATAAAATGTTCTCAGACTAACAATGTTTCGAAGTTATTTTTGACTTAATGTAAACTTCATGTTGCATAAAACTATCCAGGGTAGTCAGGGTAGTTTGCAAAATATTGTTATTTACTCGTTTATACAAGTTATTCCCTATTTTTTATATCCGTTTGGCGTCTCCACCATTTTACTACACAGTGTGGTATTTTTTGAGAATTAAACAATATAGAAGAACATTGATAAATTCAGTTGAATATTCTCGCGGTACAACCGCATGACTCGAACCCACGCGGCGAACTGACAGCGCCACGCTGTACACTTTTTAAGCCACGCCCGCTGCGGTATAGTTTGCGTTCTGTTGTTTTTGAGCTTGAGTTACATTTCTTTTCATATTTATTCGTAGCACTGAGGCCAATTCGAGATTAGTGCGATTTTAACTAAACTGACTAAACTATAACTTAATCAAAAATAATTTTCCGTGAAAATAAGCCGAATTATAGTCAAACTGTATTCTTTTTCATTCGAGGTACAAGTGAAGGGACCATAGAGAAAAACATTAGATTCGAGAGATCCTCAATGACCGATTGTATTTAAAATTATAAATCGATATCATAATGACTGATCATATAATCTGTTTAGCAAAATACTGATCGTAATAAGAAGGGTATTTTTTATTGCTATATAATCGAATTTACGGGTTGCGTTATATATATATATCGGAGATTTCGTATGGTTTTTTTCTCGACATCATAAGTTTTAATGGCAAAGCTCTCATAACGTGGGCGTACATTTACATAGGTATCGTACAATTGAGAAGACACAAATGACTAAAAACACTTGGTTCGTCGTAGCCATTCCAGTCCTCACCTTGCAGAAACTTCCCTTATCTCGTGATTCCGGTTAGGTTACCTCGTCATTATTGTGGTACATCCACTATCACGATATCTTTAACTTTGTACTAAACATTTAGTACAATTTCCAAGGTTCTGTTATTATCTGGCATCATCATGATCACCTTTGATAACATGTGGCATGGTGAACAACTATTGTAGAATCTATGAAATAAGATCAACTTCTAATTTTATAGGCTTGTGCCAATATCTTCCAATCAAAAAATTACCGTTTCGTAATAGGATCGCACTGATGTAGACTGATTAGTTCACAGTCCTCGCATCATATGTTAACTGTCATAGATTTCACTACATGTGGTGCCTGTTCCGATGGTCGGTACACTCGGAGACTGCCGCGGTAAAGCTATTGCATTGCATTTTTTATCAACTTATGCAATTATAATTATTTATGCCACCTAGAGGCGAGTTGCTGAACTAAAGAGACAAGCGTGATATTTCAAAAAGTCATTAAAAGTTCTGCTATTCATCGATAGATGGCAAAACTAAAAAGTATCAGCGCTGTGCCTTTTCTGGATTCGGTCCACGCTCAAGGCCCGCGATAGAAGCTATGCAATAGCTTAATAATACCGACTTATCATAGTGATACCAGTCTCGTAGAAAACTACAGTTACCCAATTGATGTTTTTAAACATTAGTTATTTGATGGCTTGATGGATGAACGCTGAGAAGAGCCCAATGTATTGCAGTCTGTGTTACCTACTACCCTCAAGTAGAAAATCTGTCACCAAGCACCTAACAGTGCGTTCCGGCAGCAGTCCTTGAGATCCAGTAAAATTAAAGGCACATGAGACTCAACAACTGTGTGTCTCAGGGTGATGGGCGCAGTGCATTTCAGTCACTTGTGACGAAAAATATCTGTTATACCACTTAACATCAGGTGGCCCTCGTCACAATAAATAAAACTAACATAGAATGGATACTGGCTCTCAAAGACAGCTGCAGAAACACACAGGTGCTTGGTGACAGATTTTCCACTTGAACATAGTAGTTAGCTACGCCGGCATTCTACCTCAAAGCAAAATGGGCTACCACCATATAGAAATGATGCCATTCTAAAATGATAACCAGGACCGATGACTCCACTTCCCCTCAAAGCACGGAAACACTCACTTTTTTGTAGTAAATGCCACTAATAACTATCCATCCAAACAACTCAACCACTTAACTCAGTTTTTTGGTTAAGAATGATTTTGTTAGTTCCACAGTAACTTAAAACATACACAAAAATATTTTACGATGTTTTGAGAATGCTGGCCGCAAAACTCATCTAGTATTTATTTACCAAGCATATGATGATGTGGTGCAGACGCTATCTTGATATAAAAAAAAAAACTATGCCTGCAATCATTACATTCGATTCGATTCAACGCTCATCGATTATTTTCTTGAATATCTCTGGTAAAATAATTAAGAAAGCTTATTTTAATCTTGGCGATTAAAATTAAATTAGTTCAACTTATTCCGAATACCAAATAATGGATCTGACAGGACTAAGACCAATTATAGTTAAGTGTTAATCAGGTTCGTGATATGGAATCAACCCCACTGTCACTGATTAAAATTATATTTAGGGCGTTCGGATAGCCTATCGGTGCCAAAAATAACACTCACAAACGCTAAAAATGATCACACGGGCCGTTCGTTTTGGGACTTCGTGATCAAAAATATCGTTTTCGCTCACCGTTCGGATAGCTTTGAAAACGCTACAAATGACAGAGAAAAGTGATATTTTTGACCCATGTCTTACCGTGGGATCGTTGTGATCGTTTTTTGACAACTGCTGTTTTGACAGTTGTATTTGGCGCGATTGAAGAGTTTCACAAGTTTTTTATATAGTATTTATATTATATATAAATATATATTATAAATACCATATTATTTAGTAGATACCTACTTGTTTTGTTAATTTTAGAGATTGATTCCATGTTTCGTACTGTGCAAAATTGTTAAAATATTGTCGGTTGTCAAAGTATGTTTTAAGCCGTTCGGATAGCATGCAGTAATTGGTGGTCAAAAATAGCAAAAGCTTCTATCCGAACGCTAAAACACAAATGCCACTTTTGAAACTGCTACAAACGCAATCGAGCCAAAACGAACGCCCCTATTGGTTCAACTAATTCCAAATACCAAATTATGCATCTGACAGGACTTAGACCAATTACAGTTAAGTTGTAATCAAGTTCGTGATATGAAATCGAACTCACTGATCTACTAAACATAACAGCTAAACAGTATTGGATACTTCTCACTATATATTTTCATTTGACATCTATGGATAAAAAACAAAACAAATCCATTTAAAAACAAACCCTCGACTTCCAGTTTTGAAGAAAAATGTTTGATATCAAGAAATAATCAAAGTGAATAATCACGATGTATTAGATGAAACAGACATTGCCGATTATGATTCAACAACGAATCCTTTAAAACATACATTCAAAAAAACCGCTACTTTATGTGTAACTCAGGACCCCAACTCTCTCTTTTTAACTGTATGTACCCAATGGCATCATCTCCGTAGCTCTCTCTTCCTGACCTAGAACCATATAACACTTCAATTTAAAAAATCGTAGGAACGGCTTAACCGATTTTGATAAAACATGTTTATGAACAACTGTTAAAAAACAACATTCACAGAAATAAAATAATAAGACATCGAAATTGGTTTACCCGTTTATGAGCTGCGGTACTACAGATAGACATACAGACACAAAGACAGACATAAAAACAGACACATAGCGGTCAAAATATCCCTCTTATTGCGTCGGGCGCAATAGATACCCATTAAAATCTTCAAGCCTTTATGAGTTGTCAGTATTTTAAACCCAGGGCTACAAGTATTTGAAGTATATATATATATATATATATTAATTTATTGGCAACTGGATACATAGTCCTTAAGCCTTTGAAGTATATTAACCATAAGAGTTGCCAGCATTAAAATGCCAGTAAAATAAGTAACTACCAGCGAAATCGTATACTAAAAATGAACCTTACAATAGTTATATATTAGATTGGAATATTTAAGGGCGGCTATTACAGCCTACTACTGGCAATAGTTGGTAATGATAACATAACAACCTCTGACACATTCCGGCCCTAGAGAAGGAAGCAATATATGTTTTTCCCACTCTAAGGTGGGCAGCGTGCCCTGGCAGCCGCAGCAGGGCAGATGCAGCAGCGTCTTTCACCAGCTACTCCGATCAAACAAACACTACTTTCCGGGTATAAGAAATGAAAAAGTATAGTCATCACATCACACTAATATTATAAAAACAAATATTAATGTGTGTGTACAACATTGAATATTTTTTATCCCCCTACGTTAGGCTTCTGAAGTACGTATTACGTATGATACAACTTAATTTAAGAGTATTTCATTTTCATTCCAGTTATTCAATTTAGCATGCATTTTTTTATTTGGTTATATATTTTAAACGTATCTCAAAGAGGGAAACGCGTTATGCGTGCACTCCCGCCATGCGTTTGTTAGAATCATATATTTGTTAAACTTAGATTATCTTAAGTAAATAAGTTACGAGAAGTTACTCATTATGTAATTGTAGAATATTCTATAACTGGTTGATATTAATTGCCATTTTTAATAACCACTACACTGAAATCCTATTTATTAATCTGTATTCATTCTAGACTAGCCAATGACGAACCTATCTGTCTCATTTCATGTTGGCTGATACGTTGTGGCGGGACCGCTCATGTCTCTGATTGGTTGTGGTAAATATGGCGGGAAGTTTAATGTATATGCGACAGACACTTGGCGCCAGTCATTGCTATAAAACCAATGTCTCACCTTACTGAGCTCTCTCTGTATTCTTCATAAGTGACTGCCGCATCGAGACTTATTGAGTTAATTGCTGTACTATTTTATTTAATGTAACATAACCGATATTCACGTGTTGTGTGTGGGTCTATGTTTGTTGGCTTCCAAAATAGTTTGCCCTGTTTATTATATTATCGCTGTGGAATGTGACTATACAATTTTACCTTTGAAGTAATCTATGTCACCCTAATGATGTATTATTCTTATTAAAGTATTGTATGTGTTCCTATAAATGTTGTGTCTTTTGAGATTTCCTTATGATTCTGCCCTTGCGTGGTTTGCAACCATTGCGAGCGTCCACACAGTCGGAAATAATGGTTCCTCATCACGCTCGCCAATGCATGCTCGCGCGCTAAGGGCGTTGGAAGGTCAAACATAATTTGGTGGCAAACCATCATCTACACAGTTGTAAACCATGGATGGCAACCATTGTGGGAGGCATGTTGACGACTGTGTAGCACAGCTTTAACTGATGCTTACGCAGACATTCAATGATAAGTTGCTTCAATAATGAGCAGAGCTTTGCAAGCTATCGTTCTGACACTATAAAGTGTTTCACAGACGACAGCTATATTATAAAGCTACATATTTATAGATCGATATATTTCAATACATTTCAACACATTTTCCATAAAAATCGACAAGTGACAACACACGACAGCTTTAATATATCTTAATACCGGCAGATATGATATAATATATATATTATAGCTGGCGTCTGTGAACTCCTTTATTTCGACGCATCAAAGTATATACTACTATGATGATTTTGTATTAAAACATGTATACTACAGCTACTCCAATAAAAGCATTTAGACAACGTCATAAACAAAGTCATTGCAGACTCACAGGCAGTCCAAATGCTCCAGCCCACTACCAGTTGGCAGCGTCTCCAGTGTGCTGGCAGCATTACCCTGCTGAATTGCAATGCTTATTCGTTGAGCCAAAAAGGTGCCAGCATTTTGATCACGCGTCGCATCGACCAAGCGCTCAGATAAGTTTTAGAAAATACAATGAGATTAAAATAAGAATAGGACGGGCTCTCGGCTAACTTCACTCATATTCACTCTTATAAGTACGATCAGCAGAACAAACTTAAAAATAGTGCCATATATTTATACGTAATTTTGAATGAACCCGAAATTATTAATTTTAATAAATTCATATTTTTAAGTTTGACAGTACAGACACCATCTTGGTTTGATGAAAACGCTGGCGTCAGGGTTTTATTTCTCTGACAGTGTACTACTACCGCTACTACGCGGCACGTTTCCGAGTGGTAATTGATCTCGTTTAATTTGTTTTTTTGACTGTTTAATCTGTTCTTATTGACTGTTTAATATGAATTTGGTGATTGTTATATTTGTTTTGTTTACCCGTTACGATGATAACGATGAGTCTGACTCTGTGGGCCATCAGGACATGCGGCATCGAAGAGCTAAGCGATACCTAAGTACAAAATATTGCTAATAAAATCTGTTCAAATTATTTCTATGTTTGCTGTACCTATAATACAGCACTTTGCATGGTGTTAGGGCTTTTTGCGAATGTCCGCCTGGCTAGCTACCACCCTCAAGTAGAAAACCAGTCGCCAAGCAAACGGTCTGTTCCGGCAGCTGTCCTTGAGAGCCAGTAGGTTAGCCTCAACAACATCTTCGACCCCATCATCACTTATCATCAGGTGAGATAGTGGTCAAAGGATAACCTAACAGGAATAAAAAAATTTAAAAAAAAATACAACGTCGTTATCCTACCTATGACTACTTGTTTTATACGCGACTGCACACATAAACGTGTGTTAAGTTTTCAGGTTTCTTGTTTGTATGTATGTTTGTAAGTTTCTTTATTTCACCATAACTTCTAAACGTTTTAATTTCAATGGATCGATAAAACACTTAACAAAAATAAATTATTTGCAGTCGGGTTTTTTATTTTCTTTATTAATATTAGGTCCTTACATATGAAATTGGCGTTTTTCGTACTGGCCACTTTAATCACGAATTTCTCCTCTTTGGTAAGGAATTCCAAATTCAAATTTGTACAGCTATAGACTCATGTATTTGTGCTTCGATGATCGTCATTCATTTGTTTTTTTTCTTCTGTTTTTTTCTGTTTGCGTCACTCATTTTACAAAATGGAAAACCTTAAATATCGCATTATTTACGAGTACGAGTTCCGCCGTGGCACTAGTGCTGCGGAAACAACTCGAAGGGTGAATGATGTGTATGGCGGTCGTGTTGCAAAAGAAAACACAGTTCGTTTTTGGTTCCAACGTTTTCGTTCTGGAAATTTCGACCTGCAGAACAAGCCCCGTGGACGGCCTGAGACTCAAGTTGATAATGAAGAGTTGAAGGCTATTGTGGAAGCGGATCCATCGCAAACCACGTCCGAGTTAGCTGCAGGCTGCGATGTTAGTGATAAAACTGTTTTAATTCACTTGAAGCAAATTGGGAAGATTAAAAAGCTTGAAAGGTGGGTACCTCACGAATTGACTGAAACAAACCGGCAAACGCGCGTCGACTGCTGCGTTACATTACTAAACCGGCACAATAATGAAGGTATTTTAAACCGAATCATTACCTGTGATGAAAAATGGGTTCTTTACGATAATCGGAAGCGCTCAGCGCAATGGTTAGATCCTGGCCAGCCAGCCAAATCCTGCCCCAAGCGAAAATTAACCCCAAAAAAGTTACTTGTAAGCGTTTGGTGGACTAGTGCCGGTATTGTTCATTACAGTTTTATCAAATCTGGCCAGACTATTACGGCTGATGTCTATTGTCAGGAATTGCAAACCATGATGGAAAAGCTAGCGGCTAAACAACCTAGGCTGGTCAATCGCTCCACGCCACTGCTGCTTCACGACAACGCTAGACCACACACTGCGCTACAGACGGCTACTAAATTAGAAGAGCTTCAATTGGAAAGTCTAAGACATCCTCCGTACTCCCCGGACCTTGCGCCAACAGATTACCATTTTTTTCGAAATTTGGATAACTTCTTGCAAGGGAAAAAATTCAACTCCGATGGGGCAGTCCAAATCGCCTTCAAAGATTTTATTGATTCCCGTCCGACTGGTTTTTTTAGTAAAGGGATCAATGAACTACCTATGAGATGGCAAAAGTGCATAGAAAATAATGGTTCATACTTTGATTAATTAAATATATTATATTAAAAAATATTCGACTTTTTGTTCCTCCCATACAAAACGCCAATTTCATATGTAAGGACCTAATATATACATGTTTTATCATTTATTTTTTTGCACACTGTACCATGTTCTAGTTTTGACGTCACAATAAGGCGCTAGGCCGATCCTATTCTTATTTTAATCGCATTGTACAGTGAGCTCCCGGTAGAAAGTAAAAAGAACAAAAGAGTAAACCTGTGAGACAGCCTGTGTGACTGGTAGGTTTTGGTAGATTATTAAAGTTGCTGGGGTAGATAAATTATTTTTATTTATGGTCATGCACGCCAAGAATTGGCAGTTATTTTGAAATCTGCTTAGTTGAATTCGTCGGTGTAAAGATGTTTATTTTTCTCAAGAATATGTAATATACCAAAATACCTAAAATTCTATTATTTTAAACTAACTGGAGTGCATTGCCGATGTGTTCATTTGTATACCGGTAAAAGCAAGCGAAGCACCTGAAACAGGAATTTGAAGTTGTGTAAAATTTCTGGATATCATGGGTAAAATTTTTACTCGTAAGTTTTATAGCCTTAGTCCGAGTGTCGATCTAGTCCCAGGTACTGCACCTGTAGGCTATGCATATACTGTACACCTTACAATTCTGTGCACATTAATACATAATTCTCCAATAAGTAATTGCTAGTCCAATGTACCCTTGACTCAATGACCAGGCCCATGACCCATCTCTAGTTTCTTTCTGTCTGTCTCTAGATCATTTATTTTAACAAATTGTTTGTTAACCGACTTCAAAACAAGAGGTTCTCAATTTGACTTCTTTTTTTTTTGTTTGTGTTACCTCACAACTCTACAGGCTGTATCTACCGGTTTTGACGATATTTTTTATATTCGAAAGCAGGTGCTAGTCATGTGGTCCCCCTTAAATTTGAGTGAGATCAGACAAGTAGTACCTATATGGGTTATCCATAATAATGCGTACATGTTTTACCTGCAGTTAGTTATTTTATAGTTAACATTTTGTTAAGTTTCTAACATTGTTATGATTTAGTTGAGATGAAGAGCTATAAAATGTGTAATTGACTGTTACATTTATTCTGTCCAAGTTCTGGCCAAGTCCAAACCCTCATAATTTTCAAAGCCATAGCAACAAAATAGGGGTATAATATATATAGTAGGGGCTTAGTCAGGACTAGTTAGTAAGGTTGTCTTGCACTGACACCCAAGCATAGGGTGTTTTGAGAGAGACAAAATGAATTACTTAGAATTCCATGGATTCACCATACTGGCACCTGGGACTGTAACCCAGGGAGTAGGGTAATGAAGCCACTTTACAATGTCATCAATGGTCCCCTCCACTATTTGAGCTCCTCCCCTGCTTAGCCAAATTTGGTAAGATCCTACTAATGCTGCCTTGGATACACATTTTAGGATGGAAGTTATGATTGTTCTTGACAGGCCAAGGTCTTTTAGTAGGTTATATAAGGATGTTGTTGGTATACTACCCTTGCTCCGACTTCTACGCATATAATTTAAGTTTTTATTGTATGGTATTTAGGCATGTTTCATTCCCAAGGCACAGTAAGTTAAGGTCTGGATGATGAAACACCAACATCCTCAGGAAATTTATTTTACCAATTGGAAGCCTAACATGTAGTAAGGCTTAGATTTTTTAGATGACTTCTTTTACACAATGTATGTCGTATTAGTAATAACAGTAATAATTTAAGTAATACACTTCAAAAATATATCAAGTGACAGTTCTGCCTAATTTTCCTGTTAAGCCGATGTGACGTCACAAACACACCGCAGCGAAACTGGAAGAATTTTTCGATGCGTTTTGCTTCACAAAACATCCTCAGGTCTTGACTCTTCGAGTGCAAATTTTTTTTTATATAATGAATAGACACGCATTTGACCGCAATCTCACCTGTTGGTAAGTGACGACGCAGTCGACGGTGGAGCATGCTTGCCTAGAAGATATTTATTCACTCTGTATTTGAAGACATCCAGATTGTAGCTTTCGAGGAACAAAGATGCTGGGAGGGTGTTCCATTCCTTCGCTGTCCGTATTATGAAGGTGGACGCAAATTGCTTTGTGCAGACAGGAGGAATGTCAACCATATACGGATGCCGTGTTTCTGTACGTCTTGTTGTCCGGTAGTGGATATTCATGACTATAAAATAAATGGTGACCATAAATAACATGGTTGGGGAATTTACAGAAATAAAACATGTTTCCTGTGTTATGAGATGGCATGTAAAAGTTTGTTTTGACTTATAGTTGTCAAATAAATTTAAAGTCAACTGTGTGGAAAATGACTGTGACTAAGCCGTAATTGCCCCATCCAGACTATCCCATTCCACTTTGCTAATGCCTGTAACCAGGTACTTTCCAGCCCAGAGATTAATGAAGATACAGTCACTTCATACTACCAGAGCTCCTGAGAACTGATTATTTGGTTTTTAAATGGTGTTATCTTTGTTGTTCCAGAACTCGAAGAGAGCTTCAACTTGAAAAGTCTTTTAAAAAATCGTGAGAGTAAAATTCACAAACCTGTTCCAATGCAGTTCCGGAATGTGGCTGGAGGGGTACTATTTCAAGTTTATATATTTTAGTTTTCTAGAAATTTGGTTATTCATATATCGACTGTCCCTACATAGACTATCGAAACTCAAAAAAGGGTTTTTTTTATTACCGTCGCAACTTGTTTCTATCACATTATATTACAATGTAGACAACATTTATTTCAAATATTATTAATATATTCAGTTTTAGCAAGTCGTAAGGTATGGAATGTGACGTCGCTGGTCCTCGTAAAATCACGAAACTTAAAATTCGCGATATTTAGTTTCGATAGTATATGTAGGAACAGTTGATATATTAGAAACCACAAAGCTAACCAGATTTCAAATTTAGTCCTCTGGTTCAATTTCACTTATAAAGTGGTAAATTGGGATAATATATGATTACAGTAGAATGCAGATTACTGTACTTATATATTAAATCGTCAAATCATCATGTTTCCTAGCCGCTTTAGGCCACGACGACCCAAGTTTCTGCTGTAAGCTATCGAAAATTAATTGTCATAAAAAGTCCAGGTGGCGCTTATCATTTAATATGACTGTGATACCCTATTTTGTTCATAAACATGCATAAAAAAAATGCAACACGTTAGGACACCACAAAATTATACTTTATAGTCATGAACCATACAAATATGATAGGCTTTCTGGTATTCTAGAACATAAATCATAGTAGCAGATACAAAATTTGTTGGATTCCTGTCATGGAAAAAAGATAACTCCTTTGCTTGACTCATATCACATATGACAGCAGCTGTTGAAGTAAGAATTATAAACTAAGTGGTGACATTTGTTTTAAGTTTATGCAGCTATACCATCAAGTTCAATGCTATAATTTTTTTACATTGGATCAGATTTTTTCCTTTACAACAGCTGTCTGCTTGATGTCACATTTTGTGTAATAAATTATAAATTTTGGAGTATTTCATATAGTATACCATAGTAAAGGTTAAACCTGGGTGCTGTGCAAGTTATGTTTGACTGTAAGTTAACAAATACTGAAGTCCTGCTTTCTTTTCTGTAATGTGGCAAATACTATTTTGCAGATTAAAAAAAGGTTGGAGAATAATATGAAGAAAAGGAGATCAAGCAGGCAATCTATATTTGATCGCATTCGACATTTATCACCAAGCTTACATGATAGCCCAGCACCGATATCTGAAGCACAGCGGAAACTTGACCACCGGAAACAACAACTAGAAAAATGGAAAGAAGAAAAAGATAAGAAAAAACAAGAGACAGCAAAAAAAAAGAAAAAGCCTTTTATAATTGGTGTTCCACACCACCCATTAACATACAAACCCCCACCAAAAGTTATACCAAGTCATTCAGGCAGAGTCACAAGATCACAAAGTGCCAAAACTAAGCAAAATAAGGAAATGCAGCAGGAATTGGCACCAAAAAATGCAGGCTTCCGACCTCCTCTCATAAGAGGCTTAACTGAATTTCCTAAATTAGTTTTACCTAATACTAAGGCAAATAAGAAAGAGGCCACACTTGTTTTCAACCCTGTTATACCTAAAGCTAATTCAGAGTTAAAAAAGATTCAGTCTAAGACCACCACGAAAAAGGCTGTCAAGCATGTTGCAGATACAAAAACTACAACAAAACAAAATAGCAAAGTTGCAAAACCCGTTCGACGGGCACCTCCTGTATATGTGCAGAGTTCATCAAGTAGTGACAAGGAATACACATCTGACATGTCAAGTAGTGACAAGAATTTCATATCTGGCATGACAAGCTTAAGCAGGGATACCATTAGGAAGTCTAATGCATCTGATTATTCTAAATCTGTTCAGAGTTCTTCTAATTCTGATTCAGAGACCCAAAAAAAACCATACCTGACAAGAAACAAGTCTAGAAAATCTGGCATTTCTGCAAATGTAGAACTAATAACTCAACCAGCCACTAAAGAACCGAACAAGCAATCTGCAAAGTCAACTGCACGAAATAGAAAAACTCCACGAAAATCTTTGACACAAACCAAAGAGAAGCAGTGCACCCCTGAAAAGCCAGTTCCAAAAAGTGAGTCAAGTTCAGAAGAGAGGCTCAGATCTCCTAAATTGGCTGATGAACTTGTGATGACTCCGCAGAATATTGTAGACTTATCCAAGAGGATAAGTCCACGTATTACATTATCACGAGGAAAGGACAATGCAAGGAGAGAAATGAAACAGAAGTTGGCAGAAGGTTTGTATGTTACTGTTATTTTATTTTATAATGTATATTTCTCTTATCTGTACATAATATTATTGCCGATTGAGGACTTACCTTATCTTCACCCCCTTAACCCACTTGTGTGGGGTCAGTAGAATGTGTAGCATGTTTTTTTTATCAAGAGAACATGTTGTTTACAAAGATGATGAAGCATGCTGTTGATGTACATCTAATGTGCAGCAACACTACTCATGTCCATGTGAGAGTAGCATGCTGGTAAATCAGAGCAATTTTCTTTAAGTAGTTTTTACAATTATCCAATGGGATGGTATAGAACAGATGTCACATTTTTAACCATGTTTTCTTAGGTTATTAACTTTTTTTTATGTTATTGTGACGGAACAAGCTCGAGGCTCACCTGATGTTAAGCGGACTAACCTCTGCCTATAACAGATGCATTTCATCACAAGTCACGAATTGCACTGCACCCGTCACTTTGAGACATAGTCGTTAAGTCTCATGTGCATGTAATTTCACTGGCTCTCAAGGACTACTGCCGAACACACTGTTAGGTGCTTGGCTTAATAGCTTTCCATAAAGTGACTTTATGTGTTTTATTCCTTTATTTATATTAACTATAACCAGTGGAGAACTATTTCGTTGGAAATTTGGATTGTGAACCAAACTGCAGTGTCCTGGGATTGGGGATTGATTCCCAACTTGGATAAGTGTGAATGATTTATTCTATAAATAATACTTTGTTACGGTATGGAAATATGCTCAGTGTGGCATTAGGTTATCCCCATGTTATATTTATGAATTTAAAAATTTCTCACAGAATGTCTGTGTTAATTGTAATGGCTTCAGGAGCTTTTAAGTAACCCACATGATGTTTTCATTTCTATCATTTACATGGCAGGTTTATTGGACGAAGACTCAAGTGACCTCGACATAGATGATTTCCGGAAACAGCTGGCTTCAGAGATCAAGCAGATCACAGAGAAGTGTGACATATGGGATGCGGTACTCAAGGAGGTGACCTTGCCTGATACTGTGCAGGTAAAATAAATAAAATAAAATTATAGTATAATATTCTCTGATAATAATCAAAAAATTTTTTACTCTCATACTTTTATCAATAATGAGTTATATTGATACCAGCTTCAGTTTGTATTAGGATGTTCATCCTAAATAAAGGTCTCCTGCAGCTCCGTCATTTATGTGTGTCTGTCTATTGATATATTCTGTGGGAAGGTTGTTTTCCCACTTCTTACAAGGTCTTACTCTGGCTTCTTTCTTTTGACGTTGTTTCAGCTGAGGGCTAACTCTCAGTGACTGACAATGTACAGAATGTACTTATATCACCTGCTGTCAATCCGACTATTTTATATACTAGAAAACCTCCCACGGTATCGCCCGCGTTTTCTGCGCTCTTTTGGAAACAACAATTCAATTCATTTATTTGCTTGAATACGGGTGCAAATATGGATGAAGTACAATAGTTTCACCATAAACAACCTCATACTAGGTGTGCAAATGTCAATTAAATATATTATACAATGAAATTGAGAATTAATAATAATAACGATGTCAACGTATGTTTCAAAATATTCTTGGTATTAGAACTTTTTTTTAGTAATGGGTTTTTTTTATGCCTGATAGGTTAGCCTTTGACCACTATCTCACCTGATGGTAGGTGATGATGTGGTCGAAGATGTTGTTCAGGCTAACCTAGAAGTACTGGCTCTCAAGGACAGCTGCCGGAACACACCGTTAGCTTGGCGACAGATTTTCTACTTGAGGGTGGTAGCTAGCCAGGCGGGCATTCGCAAAATGCCCTACCACCATGCTATAACGACTGCCATCCTAGGACAACAACCGGGACCGACGGCTTAACGTGCCCTCCGAAGCACGGAACCGCTCAGTATGTCACTAGCGGTCACCCATCCAACTCATGACCGCGCGCGACGTTGCTTAACTTTGCTGATCGGTTGAGAACAGCTAAGTAAACTTCGCTACGAGCGCTTCAAAAAGAGTTTTTGTCTATGGTTCTCGTATACTCGTATAAGGTAGCAATTTGGATATTTAGACAGTTTACCATTAATAGTTTTTTTACCATCGTGCTTCAAGTGCAACTAAATGTCTAACACGAAAATGTGATTGGTTCTGACCTTTAAAGGTTCATTTCCGAGCATCGCGGCCGATCGCAGCTGCGCGCGGCTGATGCGACAATAGTTATTATATGAAGATGTATGTATGGCGTTGCGATCGGCCACGATGCACGGAAATAAACCTTTAGGCCAGTGGTTCCCAACCTTTTATTGACCAGGGACCAATTTCGTTTTATTTTTGGCAGCAGGAACCCCGAAGTACAAAAAAATAATTAATCAAACCGAATTAATAATATTACTTTAAGAGGCCTTTTACATTTTGCAGCCTTCTCACTCGCACTTTTAAAGATAATTTCTAATAGAAACAATTTGGTTATGATTTTTTAAAATGTGGTCTGACATTATTTTGCTTTTTGCGACTATAGATGGTCTCAACATATTTTTATTTTGTAACATGTTAAGTTCAATTAGAATTAGAGGCCCGAAATTTTAGATAACTAAATTAGGCGTTTTGGATTTATTTACATTACATTACAGATATCAACACGAAAATTAGTCATTAACATCTATAGTCGAATACAGCGAAATAATGTCAGACCACATTTTAAAAAATCATTACCATATTGTTGCTATTTGAAATTATGTCTAAAAGTGCGAGTGAGAGGGCTACAAAATTTAAAAGACCTCTTAATAGTTTTTTTTGTAAGCTAAATAGGTAAATTTTGAATCAATGATTTTTGAACTTGCATTTTCTTCATTAACTTAATCCTTGATCCTGATATTATTGTCCAAAGCTAAACGCAAATCAGCACTTCATCTTCAAACGATTTCTTACCTTGTTTTTAATCAACAGCGAAACCCTTGTCAACATATATAAGTAATTGAGAAAATTAATATGTTCAGGCGTTACTTTGCGGAAATACATATTTAAAGACAAGGTCCATCGGACTATGTACCTATACGTTTATAACATCTTGTACTGTATGGAAGCAATAAAGAATCTTGAATGTAGATATATTTTTTATAATTTTTAAAATGTTTTATTAAAATATTGGTTATGATTGAGAAAACACTAAAGAATAAAACTATGCAAGGCGATAAATCGAATTTTGGTGTAAATTTATTTCACCAAAATGCTTTTTTTTGCCAAAACTTCTCAAGCAAATAAGTTCCAAACGCGATCTTACATCGTTTTGATAAAATTAGTCATTACTGGATTTCTTCAGCAACTTAACTAGAATCCGTGCTAAAAGGATTTTAAATGAGTTTTTTATCAACTTTGTTTCTGTTTAGAAATATTCTGTGAAGTGACGATTGAATTCATCAATCAACATTTGAAGAGGTTTCCTTTTACATCTGTCACTCCGTTTTTCACTTCTCGGTCCGAGCTACACGCGCTCTAGCCTTGTTCGTGGACCAAATATTTGATTCCTGCCGACCACCGGTGGTCCGCGGACCACTGGTTGGGAAACGCTGCTTTAGGCACTGGATACATTTCCACACAGCATCGAATAAGTAGTTGTTATTCATGTCATCGCCAATTCCTTCTGTTACTAACATTATATCTTCTTTTGAAATTATATAATATACTATTAGAAGATCCATACTTGTGTTATATAGTCCTACTATCCTACTATCCTACTAATATTATAAACGCGAAAGTTTGTAAGTATGGATGGATGTTTGTTACTCTTTCACGCAAAAACTGCTGAATGGATTTTAATGAAACTTTACAGTAATATAGCTTATACATCAGAATAACACATAGGCTATAATTTATAAAGATATTGTGTGAATTATCGAACATATAACGATAAGTGTCAAGTAAGTAAGCTATATGCGACCTATTCTGGCGTATGCTGCAAAAACCTTTAGTGTCACACGAACATAATGTAAAACGGAAATGTTTACCTTAAATTTTCCCACTAAAAGCTTGGGATAGCATATATCAATCTTTTATGTGTAAGCCATTATCGCCAAAATAGTAAACCATAAATACTTTTAATAAAAATATTTATTTCTTATGCATATTCGGTAGTAACAAATTTCCGATCCTTTTCAAACTAATATTATAAATTCGAACGTATATGAGTGTGTTTGTATGTTTATTACTTCTTCAAGCTCAAACGGCTGGATCGATTTTGATGAAATTGGGTATGATACATAGATAGATCGATAACTCTTTATTGAAGATACCATAATAACAACAATAAACGTATTACTAAAAAATAACTTAAAACTAAGTGTATCATGCTTATCGTTCAGAGCGATCTCTTCCAGAGAACCCATCAATAAGAGATATAGTCAAAGTATTTTTTGACTTGATCCTTAAAAGATTTCAATGCAAATTAAAAGTGGTAGAAAGTAATTTTAGTAGCAGGTTGTTGTAGCGTTAAGTTTTCTAATGACCGTAACGACAGAGAATGGATAGAAAGAAGAAATTTAATAATTGTTCCTTGATGTAGCGCGGGGATAAAGGGTTGAACAGAATACTGTAAAGGAGAGATAATATTATATGAGCATTCCGGCGACGACGAAAAGGGAGCCACTTGAGTTTATTACGAAAATCGGAGATATGATCATATTTGCGTAAGCTATATATAAATCTTATACACAAATATATGGCATGGAGGTAGATAAGGATGCTGGATTAACACATATCATATTTTTTAACATCATCATCCATCACCACGCGGGTGAAACCGCGGGGCACAGCTAGTATACTATATAACACAAAAAACAAATCAAATCAAACTCTCATGTATCTATTTTTTTTAAGCCATTCTGTGCCATAACAGTCCATGAAGCTATTTTGAAATGAAATTCTCGTGACTTTCACACATATTTGAATATTATAAATTAGCCGGTAAAAACACTCACTTTGGGGATCGAATATGTCTAAAATTAACTATTTATTATTATAAAACGTAATTCTATATCTTCGTCAGGTTTACGTAATTATAAGTGTTTAATGACTTTCAAGAGGTAATGAACAATATTATTTAAATATCGCACATGATTATGTATCATATATACCAAACATAACTAGCTACAAAAGATAAAAAAAAATACTTTCCCGCCGGTTGTAAAATGTAGCAGGTCATAAACATGTGGTAAATACGTGACTTGTCTAGAAAATAAGTGAGAGTGTTGTGTCCTGTTTAGGAGTTAGTGCTGGGCGCGGTTGGGCAGGCGCGGCTGCTGATGTCGCAGAAGCTGGCGCAGTTCGCGGCGCTCGTGGAGCGCTGCGCTAACCCTCAGGCGGCCGGCGAGCTCGTCACCAAGGCCGACCTGCACGGCTTCTGGGACATGGTCTTTTTACAGGTACACTACACCATACTGCACCACACTGCACTGCACTATAATACTCTACACTTCACTACACTAATGAACGTTTATTCTGTTTGTGCTAAAATCCAAATTAATGTTTAAAAAAATCTTGGCTTACCGAGAACAACATTAACTTCCATCCTAGAGCGCGTATCTAAAGCGCATCACATTTGGTTAGGCGGGAGAGGAGGCTCATGTGGTGGTTGAGAGCATCTATGACATCGTAAAGAGGCCCGTTGAACCCACTCAGGATTGTAAGTCCCGGGCATTGCCTCTTCCTCTGCAACCTGATGGATATGGTACAACTGCATGTTGTATATATGGAATGCTGAGTAATACATCAAATTAATAATGGTAGGTAATCCGGAAATGTTCTATTCAACTGTGGATATTTTAAGCAAAATAGTTATCATCTGCAGGGATAACTTTGTCCTTTACTTTTTTATAGCTGAAAGGTGAGCCTATGACCAACATCTAACCTAATGGTAAGTGAAGATTTGATCGAAGGTGTTAACTATTTCCCTAGAATTAGTGGCTCTAAAAGACAGCTGCCACCGTCAAGTGTTTTGCGACAATTTTCTACTTATAGCCGCTACGATCGAATAGAAAATTTGTTGACAAGTACGCCATTATGGTCTTGCCACAGTGTCGTGCCACTGGAATTACGTAAAAGGTGACAGATTGCGTCTCGGCAGTAGCAGAGTTTACAAAGCATTTTATATATATGCCATATTTTAAAGTTTTCATAAACCTTCTAGAAGCCCAATAAGATGTTGCCCATGTCAATTTCAGGTGGAGAATGTAACCATTCGGTTCAAGAAACTGGAAGAGCTGAGAGCTCGCAACTGGATAGAAGAAAAACCTCAAGTTAAGCGAAAAGTGAAGCCAGTCGCTAAACCTGCCAAACAAGCAGGAAAACCCAAGCCGGCTGCACCAAGCCGACTCAAGGAAATGATTGCTGGTTAGTGACATCCCTTTGGAACTACCTCGTAAATCGCGAAAGCAAGTAACACATCTGCTACTATATTGATCACAACTATTTCTAATTGATTAATTTGTCAAGTTGTGTGTCAGGCGGGCATTTGCAAAATGCCCTTCCACCATGCGGTGAAGCTCAAGCTCTGGGCGGGATTCGAACCATGGACCTGCTGCGCGGCAGTCCATAGCCAATGCCACTGAGCCATCATTACTTCAAACAATTTTTGACCGACATTCAATTTATTTTTGACCGACATCAAAAAAGGAGGAGGCATTAAATTTGACTGTTTTTTTTTACCCCATAACATTTGTCTGGGTGAACCAATTTTGATGATTCTTTTTTATTTAAAACCTGATGCTTCCCGTGTGGTTCGATTTAATTTCATCATTTCATCAGAATCGGTCCAGCCGTTTTTGGGTTAAACTGCAATAACTGAAAAGTGTTTTCCTATCTTGATGATATAGTCATTGACAGTGAATGACAATTGATCCCGTAAGTAGCAAGGGCCACTAAAACAGGTGGAAAACATTTTTTACCCAAAAATGAAACCGACCGCAACACTCAAGTGTGTAATAACTTGTCTAAGTCGGTACCATGCGTACAGTATTGTGATAATTGGTACTTTTGAACTATCATGGTACCGACTTCAACGAGTTATTTCACACTTTTGAGTGTTGAAGTCGGTTCTATTTTTAGGTGAAAAATAATACGGTATTACAACGAAAATGGTTATTTAGTTGATTTCCATGCTGTAGAAGTCTGAGCAAAGTGTAGCTACTTACTAGCGCCATCTCTATAACCTACTGAAAGACCTTGGCTTGCCAAAAATTACCACATACCTACTTTAATAGGAGTGTCCAAAGTGACATTAGTAGGATTTCACCATGTCCAGCTAGGGAGGTAAGGAAGCTGTTGTTTGAAGGACAGCATTGATATACTAATGAAACATCATAGAGTGTAGCATGCTGGTGACAGACAGCTGCCCTGTGGTACGCCGGCGAGTATAGGGTGGACTTCTGAGAGGGCTCCTTCTATCCTTACTCTGAAAGTTCTTCCTTCCAAAAAGGTTTACAATAAAATTCACTGCTCTTTTTGGGGCTGGGGAGTTGGCGAGTTTGAAGAGCAGTCCGTCATGCCAGACTCGATCAAACGCTTTCTCCATATACAGGAATGATGCTTCAGTAGGCTCGTTCTTGTTCATGTTTTCCACTAACTGGTGCAGTACCCTGGACAATTGGAGAGTCGTCGAATGTTCTGGCCTGGGCTTTGTGGGGTGCAGGATGTTCCAATAAGACTCGTTGGGACACTTTGGAGATACCGGGCAGGAGAATTATGGATATCTTTTTTTTTAATGTCTCAGATTTTTTACTTTTCATTTGTTGTGACAGTTGAGTCACAGATTGGTAAGCAAGTCAATGCTTGGTTCGTAATGCGCTCAGAGCGGTATTGGCACGGAGTGATCAAGGGGCATTTCCACGGGCCGTAAGTACTGCTAGCGCTGACTGGTGACGTCATCATACCTATCACCCATGCAAACGTATGATGTTTGTGTGATACCTTCGTACAAATCAGTCCAGCTGTGAGCGTGCTATTGGTACCAATGGCGCATATCGGACCGCATTCTACATAACACATTGAAAGTCATTACAGAAAATGTCATTGAAAATTTGAAATCACATCTCTTAGACCAAGTCCATCCATCAAAACTGGTAAAATTATTAAAAACATCATATCAAATGTAAAACCTATATACATTAATTATTTACGCCATTTTTTGCATCTAAATATTTCTGATATTGTACCGTTGCATTGTACATTAATTAGTCATATATGTAATACTCTTCAACATATATAATGTTGTAATTTATTCCTAAGAGAGATACTATACACAGATGGTAGGAATAAGATTTGAAGAATTTTAATGAAAAGTCTTCGTCAGTCTAGCAAAGCCCACATATCCAATAGTATATGTTTCATTGTGGCCATTCCAGCGGCACGAGTGGCAAAGCAAAGCGTGACGTCCCCCAGCCCCGAGGAGAAGAAGACATTCTGTGGAGGATTCTTCAAGGTGTCGTCTCCGGTGCGCTGCACTCCCCCGAGCTGCAGGACTCCCAACACGCTGCTCAAAGCTGTGCTCTCCAACGAGGCGCACAGGCTCTCTGCCTCCAAGGTATTATTAAATAACTGAATGATAAAAATTACAGTTAACATGCAGCATGTTTCAAGCTTTGACCGATTGGATAGGCTATATCGATGACTTTTAGTCTCTAGTGTTTTATTTGTTAAATATGTTTTGGGTAGTATAACCGGATCTTACTCGAACATTCTGAAACAGGCCCTTAGGACAATCACTTATTATGCTTATTTTGGTAGGTATTAAGTTCGTTCCTAATTCATTAATAGTGTTTGCAGTCACAATTATATTTGGGAATCGCTTCCAATTGAATACACGGTTTCTGTGGAAGTTGAGCGGAATTATTGTGTTAGGAAGTCTAGCTATTAGTTTGGTTTGATATTATTTTATTTATTATACCTTAACCCATGGATATCGGCGATAATTATAACAATAGAATTTCATTCATAAATTGGCCATATTGGGCCAGTCCGATTTCAAGAGGTTAAAGCATTTATTTATCAATAATTGAAACGGTACAAAAGACCAGTTACATTAATTACAATAGATTACAAATTGAAAACAGTCATTAATAAAATAAAATCAATAATAATAATAATTCAAGAATACATAATGTCATTGATAATAATAATTATACATAATGAATATCAGAAATTGTAATAAATTGCCACAAAATCAAAAAATGTGTATATTGTTTATTTTATTTATTTTTTCTAGATGAATGCGTCATTTGCTATGTTGCGTGCGGCAGCGTTCGGTAAGAACGTAGAGGTTGAAGGCATTTCTCCGCTTCCGGTGAGTCTACCCTCCTTTATATCAACTTATAGGTTGGTTCCAATCTCACTTTGCATGTGGTCGATATGATTATGTCGCGTTCCGGCAGAAATCAGTAAAAATATTTGGGTGTTAACATGCTTTTTATTAATAGCATTCGCACCTAAAAATCTACATTATTATCTAAATTAGCCTCAAGTAACTGAAACTGAATAATACTATTTCTAATCTGAGCTATTAGTTATCTTCTAGACTCTAAATACAACTCAGCATGGTGGTTATTTTTAAGCATCTTAATATGTGACATAAGCATGTCACAAATTAAGATGCTTAAAAATAGTATCAAGGAGTAAACTTATAAAATTTTAATATTTATAATTATTACAACAAAAAAATATATCTTCTATAGCTTCTATTTTTTTACATAGTACGTTTAAAATGTAAATAATTAATTGATTTTAAAATTTTGCTAAAATTATTATCAAATACTAAATTATGGCCTCTAATATTATCTAGAAAGTATTTAATGTTCGTTTTAATTTTGCAAAAACAGTAAGCTAAATATTCTTCTTTTTTAATGATTGATTTTCTTTCTCCAAGATATAAAAAACTTCTGGCGCCTTTCTGGCTGCTGTCGCGGCACGCCCGCTTTGCTCGCTCGGCTCTCGCGTTTTACTCAAATGTAACCTAATACACATAAAGCGCTCGTAGCGAAGTTTGCAAAGCGCTCGTTGCGAAGTTTCTTACACGATCAGCTAAGTTAAGCAATGTCCGCCGGTCATGAGTTGGGTGGGTGACCACAAGTGACATTACTACTGAGCGTGCACGTGCATCGGTACCGGTTGTTGTCTTATGATGGCAGTTGTTATAACATGGTGGCAGGGTATTTTGCGAACGCCTAGCTACCACCCTCAAGTATAAAATCTGTCGCCAAGCACCTAACGGTGTGTTCCGGCAGCTGTCCTTGAGTGCCAGTAATTCTAGGTTGGCCTGAACAACATCTTCGACCACATCATCACTTACCATCAGGTGAGATAGTGGACAAAGGCTAAGCTAACAGGCATAAAAAAGAACTTCCACGAGCTTCGCACCTTGTCGTATCTATATGTGACTTTGCCCTATATCTTGTCATGGGCCGCTTACAATCGGGCGCTCTGTGATTTGTACAAATGGCCGGCCGCTGTCGTCTCGTGCACTCGCACCAAATCTTGCAATGGCTATTTTCACAATAAAAGAATATTGATGTATTATTTTAAATGCTAAGTTATAATAACTGATGTTGTCTATAGAAGCTTTAATTATATTTTTTGTCGTCAAGCACTTAACGGTGTGTTCCGGCAGCTGCCCTTGAGAGCCAGTGAAATTACAGGCACATGAGACTTAACAACTATGTCTCAAAGTGACGGGCGCAGTTGCAATTCATGACTTGTGATGAAATGCATCTGTTATAGGCAGAGGTGCGCTTAACATCAGGTAGGCCTCGAGCTTATTCCGTCACAATAACAAAAAGAACCTTGTGTTGAAGCTGTACAACGTAAAATGGTGATGGGATGTAAACAGCTATTTAATTTTTTTATTAATTTAATAGTTAACGATTAAAGTGAGTTTATTTACCTCTCTCATCACATACATAACTCACACATGCATACTCTCAAAAACTTAAACCCACACACATACACACACATACATATAGATAGATAGATAGATAGAAAATTCTTTATTTGCATACCTTAAAAATAATATTACAATGAAATAATAGAAAAACAAAACGTATACAAAGGGCGGTCTTATTGCTTAAAGCAATTTCTTCCAGACAACCTATTAGAAAGAACTTATAAAATTACCCAGGTTCGCAGTTAACCAGTTAAACATTATATAATAGTTATCTAAGTATTTACACCCTTACACCTATTTAAATACATACTTACATACATACACTAAACGAATATATACATATATATATATACATACCTACATACCATATACACACACTTAAACACACAACACGCAAACACTGTGTAAATTTGGCAAAACGTTTTTTACTAGATAAATAAAAACATATAATTCAACAGAAAAAGTTTGGTAACATCTATACTAACTTGTAATAAAACCTTGTTACCTTATTATTATTAAAATATGTATCAGTATGTAACCTAAGCAGAGACATTTCAATTCAATTATTTCTTACAAATGTTGATTGAATTTCTAGAATACCTACCTTATATTACCTCATATTACCTTATTATACCTTTGCTTTTGCTCTCTATGAATTAAGCTTATTAATATAAAATAAATCCGTCATTGGATGTAAGAAATATCACTATATGATTATGTTAATTTTGTTAAGATCTGTGGATTTTGTGAATTAAATAAATAAATAAATAAATTTTGTGGCTGAGTTAGTTAATTAGGTGTCATAATAAGAATATAACCAGAATAAGTGTATAAATAAGAAGGACATGTTAAGATAATTGTTGGTCTTTACTTGACGCTTTCTATATAATATTTAGTTCGCGTTGTAAAAAGACGAATTAGTTTATAAGATGCCATCTCATTTTCCCGTTGCTTAGGTATATAATGAGAAGTTTGATCATGTGGCCAATAAAGAAATATGTGGCTTGACTTGAGAAATTATATATCAAAATATTTCATGTCACTCTCTTGACTCTTAAAACTATCTCAGTGTCAAAATCGTATCTATTTGTTGTAAATTACTTCAAAATCAATTCACGTAATGCGATAAAGGCAATCAGACCAACAAACATAACCAGCATTTTTTAATGTGATGTGATACTAAAATTATATCCATAGTTGCAGTGGCCTAGAGCTTGATAATGAAGTTCTGGGTTTGATTCCCAGGTCGTAAAACATATAGGTTTCTGGTAATGCATGGTAGTAAGGCATTTCGCGAATGCCCGCCTGGCTAGCTATCACCCTCAAGTATCTTTCGTCAAGCACCTAATGGTTTGATCCGACAGCTGTCCTTTAGAGCCAGTAATTTTTATTTGGTTAACTTGAACAACATCTTCGATCACATCATCACTTGCCAACTGGCAAGATAGTGGTCCATGTCTAACAGGTAAAAAAAAATATGCCAATTACCAAGGAATTGTATGTACTAGTCCAGAGTTTAAAATTTTGACTGGTAGTTCGGAATAGGCTCGCCTCCCATTACATGAGACTACAAATGAGCTAATTGATGGCTAACAATATATTTATTTTACAGCAAACACCACAACAGCATATTCCACTTGCAACCCCCGGCCGTAGCATATTGAAACAAACACAAAACAAGCCAACAGCCTCAAAGAAAAAATCAATGAAATTGGTCTACTTTGACCAATCAGACTCTGATATAGATGACACTCCAGCACTTATCCCACATATGATCGAACCAGCAGTCTCTGATCGAGTGATAGCCACCGATGTGAACATACAAGTCAGATCAGATAATGAGCACGATCTTGAAAATGAAAATAAGGAAAACAGTAAGAAGAGGAGACCTAGATTGTCTCGTCAAAGCGCCTTGGATTCTGATGATCGCATTAACACAAGAAGTAGGCGTAGCAGGAAAACAGTGTCACCGTCGCAGGAGAAACAGGGATCTCCTGTTCCGGAAAGGAAGACTCCAATGAGGGCATGCCGAAAGAAAGCTTTAGAAGAACGGAAAACCATGAATTGAAAAAGAAGTGTTACATAATAGTGTGTGTGAGTGAAAAAGTGAATGTGGTTCACCTAGACTCTGGGCATAAAGACATGGAATGGAACACACAAATGTTCTCATGTCATGGTACTGTTAAGTAAGCGACCCCAGATATTAATTATAGTAACTATTGTGCCTGAACTTAAAACTGCTTGGCGACTGATGGACACGGTGGTTTTGTTTGATAATTTAACTTGCGTTTGTTTTTTTTGTTTTATAGTTATACTCTTAAATTTAGTTAAAGAGGCTGACTTCCATGTTTCTTCTTTATTTTAAATTGCACTAGATTTGTATACTCTTTGCCATTTTTCTCAGTGGTTCTACACAATTGAACAATTAGTTCGTCATTCTAATAGTTACATATGGACATGATTGGGATATTTCACTGTACCTATTCCTGATTTGACAATGTTGTTCAATTTATCTATTAAAGTTGTTAGTTTACCATATCTGGGATGTGTGTTGACAGCATTGGTTAAAAAGTATAATTTATTAAAAAGTTTATAACTCCATATTTGAAATAAAACAAGGAAAAATAAATAATTATGCAAATACATAATAAATAATTGTTCTAAAATTTCTAATTATATAACATTTTACAACATAACTTATTTTATCTATAACCTTGTTGTATAGCTGGCATCGTTCTATATTACACATCATATTGTTATAAATACTAAAGGCAAATGGGCCTGGCAACCGTTTTTCACTTTACATGCCAAATAAATCTACAAACAATTACGAAAAAACTGTGTACTTACTATTTTCATACCTTAAAAAATGGCTGGAGATATTAACGATCAAAGTGCGTATTTCGGGCCGAAGGTTTTTAAAAACGCGGGCGGGCGCTCACTAGCTGATGACATCACATCCCCGGTCATTCAACAGCCGCGCTCTAGTTCATACGCCGCTGCGCAGTAAAAAACAAAATTATAAAGTTCTCTTAGGTAAAGTTCCTCAGTGCTTCAATTCAACAGTTAACAGCCGATAAACTCTTTTTTTATGTGCCTGTGGACCTGTGTGTGCGTGTGTGAAAAGTGGATGACAGCCATTAAAAGAGTTAATACAATAGGCCCTAAAACTAAATCGCACTGCTGTGAAGACAATTTCGATGTACCTAAGTATATGGTCATAATAAGTTTATTCTTTTTCTTCTCTACTTATCATTGCCACATTTCACCCACATAACCTACTTACTTGTCTACTTTTGATTGTTTAAATAGCTATCCTGCCTACTACCTAGTACCTACCTATGTAAATAGCCCTGACGAAATACTAAATTATTAGAAGATATATAAAGTGCTCGCATACTGAAAGGCTCAATAATTTTGATTATGAATAATTAAGTATGTTCTCACTGCATGGTTAAAATATAGGTATATGTATATATATTTTAACCTAAAATCCTGTCATGTACGCGCACGATGCTGGCATTGCGGTCAAATTTCGTTGTTCGGTGTTGGTTTTATATGCTGAATGAATAGTCTAACGTGAGCTGACGCGCGCGGGCACTCGGCTTTAGCGCTTTTTGAAGTGAAAACTTCTTTAGCGGCGTTGTGAACTTTTCTTGGGATGGGTAAAAATCGTAAGGCGGACTGAGTAATGAAGTATTCGTATGTTAAAGTTTTCACTTCTACCGGCACCCTCGGAGTTAAACCCGTTGTGTTTTTTATAATAAGCAGTGCAGTGGTGTGCTTCTCAACCGGCTGTATTGGCGAGCCGCATAATATATATATATATATAGTATGGAAATATTTTGTTCCACTATAAATAAGTCAATGTTTTGGCAGAAGTATCAAACTCGCGGCCTGCATTTATCCTTAGTTTTCGGTTTTTAACGATAGACTACCTTTTAAGTGATACAACGTACATTAAACACGGTTTTTATTCGGGTTTATAATTTAAAAAAATTACATGTAAAACTATGTTAAGTATAAAATAGATGGAGGCAAACTTAAACTCAAGAAAGGCGTAGTGCCTCATAGGTTTGCTTGTCAAAAACAATCATATGAAAAACCTGAGCGCCCTGTTGTAAAAAATCTTAAAATTGCAAAACTGACAACTCCTTCAAGTGTATGTATTGCGTCTACTTCACATGATGTTGAAGAAATATATTTTGCAGATTACATTCCTCGAGTTCAAGATATTGCGAATAATCCCTTAAAAGATGTGACAAGAGATGAAAATCTAAGTAGTACCAAAGAAGATATTTTAAAAACGAAACCAAAATTCAATAAATTTAAGGAACAATGTTTATCATAAAAGTACCGAGACCTATAATAAATATTTTTTTATATTATATTTTATGGATAAAAAACAAAACAAATCAAGAAATAAAATCCGCTTAAAACAAAACCTCGACTTACCGGTTTGAAGAAATATCTTTGACATTAACATATACTCACAGTGATTACGATGTATGTATTAGATAAAACAGACATTACCGATACCGGCCGCAAGTTGATCAGCACTGATTTCGCGTTCGGAGCGTTCGGAAACTTGCCGCTAAGTTGATCGGTCCGAACAAATATGAATTTATTAAAATTAACAATTTCGGGTCACTCATTTAAAATTACGTATAAATATATGGCATTGCTCTATTTTTAAGTTTGTTCTGCTGATCGTACTTATTAGATTGAATATGAGTGAAGTTAGGCGAGAGCCCGTCCTATTCTTATTTTAATCGCATTGTAAGTAACTATACTAGGCCTTACCTACATCTGTATATGGGTAAATAGTGAAATTTTCATTAAGTTTGTACTAATAAAACACATAAAATATTCCTCGACAACCTCAAGTTGGTGATTGCGAGTAGCCTCCTAGTATTTTTTTATCGCCGCCCATAATAGGTACTTACTAAATAAAACATACACACACACACAAACTTTCAGTTAGGTTTAAGTTTGAGTTGTTTAGTCCGGTCAACTCATACTTGGCCAGGAAGGCTTACTTACTGGATTCTGCAGTAATGTACTATTACGGTTTAGAGTTATAATTTTGATATGCGAATAGTTACCTGTAGTAAAACCACACATTATATAACTATTTATTTTTCAGGTTTTTTTTTGTTAATAGCGAATATCCAAAATTTTTTTGTAAGGTCATAATTCCACAGTACCACAGTATAAAAAGGACCAGAAGGATCACTCCGCAAAGCCATTCTAATAAATAAGCAACTCTAGCTACAAAGCAATAAAGTGCACTTCAACTCGCAAAGCACAGAGTACCTAATAATTTATATTTACCTACAAGCCTACCTGTAGCTTTGTACTTAGTGCGGAAGCCAGGGCTGACAGTACTGAAAGCTGATTTCATATAGCTTTTAAGAACAGTAACTGAAATTCAATCTGTTTTACTAAATTGTTAGCAGTTGTGCGAAAGTAGGTAGATGATATGATAAATTTTATATAGATTTTACTAAAATGAATCTATAGACAACATGGAGTATATTAGATGAATGGGTTAAAATATTGACAAACTGGAAAAGTTTGCGATATGTAACTATTTGTATTAGGAAATAAAAAGGTACTAATAACTAGCAAACCTAGAAAATTATGTATATTTTTTACACTATGTAATACAAGATAAATAGATTTTAAATTCAATGTGCCTAGAATTTCATAAAATATACACATCATAATGTCACTAAATAAATGTTGTGGTAAAGTTCTATTTGCTCTTCATGTTTTCAATCCAATTCAACCATTTAATTATATATTAAATTAAATTAACATAAATTTAATTTAATATATAATTAAATGGTACAAAAATTATGTATGGTTTGATTTTAATGTATACTATCAGATCGACGGAAAATGCTGAGGGGCAGTCAGCTTATGTATTTTTTCTGTTTAGCGGCGAAACAAGCAGATTTTGTCTGATTTAAGCTACTGCCCTACCAGTAACATCCGTTCAAGTTGCAAGTTAGATATTAGATCTTATACATATCATGTTTACTATCAACGCCGCAACGATACGAAAGTTGCGGTCTAAGCAAAACCGCCGATTGTGGCAGCACATTTTGAACATGCAATGACTATTGCTTATTGTCAGATCTGTGTAAACGCAATGGTGAATATGTATGGAAAAGCATTAAACTGCGTTACGCTCGCTCAGGTGGCCAGTATACGTTTGGTTTGAACGTAGTCTGAAGGTTCAACGACTTCGTGAAATGTACGAAATGTCGTTCCTGTGCATGTTGATTCGAAACAGCAATGCAAATACTGCTCTTAAACCTAAATATTCCCGTATAAGTAAATTTAAGTAGTATTGATGTATTATTACCTTATTTCTAGAGTTTTTAATACAAATATACCTTATGTACATTAGTGTTAAGAAATTGAAGTGTGAATCTATATAGTTCGATAATAATTAATGACATAGGCCTTAAAAAAATAACATTGTCAAAAAGTAGGATTCTTATATTTTGATAAAGAACTGTTCTAATATGAAATCGTGAAACGTGCCTTTCTGTGTTCATATAATATATTCATTGACAATAGCACTTGCACTGATATATGTTATATTTCATTTTAATTAAAATTGAGTGTTGTTGTTCCTAGAATAAGTTGTAGCGTCGATTAGGTGTGCCGAGTCGAAACGCAATTATTGCCACCAAAAATAATATATATTTTTGTGAGGAAACAGTTAGTGGTTTCCAGTTAGCCTAATCTTAGGATTAGGGCACGTATATGCACATGCATGTATATGTAACATAGCATGAAGTATGGAGGGGAGAGGAGTAGATACATGTAAGTCGGCCTTGTCTCCATCAAGTCGGCCGTGACGTCAATGGTAGGGCGTGGTTTAGCTTAGTCTTCTCTGGGCGCTTGCATGTCAATCATGTTTGAAAACATCGTGACTTTAAAATACATTTTCGTTGAAGTCCGCTCCATACATCAAGGTACTGATTTTAATGTCACTAGAAAATTGATTATGAACTTGTAAAGGATTGAAAAATTTGCGAAGTATACAAGAAACGTATTATTGGGTGCCATATTTTCAAATACCAATAAGTTTAATGTTTTAATTTCAGTACCTACTAGCTTATTATTTATTTAAAGTAATTCGAAATTATGTCGACATTTTTATTAAATTGAGTGACATTTATGTTTTTAGTATTAGCTATTATTGTTCCATTTTAATTTTTGTATTAATAAAGTAATCGTTAAACATATGTATGTCTAATTTATTTTACGCACCTTGAAAGTAATGCTCTACGAATACCTACTTGAGTATGTTTTGTACTACAAGTAGCAAAATTTTATCAAATTTCAATTTGAATAAATGATTTACCGAGGACAATGACCGTCTTATATGACGGTTGAAGTAATACCGGTGGCCGAGTAGAATCCAGAAAAGGACGAGTGAAATAGAACGTGGCATTTATTCACGTACAGATAAAAAAATGTACTCCAATAATTTGTTAATATGATTTTCGCTCAGCACGCGATAGTAGTGCTAGTACATAATCATATTTAGAAATATAGACGGGTAGCAACATCATTGCGAGAGTGTTTGCAAAAGCACTTCTTTACGTCAGATGAAGTCTAGTAGTCTGGTTGATGAACGCACACCGTCCCCTATGACGGTTAAAGTAATACAATTGAAGAACAAAGTTTCGGCTCGAAAGAGTAACGATCCGGTGGGCCAGTGGAATAGGCATCGGACAAGAAAGCGGAGGCCGCGCCAACAAAAAGTTATGAGTTCCAATAATTTGTAAATGTGATTTTTGCTTAGCGCGCGATAGTGCTTGATTTTTTCATATTTTTTTTCTAAATATGATACACGAGTAACCTCGTCTGCGAGCTGCCCGCCGGGAGCTCGCAGACGCAGCTGCGCACTCGCCCTGATGATGAGCATCTGATATGCTCGAAACCCGCGAGACGTATTCGATCCCCAACGTGAGTGTGTTTTGCCGGTTTAATTTATAATATTTAAACAGTGATATACAACAGAGATACTTATTAACCCCTTACTGCATGAATTATTAAGGATGTTAATAAAAAAAACTTTTTTGGTACATACTTGTTTATTTATCTTTATTGGAACATAAATCAGGCAAAAAAATATTTTTTTCATTATTGTTCATGAAAGTAAATGCAAGTGCCATATCTGGACTCGTATGCATTCAAGTGAAAATCAAGTAAGTCATATCTGGCTTTGTATGCATAGCTGTTACTTTTTGTGAAAATCTTTAAAGCATATGTGCTTATCATTATAGGACAAGAAGACCTCATCTTTTTCACATTTGTGTAACTGCGTAACTTTGAGCAGTTCTGACACAAATGCCGATCGTTTTTGACGCAAATGGGAAAGTGATCGATGCCGTCGGTCCGTACCGACGTCAACGGCACATTTTGATGTCTGGCTGGTGTTTTTGGGGGCTTTTTTCGAAGATACTAGAGAGTCGGGCATACTGGACGGCTATAGCTCGCCCAGATGGACTGCAAACTTGACTCGATGGAGTTACAGCTTCTGTCGTCATCGGTGTTTCTAGAAGGCTGGATGGACGACCCCGTTTTTTTGTCTGTGTATACTTTTACTACTTTATGTATATGTTCAGAAACTGCAAGCCTAAAATCAAACAGTGGCCTGTAACTATTGTTGTTCACCCTGCGCCAAAAAAACCATGTTCTTTTGGGTGAACGGGAAGTGGGAGGTTCTTATTCTAGGTCAAAATCGGAAGCAAGGTCATCATCACTCAAGAACCATCACCTAGTATAGTATTTACGTGATTGTAACTACCATAACAGCGTGCAGGGTCCATTACTGAAAAGCATAATAAAGTCGCCTGAGTGCATGGGAAGCCATATTTGATGGGCAGTATTTTGACGGGAACGCATACCAAGCCATATTTGGAGTTTTCAAAAAACAGGTCAAAAATCAAACAAAAACAAAACTACATATTTACAAAATAAACTTAACGTTATTGTATTTGATGATTCAAAGGATAGAAAACATATTTTTTTGGAGATCATAATTACTTTATTGCCTTTGTTTTTTTACTGAAAAAACTGCACTCAGACGCGCACTTAACTTGCCAGCCGCACTACGAAATAACCTCAAATATTTTTGGGGCTAATGAGTTATCACAGACATTATTTTACTTTAACTAAATAGTTTCTTGAAGTATAAAAAAATTAACAAACTTTAGAAGCCATAAATGGATTTGTATGCGTTAAGGGGTTAATATATAAAGCCTAGCCCCATTTAAAAGCTTTCGCATATTGGGCTATATCTACTATACGCGGCGCTGTCGTAAGCGCCGCGTATAGTAGATATTTAGATCTGTTATTTTCTTATAAAAATTGAAGGGTTTAAAGCAGTGCCTAAGTAAGAGCGGTAGCCTAGTTAATACTAATAGGTTAGCTTTCATAAAAAAATAAAAAAAGTAGCTTGATTTCGTGCATCTAACCAGTGCGAATGTCGTAAGTGCCACGCTACAGCACACGATGATATGTGTTTGATTTCCACGGCTGTCTGTTTGCCATTTGTTTTTGCTGGCTACGAGCTACTAATTTAGTCTATGGTATCCCCTTAATTCCAAACGGGTCCATATAGCAGGCAGCTGGCATGGCTCGCGATAACAATTTGGCAGCGGAAATGGGTCACCGAGCATATCTCGTTAGTTATGTGAGCGAGTTGGCGGCAGTCCTCGCGAGCACTAAGCTTGCTGCTGTTAGGGATAAAATGTAGTGGCCCTCCATATAACCATATTGTTAACTTACCCATACCGATATACACATCTTTAATCACAAATTAAATAAAACTAGGTACCTACCAACTACTACTTCGGTTAGAATCAGAAATCTTTATTGGACATTGTAACAGTAAACGTTACGCTAGGCAAGTTATTTTACAATTAGGTTGGTATTCATTTCAAAACATTATTGTATAATAGAAAATTATGATAACAAACTACTTAAGGAAATTCATAATTGCAATATGATATGTATTACACTTTGACAATGAATATAATTTGTAATAAAAATTTAAAATTAATATGCATTACCTAATGTATAAATTCATGTGAATTGGCTATTGGTTTAAGGGCATTACAGGAACGACCTTTGCGCCCGTGACAGTAAGTACATTAACTTATGTAGGTAAGTAAAAATGTTGTATGTACATAGATTATTTTGTAAGTTTTAAACTTTTTTGTAGTGCTCGCGCTTGCTCAGTTGTTTTTGGCAACGTCCGCCGCGGTCAGTAGCATTACTACTGAGCGCTTCCATGCTTCAGAGAGTAGTTACGTTTAGCCGTCGGGACAGGTCTTAGGATGGCAGACGTTATAGCATGGTGGTTTCGCATTTTGCGAATGTAGGCGTGTCTAGTTATCACCCTCAAGTATAAACTCTGTCGTCAAGCACCTAATGGTGGAGGCTGCCATCCTTGAAAGCCAGTTATTTTAGGTTTTCCTGAACAACATCTGCGACAAACAGTTAGGTACACTATATAAATACTTGTAATAAAACTGTAACAGATCCAATTCCGTACATGGCAGATATTTTTTTTCAAATTCAAAATTAATTTATTTTAGGTAAGTTGCACCCATATATGTTTCACAATAAAATTACAATAAAAATAATATTAAATTAAAATTACAATCAAACTAAATACAATTCACAATTTCTATCAAAATAAAATAAAGTATTGTCAAAGTTTTTAACCAAATAAAAGAAAATTGTCATAATTGGAATAAATAAGTTAATGTCAAATCGATTTTGATGATACTCAAACACATTTATTCAATTTTATACAATTTAACTGACTATGCCGTTTATTATTATAGACAAAGACCACTCCTTGTAGATAAGTAATAGAATAGAACTGTGCCAGGGTCATGGTAATAAATGTCCACTATATAGAAGCTAATACCTATATCTGGCGAAATATATGTGTACTCACCTACCTCTGCGCCTAATTGGGAACCTAATTTCAAGGACTTTATAGGAAAAAGAAAAAAACTTACATTGGTTTTATCAGGATACTTTGGTTTCAGATTGATTGGTTTCAGATTGAATTTTTAAAGTAGGTACTTATAGATAGGTATAACTAGCCACCAAACCAACGAAAAAGTAGCCACTCAGCGTGAAAAGCTAACACGGTGAGTAGAAAATACGTTTATTACTCGCTTTCATTAAAACATCGTATAAAATTATCTTTGCAGCAAAGAGCAAATCATAACTTTCAACCAAGATTCCAAGAGGTTGCAATTATAAGGGCAATTAAAAATGGCAGTCTCGGCAGCCATAATAATAACAATTAAGGGGCTCGCTCGTCGTGCTCGGAGATAAACCAGGGTCAGATTACGCAAATCTATGCAAATACAGCCAGGACGTCGGAAGAGAGCCAAAAATAGGGGTAATTTGGGAGCTGGTAAGCTCAGCTAGATTTACCTAAATGATTTCCATAGTTAGGCAGTCTCTTCAATGGTTTAATATCACCACTGAAAATTCTACTATTAAAATATACTATTTCCTTTTCTTCATTTTATCGATGACAGCTCCTGTAACTTAAGAAAACTTGAACGAGCGTTCTTTTTTACATTATGTACGCATTATTTTATAAAAATATGACGTTTACGCACGTACAAGGTTATACCAGAGTTTCTCCGACGAAATGGGAATAGTATAATTCGACCTAATATTACCTCTAACATAAAAAAACTGCTCCTACAATAATGTACCTACGTCTTAAAATACCACCAAGTGGTAATAGCAATAATGAGCCGCAGGTCTATGGTTCGATCCCCATCGCTGGCTTGAGGTTCGCCGCATGGTGGAAGGACATTTTGTGATTGCTCGCCTGGCAAATTTTATTTTATTATGCATGATAGTTATTTTTTTATTGTTATGCCCTTGAACACTATCTCATCTGATAGTAAGTGATGACGTGGTCGAAGATGTTGTTCAGGCTAACCTAGAATGCCATGCCCCTGTATCTTCGAAGACTGGTTGCTGACTACTTCCAGGACCGGGAGGTTCTGGTGGAAGGACGCGACGGTCTGAGGCGCCATCATGTCGCCTGCGGGGTTCCACAGGGGTCAGGGCTGGGACCGCTCCTGTGGAATGTGGGCTACGACTGGGTGCTTCGTGGCGCGCTTCCCGTTAGTATGCGGGGCGCGTGTTAAAAGTTTTTAAGTGTGTGCGTGGACAGCGGGTTGCACAGGATCATTGAGGGCCTCGCAAGCCCTCGCCTAACGTCTGGTGTAGCAGCACAGTCCAGCTAAAGAGCAAGGCACATCTAGTACAATACAGCCGCGTCGCCCTGCGAAGTATCGACATTCATAATCGCGAATAAAAACGTGTCCACATCTCACGCACGACTCTCTCTTAAATTAATTTCCACTGTAGATTTGTTGCATATCCGTGACGAAATTTATTCATGAATATACGAGTATAAGTTTAGTGTTTACAGCAATAAGTAATACATGTCCTCCTTTGGAAATCTATTTGACCTGCATATACCTACACGAGTATATTTTTTATTTTTTTTATTTCGGGTAGGTAAGCCTTTGACTATGATCTCACCTGATGGTTAGTGATGATGTGCAGGCGTAACACACCGTTAGGTGCTTGGTGACAGATTTTCTACCATATGGGCAAAAATACGATAAAGAGCGCTCTTATGTGTCTGACGCGCAGCAGCATCTCACTAACTCACTAGTAGCACAAAACAATAATAGTAGGCACTAGTAGTACTATAAAATTTATCCTATTAAAATGCATCTGTTATCGCTTAACATCAGGTTGGCCATGCATGCTTTCTCCGTCACGATCCCAGCAAAAAGCACCATCGTATATTCCATATATTTTTTACTGAGTTCACCATCATTATATCAATAGCAAGTGGAGATCAGCGGTCTCTGCCTACCCCTCCGAGATACAGGCGTGATGTTATGTGTGTTCATAATTATGTATGTTATATCATCGTTGTGATATAATAATCACTATATGTAATATAAATCTTGTTTAGCACTTTTCGTATATGAAAACCAGAAAAGCAACTGAAAACAAAATTTAAAACGGGTACATAATGAAAATAAATGATTCCATCTCGTAAAGTTAGAATGATGTTTTTTAAAGGATTAAGGGCTGGTCTTTTATGCCTTTTTATTGTAAATGATACAAATGTATGGTATGAAACCGCTGTTGCTCTGAGCACTATGGGGTGGAAACGCAAAAACGACGACGGAAAGGAGATATTTTTCCCACTCTCTCGATGGGTGAAATCGTAGTATAGCAATGCTTTTTAAAACAGGTGGATTTTTCGACACCAAGATATTTTTTAATCTAGATTACCCACTTATTAAGTTACTCTATGCAGTTAACTTTTTAGAAATATTGTCAGCTTCTCGCTAAGCCGGACTTAACATGTTCAATATCGTGTTCTGAAAAGTATTAGTACATTTTGTTTTCCAATAACGTAGGTAACTACCTCCAAGTGATGGATGGCCATGGTTTCGACCCCAAGTGTTGGGGTATCCAAAAAAGTGTTTAACAGCATTTAAGAGTCTGTTAATGTTCAGATAGCCTATATATAGCCTGTATACATGACCAAACATTTTGTGGTGCAACTTTGGTGTTTAGACATTCCTGCTCCTGAATTTTCCCGTTTTATCTTATTATAGTATTTCTAGTATAAGGCCAACTTTCGCTACATTATTGCTTAGTTAAAATAATATTCATAACCATTAATACATTTTTGAAGGTATAGTCTGTGGTATGAACATATCTTTCATATATGTATATATTTATGCCTAATATTACCTAAATTTGGAGTTTAGTATAACAACATGATCTCCGACAGCAGTCCTTAGATCCAGTCCCATTCAAGGTTTACTTTGCTTCAATACTTTTAATTACATGGTCAACGACCGTTCATAATCATTTACAGAAATATATTTAGCGGCCTATTAAAACATCTCATCATTTCTCTTCATTTCGAAGCAGTGATGGCTCAGTGGCATTGGCTATGGACTTCCGCTTAGCAGGTCCATGGTTCGAATCCCGCCCAGAGCTTGAGCTTCACCGCATGGTGGAAGGGCATTTTGCGAATGCCCGCCTGGCTAGCGACCACCCTCAAGTAGAAAATCTGTCGCCAAGCACCTAACGGTGTGTTCCGGCAGCAGTCCTTGAGAGCCAGTGAAATAACAGGCAAAATGAGACTTAACAACTATGTCTCAAGGTGATGGGCGCAGTGCAGTTCGTCACTTGTGATGAAATGCATCTGTTATAGGCAGAGGATACCGCTTAACATCAGGTGGGCCTCGCGCTTGTTCCTTCACAATAACCTAAAAAAAAAAAACATCTCTGAATTCGCTTCAAACTCATGGCGACCCTAGAGTAAAGCAGAGTTTATTAAAAATTGGATTTACTCGAGACGCGGCACGCCACGTGCCGTACAGTTATAATATTGTATTTTATTGTCGACGAAAATACGACGGGACTCTGTGAGCTTTGGGGTTGTGGCTTATTTCGTTGGTCGTTCAATAAACAAGAATTTCCTAGATTCGGTTCGGAATAATAAATAGAAAAATGTGGTGCAAAATTACTGTAGACAATCCAGACAGGTAATGTTGCATTATTATAGTCTATATAGTAATATCATGTGTAGGAAATAGGTATATTTATTCCACCACATAAGGTAATATAGGACCGTGGGGTGCCGGGCTAGGATGTCACATCCCCATCTCTACCCGTGGGTGTCGTAAGAGGCGACTAAGAGTAACTCACCAGAAGGTGGGCAGCAGGGCTTTCTGAGGAACTGATATCTCACGCTGCGATCCCCAAGCCCCCTGCCAAGAATGGGGATTACGGCAAACCCCCCCATATTGGGGGAGGCTGTGTTCAGCAGTGGACTATCCGGCTTATACAGTACAGTACATAAAATAGCTTTTTGTGTATCTCTAGCATATTAGCTATAAAAATAAATAAATTGGTTCATCATACATAACTCACCGAATGTATATTTAAAATGACATAGGAACCACTCTAAAAATTAACTAAATTCAAACAAGTCTAGATTATCCCGACTTTCTCCCTTTTCCAAGAAAAGCGAAGACGTGACAAATTTTTTATTGTTATTTTGATAAAATAATTACAATTGACTGAAATGATCTCGCCGCGCCGCCACCGTGCCGCCGCCGCCGCTGATCTCGCTACAATTGCGGCCATGTGGTAGTAAATAAATTATTCTATTGGTCCTATCTATCAAACCAGGATTTAATTAATACGTGGATACATTTTATACATTATTAACCATAAAATGTGATAGGCTTTTGCGACCATAATTCGTCAAACTCAGTAGCAGTTTTTTTATTTTGTTTTTCTTTCTGTCGTAGAAAACTCCTTGGTATGAACTTTTATGACTTGTGACTACGTGGGTCAAGTAGTACGCACTATCAGCTGTAGCAAAGTGGCCATATTTGTTATTAGTTTATGGCATATTCGACGATATAATTTTTAATCCTCATAGAGGTTTATCCGAGTCTGGTGAAATTGACCCGTAGTACCTATTGATATTTACATATTACAATAGTAAGATCTTTTCAGTTGTTTAAATGTTAACTAACTTATTCGCCTAGCACATTGATTCGTAAACTTTATATTCCTATGGAGTTAGTGGAACAGCTCTGAATGATATGGTTTCATTTTTGTTAGATCGGCTAAAAGTTTGGAAAAAATGGCGTTACATTTTCCGGGTGTTGAAGTAGTAATGATGCACTGAGAAAAATGACTTCCGACCGAAAATAAAATATAAATCCGAGCATGATAAAAACATAATTATCTACGCAAAAAAAAAATTAATAATAATAAGTAATTTAATAATTAGTAGTAATGGGTTTTTACTAATAATTTACTATGATGTAACGTTCTAAATAATTACTCAATAATTATTTCTTGGGAAATAAATAAAATATTGTAATGTTATGTAACCTTCGTGACTGACACGACGTCCCTTACATAGAAGTTGCATTGATGCGAATGCTTGCCTGGTTAGCTACTACCCAAGTACAAAATCTGACTCTATACCTACTAACCTAATGTCCATTTATTTTAGGTCATTTTGCCCATTCTATCTTTAGCCTGTTGGTCGAAATTTTCAACCAATGAGTCATCATCAGAGATTATTATATTCACTCCTTGTAATTTCATCCAAATCTGTTCAGCCATATTAATGTCAAAAAGTTCAAACTGGCAGTTCCTTTTGCACTATAGATGGTGGCACTATCGCTATTTACGCTCTTTCCTATACAAAATCCGTACGAAATAATTCGACGGTTCCGAAAGATATTCAACTAACTACATTATACTAAATATATTGACATCGACAGTAGTCAGGTTGATGTCCGCACCGTCCACATCAATTAGATAAAATAAATAACATGGCACAAAATTCGCATCTCATCCAGCAGTTTCGATAGTCGAGTGGTTAAAGCACCAGGTGGTTCTACCATGCATGGTGGAAGGGCATTTTGTGGATGCCCGCCTGGCTAGCGACCACCCTCAAGTAGAAAATCTGTCGCCAAGCACCTAACAGTGTGTTCCGGCAGCAGTCCTTGAGAGCCAGAAAAATTACAGGCTAATGAGACCTAACAACTGGACGTCTCAGTGTGACGGGCACAGTGCAATTCGTCGTTGACGAAATGCGTCTGTTATAGGCAGAGGTTAGTCCACTTAACATCAGGTGGGCCTCGGGCTTGTTCCGGCACAATAACAAAAAAAAACAGGTGCGTAAAATCGAGGGATAAGGATTCCCTATCGAGATGAAAATGATGTGCTGCATAATATTGGTAAAAATGATTTTTCTGGGGTTGCGGGTTCAAGTATCGTTGCAATATACAGGCTATACATGACCAAACATTTTGTGGTGCAACTTTGGTGTTTAGACATTCCTGCTCCTGAATTTTCCCGTTTTATCTTATTATAGTATTTCTAGTATAAGGCCAACTTTCGCTACATTATTGCTTAGTTAAAATAATATTCATAACCATTAATACATTTTTGAAGGTATAGTCTGTGGTATGAACATATCTTTCATATATGTATATATTTATGCCTAATATTACCTAAATTTGGAGTTTAGTATAACAACATGATCTCCGACAGCAGTCCTTAGATCCAGTCCCATTCAAGGTTTACTTTGCTTCAATACTTTTAATTACATGGTCAACGACCGTTCATAATCATTTACAGAAATATATTTAGCGGCCTATTAAAACATCTCATCATTTCTCTTCATTTCGAAGCAGTGATGGCTCAGTGGCATTGGCTATGGACTTCCGCTTAGCAGGTCCATGGTTCGAATCCCGCCCAGAGCTTGAGCTTCACCGCATGGTGGAAGGGCATTTTGCGAATGCCCGCCTGGCTAGCGACCACCCTCAAGTAGAAAATCTGTCGCCAAGCACCTAACGGTGTGTTCCGGCAGCAGTCCTTGAGAGCCAGTGAAATAACAGGCAAAATGAGACTTAACAACTATGTCTCAAGGTGATGGGCGCAGTGCAGTTCGTCACTTGTGATGAAATGCATCTGTTATAGGCAGAGGATACCGCTTAACATCAGGTGGGCCTCGCGCTTGTTCCTTCACAATAACCTAAAAAAAAAAAACATCTCTGAATTCGCTTCAAACTCATGGCGACCCTAGAGTAAAGCAGAGTTTATTAAAAATTGGATTTACTCGAGACGCGGCACGCCACGTGCCGTACAGTTATAATATTGTATTTTATTGTCGACGAAAATACGACGGGACTCTGTGAGCTTTGGGGTTGTGGCTTATTTCGTTGGTCGTTCAATAAACAAGAATTTCCTAGATTCGGTTCGGAATAATAAATAGAAAAATGTGGTGCAAAATTACTGTAGACAATCCAGACAGGTAATGTTGCATTATTATAGTCTATATAGTAATATCATGTGTAGGAAATAGGTATATTTATTCCACCACATAAGGTAATATAGGACCGTGGGGTGCCGGGCTAGGATGTCACATCCCCATCTCTACCCGTGGGTGTCGTAAGAGGCGACTAAGAGTAACTCACCAGAAGGTGGGCAGCAGGGCTTTCTGAGGAACTGATATCTCACGCTGCGATCCCCAAGCCCCCTGCCAAGAATGGGGATTACGGCAAACCCCCCCATATTGGGGGAGGCTGTGTTCAGCAGTGGACTATCCGGCTTATACAGTACAGTACATAAAATAGCTTTTTGTGTATCTCTAGCATATTAGCTATAAAAATAAATAAATTGGTTCATCATACATAACTCACCGAATGTATATTTAAAATGACATAGGAACCACTCTAAAAATTAACTAAATTCAAACAAGTCTAGATTATCCCGACTTTCTCCCTTTTCCAAGAAAAGCGAAGACGTGACAAATTTTTTATTGTTATTTTGATAAAATAATTACAATTGACTGAAATGATCTCGCCGCGCCGCCACCGTGCCGCCGCCGCCGCTGATCTCGCTACAATTGCGGCCATGTGGTAGTAAATAAATTATTCTATTGGTCCTATCTATCAAACCAGGATTTAATTAATACGTGGATACATTTTATACATTATTAACCATAAAATGTGATAGGCTTTTGCGACCATAATTCGTCAAACTCAGTAGCAGTTTTTTTATTTTGTTTTTCTTTCTGTCGTAGAAAACTCCTTGGTATGAACTTTTATGACTTGTGACTACGTGGGTCAAGTAGTACGCACTATCAGCTGTAGCAAAGTGGCCATATTTGTTATTAGTTTATGGCATATTCGACGATATAATTTTTAATCCTCATAGAGGTTTATCCGAGTCTGGTGAAATTGACCCGTAGTACCTATTGATATTTACATATTACAATAGTAAGATCTTTTCAGTTGTTTAAATGTTAACTAACTTATTCGCCTAGCACATTGATTCGTAAACTTTATATTCCTATGGAGTTAGTGGAACAGCTCTGAATGATATGGTTTCATTTTTGTTAGATCGGCTAAAAGTTTGGAAAAAATGGCGTTACATTTTCCGGGTGTTGAAGTAGTAATGATGCACTGAGAAAAATGACTTCCGACCGAAAATAAAATATAAATCCGAGCATGATAAAAACATAATTATCTACGCAAAAAAAAAATTAATAATAATAAGTAATTTAATAATTAGTAGTAATGGGTTTTTACTAATAATTTACTATGATGTAACGTTCTAAATAATTACTCAATAATTATTTCTTGGGAAATAAATAAAATATTGTAATGTTATGTAACCTTCGTGACTGACACGACGTCCCTTACATAGAAGTTGCATTGATGCGAATGCTTGCCTGGTTAGCTACTACCCAAGTACAAAATCTGACTCTATACCTACTAACCTAATGTCCATTTATTTTAGGTCATTTTGCCCATTCTATCTTTAGCCTGTTGGTCGAAATTTTCAACCAATGAGTCATCATCAGAGATTATTATATTCACTCCTTGTAATTTCATCCAAATCTGTTCAGCCATATTAATGTCAAAAAGTTCAAACTGGCAGTTCCTTTTGCACTATAGATGGTGGCACTATCGCTATTTACGCTCTTTCCTATACAAAATCCGTACGAAATAATTCGACGGTTCCGAAAGATATTCAACTAACTACATTATACTAAATATATTGACATCGACAGTAGTCAGGTTGATGTCCGCACCGTCCACATCAATTAGATAAAATAAATAACATGGCACAAAATTCGCATCTCATCCAGCAGTTTCGATAGTCGAGTGGTTAAAGCACCAGGTGGTTCTACCATGCATGGTGGAAGGGCATTTTGTGGATGCCCGCCTGGCTAGCGACCACCCTCAAGTAGAAAATCTGTCGCCAAGCACCTAACAGTGTGTTCCGGCAGCAGTCCTTGAGAGCCAGAAAAATTACAGGCTAATGAGACCTAACAACTGGACGTCTCAGTGTGACGGGCACAGTGCAATTCGTCGTTGACGAAATGCGTCTGTTATAGGCAGAGGTTAGTCCACTTAACATCAGGTGGGCCTCGGGCTTGTTCCGGCACAATAACAAAAAAAAACAGGTGCGTAAAATCGAGGGATAAGGATTCCCTATCGAGATGAAAATGATGTGCTGCATAATATTGGTAAAAATGATTTTTCTGGGGTTGCGGGTTCAAGTATCGTTGCAATATACAGGCTATACATGACCAAACATTTTGTGGTGCAACTTTGGTGTTTAGACATTCCTGCTCCTGAATTTTCCCGTTTTATCTTATTATAGTATTTCTAGTATAAGGCCAACTTTCGCTACATTATTGCTTAGTTAAAATAATATTCATAACCATTAATACATTTTTGAAGGTATAGTCTGTGGTATGAACATATCTTTCATATATGTATATATTTATGCCTAATATTACCTAAATTTGGAGTTTAGTATAACAACATGATCTCCGACAGCAGTCCTTAGATCCAGTCCCATTCAAGGTTTACTTTGCTTCAATACTTTTAATTACATGGTCAACGACCGTTCATAATCATTTACAGAAATATATTTAGCGGCCTATTAAAACATCTCATCATTTCTCTTCATTTCGAAGCAGTGATGGCTCAGTGGCATTGGCTATGGACTTCCGCTTAGCAGGTCCATGGTTCGAATCCCGCCCAGAGCTTGAGCTTCACCGCATGGTGGAAGGGCATTTTGCGAATGCCCGCCTGGCTAGCGACCACCCTCAAGTAGAAAATCTGTCGCCAAGCACCTAACGGTGTGTTCCGGCAGCAGTCCTTGAGAGCCAGTGAAATAACAGGCAAAATGAGACTTAACAACTATGTCTCAAGGTGATGGGCGCAGTGCAGTTCGTCACTTGTGATGAAATGCATCTGTTATAGGCAGAGGATACCGCTTAACATCAGGTGGGCCTCGCGCTTGTTCCTTCACAATAACCTAAAAAAAAAAAACATCTCTGAATTCGCTTCAAACTCATGGCGACCCTAGAGTAAAGCAGAGTTTATTAAAAATTGGATTTACTCGAGACGCGGCACGCCACGTGCCGTACAGTTATAATATTGTATTTTATTGTCGACGAAAATACGACGGGACTCTGTGAGCTTTGGGGTTGTGGCTTATTTCGTTGGTCGTTCAATAAACAAGAATTTCCTAGATTCGGTTCGGAATAATAAATAGAAAAATGTGGTGCAAAATTACTGTAGACAATCCAGACAGGTAATGTTGCATTATTATAGTCTATATAGTAATATCATGTGTAGGAAATAGGTATATTTATTCCACCACATAAGGTAATATAGGACCGTGGGGTGCCGGGCTAGGATGTCACATCCCCATCTCTACCCGTGGGTGTCGTAAGAGGCGACTAAGAGTAACTCACCAGAAGGTGGGCAGCAGGGCTTTCTGAGGAACTGATATCTCACGCTGCGATCCCCAAGCCCCCTGCCAAGAATGGGGATTACGGCAAACCCCCCCATATTGGGGGAGGCTGTGTTCAGCAGTGGACTATCCGGCTTATACAGTACAGTACATAAAATAGCTTTTTGTGTATCTCTAGCATATTAGCTATAAAAATAAATAAATTGGTTCATCATACATAACTCACCGAATGTATATTTAAAATGACATAGGAACCACTCTAAAAATTAACTAAATTCAAACAAGTCTAGATTATCCCGACTTTCTCCCTTTTCCAAGAAAAGCGAAGACGTGACAAATTTTTTATTGTTATTTTGATAAAATAATTACAATTGACTGAAATGATCTCGCCGCGCCGCCACCGTGCCGCCGCCGCCGCTGATCTCGCTACAATTGCGGCCATGTGGTAGTAAATAAATTATTCTATTGGTCCTATCTATCAAACCAGGATTTAATTAATACGTGGATACATTTTATACATTATTAACCATAAAATGTGATAGGCTTTTGCGACCATAATTCGTCAAACTCAGTAGCAGTTTTTTTATTTTGTTTTTCTTTCTGTCGTAGAAAACTCCTTGGTATGAACTTTTATGACTTGTGACTACGTGGGTCAAGTAGTACGCACTATCAGCTGTAGCAAAGTGGCCATATTTGTTATTAGTTTATGGCATATTCGACGATATAATTTTTAATCCTCATAGAGGTTTATCCGAGTCTGGTGAAATTGACCCGTAGTACCTATTGATATTTACATATTACAATAGTAAGATCTTTTCAGTTGTTTAAATGTTAACTAACTTATTCGCCTAGCACATTGATTCGTAAACTTTATATTCCTATGGAGTTAGTGGAACAGCTCTGAATGATATGGTTTCATTTTTGTTAGATCGGCTAAAAGTTTGGAAAAAATGGCGTTACATTTTCCGGGTGTTGAAGTAGTAATGATGCACTGAGAAAAATGACTTCCGACCGAAAATAAAATATAAATCCGAGCATGATAAAAACATAATTATCTACGCAAAAAAAAAATTAATAATAATAAGTAATTTAATAATTAGTAGTAATGGGTTTTTACTAATAATTTACTATGATGTAACGTTCTAAATAATTACTCAATAATTATTTCTTGGGAAATAAATAAAATATTGTAATGTTATGTAACCTTCGTGACTGACACGACGTCCCTTACATAGAAGTTGCATTGATGCGAATGCTTGCCTGGTTAGCTACTACCCAAGTACAAAATCTGACTCTATACCTACTAACCTAATGTCCATTTATTTTAGGTCATTTTGCCCATTCTATCTTTAGCCTGTTGGTCGAAATTTTCAACCAATGAGTCATCATCAGAGATTATTATATTCACTCCTTGTAATTTCATCCAAATCTGTTCAGCCATATTAATGTCAAAAAGTTCAAACTGGCAGTTCCTTTTGCACTATAGATGGTGGCACTATCGCTATTTACGCTCTTTCCTATACAAAATCCGTACGAAATAATTCGACGGTTCCGAAAGATATTCAACTAACTACATTATACTAAATATATTGACATCGACAGTAGTCAGGTTGATGTCCGCACCGTCCACATCAATTAGATAAAATAAATAACATGGCACAAAATTCGCATCTCATCCAGCAGTTTCGATAGTCGAGTGGTTAAAGCACCAGGTGGTTCTACCATGCATGGTGGAAGGGCATTTTGTGGATGCCCGCCTGGCTAGCGACCACCCTCAAGTAGAAAATCTGTCGCCAAGCACCTAACAGTGTGTTCCGGCAGCAGTCCTTGAGAGCCAGAAAAATTACAGGCTAATGAGACCTAACAACTGGACGTCTCAGTGTGACGGGCACAGTGCAATTCGTCGTTGACGAAATGCGTCTGTTATAGGCAGAGGTTAGTCCACTTAACATCAGGTGGGCCTCGGGCTTGTTCCGGCACAATAACAAAAAAAAACAGGTGCGTAAAATCGAGGGATAAGGATTCCCTATCGAGATGAAAATGATGTGCTGCATAATATTGGTAAAAATGATTTTTCTGGGGTTGCGGGTTCAAGTATCGTTGCAATAATACCACAGTAAAGAGAAAGCATTATATTATATTTCTCTATCACTAATTCTGATTATTTTTTGAGTCATTTTTATGAGCCAGCATTGCAGTTTATGTACCTAATAAGATTGAAACTTGTATAATTCTGTTTGCGACCCGAAAGCTGAGCCGTCACCGTAAAATATGGCTGACATTTTTCAGGGATTACCCCTACTGTAGCCGTTTGCTACCCCTTTGAGGGATAGTTATAACGAGAGTTTGTTTAGGAAGGATTAATTTGGGATGATAATGGGATTGATGTTAAAAAAGAGGGTTTGATTATGTGTCAGGAAGTTTGGTTAGAGAGAAGAAGAGTTAAGCTAAGTTAAGAAGAGTTAAGCTAAGTTAATTTTATATTTACGCACAAAAAGAGGCTAATAGAAGCGAGGAGCTTTGCATAAATGATCTATTATAATACAGGGAGAACATTAATTTCATAAGAAATACATTAAACTATATTTTCATCATTCTTAGGTGAAAAATATAATGTTGCTACTTAAAAAATAATTATACTTTGTGTCATCTTACCTAAAACGTTGCGACAGATTTTCTGCTTAATGCTATAAGATTAAGATCCTGTTTCAGAATGTTCGAGTAAGTTCCGGTTATACTATTCAGAAAATATTTAATAAATAAAACACTATCTTTGCTTTTCACAGTCATCGATTTAGCCTATCCATCGGTTAAAGCTTGAAACGCGCTGCATGTTAACTGTCATTTTTATCATTCAGTTATTTTATGTGTTGGTTAACAACCCGTCTTAATATAAGGACACTATATAAGGACATTCTGAAACGGACCCTAAATCTTTAAATATGTTGTCATTGGAATATTTCCGAAACGAAAACCTAATATTATTTTAGTTAAAATTAGGGATTATAGGACTAGTAAAATCTCAGTTTCATGAAATACATTAAGTCCTTGCCAGCATGTCAATTGCCAGAGCTAAGTAAGATTGAGGTTTGCAAGTGTTTGCATGCGAGCTTACTTGTACTGTGGCCGGTTGTGTGAAAAGGCGGTACGTGGTACCACTTGCAGGCAAGACGGAATACGGTATCATAAGCAGGGAAGACGTTTCGTGAAGCCGGAGCATAACGGAAACTCAACATCCTGTCATGGTCGACATTCTACTGATTGATCACAACGATCGAAGCGTTTCGCATCCGCATTCAATATTCGAATAGCAAAGGCACGGAACAAATTGCCAGATGTTTTGTGACAGTTAAGAGTAGGATAAAATGGAAACCTTCACTCTAGAGTGAACACTACTTCTTAGATCTCTACAACTTTTTTATAGGCTTAAATCCTAAGACATTACATCTGTGTGCCGAAAACCACAAAAAAGTCATATTTATTTATTACAATGGTGTCGATTCTGCACAAATTCTCTAATATTTTTCAGTTCTTATTCTGTTCAAGCTAAAATCCATATTCGTGTACACTTAAAAAGGCCATTCTTAAGGGTGAACTGGCCGGCCCGTTCTCCATACAAACGCCGTCGGGTAATCACTCCCTTATTTGCGGATTTAGGTCCAAAACAAAGCATAATACTGATTGATCTCGTCATTACCTAGGCTTGTATGATGCCGAAATTTTAATAAGATAATTATCTTGAGAGTTATGAGCTTCGAAACATTTTCATATAACATTTTCAACGCTCATAACTTTCAACTTAATTATCTTTTTAAAATTTCGGCATCATACAAGCCTAGATAATGAGAAGATCAATCGGTATTATGCTTAATTCTGGACCTAAAGTCTCAAATACAGGAGTGATCACCCTACGGCGTTTGTATGGAGAAGCGACGGCCAGTTCAACCTTAAAGTAGGATTATGCCATTCAATTCTAGGTAATATTGCATCAGTTCCGGGAGCACCAAGTTACATGAACTAGAGTAGACAGCTAATTGCCAATGGCCGCATGGCTGCTTCTCGTGAAATTTTGTGAGATTTGATAATTCTATAGCATTTTTAAGTCGTTTCAGTTTTTAGGAATTTTCAAAATAAAGGAGTTAAGTTATAAAAATAAAAACAATCATTTTACGCAACTTTTTTATTACCCTTATCAAGAAGCCACTTTTTGTCAGAACAACTTATTTATACGAGAAACTTGAAGTGGCCAGGGTGAATGGAAAAGAAAAAGCTGATTTCATGCGTCATACCGAAAGAGAATTTCATCAGATTTTGGAATAAATACCTAATAAATATATATATATCTAATGGTTTTGTTAGTAAGGTAACGTTAAACCATGCCGCTTATTCCTGTGTAGTTTGGCTCGGATCGGCTTCCACCATCTTTTTCAATTCATTGTTATTCACCTGTGTGGGCAGTCTTCCACGTGGTGCGTTCTTCAAATCAAAGGTAACATCAGGAAAGCGTTTAAACCAAAATCGAACGGTGCGTTTATTAGCAGTCTAAACGCAACATTGGTATTGCGAGCTGTTTCTGCCGCGTTAGTCCGCGTCGGTACAAGTCTCTCTCTTTCTCTCGAAGCTGAATAAAAACACAACTGAAAGTCGATAATCGAATGTAGCACATTTTTTAAAAGAAGAACCGCATAGGTAGGTACCATTTGAAAAACAATTCACTCAAAAATCTCGAACTATGAAAGTTCTATGTCTATTCGAAGTACCTATTGGAATAAAACGGCAATTTCATACTCCCATAAATCAATAAAGAAACGCAAATTACCTGTGTCACATCAAATTAATTTCGTCAGTTCCGGAATTATTAATGATTTTTTGATTTTGTGACCCATTCCCCCATCAGTGTTCGCAGTGAACCTTTATTCAATTGTAAGTTATGCAAAGGCAGACTCGTGAGGTTTACAGCTCCGAGATCCACTAGTATTAATAATAATATTATAGTAGCTAGATCGTCGAAGGTAATACATATATGTATTATTATATGTTATATATATATTATTACCTTCGACGATCCGACGACGCGACGTTTGATACGTATCAAACTTGCAGTTCACTTTGCAGAGATCGTTGTCACGGATAAAAACTATAAGGCGAATTCTACACGTCTCAATATGGATCGAGAATATCGCGATCCATATCGTACGTGTTGATGAATTGCGATACAGATCACATTTACAAAAAAACATATAGTGTAGCTATGTGCTGAGTTTCGACGAGGATCTGACTTTCGATATATATATATTTATAGCGAAAGTGAGATCTTTTATAGATAAAAGATCTCACTTTCGATAAATAAAATATATAAATATTTTATTTATTGCACTTGTAGCATTCACCTTATGTTAAGTTAAAAACTAAACAAAAATTTACGCCAGACGCAACAGTTGTATTTTAAATTACGGCACGCCCCGGTATCACATGGGAAAATAACAAAAACTAAAAAAAATATTAAAACATTCTATAATCTATGTTCATCAGGGATGATGTAGGATTCTAATGGTGAAAGAATTTTTCAAATCGGTCCAGTAGTATTTATATTTTTTCGTTACATACAAAAATACAAATCTTTCCTCTATATAATTTTAGTGTAGATGTAGATTGAAAACGTTTTTTAGTTTACCGAATTCGACTGTTATTTTTGTATGTTTGCTAAGCGATTTCTCCGCTCACTATGAATTGATTGTGATGATTCTGTTTTTGTTGGGTCTTTTATTGTGATGTTACTGTAGTAATAGAAATATACTTTTAGGTACCCTTTTCATAAAGACAAATTTTAAGGAGCACCCTTATCTATATCTATACGTATAATAAAACTGTAACAGATCAAATTCTGAATATGGCAGATATTTTGAAAAATAAATTGAGGGCTATCTGTAGCTGACACTGACGCCAAAACTGTATTTTTTTTATTTTTGTCTGTCTGTCCGTCTGTATCCCGGGCGTGCATCACTCCAAAACTACTGAATGGAATTCAATGAAACTTAACACAATAACCTTCTTCGTAGTATGAACTCAAATTCATACTACGAAGAAGGTTATTGTATACTTTTTATCCCCAATTTCAGCACGGATCCCTCGGGAAAGGGGATGAAAGTCAAAATGTACACGTAGTTGTAATTTATGAACGCGTAGTCCGATTTCAATTATTCTTTTTATGTTAGAATATTGACGGGTGAGCCCGGCACCCCACGGGCATTCCACCACCCCATGGGCAGCCCCGCACCCGACGAGCAGCCTGGCACACCACAGGCAGCCCGGCACCCCACGGGCATTCCACCACCCCATGGGCAGCCCCGCACCCGACGAGCAGCCTGGCACACCACAGGCAGCCCGGCACCCCACGGGCAGCCTGACACCGCCACTGGCATTCCGCCACCCCATGAGGAGCCCCACACCCCACGAGCAGCCCGGCACCCCACGGGCAGCTCGGCTCCCTTATTTAGTTTTGCAAGCTTGCTAAGATAAAACTCTAAAATCTGGAACATTCGCCACAATCACATTTTTTAACTATCTATCTTTTGTTGTCTTAGGTTTTCGAGATTATTACATTTAAACAACTTTAAACGGTTTAAATCACGTATATTTATCATTATTTTTGTCCCGACGTCACCTCACCCACAGTCACTTCAGTCACCCCGTGACCACGATCACTGCAAAGTGTTTGAAACGTCGGGACAAAAATAAGGATAAATACGCGATTTAAACCGTTTAAAGTTGTTTAACTACTATATCTATCTTTTGCCGGATATATTTTGGAGACTGCGCAATGGAAGTACACAATGTAATTGACCGAGCGAGAACTTAGTTTGAGTGAAGCGTCTCTGCTTCAACTTAGATAAAAATGCTTTCGTATGTCCGGTTGTTCGCCTCTACAGGTCGCATTTCTCAATCGATTAATAGGAAATATTGTGAGCAGGTTTGATTAGTACATAAAATGTTTGTTTCGATTCAGTATTTGGATATATTTCAAAATGACGGAGATATACATTATAAGGTGTTGAAAGTATAGACGCCTGCAATGTTCCGATATACGCACGTCAGTTGCATAAAGATATATGCTCTCTCTCTCGCTCGTATAATCTATTATTTATTTTCCATGTTTTTGTAGCCAGTATAATTCGCGATAAGTACATTACCAAGTATGTAAAATTATTGTATATTTTCTATTTAGCTACCTATTTTCGATACAACTAGCCTTCGCTGAGGCCCGCGAGTCATTGATTTTCTTGGACATAAATCTAAGAAAATCATTTATTATTCACAATACATAATATCTTGATTTTTGGATTTCTTGACCCATTCTCACATTAGCATGCGCAGTGAACCTTTATTCAATTGTAAGCTATGTAAGGGCGAGGTCTACAGCTCGGAGAGCCACTAGTGTTATATTCGTTCTACCGCCAAACAAGGAGAACCTCGACAAAAAAACGCCGTTTTAAGATAGAAATTCCAAAGAAACGCACAAAGTACTTTGCTTCAACATTTATTGTGCGAACCGCGAAGGAACTCTCTGTGTACTTAACTTAACTACTGTCCTCTGGAAGATACAGCCCAGGACTTTTCAAACCCAATGTAAAAAGCTCCTTTCTGAGGTAAGCTTTACTAAGATTTTTTCACCGAAGACCACAGCGTTGCTTAATTTGAGAAAAACAGTGCTCAATTGTGAATAGTTAGTCTGCAGGTACGGCAATCGCGAACGAAGTCGCAGGTACAGCTAGTATATAATAAATTAATTTAAAAAAAGTTGATTTTATGTAATAGTAAGTACATATTTCATTTGTCCGTCATTTTGTAGACTGGTTTACATTGATAAATATAGACCAAGATCTATTTATTTTACACATTGCCGGTGCAAGAGCAGGTACTCCATACAATCCCTAGGAATTGTATTAATTACCTAGGTAATGTAAATGTATGTAATGGGCAATAATATTTATAATATTTCATACATTGCCTGGACACCCGAGGTATTCTATACATTGCCTAGTTATTGTATAGAATACCTGAATTATACAGATTGCCGGTAACATATAAACGTAACAAAGGCAAATTCTTATCTTGTAAAGAAATGAGTTAAGAATAAAAATGCCGCTACCAGACCCTGTATAAAATTCTCTAACCGATTTCAAATTGACACATACGATTCATATTACAGTGATTTTATTTCAACACAAGAAGTGACTGTTCCTCTTGTTCCATTTTATTCTTCGAGATATTTTCACAAATCTACATTCCATCGTTCCTTCGATTCGACTCACACCCGGCGCAGCATTGTCACGTAGACACAGTGGTTTGTATTTTAAAGCCTTCATAGCGCTTTCCGTACATACGTAGTTTAGTCATATTTTTTTTAATTCAGGTATACAAGGCAAGCCTTTGATCACTATCTCTCCTGATGGTAAGTGATGGTATGGTCGAAGATGTTGTTCAGGCTAACCTGGAATTATTGGCTCTGAAGGACAGGTGCTGGAACCCACCGTTGGGTGCTTGGCGACAGATTTACTACTTCAGGGTGGTAGCTAGTGAGAGTAGTGAGCGTAGGCGTGTATTCGCAAAAAGCCCTGCCACCACCTGAAATTTAATTTTATGAAATACAAACGATTTTTTTGGATTAATAAAAACATTTAGAGAACTCGCACTTGGCCGGTTTTATTTTTATAAATCGTCGTATTTGTCAAGTGTATTGACTTAAGAAAACATCTTTTTGCCCTTTCCTAGTAATTTTGTAAGTTTATTCGCTCAGCGGATAGCTACTGTCAATGTTAAAACTGAATACTCCGAAATTCAAGCAAATAAACCAAATTTACAATAAAAATTATCCGTCGCGGACCAAAAACAATGAATAAGTTTATTTAAGAAAGTCGAAATGATCCCGACCCTCACGTAGAAATTACATAGATACCTTGTTAACTTCAAAGCCCTCTTTGACGCGTTTTATCGTTTGTACAAAAAGAAAGAGGACTAAGTGGCAACTTAAACTTTCGGTCTGGGCCGATTCTAATCTTTCAGTCCGATCTGATCGATCAGAAGATATATCAGAAAGTGGGCAACAGTTCATGAACAAAGGGCGTAAAACCATGCGTACCAAGGCCAGGGCTCTTGAAATACGTCAGTTGCATTTGCTGGATTTCAAAACTTACTCGCGAGATTTTTATTATCTCGTATTATCAATAGCGACCCTCTTAAAGTCCTTCTATATCTATGGAATCCAACCTACGTGACTGAAGTCCCCAAATATCAAATTTCTCATAATCATATTCCAACACAGTCTAGACTCTACAAACCTTACTCTACCTGGGGGCAATTCTGTTATTTGAGTGAAGTGATCAAAGACTTTTGTGTTCCTCATAATGTATCATTAAGGGGTTTAATATTCTATGTATGATATGTTTTTTTTATTTTTTTTATTCTTGATAGGTTAGCCATTGACCACTGTCTCACCTGATGGTAAGTGATGATGTGGTCGAAGATGTTGTTCAGGCTAACCTAGAAGTACTGGCTCTCAAGGACAGCTGCTGAAACACACCGTTAGGTCTTAGGTTTTCGCGATTATTACACATAGTTGATGTTTCAAACACTTTGCAGTGAGTCACCCCGTGACCACGATCACTGCAAAGTGTTTGAAACGTCGAGACAAAAATAATGATAAATATACGCGATTTAAACCGTTTAAAGTTGTTTAATTACACCGTTAGGTGCTTGGCGACAGGTTTTCTACTTGAGGGTGGTAGCTAGCCGCCTGGCTAGCTACCACCTCAAGGCTGGTGGTAGGTCATTCGCAAAATGCCCTACCACCATGCTATAACGACTGCCATCCTAGGACAACAACCGGGACCGACGGCTTAACGTGCCCTCCGAAGCACGGAAGCGCTCAGTAGTAATGTCACTAGCGATCACCCATCCAACTCATGACCGCGGGCGACGTTGCTTAACTTTGCTGATCGGTTAAGAACAGCTAAGTAAACATAGCTACGAGCGCTTCAAGATAAAAATAAAAATGATCGAGGCACACGTCACCTATCATGGTTTATATGTGCGCCCTTATTTCTTCTATATGCATGTCCTTGACTGTCTGTCTACATTTCTGTGATCACCGTTGATTATTCTCAGAAAGAATAACATATTTAGGTACATTAAAGGTTACACTAATTAGGTAGGCTAAAGTAGGGATACTCGGTATAAACTCGGTGAGGCAATAGCGCAAGAGGCGACTTTTGCAATATTAGCAAATTGCGCTCACGTTGCATGTGTCCCTACAGGGGGAAATTCACGTCTGTCAGCATGTTGTATGGTGTGATTGTAGGTTAGTGGTACTTTGATTTATTTCATAACGGTGCGATGCAAAAGATCGACCCGACGTGAACTGCCTGTTAAGATAGGATTATTTTTATCTCAATTTACTAATAACTTCCCAAGAAATCACGATCAAAATCTTTTTATTTTGGAATAAATTTTTAACCGAACCTACAAGAGGCCCACCTGAATAACGTGAATTCGTCATTTATGTAGGCGGCTTTATCCTTTAGGATTTGTCTTGCTTACACTCCCACAAGTGTCAGTATAGACAGTGCCATCAACAGCTCAACGCGTAATCGTAGAACTATATAACGGAAGTGTTGTCTTTAGCGCTAGTGTTGCGCCAAAGATAACATATCCCAAACAATACAAATACAATCATCATCATCAACCGGACGACGTCCTCTGTTAAACAAAGGCATTTAAATCAAATAATCCACTCTATTAAATTAAATAAATTTGTGTCTAAAAAAGTAAATGAGTCCTTTAAATCTACAACAGCTTTGGAACAATTGGAAAATGATTTTATTTGTGTTTTACTGAATGAGACGAATTTACATAGCATTTTAATGCATCAATGCTTTCACCGCTTAAACCTTTCACCGCTCGAGCCTCCTCCCCTGCATAACCAAATTTTAATTATGTATGAATATATAATTTTACCATTTTATTTTACAATAATTATTATGATATTCAATATTAAATAGATTCATAAACAGCGTAATAATACACATATAAAAATTAAATTTTAATTTTTTAGGTAGGTTAGGCTGTTCATTTTACTATTTTATTAGTATATTATACAATTTGAATCACGACCGTGTTGAAGCGTGACAGTGTTCAAGTGTTAGAATCCTGAGTGGTCCTCGATATAATTCCGTTTATATATTAAGGAAAGCTTGGTAAGTCAACCAAAAGGCTCATTAAAAATAGAACAAATACTTATTAAAAGTAATATTCTTCTAATTATTGTTAGGATGGTCAACTGAAGCGATAGAGCACTGCACTCTGATTCGTAAACTTCCACACTATGGTATTCGTGGAAAAGCTCTGAATCTTATAGAGTCACATCTGTCAGAGAGGCTACAGAAGGTTGGAATAAATGGTAATACTTCTTCCGGGTCATTGGTAAAAATGAGAGTGCCACGGGGACCAATTTTGGGACCTTTTGAAGCGCTCGTAGAGCAGTTTACTTAGCTGTTCTCAACCGATTAGCAAAGTTAAGCAACGTCGCGCGCGGTCATGAGTTGGGTGGGTGACCGCTAGTGACATTACTACTGAGCGTTTCCGTGCTTCGGAGGGCACGTTAAGCCGTCGGTCCCGGTTGTTGTCTTAGGATGGCAGTCGTTATAGCATGGTGGTAGGGCCTTTTGCGAATGCCCGCCTGGCTAGCTACCACCCTCAAGCAGAACATCTTTCGCCAAGCACCTAACGGTGTGTTCCGGCAGCTGTCCTTGAGAGCCAGTAATTCTAGGTTAGCCTGAACAACATCTTCGACCACATCATCACTTACCATCAGGTGAGATAGTGGTCAAAGGCTAACATATCAGGCATAAAAATAAAAAAAAACCATTATTTATTCTAGCGTATATTAATGATCGGCCTTGCATGTTCAAAGATTTCTGCGATATTGTTTTATTCGCACCTGATACCTCTCTGATTTTTAAAGTAGAGAGAATGAAAGACAGTGAACTAATTCATGTAAATAATGTGTTATTTATGATTTGTAAATGGTTCGCCGCTAATAATCGTATCTTAAATTAAAAGAAGACGAAATATTTAAAGTTTTCTTTCCAAATGTAAATATAAAACATTAAGCTTGGCCCAGATAAACACTCTAATCACAATGCGACAGTCTTCCTGGGAATCAAAATGGATTCAAGTTTACAGTGGGACCCACATGTACCATGTAAATGATCTATCCGGAAGACTTAGTTCTGCTGCATATGCAGTTCGTAAGATAAGACAGTTAACAGACGTAGCTACTGCTCGCCTAGTTTATTTCGCGTACTTCCACAGTATTATGTGGTATGGTGTATTGCTGTGGGGAGCTGCTGCTGAGATAAAGACAATCTTTATCCTACAAAAGCGTGCATTGCGATCCATGTATGAAAGGGATCCTAGGGAATCTCTGAGGGATATTTTTTAAGAAATTGATATTTTAAATTTAACAAGTCTGTTTATATTTGAAAATATTAATCAAATCAAATCAAAATACGTCTATTGTATATTATGTATGTGCGTAAAAAAAATTGAAAATTTATATTAAAAAGTGACAATGACGATTACAACACTAGGAATAAAGATAAAATAGCGGTGCCACGCTATAGATTTGCAAAGACAAATAAAAAGACCTTCTTAGGTAATTGTGTGCGGTTTTATAATAAAGTTCCCAAACCTATTACAGCGCTCACAGAAGGGAAATTCAAGTTGCACGTGAAAAACATATTGTTTAAGAAATCCTACAACACAGTTTATGATTACTTAAACGACATAAATGCTTGGACAGTTCCCTCTGCCAAGCTATTGTCTGTCACCTACGTAATTTAAACAAATATTGTAATAATTTTATTATACAGTAAGTATATAACACAGTTAAAAGACGTTTAAATGGATGACCCCGAGTTTCTTGCCCGTTCTTCTCCCATTGCCTTTATACATTTTTTTTGCTGTATATGGCAGTACAACTTAGAATATTTCAATATTAAAATTTGTAATTGACCTTCATAAGGGCGTCGTAGACGTCTAAATTGAATAAATGATTTTGACTTTGACTTTGATATTTTTTCCTTGGAGCTTGTATGTCGAGTATTCTTTGCACAAGAAGTTTGTATCGAGTATTCTTTGCGCAAGGAGGTTATATGTAAAGCATTCAGATGGAGGTCGAATATATTGGAGTGTTCTAAATGCAAACACCAATATAGTGATTAGAAGTGCTTTGTACTCACTGATTTCAGTAAATAAAATAAACTTTTTAGAGGTGGAATGATATAAAAGTCATTTTGGTACTTGAGTAGAATGGCGCCCAATTCGGCTCCGATACCACAGTCAAGTCACGCGGCGCTAATGCACTCTAGAGTACTCAGTACGGGCTGCTCTGCCTGAGGTATTTGCTTTGACGAATATGATGGATCCAGGTACAAGATTGCTTAAATTAATGAATAAATATTTTATTTATATTATTATCAATACAAAGTTAAAAGCGTTAAGCTTCTGAAAATCTCAAGTGGAGGAAATATGCATCACTCTCGTATTATAGATTACTTCATTTTAGCGTATGTACATTACTTATTCCTACATATGATTTCAAGCATGTATGCTAAGCAACATACTATTTACTAATTTTAGAGCATAAAATTTTAATCATGAGCGGGAACAGAGCCTACTGTACCCAGTTTTACACGAAGGTATGCAAACATGTATATAGTTTTTGTAGTATTCTTTGTAAATGAAATATAAATCTGATATCATGAAATCGTAATATATATGTTTTTACTTCTCAAAATGGAGCTTGGAGTATTTCCAGCTACATTACACTCTATAGTACTGACGACGGATTGTTTTACTAGAAGTATTCGCAAAACTGAATCAGTGATGGCTCAGTGGCATTGGCTATGACTGCCGCGCAGCAGGTCCATGGTTCGAATTCCGCCGCGGGCTTGAGCTTCACCGCATGGTGGAATGGCATTTTGCGAATGTCCGCCTCGCTAGCGACCAACCCCAACTAGAAAATCTGTCGCCAAGACGGTGTGTTTCGGCAGCTGTCCTTGAGAGCCAGTTATTCTAGGTTAAGCCTGTTAATACCTTCGACTACATCATCACTTACCATCAGGTGAGATTGTGGTCAAAGACTTACCTATTAGCAATAAAAAAAAACTTTGGCTAAAGCATTATATTTTTAGATTTAACACACAAAGATTGCGCTTGAATTGTTACGATACTTATGTGACCGCCTCGTTCTTAGAGTGCCGCTGAGCGTCGCTTTACCTCTATAGATCGAGCTTACGAGTTCTATGCGGTTGTAGATGTACACGCAACAGGTGTGCGAATTCGCACGTTCGATTTGTAGAGGTGAGTAACTTGAGGTCCATGGTTCGATACCAACAAAAAATAAGATTTTTAGAAAAAAAAACAGTATCAGTCCGAACTCCGGATCTGTGCCTAGCAATAGTCTCGTCCTCTAGTAGATGAGAGTATAGATCAGTTTTTCCACTTAAGATTTAGGTTTTGCCCTAAATTCCTTAGAAATTATCCCTAATGAATTCCTATTTTTGTTAATACCTTAATTATATGGAGCGCATAAGATACTTAAAAATGCATATTTTAATGACAAAACTCAAACATACCTAATATCTAAGCATTACTTTTGCAGGTTTTCGTGGCATTGAACATGCACTCGGCTAGGCTCCAAAATTGAGCAGTTGTTAGCTAACTTTCCTAAACTAGCGTTTATAAACACAATTTAATAATTATTCAAGCAGGTAAATTACATGTTATTCTTTCACAAATTATTTCATAATTTTCAGTGTTGGAAGCCGAACTCATTTTAGTAATGCATATTACATACAAGATAATTATCCTGCATCATTAAATCATCTATTTGCAAATACATTTGTCAGTTAATTGACTGTAACTTTGAAAAACTACTCTATATAACCAAAAAAAAAGCAGAAAAATAATCATCAAAACCAATTCATAATTGAAGGAATAAACGCGTAACAATAACATAATAGTGTTGACACCCTTTGGTACTCGAAACCGACTCGTCCTTAGCTACTTTAATATTTTGAAGCAATGATGGCCGAGCGGTAATAGCTATGGACTGCCGTGCCGCAGTACCCTGGTTCGATCCCCACCGCCGGCTTGAGCTTCACCGCATGGTGGAAGGGCATTTTGCGATTGCCCGCCTGGCTAATTACCACCCTCAAGTGGAAAGTCTGTATAATATAAAATATATATATATATATTGTGTGCTTTTAGCAAAGAGGTTTCGCGATTAAATAACTTGTGTTGTTGCGGTTATTGCCAGCTTAGTTTCAGAATTTCAGATTTCGAATCAGAGTTAGGGCCTGTTTCAGAATGTACGAATAAGTTCCGGTGATACTACCCAGAACATATTTATTAAATAAAACACTATATTTGCGTTTCACAGTCATCGATTTAGCCCATTAATCGGTTAAAGCTTGAAACGCGCTGAATGTTAACTGTAATTTTTATCATGCAGTTATTTTATGTTCTGGGTAGTATAACCGAAACTTACTCGAACATTCTGAAACAGGCCCTTACTGTAGCGACTAAGTAAGTATGCGCTTGGTTCGGTAAAAATAATAAAAAAGCTCCTCTCCAGCCTGTTTCCAGTTCTTCGTTTTAATTTCCCTTCTAGTAGCAATCCTATTTTTAACGGAAATTAATATATATGACGGAGTGTGTGGAGAGGGGTCGGTATGTCGTCACTGGAGACGGATCTGTTATCTACTCAGGTTGGTCGTCCATTATGGGCGTGCACGTGCAGATTTTCACAAAATAACACCCAGAGAATATCGTATGATCACAATTGTAATTCACAAGAAACTTATTACAGATAAACTACATAGTATCACGTGGATTAAAATAGATTAAGAGCCAATGGGTTTGCACGCGTGCATCACGTTCGGTTGCCCGTCAAGAAGCACACTTCAAAAATCAGAGAGGAAGTGAACGACTTCGACAGTCATCCGGCCGCCATGACACCTACAACTCCATTCGGTGTTACCCGCTCTAAAAATGAATTATCGAATACAAAGCAATATCGATTATAGTACTGAACATAATAGTGATCTTATTAATCATAACGTTTCCTTTTTAATCTTCGTAACTTCATTAAATTGTTCACGCGCCGTTATATATTTTATATTCAAATCTGTCCCTACAATATCAACTTTTAAGACATTATACACAAACTTATACATAGGTTTACAATTTACATACAGGGAGAGTATTTAGCACAGCTTCACTACATGGTATAAAACAAAGTCGCTTCCCGGTGTCTGTCCCTATGCTTAGATCTTAAAAACTACGCAACAAATTTTCATGCGATTTTTTAAAATAGATAGAATGATTCAAGAAGAACGTTTATATGTATAATACATGCATAATATAGTAGAGAATCACTGATAATTTTAGAGGTTTCTAATGTGATGTCAAGAGTAACCTCTAAAGAAAACATGTTTGTATTGTCTAATGACAAAAAAGCTGTGAACGTTGTAAATGAAGAAATTCTGTAGTATACTTAGTATCATCATTGCACCCGTGCGAAGCTGGGTTGCTAGTTACTTATAAGGTACCTGAAGGAAAAAACCGAGCCCTATTAGGTAATATGGGTAATGCTTTCTTTCAGTCCAACCGAATGTCACGGGGTTGTAAAATAAAGTAGTCATTTCTTTTGAGAATCAACATAAGACTAGATAGACAACAACATAAGAGAAATATTTTTAAATAAGCTTATACATATATTTATACTGCCTCGAACTAGACTGAGCCTGTATCTTGGTTACCCATAAAGTATAATCTTTATATGTAGTCATAAGCTGTGACAAAAACAACATTTCTTTTCCAACTTCCGAGAAGTTGCGAGCTGTCGTCCATCTCGTTGTTAGCCTTTTTTTATGGGATAGGAGGGCAAACGAGCAGGCAGCTCACCTGCTGGTAAGTGATCACCATCGCCCACGAACTTCCGCAACGCCAGAGGTATCGAGGATGCGTTGCCGGCCTTTTAGGAGGGAATATGCTCTCTTCTTGAAGGCCCCTAAGTCGTGTCCGTTCGGAAATACTGCACCTGGCAGCTGGTACCATATTGTGGCAGTGCGAGGTAGCCTGTTTCGAGTATAATAAAAGTAATTAATATGTATAATATTTTTTCATTGTTAACTATCATTTAACCCCTCCCCATAGTAAGTATATGGTAAGTGGTGTAAGCTAGGCCAGAAATAAGAACGGGCTCTGGAGGACAATTGCCGAAACATACCGTTGAGTGCATACAGTACCAGATTTTCTACATTTTTTTATTTATTTTATTTAATACTATTGAGGTGGTATTCAAAAACCCCTAACGCTACATTACAGAGCCTTCAAGACGCTTAACTAAGAAAATGTTCACTACAATATAATTTCTAGTAAGTTGTCAAAACAAGGCAACAATTTTCCGGTGTGCATTAATAGTTTAGCGCAGAGGGCGCTGCGAGAGACGGCCGGAAATTGCGCAACTTGCACTTCCGCAGCACGCCTGCCATCCTCTTCGTACGGCCGCGGGCGGGACTTAGTCAGAAGCCGTATGGGGGCAGTACTGAGTACTACTGATTCAAAACACTGACATCACATTATGATGGTGCGACATCTATAAGTTTATAATGCTTTTTAGTGTTGGAAGTCAGTTTTTTTTTCTTTGAATATTTTTCACTCTTGTTTTTGATGCATACAGCTTACAAGAGCACTCATTCGCCCAAGAGAGTCAAATGAATATTACTTGAGAAGTATATACCCTATTAAACATAAAAAAGAAACACATAAAGCAGGGATTCCGACGAACGGAGACCCTCCTCATTTTTAAATTAATAAATTAAGTTAATTAATATAATATTTTGTGTAGAATGTTGAACCATAAAGTAAATTACTTGCAGTTAAGTAATATAACCTTTGACCTACCGATCTCAACACTTTGGTGAGTGATATGATAACTCATAAATTGGGATCCTACATGTAGGTACGCAGTAAAAGGAGCGGCACTTGCCCACTCGCGGTGAAGAGCAGCGGATGAAGCGAGTACGCTGCGACAACGTAGCGAAAACGATGCATAACCCCGTATGCCAGAACTGTCATAGAATTACTTAACTTCTAAAAATATATATTTGATAACTTTTTTCTTCATTGTTTTAAACTTTTTTTGGTTAAACCAAACTATTTTAGAATTTATTATATACTGTATATATGTACAGATTATTTATCAAAGAATAACAAATCAAATTCTCTAAACTGTTTGGTGGTACCTACCAGGGTTCGAAAAAAGGAACCATGGTTCCATTGAGGTACCAAGGTTATGAAAAGTAGCCGTGGTACCAGTGGTGGTACGACTGGACTGCGGTACCACTGATACTAAACGATTTATTAGAGTAACAAAACAACAAGCGTCATATATTGAAAACATTACAGAATAAATCAGGGTTGAGAATTTGAAAAACACAATACTTTGAGTAATGGATATTATTTTTGGCGTAGTGTACTTTATTTGACTAACGTAAAGTTAAATATACATAGGTAACATTTGAGCATAAAGTAGGGAGTCAAGTTTTGATGAAACTTAAGCATAAATGTATTTACATATTATTATTACTCTATTTAGCAAGCAGTTAAACATAAGCCTCACAAAATTAGAACACATAATTCGGCTCAGTCAAGCCAGCCTCGATAGCCCATTGGGAACGCGGGTTCGATTCCCACTTCATATTATATATAAGGTTGCTATTAATATATTAACAATGCTGTGGGGGGTGGCGTGGAATCGAAAATTGAATGTATTCATGTTTAATTTCCACTTACACAAAATTTGTATTATTGTGGCAGCTTTGAGAATAATAGCGACGACGACAACCGCGGGATACGAACACGGTATATCCACTCCATTCACAAACACGCGCACGAACGCTAATATTTGTAGGTACTCTAAAAAATATAAATACCTATTCAAGTTTTATATTTTGCAAATATATGTATCTAGCAAATCTCGGTGTTTTGAATATTATCTGAAATTTATGTCCGCGAAACGGGTCCTAGGCTGAATATCTCTCATACCCCTCAAAATAAGTCCTGATTACGTCCACGAGGGTACCTTATGAAGTGATAATTGCTGAGTTCAGTTCGTGATTGTGCCAAAGGCAATCTTTGGAGTAGCTGGAGGTTAAATTAATAAGGTTGTTACCTACCTGTAGGTAACATGTTCAAAGTTACGTCTATGTTATCGGATTAGTCTTTAGTTGCCAACTAGTTTCAATTATTTTTGTGCTCCAATAAATTGTAGGTAAATGTGATTTTCGTTTGGCACACGATAATCATATTTAGTAATATAGAAGGATAGCGACATCATTGCGAGAGTTTAGTGTTTGAAAAAGCACTTCTTTACGTCAGATAGAGTCTAGTAGTCTGGTTGATGAACACGCACGGTCCTCTATCACGGTTAAAGTAATACAATAGGGTTGTTGACTTTGTTTTTTTAAAGTATGTTAAATTATTCAGGACACCGAAATATACACCTAGCATTTTTAATATTTTTTTTAGGAGTCCGAAAATACTAGAAATCCATCTTTTTATTTCAACATTTAAAATTGGCGCTAAAACATCATTCAATGGCGGCCTGTAAGCTTATGACGTCACAAGTGCAAAAACAAATAGTGCTGAAATGTAATACGTTTTGCTTGCTTGTTGTAGTGTCGTGCGTAATCGATTTTAGAATCGATTATACAGGTTGTTCGGCAGAACGTGTACCATAGTGTAGGGGTGTATGTAGACTGAATAAAACAATCACAGAACCAACACAGTTTGAAGCACGGATATATGAGTGGCAGCATTATCAATTCTTTTTCATACATGGTAATTAAACAACTTTAAACAGTTCAAAATCACAATTTTATTAAACATTTTTGTAATCCCGAAATGTAAACACTCTCAAGTGATCGACACAATGGCGTGCAGTGACGTCGGAATAAAAATAATGATAAACATAAGCTTTTCCAACTGTTTAAAGTTGTTGTATTACTAAGAGTAATAATTGGAAAATGTTTCCATAGATTCTTTGTCCGAGTTTGGGTTTTATTATCTATGCTGATCTTTGATCAAATCTCACGGCGAAATATGATCAAAGATAAGTGAGTCAAATGTACGTATTACACTATTAAATATATGGGATCCAATGGATTTGATAGTGTAGTAGGGGCCTAAGTAGTAAATCGATAGTGATGCGACATTTTGTGGGTTGCTTGCTATTAGCAATTACTAATGTCAATTGTCACTGTCAAAACCTTTGGAAGCAAACTCTCAATATTACTATTACCTATTCTGTGGCTTTGTTTTTGTCCTTGTGACATCATTTCCGCCTTTACTTCCGTTTGAGATCACGTGAATTAGAGAAAATTTAAACACATTTTGTTTATTCAAAATAAAGGTAATCCAATGCAGAATAAATAATTTGTTAATTTCATCGAGTTATGTGCTCCAACTACTATCATGTTAACGTTACACTGTATTTTATTTTAGACTGTGTCAACTACCCTATTGTAGTATAAAGTTTCAGCTCGAAAGAGTAAGGTTCCGGTGGCCGAGAGGAATAGGCATCCGGTGCAAATCGGAGGACACGGGTTTGATTCATGTACGGAAAAAACAAAATATGCTCCAATAATTTTTAAATGTAGGCTCGTGTATGTAAATATTTTGGCGTACTTACCTTACTCAAATTCATAACAGCGAAATGGTGAATAAAACCAAGCCGACACACTAATAATCACGCGTAGCATCGAAGTTTATTTGGCACCTAAATTTTGAGTTGGTACTCATAATTGCACAAAATATGCTCTAAATATTGGCATATTCAGAATTAAGAAATTTCAATTGAGTAAGCTGGAGACATTCACACAGTGTGAGTCGGACCTTGTTCCCTTAGGGATTCGCATTGCTACAGTCCGTAAGAGAAAAAAATGGTGTGCGGTATTTCTTAACTGGTTTGGCCTATGAAAACTTAAAACTACTCAGTTTTCCCCTCTCTCCGCTCCCCTGCCTCCAGCTGTACTTTAATTTGCTCAGTAATTTGTTCATTAAAACAACCATCACATGTCACAGATATAGGTATCAGGTACAAACGGAGTAACCCTCTCCCCATCAGTGCAAGCATTCACAATATTTAATTAACAGGGGTAGATAGGTAAGTGGGGGTAGCGACCCCTACCGACTACCCTGCAATTGGACATTCTCGCGTGTGCAGGTATTTGATTTTAAAATAAAGGGTTGGAAAATAGTGATAATAGGTTTGAAGAATTTTTATTGGTTTTCATTCCTAGATTAAAGACACCAGTGTGGCTATAAGTATATTATGTTCGCTTCTCAGAAAGGTTATTATAAACTTGTGTTTGATATTCTTTTTTACCTAAAAATGAAACCGCTATTCAACACTCTAGAGTGAGAAATAACTTGTTCAAGTCGGTCCATTATAGTTCAAAAGTACCTATCACAATATTGGGCATGCGCATAATATTCTTATAATAGGTACCGACTTCAACAAGTTATTTCACACTTTTGATGGTTGAAGCCGGTTTAGTTTTTGGGTAAAAAAAAATTTTAACCTTATTAGTGACGCTTGCTACTTACGGGATCGATTGTCATTCACTGTCAATGAATATACCATCAAGATAGGAAAACACTTTTCAGTTACAGGTTTTTTTTTATTTTTATGCCTGATAGGTTAGCCTTTGACCACTATCTCACCTGATGGTAAGCGATGATGTGGTCAAAGATGTTGTTCAGGCTAACCTAGAAGTACTGGCTCTCAAGGACAGCTGCCGGAACACACCGTTAGGTGCTTGGCGACAGATTTTCTTCTTGAGTGTAACTCAAAAACGGCTTCACCGATTTTGATGAAATTCAAATGGGACCACACGGGAAGCATCAACTTTCAAATAAAAAAGAATCAAAATCAAATCCGTTCTCCAGTAAAAAGTTCTGAGGTAACAAACATAAAAAAAAAACAAAAGAACTGTCCAGAGAGATTGGGAACCTCCTCTTTTTTGAAGTCGATTAAAAATGATTTCAAGTATTGAGGCTCCGCGTCTGCGTCCCCACTGCGCTATCGAGGCTTTAGTTGTCCTTGAGAGCCAGTAATTCAAGGTTAGCCTGAACAACACCTTAAACTGCATCATCACTTATCATCAGACAAATAGTAGGTAAAGACTAGCCTACAAAAAAACCTCCTGTTGAAGTCCAACATATTACTAATCATTTCTGGCATGCAATTGCACACAAATTGTTATGTAATTGAACATCAGGCAGTTAGCATAAATGTTAGTTATTATATTATATTAATTGTGATTTAAGATTTTTTATTTCTCGTAAGAATAACAATATTCACTCACAGAGAAACACATTAAAAACAAAGTGAAATTAAATACCGGATTGCACAGTGTACACGAAATAAAATAGTTACTTAATAATATATCTATAATAGTTACTCACTTACGATATTTACAAACAAAAAAAGCAAAACACAATTCAAATACTCACTCCTCACTCGGCAAGTCGACATCCCCAGACTGCATTTAATAAATTGATGATTGGAATGTATTTTATTATCAATACCATTTTAGAAAACATCAATGTCTAAGGCACGCCTAATATACAGAACAGAATAGATAATATGTCATAATATCTACCCTCATTTAAAAATATGATCCAAAAGGCAGTGCACGTCGTGTTGTGAGCCAGTAACTCAGTTAATTAATTATCATAAGTACCTATATAATAAATTATTTTAATATAATCAGTGATTTTCAATTTCAAAGTTAATATAATAATTAAAAGAATATATAATTCCAAAAAATAAATCCTAAAATGTAAAATTACTGAGTCGAATTATTATTATATTAAATTTAAGTGGCCGGTGGGGTGCCAGGCTAGAATGTCACCCCATCTCAACCCGAGGGTGTAGTAAGAGGCGACTAAGAGTAACCCACCAGAAGGTGGGCAGCAGCGCTTTCTGAGGAACTGATATCTTACACTGCGATCCCCAAGACGCCTGTCAAGCGTGAGAATTATGGCAAACCCGCCCATGATGGGGGAGGCTGTGTTTAGCAGTATACCATCCGGCTTATATAGTATATTCATTTCTTATAATTTAGGTACTCTTGCTTGGTATAGTAGCATTTTGTATTTTTTTTATTTCTAGAACTCGTTTCTGTCTTGCTATGGTCAGATACAGTTTTCAGGAAATCAAGAATTAGAATCAGAGCTATGTATTTCAAGTGTTGTAATTACTCATTACTAGGTAAAGGTTGTATTTTTTACAAAGTTTCAAATTTCATAGTTGATAATGATAATAACTTTAATTATTTCAGATGGAAAAGATAACTTCCAGCAAGACTTGAACCCGCAACCCCAGAATACCGTTCTGGTGCATTTCCATATATATATATATTAGATTTTCGAAGATAGATGTAATATATATATGTTGTGGCTAGGATGCAGTTCTCGAGGATACAGCTTCCGTTTAGCCGTAGACTACGTAGAGTCTACTTTGTGCTATGGTCCACCTGTGTGTCGTGAATCGTGAGTTTTGTTGTCGTATTACTTAGTTTACAACACGTGTAGGTACTTATTATGATTTTCTACTCACAATGCTGAGTTTAAAATACTTTATTTTTATTTTATTTTATGCTCGATAGGTTAGCGATTGACCACGATCTCAACTAATGGTAAGTGATTATGTGATCGAAGATGTTGTTCAGGCTAACCTAGAATTACTGGCTCTCAAGGACAGCTGTTGGAACACACCGTTAGGTGTTTGGCGACAGATTTTCTACTTGAGGGTGGTAGCCAGCCAGGCGAGCATTTTCAAAATGCCTACAACCATGCTATAACGACTGCCATCCTAAGACGACGGCTTAACGTGCCCTCCGAAGCACGTGCACGCTCAGTAGTAATGTCACTAGAGGCCACCCATCCAACTCACAACCGCGGCGGACGTTGCTTAACTTTGCTGATCGGCTAAGAACAGCTAACTTCGCTACGAGCGCTTCAATAATGACTTTAATCATATGTTTAATAGTTACCAAATGAAGGTACAAACGCGAAAAAACTGTTAAAATGTTGAAATTTCCCGCCAAAAGCGTCAGTAGTTAATAAAAACAAATCGAATTATCTACCTACATCCTACCCAGAAGTAATGCCTCGTGCTTTCCACAATGAATAATGCAATCTCCAGGATGAGGCCGTCTCGTCGCTTCTTGCTGCGTCGTGACCAGACTCGCAGCTTCCGGGTTCCTCACAGCATTACCATTACAATATCATATATATGTTTTCTGTATACATATCGAGGTCACATCTTGTTTAGCTCGCTGCATTCGAAATAATATTGTAAGGACTTATTGAAGTAGTGATAGCTGACCGGTAATAGCTATGGACTGCCGTGCCGCAGGTCCTGCTTCGATCCCCACCGCCAGCTTAAGGTTCACAGTATGGCGGAAGGGCATTTTGCGACTTTTTGGAAGGCTAAGTAGTTTTATTTTTATTTTTTTATTGCTGATAGGTAAGCCATTGACCGCAATCTCACCTGATGATAAGTGATGATGTGGTCGAAGGTGTTGACAGGCCTAACCTGGATTTACTAACCGTTTCGAAGTTATGGTGGAATAAAGAAACTCACAAACATACATATATGAACCCTGAAAACATAACACATCTTTTTTTGGGCAGTCGTGTAACAATTAATAAGCAAAGTACCTACTTACTGCTTTTCAAAATATTCACCGTTACATTTTAAACAATTTTAATTCGTTCAAAGCATTTTTGATAACACGAAAACCATTAATTACTCTGAGGGCATGCTTTTCACGAACTGGTTGAAAGCTATCACCATATATTATGTGCCTGTAATTTCACTGGCTCTCAAGGACTGCTGCCGGAACACACCGTTATGTGCTTGATGACGGATTTTCTATTTGAGGGTGGTCGCTAGCCAGGCGGGCATTCGCATAATGCCCTTCCACCATGCGGCGAAGCTCAAGCCCGCGGCGGCATTCGAACCATGGACATGCTGTGCGGCAGTCCATGCCGCTGAGCCTTCACTGCTTCAAAAAAAAGTGCCAGAAATGAAAGTTTTAAAGTAGGGACAAGATAATAGGTCACTTTTGACATTTCATCAAAATTCAACAACGTAACCTTGTAACGGCGGGCATAAAATAAGAACTGCACAATTGCTTAACTTTTTTCAATTACGTTTACATATTTATTGTAATAATGACCGATACGAGTAATTTTACGATTTCCTTTCACTAATAAACCATTCTAAACATAATAAACAATTTCTGATCTAAAGAACTAAACGTCGTTACAATGTTGCGTCAGTCAACCCTTTTTCTTTAACTTTGATGTTTTTAAAGAGTGGTTTGAGAAGCTGCTAGTCAGCTTAGAAAACCCATCGAAAATTATAATGGACAATGCTCCGTATCATTCTGTACAAGTTGATAAACCACCAACTCAAGCAAATAAAAAGCAAGAAATTGTCTCGTGGCTGGTAAGAAATGGTGTGGAGGCAAGTCCAACTTTATTAAAAGTTGAGTTGTTAAATCTGGTAAAAGCAACTAAGCCGTCCAAGCTCCGCTATGTAATCGATGAACTAGCCCTAGAGCATGGACACGAAGTTATTCGATTGCCTCCCTACCATTGCCAGTACAACGCCATCGAGCTTATTTGGGCACAAATAAAGGGTCATGCAGCGCGGAACAATACTGAACCACCCTTCAGTACTGCTAAAATGATGACTCTGCTACAAACTGCATGTGCAGAAGTCACTACAGAAGACTGGCGAAAAGTCGTGGAGAAGACAAAGAAAATAATTTTACAAGATTTTGAACGAGATGTGAGAATAGACAATATTATTTAAAATGAATTAATAATATCTCTGAGTGCTGACAGCAGTGATGAAGATAGCAGTTCCGATAGTTCAAGTGAATAAAAGCAATTTTTTTGTTAAATTACGTAGGTAGGTACTTGTCTTATTTTGCTCCTTTAATTTATGAAAGAAAAAATAATAATGGGACAGGGATTCGCATGATCATTTTTAAAATTCACATATGTTTCAAGTCTGTATCGATTCATTCGATTCATTCATTTAATCGATGTTTTTAAGCAGGTCACCTCACTATGAATATAAAACTGACATCTATCAAAAGTGACCTATTATCTTGTCCCTACTTTAAGTATTTACCATGGAAGTAATAAGTACTACGTACAACAGGAAGGAGCTGTTGTCGTAAAATTGAAGCCGAACGAGAGCTCAGTAACTGTACCTCTTATCCCTTTCTGGCGATGGTGACCATATTGAAACATGATTTAAGGACAATAATTACAAAAACTGATTTGTGATATGACGTCAGCATATCATTGCTTCAGATGGATTTTAATCGAAGATGCTAATGATAAACTTGCCCTATAAATACAAATAAATGCCAAAACAAATATTTATTTTTTAAAAATCACATAGAACATTTTTAACTATACATTAATTACAATAACGTTGTTTTAATGGTATGATCTAATTTTATGGTATAGTTATTGACATTGACAACTGTGCTAGGTCGTACCTGTGTTACAGTTGTCGAATGTCTTCCTCCAGTGCAGCAACATTCTTGGGTATTTAAAATAGGCACATAAAACATGTTTTTTAATAAACACATCATCCATCTCACTGGAGTAAAAAAATAAAAAAACACTATACATGTAGGATAGACAATTTTACAGCAACAGTAAACTGTATAAGCTTAGCAATACTCCGATCGTCCCATTAAGGCAGATAGCAACATTTGCCTATAGAGCACTATACATTTACCCCCTTACTTATAAAAACATCCGCTATGTAGTTGCTAAGTAATGGATAACTAAACAGTGTTTAAGTAATGCTTAAATATTTCTTACTTATAAACGCTACATAGCACCTGTTTAGCTAAGCAATGGATAATGAGGTCGAACGTATTTTAAACTGACAACATTGTACTAAAAAGTATAATGAATGACCTAAATGGCCAAATAGCATGTATCTAGTGCTAAATATCTTGAAATTAAAAAGTAAATATAATACTTTTCTTTGTATAGTACCACCAACTTAACTGTGCAGTTTTCGAGGGCGCTACTGGTCAAGGAAATCAACTACGAACTGTCAGAATTTGAAGGAATGTTGTAGTTCTTTTTTCTACCACTTGAACAGATAAGTTGGTGGGTCTGTAACTAAATCAGCTGATCAGAAATATGGGCGCCATCTTGTTACTTAAAATTTAAACAAGGGTGGGACGGTGTTTAAATTGACAGCTGATTTAAGCAGTACTTAGGTACTGGATAAAGTTATGTAGCGTTTATGAGTAAGAAATTTTGCTAATCAGCGGCTAAGTAATGTTTAAAATTTAAGTAGCGTTTATAAGTAAGGCTGTTACTGTTTTTGCTTGCTTTTCACACTCACGTCATATAGGCAGGCCTGGTTCACTCCGCACTTTAGGTACAATGCTACAAGTACAAGCGCGGCTGCAACAAGTCGCGTTTACTCTACAAGGGTTGCCGGGCGCCGCCCGGAACGCACGTCTTCTCACTTCAACGCGCCGTATTTCGTGTTGGTGTTTGTTAGGCTGTTTACGTACCTAGCAGCACAGAATAATAGGTTAGTACCTATTAGGTACTATTAGGTAGGTTGGAATGAGGGCAAGATTATACAGCATTGCATTTGGCTGCATAAATAATAACAGAGGTTTGAACATCACTTTTTTCTCAATTTCAAAAGACATCGAAAGGTAAGGAAACGTACGCCTTCCTAGGTAGGTATATATAACCTATTGTTTCTAATGTTAACTTATTACCTACTTTTTTAAGATTTCATACACCTAGGTAGTGCCAGTTGTGCTTTAATGGGGACAATAAGTGTAAAGTACGCAAAGCAAAGTTTACTTGGCCGTTCTTAACAGATCAGCTAAGCAATTGTCAGCTACTAACAATTAAGTAACGTCCACCGCGGTCATGACTTGGATCGGTAACCGCTATTGACATTACTACTGAGCACTTCCGTGCTTTGTAGGGTACGTTAAGCCGTCGACCCAATTGTTATCTTACGATCGCAGTTATTATAGCATGGAGGCAGGGCAATTTGCGAATGCCCACCTGTGTAGCTTCCCTCCAGGAGAAAATCTGTCGCCAAGCACCTAACGGTGTGTTTCGATGGCTGTCCAATTAATTAGTTAAGAAAAGCAGTTTAGTTTACATTTAAGTTTAATTCTAAATCAGACATTGCTAAATAAAACAGTCTTGTGAAGTTTCTGCCGCAAACCCAGCTTATTCCTTATATGTTTCACTGATTCTAATTTTGCATTATGAGTTAAACTATGAATTCGCTAACGCCTTCACCAATTGAATATCATGTGGATCTTCAAATATATATTGAGGAGGTTGTGGTGGATTTTTTCCATAACATTAGGATCTTTAAGAAATCTGAAATTGAAACGAAGTGATTTTAATAGAGAAAGGAATTAAAAAATGCATAGGTATTTAATCTTGAACTAGGACTGGATAGTCATGCATGGTCACCGTAATTCATCACTAACAAATTATGTTTAAAACTATTACCTGTGAAAAGATAAACCACAATCAGGATAATAATCAATTCCGCAAGCCTCCACGACAAAAATATTCCCCATTTTAACTAAAATTCTTCCAAAATATCACACAATCAAAAAACAATCCGCCATTAAAGTCCGAGTCTGCGATTTCAAGTGGGGTTGTCAGGTCAGGTGTCCGTAATTTCATACAAATAAAAGAAAACCTATCCGCTACAGCAAAATTTTTGCGTTAATAAGGCTTTACACGTAGCAACAAAAAATATTGCTTTAACATATCGGTAATCAATTATTATTTATATTTAGAAACATTTTAGAAGTAAATGGTTTTACGTCATTACATAACATCAATCACATATTTTTCTACAAACAACGAAAGGATTGAAATCAACTTAACTCTGGCAACTCTAGGTCACTGTTAGAACGAGACACAGGGTTCAGTGGTTACCCTCTCACTCGGCTTCATTTTTATTTTGCGCGCAACAAGACTCTTACGCCCTTAGCATAAGGTTTTATTTTCTTTATTTTAGCTGTAAGATGTACAGATAGAGCTCATTCCTGTTGTACGTAGTACTTATTACTTCCATGGTATTTACACTTCGGAACGTAAGTTGTCAAAAAGTGAACATTTTGTTCTCTCAGACCGAACAGGCTGACAAAACGTGATAGCAACTGAATAAGATTCTGTTGGATCAGGTAATATTGCAAGGTGGATGGAAGATTTTCGACTGGAAATTGGAATTGCCGCTTTTGCCATTTACAATTAAAAACTTTTTTTAAATATTAATTATTTGAAAGCTTTTGTTAGACCGTGGAACAAATTGTATATATTTGGAGCGGCGATATTGCGGCTTATATACTTATTAATAACAATTCCTTTATAATAATATCAGTCAAGTGCGTGTCAGACTCGCATAGAGGTAAATTCAATTTTAATTGTAGTTTTAAAGGAAATCTCTACATTCAGTTTTTTTTTAATATTAGCTGTGTAAAACGCTCTCAATATTTAGGTATATTAAAAACCATAATTGTAGGTTTTGCCGTTTGTACTGCAGAATGGGTCTTTCCTTTTAAAGATTTACCGACAAAAGTTAAGAAAAATCGAAGGGTTGGTAAGAATATGGTGGCGTCTTTTTGCGGCTAATCAGGGCATTACACAAGAGTATCGCTTGAAGACTTAAGGACAGTGACCACAGATTGGTACGTCAACACTTCTTTGCCCAGTCTTAGAAAAAGTTCGCGAAAAGCGTCCTTGGAGCAATGTTGTCCTTCACCACGATAACGCGTCCTCACATTCCGCTAAGGTAACTTAAGCGTATTTGAAGGCTTCAAAGGTAGAACTGGTGACGCATACGCCATACAGCCCAGTCTTCGCACCTTGCCTCTTCTTTTTGTTTCCTAAAATTATAGACAATCTTAAACAGTGTCCGTTCACGCCTTCGTCGAATTGTCGGACTACTGCCTGATCCGGAGTTCACTGTCAGTAACACGCCTAACTCGCCCGTCGTTTCGTGGTCTGTTCGTGTGGCACGAGTGGTCGGCAGATTGAGACGGGATGCGGCCTTTTTTTGCATCCTACCGTTAAGGCAAAACTTGGTTTTTCACCGGTTTTTTTTTGTTATTGTGACGAAACAAGCCCTAGGCCCACCTGATGTCGTTTCGTCAACGACGAATTGCACTGCGCCCGTCACCTTGAGACATAGTCGTTAAGTCTCATGTGCCTGTAATTTCACTGGATCTCAAGGACTGCTGCCGGAACACACCGTTGGTGCTTGGCGACAGATTTTCCACTTGAGGGTGGCAGCTAGCCAGGCGGGCATTCGCAAAATGCCCTTCCACCATGCACGGTTGAAGGAACCTTGAATAAAAGAGCATATTCTCTCATCAATGACCGGCAACGCGTCCTTAGACCTCTGGGTGGGGTTTTCTTTTATTCTTTACCGACTCGAATGAAATTTTATCATTTGTCATCATATTTTAATGTTTTTTACCATAACGTAATCAAATTAACGTTTGAATGTTATACCATTTTTCCAATAGAGCAAAATTAAAAGAACACGATTACATTAGTATACCTATACATATTACCGACTCAGTTGCTTTTTTTTTTATTAGTATATAGTAGGTTGTCCGCTATAATAGCCCATCATTCTTTTAATATTTCAACGGGCTACTATGTATAATTATTATTAATTTCTTTGCGAGTAGGATGGGTAGTTGCGGATTTAGTAAAAGGGGTCATTTTTTTAGTACAGAATCCTAATCAAATGTCTTGTTGCGATCCTCGACTACATTCTTCATGGATACCAAACTTCATCAAAAACGGTTCATCAATTAGCAAGTAATTAATTTATTTTCCACGTAATGAGTTCATAGCTTCTACTCCTGCATTATGAATAATGAATAAATATACAAGATTTTGGACTATTATCATTAATATTATACCAATATATTTGAATCAATGATGGCCGAGCAGCGAGTAATAGCTATGGACTGCCGTGCCGCAGTTGGTTGTTTCGATCAGCACCGCCGCCGGCTTGAGCTTCACGGCATGGTGGAAGGGCATTTTGCGAATGCCCGCCTGGATAGCTGCCACCCTCAAGTAGAAAATATATCGCCAGGCACCTAACGGTGTGTTCCGGCAGCAGTCCTTGAGAGCCAATGAAAGTACAGGCACATATGTCTCAAGGTGACGGGCGCAGACGAATTCGTCATTTGCGATTAAATGCATCTGTTCTAGGCAGAGGTTAGTCCGCTTAACATCAGGTGGGCATCAAGCTTGTTCCGTCACAATAACATAAAAAACAAGTTAGACGTCTGTAAGTGATACCGTTTTTTTTTTTTTGCTTGATAGGTAAGCCTTTGACCACTATCTCACCTGATGGTAAGTGACGATGTGGTCGAAGATGTTGTTCAGGCTAACCTAGAAGTACTGGCTCTCAAGGACAGCTGCCGGAATACACCGTTGGGTGCTTGGCGACAGATTTTCTACTTGTTACTATCGTTTTTACGGAGCATAGATGCATAATAACAAAAAAAGAACGGATTAAATATACTATGGTTTGGATCTTAATAAAAACGCCACGGAGCATTAAAATAAAAAAAAAACTCTTACGATGTCTCCAAAATAGTTACACCGATTCAGAGAGTACACAGGTCGGTAAGGTATCCCTTCAAGCAAGGGACCAATCTGTAAACAGTCAATGCTGTTAACACCCGCACAAAAAAGCCATCTGTTTTTACTCCCACCCTGAAATAGTTCCCAATTGGAAATGGACATGATTTATGGGCGTCGCCAATGGCCCATTTAGTCACGTGTACTCACCTCTATATTTAGAAATGTATCTTAACGTGGATATAGTCTTGTCGGTTGCGGGAAATTGGGGATTTAGAACACATTATTTGCCGACTGTCTCGTTACTGCAGTAGATAAATCTGTGAGACAGATAGATAACCAGTTTTTTTTCAATCTCAGTACATATTTACTGATATATAAGGTGGATATTAATAAATCAACAATACTGCGGGGGGTGTGAAATCAATAACTGTTTTTTTTGTTGTGACGGAACAAGCTCGAGGCCCACCTGATGTTAATTGGACTAACCTCTGCCTATAACAGATGCATTTCATCATAAGTCACGAATTGCACTGCGCCCGTCACCTTGAGACATAGTTATTCAGTATCATGTGCCTGTAATTTCACTGGTTCTCAAGGACTGCTGCTGGAACACACCGTAAGGTGCTTGGCGACAGATTTTCTGCTTGCGACCACCCTGTTCGCTAGCCATGCGCGCATTCGCAAAATACCCTTCCACCATGCGGTGAAGCTCAAGCTCGCGTCGGGATTCGAACCATGGACCTGCTGCGCGGCAGTCCATAGCCAATGCCCAGTGGCCATCACTGCTTCATGTCTGAATTCGTCAGAATAGGTACGTGAAACAACTTGCCCTAGTAATAGCGTCTTATTGACTTCGCGTAGCGTTCGTACGCGTGTGAATGGAGTTATAGTACCACCAACTTAACTGTACAGTTTTCGAGGGCGCTACTGGTCATGGAAATCAACTACAGACTGTCACAGTTTGAGGGAAAGTTTTAGTTCTTTTTTCTTCCACCTGAACAGATAAGTTGGTGGGTCTGTAGCCGCGTTTGTCACTATCATTCTCAAAGGCAACGCGCCACCGCTTAGATACTAGTTAGACTCATTTTGTGTATGTATAAATTAAACATGAGTGGAACACATTCAGGTATCGACTCCACTCCCCGCAGTATTGTAGATATAAGAATATCCACCTCAAGTATTACAAATGACGGCTTTATTGCTCATAGCGATCTGTTCCAGACAACAGTGTTTGGAAAGGAGCAGTATACACATAAAAGATTTTGCAGTAGTATAATAATTTAATCGAAAGAGGAGAGCTCCTACAAAACCGCAATTACAAAAAGGCGAGAGTGAGATTCTCACATGCGACCATTCGTCCTTGGGGCCAGGACATTCTATGAAAATAAGAGCCATCGCGTTAATGAACTTAATGAATCACAGTTTGAATAACTTCGTTATTATTTTTTAGACAGAGTGAAGGCTAATTTTGCAGTCCTTGAGAGCCAGTGAAATAACAGGCAAAATGAGACTTAACAGGTATGTCTCAAGGTGATGGGCGCAGTGCAGTTCGTCACTTGTGATGAAATGCATCTGTTATAGGCAGAGGATACCGCTTAACATCAGGTGGGCCTCACGCTTGTTCCATCACAATACCATAAAAAAAATGTAGGAAAACAGAACCTAAAAAAAACAGAACTGACTCCTTGATTGTCACTCGCCTACAATGCTGGCATAGTGGATGGTAACACCGGGAAAATCCTGGTCACCATCATCAATGTTGATGAACTTTAAATGGGAACATGACGTCTAACTAACCAACAAAAGTAGAATCATCAAGATTGTATGATCAACTAAAATTATAAAAAAATCGTAATCGCGTCGACTTGACAAAGGAGCCTCCTACTTTTTGAAAGTCTGCGAAAAATTTAAAATCGTTCCCGCTCATAGTACAAACATTTCGTTGTGTTCTGTTTTTGTAAGCCATTTCAATTTATTACTGAAACAAACCAAGCTATTGATACAAGCAATAATTGCTGAAATAATTAAAATACGAACAAGAGTCCATCTGTCGCTTTTCCATTATCTAGAAACTTTTTGCTACCTCCAAATGGCAACATTATGAGCACGAATTCAATTAGTACCTTTGTTTGTGTATCACTTTATTATTTTTTATTTTAATACCGTAGATTCTGTACTCGACGGGTACTACAGTTCGACCAACTCATCTGTTCAGGCGGCAGAAAAAAGAACTACAAAATTCCCTCAAATTGTAACAGTTTGTAGTTGATTTCCTTGACCAACAGCGGCCTCGAGAACTGCACAGTTAAGTTGGTGGTACTATACTTGTTTATTTAATACGGTCTTTGGTGAGAGGTGACAAAAGGAATGCGCTTACGCACGTCGCGTGGCTTAATCCGGCCTTTCCTGTCCGATTCGCGAGTCGAGACACGCTGAAATAACAACTGGAACATCTGTAAGACTGATTTATTGGATGACTGGTATTAATAGTATGATAGTTAGGTGATGACTTAGTAGTATATCTTAAATTCTTAGAACAAAGAGACTAATTTGTTTTTTTTTATGCTTGATAAGTTAGTCTTTGATCACTATCTCACCTGATGGTAAGTGATGATGTGGTCGAAGATGTTGTTCAGGCTAATCTAGAATTACTGGCTCTCAAGGACAGCAGCCGGATCACAACGGTAGGTGCTAGGCGACATATTTTCTACTTGAGGGTGGTAGCTAGCCAGGCGGGCATTCGCAAAATGCCTTACCACCATACTATAACGACTGCCATCCTAAGACAACGACCGGAAACTCATTCATTGATTAAAATAATTTTGGCAGGAAGTATCGTGTCGTTTATAATAGCAATAGACCAATCAAAAACATGACTGGCAAATGCAGAACGTGCGACGCCAATTCCTCACAATGCAGAGAAAAAAAAATTGACTAAAATATAAGATCTTCACTTGTACATACATGATAAACGTATTTATTATTTATCTTATCTTATCATTATACAAAGTTCCTCATCCAAATTAACGTGAAAAGATTTTAGGGTGATTTTTTTTCATAATTTCTGTTATGAAAAAATTATAAAAAAATATCAGTTCATTATCACCTCAAAACTGCACTGCTCATCTTGAATATGCTTTTGGGATGGAAGCACCTAATTTAAAAGCACCGTGAGGCGTTGGTAAGCAGAAGTGGTTCATGCCCGTGTTTTTACTTTTTTCATTTATATAGCTGATAGACTATCCTTTGACCACTATCTCACCTGATAAATAACCAGGAAAAATACCAACATCCATTACGTCTAGTGTTGAACAAGCCTCCAGTTCCCAAAATACCCACGCTTGGCAGGCGCCTTTATTATTTTTATTTATTGCTGCTAGACTAACCTTTGACACTATCTCACCTGATGGTCCACTTCATCACTTGATGATGAGGTCGAAAATGTTGTTCAGGCTACCCTGGAATTACTGGCTTTCGAGGATAACCGCCGGAACACACCGCTTTCATTGTAGTAGCTGTATTGTTGGTATATAGTTCCAAGTATTTTGTTAATAAAAGCATAGACCCGGTAAAAAAAGTGGATACTCAATACTCAATACTTTATTGTTTTCTGTAGTTAGACAAAGATGTTAAAAATAAGTAAAAGTTCATTACAGACCCTGTCGGGCACACAATAATTAGGAGAGAGGAGGATTAATAACACTCTTATTGGTCCAAATATAATAATAGTTAAACTGTTATTTATAAAAGTCATTACATGAAAATATATATTTTTTTTTTATAGGTGCATATTCCATCACTTTTCAAATCAAAATGAATAACAATACAATAAAAAATATGCAATATTTAGTAATTAGATACAAATTTATAATTTTATGTTTTGTCTAAAATGACAATTTAAATGGGTAAAAGCATTTATATACATATTTATTATTTAAACATTTTTATCGTTGAAATATTCCTCTACCGTGTAATAAGCTTTCTTAATTAATAATTGTTTTAAGTTTTGTGTGATATGTTTGTCATTATTTAGGTTTTTTATTTGAGTTTTTTATTTGTGGAATATTTGGAAAATTGTTACATGCCGGAAAGAAAGCAACATTGTGCTGCATAGGTGTCCTCAGGTGACAGCATACCAACAACAAGAAAGCTGATACATTTACTTCGTTTTTTTCTTTGAATATGCAGTGATAGCTCAGTGACATTGGCTATAGACTGCCACGCAGCAGGTCCATGGTTCGAATCCCGCCGCGGGCTTGAGCTTCACCGCATTGTGGAAGGGCATTTTGCGAATGCCCGCCTGGCTAGCGACTACCCTCAAGTAGAAAGTCTGTCGCCAATCACCTAACGCTGTGTTCCGGCAGCAGTCCTTGAGAGCCAGTACTTCTAGGTTAGCCTAAACAACATCTTCGACCACATCATCACTTACCATCAGGTGAGATAGTGGTCAAAGGATAACCTATCAGGCACAAAAAAAAAACGAGACTGAATAACTAGCAGTGCAATTCGTGACTTGTGACGAATAGCATCTGTTATAGGCAGAGGTTAGTCCGCTTAACATCTGGTGGGCCTCGAACTTGTCCTGTCACAATAACATAAAAAAACTGTCCTGTCTGAAAGCTCAAAGATTTTATGAGAGGTTTTACAGTTACGAGGCCGGAAGAGGCACTGATAGACTGATAGCCAGTTCCCGAAAAACATGCCCTCAGAGTAATTAATGGTTTTCGTGTTAACAAAAATGCTTTGAACGATTGAAAATCGTTTAAAATGTAACGGAGAATATTTTTAAAAGCAGTAAGTATGTATATTACTTTGCTTATTAATTGTTACACGACTGCCCAATAAAGGAGTGTTATGTTTTCAGGGTTCACGTATGTATGTTTGTGGGTTTTTTTTATTCCATCATAACTTCTAAATGGCTCAACCGATTTTAATGTTTGATATATCATTAGATTCGTCTTGATAGAAGATGATACTAGATGCATAAGAAAATAGAAAAAAAAAACTGGCGGATTTGAGACACACTATAGTGAGAAGAATTTTTTTTTCTCCAAGATCCATCGCGGGGGGATCAAAATGAAGGGCTAAAGGATTCAATAAATATATATAACTTGCAGTTTTAATTTTAATGGAACGATAAAATGCTAAACAGTTGTTTTTTTTTTTATACAGAACTGGTTTGCACTTGACCACTATCTCACCTGATGGTAAGTGATGATGCGATCGATGATAGAGCGCGCTTACCCAGAAGGTATCTATTCACTCGCGTTTTGATTATTATACTTGCACCATATTGTACTTAACCGGAAACACAGACTCAGGCAGGGTGTTCCATTCCCTGGCGGTTCGTATGATGAATGAAGACGCAAATCTTTTCGTTCGGGTAAATGGAACATCAACCATCTACATCAACCAATATGCAGTCGGGTTTTTTTTATTAATTTTTACTTGTTTTATTAATGAGTTACGCAAAACTTTAAGTATGCCCCTCGTAGAGTTTTAATTCTTTACTAATTTTACCAGGTGGTGGGTCATTTCAGGAGGATCCCGTCTTGGTGGGTACCACCGTAGTGTCAGATATTCTGGCTCAAAGCAGTTGTGTGCAAACACTGTGTTTAGGGGAGAAGGGCAAGCAATATAGTAATAACTGGGCAAACGAGACAATAATTATTGTCTCGGAATGACGAGCGCAGTGCGATGTCAAGCAAAAAAGCAAAACGAGGATTGTGACACTGCAACTGTAATAGACAGGCGTGATGCTCACCACCATAGTCACTTCGAAACATAAAAAAGCAGTCGAAAGTTTGTGTGTATGCATGTATGTAATACCACTAAACTCATCAGTTGTACGGTAAAACATTTACACATTTTTAGACCACAAAATTTCTCGTCTTGCATGGGAATCGAACCAACGTCCAAATTCAAATTTTACGCACCGGTACACCTATGAGGATTAAAGTAATATAATTAGAGCACCAAATTTGGCTCAGTCGAAGGATCCTTCGAAAGCCCAGTGGTTTATTTATTTATAGCTGATAGGCTAGCCTTTGACCACTACCTGGGCCCCAATTCTCTTAGCTATTGACCAAACGCCACACTACGGCGATGCTTCTGCGATCGAACTGTCAAATTCGGAAGTCTGCTAAGTCTAGCTCCTAATCGCAGTTGTATAGCAATCGCGTCGCTATCGTATGGCTGTGATATAGTTTGCAAATTTTGCCACTGAAATAATAATGAAAACTTTTATCAATTAAGCATCAGTGAAAACATCAATACAGTGGTTTTCTAGCAAATAACACATTATATTTTAATCATTTAGCTATTTTTCTATTTAAAATCTATGCCACTGTAGCAACGCAATCGCAACAAAATTGCTTACAGCATACCAAATATGTCAAAAACTATTGATAGGATAAAATCGTTCACCATTATCTGACGTCTAGTGTGAAACAGGTCATCAGCGCTAAATTCAATCTGCTGTCTATGTATAAATACTAATTGATAGTACACTTTGCAAAGCCGACGCGCCTGTCAGAAGAGGTAAAATCCTTATATTGCCCGTATCGAGGTGTAATTGGGCAGCTGTGTACGATTTATATATTAAATTTTGCATGGTGGTAGGGCATTTTGCGAATGCCCGCCTGGCTAGCTACCACCCTCAAGTAGAAAATCTGTCGCCAAGCACCGAACGGTGTGTTCCGACAGCTATCCTTGAGAGCCAGTACTTCTAGGTTAGCCTGAACAACATCTTCGACCACATCATCACTTACCATCAGGTGAGATAGTGGTCAAAGGATAACCTATCAACCATAAAAAAAAAAAAAAGGAAGCCACTGACTTGCGATCGAACCTAAATAGCGGGCAGACTACGGATACTGTCAAAAACTACAATTTTCATGCAATTTAGTTGCGTTAACGCCGTTCAATAGCTAAGAGAACCGGGCCCTTGATGGTAAGTGATGTGGTCAAAGATGTTGTTAAGGCTAACCTAAAATTACTGACTCACAAGGACAGCTGCCGGAACATAGCGTTAGGTGCTTGTTGACAGATTTCCTACATGACGGTGGTATCTAGCCAGGCAGACATTCTGAAAATGCCCTACCACCATGCTGTAACGACTGCCATGATAAGACAACAAACGGTACCGACGGCTTAACGTGCCCTTCGAAGCACGGAAGCGCTAAGTAGTAATGTCACTAGCGGTCACTAAAATAAACTTAGCTGATCGGTTAAGAACAGCTAGGCAAACTTCGCTACGAGCGCTTCAAATACCTATAATATGGAGGCCAAAATGTACGTGGAAACAGTCACATAGGAGACTATTTATACCGTTTTATACCGTTGCAACTCAAATCCACAATCCAGGTCACGAGCTGCTCCACCCCATTCCCGTCCAGTATAAAATTACCAAAGTCTCATTAAGTCGTGGTTAATTTAACTTACGCCTAATTTAATGCTTTTTGCTCGCACTCCAATCACATTATATAGATTGAAACGTCAGTTTGGGCGTTTCGGGCGAGGTGAAAGGCGTTATTGGCGCTAAATACCGGTAGGTCGAGTACTTTTAAGTTAGGTTATTCAAGAATGCGGAATCAGAAATTTTGTTCGAAATAAACATGCACCTGATATTTTAGTTAATTGTCTCTGGTGCAGAAGTGACATTCAGATGATAGGATTTCTTTTTTAATTTTGATCTAAAAACTTAATAACACATCATCTGTAATTGAGTTATAATTAGAATTTATAATAATATTATTATTATTTATAATGTGTAGTTGAGTTTTTGTGTTCAGTTCAGCAGTGGGCAATCCGGCTGATACAGTGTACTGTATAACACAGCTACGCTCATTAAGGAGGGTTTGCCATAATCCCCACGCTTGGCAGGCATCTTGGTGATCATCTTGTGTTAAAATTGCCATTGGTTTTTAATATCAATTACCGAGAAATGACTCAAATCTTTCTGTGGGAGTCGATCTTCAAGACGCCTGTCAAGTGTGGGAATTACGAGAGACTCCTCTCTTTCTCCAATGGGTGATATTGCTGATGAAAATCAGGCATCGTAATTGTTATATCCTCTTAACTCATATATTTTATTAATATCTCTAAGGCGTACACTATTTCTTATATAATAATATTTTTTTTTAGATTCAGTGCGGCTTAAAAACAGTGTCTCACAGTATGATAGGCGTCAGTGTTATTGTGAGAAGTTACCGTTTAACTCAAAGGCTCACCTGATCCTCGTGCGTTTTCTGACACAATCCCAAAAAAAAATGTACTGTGTGACACTTTTGTTCTGTGTCTCGTAGTAAAAGATAAGACCTATTTGGAGCTAAATAAAAAAAAAAATTAAAAAAATCATCTAAAAATGTTTGTTAGGACTAGCAGAAGTCAACCCTAAGAGGTTGTTAGCATTTTACCAATAACCCTGTATATTAAGGCGCTGACAAGTGCTAAATAGAAAGCTATTTAGCACTTGACAGCGCTAAAAAAATATGTTCAAAAACAGATTTTTGGCAAAATGTATGCAGTTTGTACCAGTAAGAAAATTATATGTTGTTTTTGATCATATTATCTAAGCACAAGAAAAGTCCGAAACACATTTCCTTAAAAATTTAACGATAGAATAAAATAGCAAATTTGACTCTAAATTACGCTTTTACCGTAAATATCTTAATTCATATTAATGTGTATGAATATATAATATAAAAATAGCAAAACCTTATCATGAGGGACAAGATAAAGTCATATTTTCGATTTACTTTACTAATTTTGTGTTATTAAGCTTTCTTTCGGATTTTACCTAAACTGATCGCGATTTCACCATCGCTGCCTCTCTTTCACTCCTTTGCAGTCCGATAGTGCCAAAATTTCAGCATTTGACAGCGTCTTAAGGATTTATCTACTAGCGCACAGCATTAGTCCCCGCAATCAAAACACTTAAAAAGTTAACGAGATCCCACCGTCGACGGCTCATCTCCGTCAACCTATCATTCGCAAACCTCTTCAGCAATCACCATCTTTGTACCTTCCGACACATCCCGTATTCTCTTTGTAATAAGGTCGAAGATAACTCAATGTCAGCTGAAGGAAGATGTCGAATCAGAGATTGTTGAATGAAGTGCTTGACTTGATGACCCATCGAGATTTATCGTATTGATTATGGTGGTTACAATGTATCGTTTGAATGAGAAATTGTATGTACTCTTTACATGTACAGATGTGAGAGTCAGTGAAATTACAGGCACATGAGTCTCAAGGTGACGGGCGCAGTGCAATTCGTGATTTGTGAAGAAAAATATCTGTTATAGGCAGAGGTTTGTCAGCTTAACATGTGGGCCTCGAGCTTGTTCCGTTACAATAACAGTCTGAAAGTCCACAACTTTGCGATTTTCACGGCATTTTCTACCTCGCACTGGCACAATATGGAACCAGCTGCCAGGTGCAGTATTTCCGAACGGATACGACTTAGGAGCTACTTAGAACTTAGGACTTAGGAGAGAAGACAGAATATTCCGTCCTCAAAGGCCGGCAACGCATCCTCGATACCTCTGGTGTTACGGATGTTCGTGGGCGCACGGTGATCTCTTACCACCAGGTGAGCCGCCTGCTTGTTTGCCCTCCTATCCCATAAAAAAAACATAAAAAAAACATATACAGTGCACAGAGTATTACGATCTATGACATTAACCCACTTCAACAATAGGAGGAGTTGCTCAATACGTCTGTTTTTTTATGTTTGTTACCTCAGAACTTTTGACTGTGTGAACTGATTTTGATGGTTCTTATTTTATTTGAAAGCTGATGCTTGCCGTGAGGTTCCATTTAAATTTCATCAAAATCGGTTAAGCTGTTTTTGAGCTACACTCCAATAACTGAAAATTATTTTCCTATCTTGATGATATAGTCATTGACAGTGAATGTCAATCGATCCCATAAGTAGCAAATATTTTTTTTTATCAAATAATGGAACCAACTTCAACACTCAAATGTGTGAAATAACTTGTCGAAGTCGGTACCATGCGCATAATATTGTGATAATAGGTAAGTACTTTTGTAACATCATGGTACCGATATTAACAAGTTATTTCACACATTTGAGAGTTGAAGTCCGTTCCATTTTTTAGTATTTTTTTTAATGCTGTGCTCCACTTTGACCACTGTCTCGCCTGCTATACGTTGCCGGAAGGACTGAGTCCACTTGTCTGTACGCCGCCGCCTGTTTAGTTTATGTAACAATGGTCTCAAGACCAGGTGGTAGGTCTCCTACCTCTCTCGTGGCAGGTAGGACCAAGTTCAGACAGACGAAGCCTAATTCTATGGTCTTTTTATAGTACGGAAACCTACAAATATGTTGTCATTTCAGCTACCAGTGGTGATTGTGCACAAGATATAAAAAAGAAAGGAGAAACCTTTGCTAACCGCTTCGAAGATTAATATTACTTTGATATTTTTTATGTTATCGTCTTAAAATACCGTAATCAGATAATTATCTATTTTTGTGAAAAAAGTCCATCTTCTTCCTCTTTCTAAGAGAAGAGAAATTGCGGACTTAACGTACCTTCTTAAAATTACCTCGAATTCCGTTGATAGTTCAGAACTAAGTAAAATTAATATACAGGGACACTCCAAAGTGTTAAGGTTTAATTCCCCTATAAATGTCCCAAAGATTATCACTAACTATAGAAAGAATTCGTATTTATTGAGAGCAAGTAATAACTTTAATGATTTATGTAAGTATTCTGTACAAGCATAGCGTCGGCTAGGCGACTAGTAAGCAGAGAGTTTTGAATAATTATTATGTTATAATTAACCTTAATTAATTAAGTTGTGGTCTTTCATGTTCACAATATTTATAATTACTGTATTACCTAGCCGTGATGACCTTTAATTGCCTTCATGTTTTATAAGTACTTTTTCTAAAATTATATATTGTTGTTGGTCGTCCTAAGATAAATAAACAAATATGTTTCTGGTTGCAAATTGCTACTTTTAGCTTCTGTGGCATTGCAATCATATCATCGTTTCTTCATACAAAGTGGTATCGTAAATCGTGTAATAGACCAATAATTTTGCGCGTTACACGATTGTTCCGCGGTCGCCGCGCACCTGTTTGGCGTCTGGCCAGCTCGCCGCTCAGCAGCTAATGTACGACAATACAGTTCAACATTATGTGTTGATAGACACTGAGTAAATGACACAGACATTACGATCATTTTATTTTATTTTTTAGATCATAACACTCCTGTTTGTCCCGGAAGGGGTTTGCTTGCCTGATGGTAAGTGATGATGTGGTCGAAGATGTTGTTCAGGCTAACCTAGAATTACTGGCTCTCAAGGACAGCTGCTGGAACACACCGTTAGGTGCTTGGCGACAGATTTTCTACTTGAGGGTGGTAGCTAGCCAGGCGGGCATTCCCAAAATACCCTACCACCATGCTGTAACGACTGCGATCCTAAGACGACCGGGACCGACGGCTTAACGTGCCCTCCGAAGCACGTGCACGCTCAGTAGTAATATCACTAGCGGTCACCCATCCAACTCATGACCGCGGCGGGAGTTGCTTAACTTTGCTGATCGGTTAAGAGCAGCGTAGCAAACTTAGTTACGAGCGCGTAGTACGACGAGTAAAAATACGGGACAAATGAGGCATAAGAACTAACGTCTTGGAGTGACGACCACAGTGCAGTGTCGAGCAAAACGAAAATGGCGACACTGCAACGGCAATAGATAGGCGTGACGCTTACCATCACGCGGACAGCTTGTTCTTTTCCTCGCTTCGTAGTATAAAAATAAGATATCAATATACTTGGCAATTGAACACGGAGGAAAATTTCTAAGTCCATACTTCCATTTTTCGTTTCACAGTGCTAATCTTTACTGCCATATTAATACAGTGACACATTCGTTCAACAATGGTTTCCGGGGTTCAATCCCCGGCTGCACACATATGTTATTACTTTGTTTTGTTACAGAATATTCTTAATTACAGATGACAATAAGTTCGCACCACATAAAACATCTTTTGAAGCGCCCATAGTGAAGTTTGCTTAGCCGTTCGGCAAAATTAAGCACGTCCGCCGCGGTCTTGACTTGGATAGGCTAGACCGCAAGTGACATTACTACTGAGCGTACACGTGCTTCGGAGGGCTCGTTAAGCCGTCGGTCCCGGTTGTTGTCTTAGGATGGCAGTCATTTTAGCATGCTGGTTAGAGCATTGGGAATGCCCTGGCTAGCAGCACCCTTAAGTAGAAAATCTGTCGCCAAGCACTTAACGGTGTATTCCGGCAGCTGTACTTGAGAGCCAGTAATTCTAAGTTAGCCTGAACAAAATCTTCGACCACATCATCACTTACCATCACTTCACTTTGGAAACTATCGCGAGTTTTATCCATATTAACTTATTAGGAACCGGCTAGGACCCGCGTTATATTTACCGGAAAGATTCCGACCAGTTTCGGACTGTTTTGAAGTCCTTCGTCTGGGAGTCACGATTGCGCGAAGCGACGAGCACGGGCCTCAGCGCGTAACTGAGTTACGCGCTCATATATGCATATTTACGCGGAATCTTTCCGGTAAATATAACGCGGGTCCTAGCCGGTTCCTAATAAGTTAACACTTACCATCAGGCAAGCAAACCCCTTCCGGGACAAACAGGAGTGTTATGATCTAAAAAATAAAATAAAATGATCGTAATGTCTGTGTCATTTACTCAGTGTCTATCAACACATAATGTTGAACTGTATTGTCGTACATTAGCTGCTGAGCGGCGAGCTGGCCAGACGCCAAACAGATGCGCGGCGACCGCGGAACAATCGTGTAACGCGCAAAATTATTGGTCTATTACACGATTTACGATACCACTTTGTATGAAGAAACGATGATATGATTGCAATGCCACAGAAGCTAAAAGTAGCAATTTGCAACCAGATATCAAAGTAATATTGATCTTCGAAGCGGTAAGCAGAGGTTTCTCCTTTTTTTATATCTTGTGCACAATCACCGCTGGTAGCCGAAAGGTCAACTTATTTGTAGGTTTCCTTACTATAAAAGAACCGGCCAAGTGCCAGTGGGACTAGTGCGTGAAGGGTTCCGTACCATTATCTGCAACCTAATTTTGCAAGTACAGACACTTTTCGCAGTGTCCGATTGAGCTGGGTAGGTACGGCGAAAACCTCTTTTATTGTATGGGAGCCCCTTAATTTTTTTTTTTTTTGACTGGCGGTCTGACCGTATTAAACAAATACTACAAACTACAGCTACTACAATACTACAGCTACTACAGTAAAAGCATTTGGACTCATAGGGAGTCCAAATGCTCTAGCCCACTATCAGTTGGCAGCGTGCCCAGCATGCTGGCAGCCGTTGCAGTTGCCCCGTTGAATTGCAATTATTATTTTAATTAATTATATTTAAAAAGAACATAAAACTAAATATTATGTGAATAGTTAAAGCGTCTACCTGTCACAGTTATTAGTATCGAGCAAGAAACGGTAAAAAAAACAAGTTTGTTATTATTGTATGGGAGCCCCACTTAAATATTTATTTTATTTTATTTTTAGTATGTGTTGTTATAGCGGCAATAGAAATACATCATCTGTGAAAATTTCAACTGTCTAGCTATCACCGTTTTCTTGAGATACAGCCTGGTGACAGACGGACGGACGAACAGCGAAGTCTAAGTATTAGGGTCCCGTTTTTACCCTTTGGATACGGAACCCTGAAAAGGAACCATAGAACTAAGCATCGTCTGTCCGAACTAGGGCTGTATCTTTGGAATGGTAAAAGGTAGTCGGTTCAAATATTTACAGAAAATATAGTACAGTGGATTGCTTAACAAATAAAAATATTAACAAATGGAAGTCCGAATACAAGAAACGCGCACTTGAATTGCCCGCCTGGCTAGCTACCACCCTTAAGTAGAAAATCTGTCGCCAAGCACCTAACGGTGTGTTCCGGCAGCTGTCCTTGAGAGCCAGTACTTCTAGGTTAGCCTGAACAACATCTTCGACCACGTCGTCACTTACCATCAGGTGAGATAGTGCTCAAAGACTAACCTATCAAGCATAAAAGAAAATAAAATAAATATTGAATTAGTACTTAGAGTCGCAAACTCAAAACCAATCGATGAATGAGAAGTAGATACACACAGAGAAGTAGATATAATCCGAAGGCTGTACCATAGTTAAAACAGAAAAGTAGTGTGATTGGAGTCCCGTAGTAAATTTAAATGCCTATTCTAGTCTGGTTAGTTGTGCGTATCCCATTGTTTTATAGGTATCTATGTAGTTAATACTCGTATGTATAGAGGTACTTAAAATATGTATGCGCAAATCACTTCAAATGAAATTTATTTATATACGCCAGCTTGTATCATCAAATTAACATACAAATTAGAAATTATAAAGAAATGGTATGTATTGAACCTGCAATATTAGGTGCATATTAATTTTATATCATATACCGTCATATATTGGAACTATCTCAGCATATGCTAGATATTCTTATAATTCGTAGCTGCCTACAAACATAACACAACTTATATTTTAACACTAGCTGTACCTGCGACTTCGTTCGCGATTGCCGTACCTGCAAACTAATTATTCACATTAGAGCACTGTTTATCTCATTAAGCAACGCTGTGCTCTGCGGTGAAGCACTCTTAGTAGAGCATAGCTCAGAAAGGAGCTTTTTACTTTGGATTTCAAACGAAAATATATTAGATTGTGCACTTCCATTGCAGTCTCCGATAAAAGATAGATCGTTAAAAAACTGATTGTGAACAAGCGGCCGTGGGGTGCCAGGCTGCCCATGGAGTGTCGGGCTACCCGTGGGGTGTCGGGCTGCCTGTGTGGTGCCGGGCTGCCCGTGGGGTGCCAGGCTGTCCGTGGGGTCACTAGTCACTATTCTAACAAAAAAGTAATGATTGAAATCGGACAACGCTTTAATAAATTACAACTAAGTGTACATTTTGACCCGTGGGGTGCCGGGCTAGAATGTCACCTCCCCATCTCAACCCGTGGGTGTCGTACGAGGCCACTAAGGGTAACAGAACAGAAGATGGGCTGCAGCGCTTTCTGAGGAACTGATACCTCACACTGCGATGCGGCAACCCCCCCATTTTACTTTCGTCCCCTTTCCCTAGTGAACCGTGCTGAATTTCGGGATGAAAAGTATACCATGTTCTTCTTCGTACTATGAACTCAAATCGTGCTAAGTTTAATTGAAATTCAATCAGTAATTTTGGCGTGATGCGCGGCCATGATACAGACAGAAAGACAGACAGACAAAAATAAAAAAAATACATTTTCGGCATTAGTATCAGCCACAGAGTGCTCTCAAAAATTAGTTTCAAATTATCTGCAATGTACAGAATTGGACTTGTTACAGTTATATTATAAGTACCTATAGATTACAATTACAATGTCATTTCGCACTACCAAATATCATTAACGTAAACTTACATTGGAACTTCAACGTGAGGTATTCTGTCATCACATCACTCATCATTAGAGACGTGAGATAGAATGAACGCATTGAATGATGAATCAAATCATTGGCGCAATAGAGATAGCACTTTATGAACATTATTGTTTTATGAAAGACATGATATGGATGACGCACACATACGTACCAGCTGCGTTTGGATGAAGTTAAAGTACTTGTCTGGTTTTACTATGGCTCTAGCTAGGAGCTTACTAGCATACCTTTCGAACTTTCTTACTCGAAAAGTTTTTACATAATTAATAACGAATAACCAAAATTATAATGCGTAAAAATATGAATTTGCAGCTACCAGTAACATTAATTAATAGGTAAGTAATTATTTTGTATCGGTTTGGAAAATGTAAATTTTTCTTCGTGGTAAGATAAAATATTCTTACCTATATAGTCGTCAGATGGATTCAAACATAAAATTATTTACTATGTAACTTAAATTAGGGAACAAAGCTTTCAAAAGTATACCCATGTATTCCGTTTCACAATATCAATGGAATGTCTTCTTCTGAACAACATCTTCGACCACATCGTCACTTACTATCAGGTGAGAGAGTGGTCAAAGGCTAACCTATCAGGAATAAAAATAAAATAAAAAAAAGTCATATAAGGTAATATAATAAAGAGGAAAGATTTGATTGTTTGTTTGTTTGCATTGAATAGGCTCTTAAAAGTTCTGGACCGATTAGGATGAAATTTGGTACGGAAATAGTTTGGGACACGAGTTTTTATCCAATTGCGCAAAAGGAGGTTAATGGTTTTGTGTGATAACCGATATACCCGCGGGCGGCGCCGCTGCAGGAAAGCTAGTTTGAACTAAACAGAAGACGTTTATCAAGTTCTCTTTAGAACAGTGATTGCATTATCAACAACAGTGCATGACGTGTCATCGGACCAGCTCCGGCTGCTGTTGTACCTACCTGGCGTGACGCCAAGCAGGTGCGTGGAGACCGCAGCGAGAGTCTACCAAGAACCGATATACTTTTACGATTGTCCAACTGAACTGCACGTATAATGGCAGTCTCTACATCGGAACATGTTCTTATTTCATCAGTTTAAGCCAGTCGAAGGTTGGATCAATTATACATATATTATTTTCATCCCATCTTTTTGAAATGGACGACTTCGTTCGCCTATAAGTGCACCCAAAGGTGGTGTTTTCTACAAGAAACTTTTAGCGGCAGTAATGAGTTTTTAATTATCTTTATAAGTGCGCCGCAATTATCTTTGCCACGCACTTTTTGAATTTGGAACATCTTAGTGTTCAGCGCCAAAGAAATCGAACGCGAATATTGTTTGAATAAAGACTGGCTGGTACAACGGCCAATAGAACGCAGCCGACTGAGCAAAAAAAAAACGCGCGAACTATATACAGCCCGCGTTTTTGACAATTTTCTCGGATTGTTAGAAATTTATGGTTTTGTTTTGAAAAATGAGTTGTTCAAATGACAGTGAAAGTATAGAATTAACTGACGCAAGAAATGTGATGGATAATCTATTACCTGCAAAACCCCGGGAGAAATATATGAAAGCCTATGGTAATTTTATTGAATGGAGAAAGCAAGAGGCGTCAAGACTTTAGAGAATCTGTGTTTTTGGCCTACTTCCAGTACTAAGACAAAACTAAACAACTTTCCACTCTTTGGAGTACCTATACTCAATGCAAAGTTCATACTTATTCGAAATTAATAGCGTATCTAAAGAGGATGTCTGATGGATTTAAACCTTAAAAATCCAAAGTGTTCTCAATCATATACTTGGAGACTTTCCTTAATGAGGCACCCGACAAGTCTTTCCTGCCGTAAGTTGTATCTATGTATATAGTCGATTAGTAAAGTACAACCATAGTGTTTTATATTAAATGCGCATTTTATTGTAACCTGTACTTCGATTGATACTTGTCTTATTCACAATCGTTTTTGTTACAGGTGGCTTTAAATTTTCGGAGTACATGGAGCTTGTCGTGGCAATTAACTTTTAAAAATAATTGTTGATGATTTCGAAAATCACTCTGATGATTTAGGTACTGTTAGTAAAGCTGACAGACACAAAAACACAAATTGACCGATCCTTCGTAATCCGAGCAGAATCCAAAACTATTGTACAGAAATACCTGGACATGCGTCCTGCTGATATGAAGACCAATCGGTTTTTCATCAGTTATCAAAACGGCAAGTGCTTCAAACAGGTTATAGGAAAAATATTTTTTTTAATATGCCACAACATAGTAATTAAACAACTTTAAACGGTTTAAATCGCGTATATTTATCATTATGTGTAATAATCGCGAAAACCTAAGACAACATTATGCCACAACAAATCGCTACTTATTTGAAATTTCCAGATAGCAAGCTTTTTCGCATGGTGGAAGGGCATTTTGCGAATGCCCGCCTGGCTAGCAACCACCCTCAAGTAGAAAATCTGTCGCCAAGCACCTAACAGTCTGTTCCGGCAGCAGTCTTTGAGAGCCAGTAAAATTACAGGCACATGAGACCTAACAACTGTACGCCTGTAACTGACTGTACGAGTCACGGGCGCAGTGCAATTCGTCGTTGACGAAATGCGTCTGTTATAGGCAGAGGTTAGTCCACTTAACATCAGGTGGGGCTCGGGCTTGTTCCGTCACAATAAAAAAAAAACTGTATACAGGACATTGTTTTCGTCGTACTTCTGCTGCTAACAGTTTTCAAACGACATGGAGGATCGAGTGCTGTATCAAAGGGGTATATAGAAGATTACATTGAGAACAAAGCGAAAACATGTGAACGCATCGTGGAAAACACTAAATGCAACAATGCAACCTTCAGTTAATCCATCCATACCACTGTCGCCGCACTCATGTACAAACAAACAACGAGATTCACTGTCACATTTTTCTCAAAATGAGCCAGATTCGGACATTATTTCAAGTGTATAAAATCTACAACAATCTCTAATCTTACAATAAACTTTCATAATTGCGAAAATGTCTCAAATGTCAATATAAGTTTTTAGTTGTTTTAGTTATTTTCTCTTCTCGTGCGAAATATAACTTTTTGGCTCGGGCTACGTACTTTTAATCCCTCGCTACGTTCAGGATTCTACTAAAGGATCCCCTCACTTCGCTCTGGATTCAAAAAAGCGACCTCGCCGTAAAAATTTTATATTGCTCCCATAAGATACAATCTCTACAGTCTACTCCGTAGTCCGTCATGGTGGGTCAGTCAGATATTTTGCCTCCTAGTAGTTATGTGCAAACACAACAGTGGGCTTAAGTTTGAAGGGCATTGTAGCAAAAATAAAAAAACAAATAGATGGAAAGTTGAAGTTCGGTGATTGGGCCACAACAGGTATTCGAAAAAGTAGAGATTATTTGTTTGATCTGTATCGCAGGAAAAATTTAACATCTTGCAAACAGTTTCATGATTATGTTAGGAAGTATTCAAAAATGTTCAAGTCTGTTTGCTTGTGTGCTAAATCTCTTTTTATTAGAAACAAAATTAGCAAGTCTAAAAATAAAATAAAAACCATTTGGAAGACTATAAATAGTGAAACTGGTAAAAATAAACCTAGAGATTCAACATATGTCTTAACTATTGATAATAATCAAATCTCTGATTCAATACAGGTGGCGAATATATTTGAAAATTTTTTCTCTACCTTGCCCCTAGAAGCCACTAAGTCATTGGATTCTTGTCCCAATGTAGCAGAAACTCTGTTAAAACATAATTTTCCCAGCAAATCACCGGACTTTTCTTTCAGACACACCACAAGATTTGAAATTATAAAAACATTTCAAAGTTTAAACATAAAGAGTACTGAAGACTTGTGGGGTATGTCAGTAAAAGTGGTAGAGTCTATAATTTACATTATTGCACCATATTTAGAAACAATATTCAATCTGTTTGTCGATAGTGGAAACTTCCCCGATTTAATGAAACAAAGTAAAATCACTCCAATTTTAAAGTCGGGGTCTACATCTGACCCTTGCAATTATAGACCTATTTCCATCTTACCTGTTCTGAGTAAAGTATTCGAAAAAATTATGCTCAAACAACTACTATCCCATTTTAACAAGCATAATTTATTAAATGAGAATCAGTTTGGTTTCACCAAGAGCAAATCCACAACAGATGCAGGTGTTCAATTGATGTCGCAAATACTGGAAGCCTAAGAGAGTTCACATGATGCTATTGGCGTATTTTGTGATCTTTCCAAGGCATTCGACTGTGTAGAGCACTGCACTCTGATTCGTAAACTTTACCACTATGGTATTCGTGGAAAAGCTCTGAATCTTATAGAGTCATATCTGTCAGACAGGCTACAGAGGGTTGGAATAAGTGGCAATACTTCTTCCGGGTCATTGGTAAAAATGGGAGTACCACAGGGATCAATTTTGGGACCTTTTCTGTTTCTAACATATATTAATGATCTGCCTTGCATGGCCAAAGATTTCTGCGATATTGTTTTATTCGCAGATGATACCTCTCTGATTTTTAAAGTAGATAGGAAAGACAGTGAACTGACGCATGTAAATAATGTATTATCTAAGATTTGTAAATGGTTCGCCGCTAATAATCTTCTCCTAAATTCAAAAAAGACGAAATGTTTAAAGTTTTCTTTACCAAATGTTCCTTATGTTGAACCAAACATTAAGCTTGGACCAGATAAACTCCCTATTGACAAAGCGACAGTCTTCCAGGGAATCAAAATGGATTCCATTTACAATGGGATCCACATATACATGATCTCTCCGGAAGACTTAGTTCTGCTGCATATGCAGTTCTTAGGATAAGACAGTTAACAGACGTAGCTACTGCTCGCCTAGTTTATTTCGCGTACTTCCACAATATTATGTCGTATGGCGTATTGCTGTGGGGAACTGCTGCTGAGATAGAGACAATCTTTATCATACAAAAGCGTGCAATTCAAGCCATATATAAAATGGGTCCTAGGGAATCTGTGAGGGATCTTTTTAAAGAAATTGATATTTTAACTTTACCAAGTCTGTATATATTTGAAAATATTATGTATGTTCGTAAAAATTTGAGTAAATTTAAATTAAACAGTGACAATCACGATTACAATACTAGGAATAAAGATAAAATAGCGGTGACAGGTTTTAGATTAGCAAAGACAAATAAAAGGTCCTTCTTAGGTAATTGTGTGCGGTTTTATAATAAAGTTCCTAAACATATTACAACGCTCACAGAAGGGAAATTCAAGTTGCATGTGAAAAACATATTGATTAAAAAATCCTACTACACAGTTTCTGATTACATAAACGACAAAAATGCCTGGACAATTCCGCCTCCGCCAAGCTATTGCCTGTCACCTACATAATTTAAACAAATATTGTAATAACTCTATTATATAGTACTAGCTGTGCCCCGCGGTTTCACCCGCGTGGTGATGGATGATGATGATAAAAAGTATCATATGTGTTAATCCAGCATCCTTATCTACCTCTATGCCATATATTTGTGTATAAGATTTATACATAGCTTACGCAAATATGATTATATCTCCGGTTTTCGTAATAAGCTCAAGTGGCTCCCTTTTCGTCGTCACCGGAATGCTCATATAATATTATCTCTCCTTTACAGTATTATGTTCAACTCTTTATCCCCGCGCTACATCAAGGAACAATTTAAATTTCTTCTTTCTATCCATTCTCTGTCGTTACGGTCATTAGAAAACTTAACGCTACAACAACCTGCTACTAAAATTACTTTCTACCACTCTTAATTTGCATTGAAATCTTTTAAGAATCAAGTCAAAAACTATTGTGTCTTGCTCTAAATTTCTATAATAATGGACACTGTGGTACAAACATCCTTTTTTAATTCAATTGTGTTTAATATGTATAAAATTGTATATGTGTATATATTCCATTATATCTATATGTTTTTATAATATATGTGGTTTTTGTCTATTTATTATAATAATATTAGTATTTATATTAAAATATATAATTTCTATATATGTGTATTAATCTATTTACATATTAGTTTTTGGCTAAATCGTTAATAATTTGGTGACATCAGTTATAATTATGTATAGAATTATTAAAAATACTTTGACTATATCTCTTATTGATGGGTTGTCTGGAAGAGATCGCTCTGAACGATACGACCACCCTTTTTGATTCGATTGATACACTTGGTTTTTAGTTATTTTTTAGTAATAAGTTTATTGTTGTTATTATGGTATCTTCAATAAAGAGTTATCGATCTATCTATCTATCATACCCAATTTCATCAAAATCGATCCAGCCGTTTGAGCTTGAAGAAGTAATAAACATACAAACACACACATACGTTCGAATTTTTAGTTTGAAAAGGGTCGGAAATTTGTTACTACCGAATATGCATAAGAAATATATATATTTTTTTAATGTATTTATGGTTTACTATTTTGGCGATAATGGCTTACACATAAAATATAGATATATGCTATCTCAAGCTTTTTTGTAGGAAAATTTAAGATAAACATTTCCGTTATACATTATGCTCGTGTGACACTAAAGGTTTTTGCAGCGCACGCCAGAATAGGTCGCATATAGCTGATTTTTTTCTTACTTACTTGACACTTATAGTTATATTTTCGATAATTCACACAATATCTTTATAAATTATAGCCTATGTGTTATTCTGATGTATAAGCTATATTACTGTAAAGTTTCATTAAAATCCATTCAGCAGTTTTTGCGTGAAAGAGTAACAAACATCCATCCATACTTACAAACTTTCGCGTTTATAATATTAGTAGGATGTATGTAACACATTGTTAAAAGATGTTTAAAAGAATGGCCCCGAGTTTCTTGCCCGTTCTTCTCGCAGTGGCTCTATACACCTTATTTGCTGAACGTGGCAGTACAATGTAGAATATTTCAATACTAAAATTTGTAATTGACCTTCATAAGAGCGTCATAGACGCCTAAATTGAATAAATGATTTTGACTTTGACTTTGACTTTGAGCCAGTGAAAAACTCCGAGATGTCTATAATACATACAGAATTATAGCTTCTCTAAGCATTTTCTAGCGTTTGTATCATGGTGAATGTTCTGAAGAGCTCGGTAATCTTATTGCTTCCTCACCATTCCGGTCACAAACAACTCGATTCGGCCTGGCAGGTAATCCGTATCATAATTATGTACTGTTCAGAATATCTTATAACGATCTAAAAGAGTTTGACAGTTTCTAACTTTGTCATGTTATTAAATTGTGGAACTTTTTGCCGGTGTACCTTTTTCCTTGTAACCTCTGGTCTTTCAAGCGGCGCGTGCAAAGCAGCAGAGATGCTTTATGCAAAGCAACAAAAATCATCTCTCTTGTTATTATAGGGATGGGGATTAAAGTAGCTTGCGTTTGCATCAACGGTCATCATTTCTTGATGCCATCTCCAACCAGTCACTATAAAAATAATAATAGGATCTTGAAGAAATTTAAATGATACCAATTTGGATAATTATCAAAGATCAAGATATATCCAGTAAAAAGTTATGGGTCGTAATAAACACACAGTAATACATACTTGTGAAACTTTCACATTTTTTTGGAATTAGGTTAAAAAGTTTAAATCCAGATAACTTTGCAGAAACAAAGCAATTATTACGTACTATCATCTTCAAAATACAAGAAAAGGGAAAAGATTGTCACATACGATGACGTCATTTCCGCATGCCATCCCTTGAGACTGAACTCGGTTTCGGGACACTCACCACCAACACCAGCGATAAGGTCCGCCTGTTTTATTCATAAACAAGGGAACAAAGACAACTATTCTGAACAAATACCCACGATCATTCATCGAAGTTTTAAAACAAATAACACCAGTGGTAAGTCACGAAGGAAGACAGAGTAAATAGAGGTATATAATAACCTGTGTGTGGACGTTGTCTTGACAGCAATGGTTTGAGGATGAGGTTTTAGTACAAGAATGCGATACAGAACGTGTTCGCTTTCGCATGTCTGTGACTTACTGCAATATATATTGCATAAACAATAAAAGAACGGTAACACGGCAACTGACGTGACAGGACAGGACAGGCGTGACGGTCACTAGGTATAATATAATCGTTACTTTTTGACATAACCTAAAAATATATTTATGCCTGTTAGTAAGACTTTTGCGGGTGGTACATTTTAGTTTAAAAAGAAGCACAGGTTTTTTCCATTATTAAACGACTTCCAAAAAGGTGATGGTTCTCAATTCAACTGCTTTTTTTTTAAATGTTTGTTATGCGATTTCTCTGCCAAATATGAAGTAATTTTGATCATATTTTCTATGTGCATAGAAAAAGCATTTATTATTAGATATTCAGACTAATCGAGTACACTTCGCTATCGCTCTAGCTACGCTATCGCTCTAGCTTCGCTGCGCATAGTCTTAAATGTGTTTATTCTGCATAAAAACGGCAGAGAATATACCAAGGAGGGCTACATTAAATAATTATCCAATAAACATTATACTTTAGATACCAGGATTATTCGATTACACTTCACTATCGATCCAGCTTCGCTGACTAAAGATAAAGCCGGCCAGTTTCGCTGACTATTGGTAAAGACGGCTACCGAGAGCGTTGACGGTCAATTATCTAATAAATATCATTATACTTAAGATAATTTAATAAATATATTATTATATCCTGTACGCATTATTTTGTATTATTAGTTCGCTATCGATCCAATTTCGCTGTGTACTCAGAATAAAGACGTCATACCGAGAAGGGCGTCGATAAGTAATTGTTCACTAAACGAGCGTGCGGCTAGTTTTTGTGGTCGTATGGCGGCGGTGGCTATACTGACCATAAACGCACAGTGGTTTACCCAGGGTAACTTTATGTAGAGATATCTGTATCGCTATTTTCTCTTAGTTACCTCATACCTACATAGAAATGTAGGTATGAGGTAACTAACCTACCACCCTCAAATAGAAGATCTGTTGCCACGACCTAACGTTGTGTTCTGGCAGCTCAGCTATCCTGGAGAGGCAGTTCCCTTGCTAGGTGAGTGCGATCGATTTATATATTATTATTCCGTGTCTTCTATCTTTCATCGGACAAAAGACGCACTGAAAAACACCGAGTTTCGGTACGTGCATATTAAAAAAAACTATTTTTTTTTTGCCTTTGACCACTATCTCACCTGATGGTAAGTGATTATGTGGTTGAAGATGTTGTTCAGACTAACCTAGAATTACTGGCTCTCCAGGACAGCTGCCGGAACACACCGTTAGGTGTTTGGCGACAGATTTTCTACTTGAGGGTGGTAGCTAGCCAGGCGGGCATTCGCAAATTGCCCTACCACCATGCTATAACGACTGTCATCCTAAGAAAACAACCGGGACCGACGGCTTAACGTGCCCTCCGAAGCACGGAAGCGCTCAGCAGTAATGTCACTAGCGGAAACCCATGACCGCGGGCGACGTTGCTTAACTTTGCTGATCGGTTAAGAACAGCTAAGTAAACTTCGCTACGAGCGCTTCAAAAAGTATCTGTACGTGCATATTAAAAAAAACAAACGCACGTTTTCAAAGCAGCGTCCTTATTTCCTTATATATAATGTAGGATGTCTTTACGTAAATGGACAAGTATCCTCTAGACAATGATCCACCATAGACTGCGTCGTCCTGTCTGTCAACAGGTGAGATTGCGCTCAAATGATTACTTAACAAATGTTTTTTTTTTTTTCATTTTAATGGCTAAATAGTACCAGGCGAGCATAATTCCATCGGATGCATTTTTGGAACACAGGTATTAGAAACCTGAGAGCATTGAGGTTAACGATTTTTTAAAGTTTCTGATCTATGTCGACAACTACGTGAAATATCGAAGTGAAAACTTTGCACTGAGGCTGCTATATTGTAAAAAGTTTCTTTAAGATGTTTTTCATCCCATTCTGTTACTCTTTATAAACATTAATTACCTGTTCGAGTCTGTCTGTTGATTTTGTGCTTGTTATCTTCTTTGCTCGACATTTTATTTTTCCCGTTCTTTACGGATTTCATCTATACTATAAGGTTCTAGTTAAACAATTCCATTCACTCATATCAATGTTGGAACGTCTGAAAACATTAACATAGAATCTGACACTGGCAAATTTTTTTGGCAATAGCTTAAAATATAGTATACTGTAATCATTGCAACTAATTTCCTATATAAAGTACCTATTGTTTCTATATAGGTAAATCTTTCCCAAACAAACTTATACATTACTATATTTACAAACAACAACCAATTTAGCAGGATAATTCTCTGCCCACACTCTACTCTGTACGCCTCCATACATGGTAAGGTAATGGAACCGATTAGTCGCCATCGAGCGTTTTTGCTTCCCACAATCTGTCAGATAGTATCACGTACGATAACTCTGCGCTTTACCCTAGACGCAGTTATGTCATTTCACTTGCAAAACGATTGGTTGGTTTACTTGCAAAATTATTTTTTGCGGTTGGAAAAAGTGATGATATCGTTACTGTATATTGTTTTAAAGGTTAGAGGAAAACTAATAATTTGCCTATGGTTGCCCAATAGTATCATTTTGGAGACGGTAGATTTATATATCTTAATTAACGAACTGTTGACATTTTTGAGCAATGTGATAGACTTTATAGATGAAGAAAGCATAAATCAGATGATGATAACGTCTTTATCGGCTGAGGATATAGTGAAAGCGAAATATTGTATATCTAGACATACTCGTAGGTATATGTATCTGCTTTAACGAGTTTTCACACAGATAAGTAAATATATAACGCTGTCTTCAATGTAGGCCAAATAAATAATCAAGTTATGTCTTATAACTTAATAACCTATTAAAAGTAGCAGAATATCTACCTACACTAACACACAATTAGACCTCACATCTATTTTATCAACGCATACCTACTCCATATATGTAAATGTAAAAATAACCGAAATGGAGAACGCTATTAAAAATGTTGTAACGAACTTTGCTAGTTATACTAATAGGATTTCGGCCGCAATAGTAAGTTTGCAGAAGGCTGTGAAAGAATTCTCTCCTCGCCATACAACGATCGTGCTTACCTGCTCCTGCTCCTGGGTGACAAGCCATACAGTTCACCTTACAAGCACACATAGCATGCCCTAAGTTCTAGAGAACATACACTAGGGCGTAGTGCGGGAGCTACTGACTTTAATAATTATTAGGGCTAGCAAAGCGAGCCATATAACTATCCCACAACTTATACTGCTTGTGGCCCCTTTTACTGAAAAACTATCACGCCTATTATAGATCTGTGATTTAATATAGTAATTTAACTTTATATTTAGATGTGTTATGTGTCAAAAATAGTTTTATAACCATTAAAAAAAATAACATTAACAATTTTGTATTCATTGGATAGAATGTTATTGTACTACTAACGCCATCTGTTAGAAAATCAAAGTTAACATTGCTGCAACAGAACTCAACTCAATACTTAAATACATCGTAGTTAATCTACTTAATACTAGATGAAACCACTAGAATCAGCTTGTAAATAAACGCGAGCCCTCACTAAGCTCAGCTTTTTGTTAGTTAAACCCTATTGTATATTATATTTTACTATTAGATATTGATATATTTATTTTTGCGAAAAACTAATATATAAAAAAATTCTAATAAACTAACTAATAGTCTAAACTACACTATAATATAGTTTTTATTCCTGTAAAATAGACAATATATATAATTATACACAGTACAGTACTATGAATGCAACGGTAGGGAGAGTTGCATTTTCTAGAAGAAATTTAAACTAATTTGACAGTTTTTTCAGGTTTTTTCCCATATATTTTTTATTTTACCTTTTGTAAGCCTTTATTAACATAATACGAACTATATACAACACTACAGCTACTACAATATTTTTTTTTGATAAATTTTTTTCCGTTGAATTGCAATGCTTCTTTGAGTTATTTGTTCTTTTGGTTCAGTTCAGGTACACAATATATAAATTTGTTTCAAAGATTATTATTGAGGTATAATTATAATATATTGGAGGCTAGTCAATATAGCATATAAGGGTTTAAGTATATATAAAGGGTTGATTACCGTTTTATTTATAAATAAAACATATTTGATTGTTATCTTATCAAGCCTTATCAAATAAATTATTAAAAGTATTTTGCGCTACTCTGTATGTTTGCAATGTTTGGCCATTTGCATGGCACAATTATATAAAGAAACGGAAATTGACCGCTAATTGTATACTTAACAGACAAGGGTGTGGTACCTATATATAAGTCTTCCTTTCTGGGACTACCTATGAAAGTAAGAATACACCATCACCGATATCTTTTCGCGCAATCCTATTTTTAAAATCACTGTGTAAGTATGTCTCGTAGACCCACTAACTCCATGGTTACAAGATATAAAGTCCATGTTACAACTATATACTCGGCTAAGTTCAGAGTAACATGCCCTAAGTTCTAAATAACATGCACTATAGCTTAGTGTAGGAGCTGTTGGTTTCAATAATTATTACCTGCCTATGTTTCCATTCTCGCTCTACCATTGTTCTTCAGCAACTTTATCACCAACATAGATCTAAGCGAGAGTTTTTAGGCCTACGCAGTGTTTGTATGTTTAATTATAAAACTCGTAAGGATCATCTTATCGAAATTAATTATGTAGGTATAAGTTTTCATATCATTATTATAACCTAAATCGCCCTGGAGACTGCTGAAAAAATCGTTACCCTGTTGAAGTTCAGCTTAGAACAAACTAAATTAGAATTACTATTTTTTTTTGAAATTGGTTTTGAAGCAGTGATAGCTCAGTGGCATTGACTATGGACTGCTGCACCGCAGGTCAATGGTTCGAATCCCGCCGCGGGCTTGAGCTTCACCGCATGGTGGAAGGGCCTTTTGCGAATGCCCGCCTGGCTAGCGACCACCCTCAAGTAGAAAATCTATCGCCAAGCACCTAACGGTATGTTCCGGCAGCAGTGCTTGAGAGCCAGTGAAATTACAGGCACATGAGACTTAACAAATATGTCTCAAGGTGACAGGCGCAGTGCAATTCGTGACTTGTGACGAAATGCATCTGTTATAGGCAGAGGTTAGTCCGCTTAACATAAGGTGGGCCTCATGCGTGTCATAAAAAAGAAAAAACTTCTACTCGTAACAAACTTGTACCTCCATCTCTCGTTATATTAGAGCAGCAAGCAGCATGCCAGAACACGGCACGTTCCGCGGCATCTCACACAAGACAACTTGTATTTTGTTTTGGTCAAATGCGTCCCTTCTCTGCGGCCAGACGAATATTTTTGCATTTATCTAAGTTAGAGGAAAGGGTTTCATATTAGAATTGAATGCAGCCTGGATTCCTGTCTAGTGTCTACGAATATTACAAATTATTTTAGTTAGTTTCCACTACATTTATTTTTTGTGTTTACATTTGAAGCTAACATTTGATTGCTATAAAAATACGCGTTCACTACAAGTTGCTTTTTTGGAAGTTGGTTTACAATTAGGCTATTTACCTAGGTTGATTTGCAATTGCTGTACAGATTTTAAAAGTCTAGGGACATATGAACTTATATTTTTGGAGATCAATGGGTCGTGGAAGTCTAAGAATAACCTAGGTAATAGAGAATGTATAAATAGTTGTTTCATAAAGTTTACTTATAATTAAATTTAAATGTAAATTAAAACGACTATTGGGTTCCTATCGTATATTTGTGATTTTGTAACGACTAGTGGGTTCATGTTAAGTTAAAACCAGACAAGCACGAGTCGGAGCACACTGAGGTTAATTTCCGTGCTTATAAACAGTATATTTAATTATATTAATTTAATATATAACGTTATTTCTATATGCCGTGTGATATTTTTACACATGTTTCACTCTCCCTTGGTCGGTTTTAATTATTTATAGTTTTGCTTTAGAGTTTGTTCTATTTTCATATTTATTTTAACGTTGGTTTGGTACGTATCACTGTTTTTTTTTAACAAAAGAACTAAATATAAAAAACCGGCCAAGTGCGAGTGGGACTCGCGCACCGAGGGTTCCGTACAAACCTGTAGGTATATATAAGTAAAAGTTATGATGTTTTTATTGCTAAATTGGCTATTACCGGTTCAAAAGATACAGTTCTTGGTAGGAAGTTTATACGGACAACGCAATCGAAACGAACCTGTTTTCTTATAAGGAACATTAAAAATGTCTGGATTTGGAGCTTTACTTGATAGTAGGGTAAAAGTTTGAATAATATCTCACTCATCACCATCAACCATACCTTCACATTACTTTGGGTTTCTGTCTTAAGGGTGAACTGGCCGGCCCGTTCTCCATACAAACGTCGTTGGGTGATCCTTATTTGAGAATTTAGGTCCAAAATAAAGCATAATACCGATTGATCTCGTCATTATCTAGGCTTGTATGATGCCGAAATTGTAATAAAATAATTAACTTGATAATTATGAGCCTCGAAACATTTTCATATAAAGTTTTCGAGGCACACAACGTACAAAGTGATTTACTATTTAAAATTTTGGCATCATACAAGCCTAGATAATGACGATATCAATCGGTATTATGCTTAAGCCTGGACTTAAAATCTCAAATAAGGTAGTGATCACCCTACGGCGTTTGTATGGAGAAGTGACCGGCCAGTTCAACCTTAAGCTTAAAATTAATCATTCGCAACAAACACAAGAATTTGTCATTTGTTTTATCACCACCCCGTCCAATTTCAAAGCAGTTCCAAAAACGTTAGGAATTTCCTCGGAAATGTCCCATTGCAAAGAGTCCAAATAAAGTCCCTTCCGGGACCGGGGACACGGTAACTCAATTAACGGGCTGATACGTGTGGATCCGCCCTTAGGTACCCGGTAGATGTGATTGCGCCTTTAAGCTTCGTGAGGAAATTATACTGCGTGGTTGAGGTGACTACATAATCTACATATACGTGAATTTATAGCTATGCAGATTTGATTGAATATTATCTTACGAATAAGCACTGGCTCTCAAGGACAACTGCAGGAACATATCTACTGTTGGGTACTTGACCATAGAATTAAAGAATGATAATGAATAGTTTCTGGCGTTACTGTGCGGAAATACATATTTATGAAACAAATATTTTAAGAAAGCTATAAATTTCATATTAATTCGTCGGATTAACAGGACAACTAAGCGGAATTTTCTACATATTTTAAGTGTTTTAATATAATATTAATATAATGTTTTCCTAAAATATTTTTTTTTGTTATCGTAGAATTTAGAATGATTGCGAACCAAGTGCATACATGCGAAATGGCCAAAAAATATTATTATGATGTTAAATTCTTAAATTTTTTACTTATTTTGTCCACTTAGTAAAAGCAGAAAACCTTAAGTTAAATTCTGAAGCATATACATAACACTCATAACTCTGGCGCATCGTAGATAATTATAACAATAGAAATGGACGATGTAGTCCACTGCGGATGCTAAAGGGCCACGATAGACAGAACGAAAAATATCACAGAGTGTATCTAAGGCATGGGCAGTGTAAATATATCTTTATTCTTTCCGTCGTTTTTAGAACCCGAAAATTAGGTTGCGACTAATAAGTTATATAAATAACTTATTAGTCGCAACCTATTTTTTTCAACATGGCTCGTGTCATGACATGTCGGCTTCGCAGTCATGCTGAATGCGAAGGTTTGACCGACATATTATACCTTTTGGCGAAGTCAGCAGTAATTACTATTTCCTGAAGGGTTGATATCACCGCTTATATAATTAGAAGGTAAGGGCAGGGGTGAACAATCTTGGATAGGTATGTAACACACACTTATGTAATACAGAAAAATCCGTCATAATTTTTAAGCTATACGGGACAAGCAACTGGCAGACTAGAATCGTACCTCCCATCTCTTACCACGAGTGACTATGGATATTTTCGCACCTAATTATAACCTATGGCCAGTATCATGTTATACAGATATTGAAATACTTATCGGTGCAGTGTTGACATATCTGCAGAATTCCACTCTTGGGCAATACAGGCGACACCTGTCTAGGGGTGGGAGTTATGGCAAAAATGTTACCAAATAAGTTAGTTTCAACGACTCTCTCAGCTGTTGGTAAGTGATCATATGGTCGAGGATGGTGAACAGGCCCTCAAGGACAGTTCATAGACAGCTTAGTGATAGGTTTTCTATTTAAGGGTGGTAGCTAGCCAGGCGAGCATTCCCATAAAGCTCTACCACCATGCGATGAAAGTCAAGCTTCTGGTGGGACTCGAACAATGTCCCACTTGGATGGCAGCCCATAGCTAGTGCCACTGCGTCATCATTGCTTCGAAATGCTATAATATGTATGTTTTTATAGCATATCATTGGTACTCTGCACCTATCATGCTCATCCTTCCCAGAATCATCTACATTTGCATGGTTGATAGTTCTGTAGGGCGTAGGGCCTCTATTCTACTAATTTGGTGGTTATGGAGTTAAAAATTAATATAAAATATCGTCCCCGTGGAGTCAGTCCCTCACGGGGACTTTGTTGCGGGAGTCGTAAGAAGTGACCAAAGGAAAAATATCAGAGAGTGGCCAACGGTACCTTCTGAAGAACTGCGAGTTAATACTGCGCTCCCCAGACACCTGCCAAGTGTAGGGACAAATCGCACCCAATAAGGGAGACCTTTGATGTTAATCAACAAGGTGGACGTTCCGGTTGATGTGATGATGACAAATTATTGAAATCAAATAATCGGCATTTAATTGTTTTTAAACGGTATAATATTAACTACAGTGTGAAGCTTGAACTTGCAAGTGCTGTAGTTGCTGTCCGAACTGTTGCAAGAAGCGCCACCCCATAATCTCTAGCGTCTGTAAGTTTGCTGGTTTCTCTGTCTTTTCAGGGTTGCGGACTAGAAAAAGGGACCCTAAGCCTTTGTTGTCGGTCTGTACAACATTTTTTTTCACAGAAAATGTGTTAATATCTCTAATTACATACCGAGTTATGATAAAGATGATATAATTAAAACTAAAAGTAAAATAATAAGGGGATAAAGCCCATACAAGAAATGTAATAGCGTCCAATTTTATGATATTATAGCTCAAACTCTAATAATAATAAGACATAACTGCTGCAACATACGGATATCGTTAGGTGATTAGCAGTATTAGGAAGTTGCCCTACACCAAGTGGAACCGCTTGCAGCGGAGCTTGTCTAGTCGATTTTAACCGATCAACTAGGGGGTAAGCGAAATACGCAGTCACTACATAAATGGGTGACCACTATCGGAATTTGCAAAATCAACTGAGCGCGCCACGTGCTTCTTAGGGCACGTTAACCCCGTCGGTCTCGGATGTTGTCTTAGGATGGCAGTCGTTATAGCATGGTGGTAGTATAATGATGTAAGTTATTTTTTGTTTTTTTTACGGAACAAGCATGAGTGCCGGAACACACTGTAAGGTGCTTGGCGACAGATTTTCTACTTGAAGGTGGTAGCTAAACAAGCGAGCATTCGCAAAATGCCTTTCCGCCATGAAATATTATGTTTTTAGTATTTAGTATTTAGCGAATGCTTACCAGGCTAGGTACCCTCAAGTAAAAAAACTGTCACCAAGCATCTAACGCTGTGTGTCGGTAGCTCTCCTTGAGAGTCAGGGAAACAGGATTATATCTGTTTCCCTCCCTTGACCCCAGCATCATATTACATCAGGTGAAAAGATGAAATGCTGCTCTAATTAGGAAGAAATATGTAATATTGAGGATATTAGGATATTTATTACACATTACAACCTTTTATAAAATGACTATGTAAGGCAAAGTTAACTCCCGTTTGACGGTATTGTCAGAATAGCCCCCGGTGCCAATACTAGGAACTGCTGATGGGATAGTCATTGTCGGTGTCATTTGCGTAATGACAGCATTCCCACTCACATCACTACTCGCTAGCGATCAGCTTTAATTGTAGAGTTCGAGGCCCTTCGTAGGCCCTTTGTCGTCTTCGTAGGCAGACGCGATTTTATTTTGAAGGTCAAATATATTATAATACCTAAAATTTCTTTTTTTTTACCGGCGGTATGCCTTTATTAACAAAATACTACGAACTATATATACAACACTACAGCTACTACAATAAAAGCATTTAGATCTCTATAAGTCATTGCTGACTCATAGGCAGTCCAAATGCTCTAGCCCACTACGATTTGGCAGCGTGCCCATCATGCTGGCAGCATTGCCCTGTTGAATTGCAATGCTTATTCTTTGAGCCAAATAGGTGCCAGCATTTTGATCACGCGTCGCATCGACCAAGCGCTCTGATAAGTTTTGGAAAATACGGTGTGCTCCCGGTCCCCACGGACCCAACGTCTCTACACCAAACGGCTCAAATATGTAACCTATACCGAGGTTAGCAAAAAACTGTCTAAAATTCAATTAAATGAGAATACATTTTAATTTCAAGAAACGTTAATCAAAGGCGAAAGTAATTTGGTAAATTGAAGCGACCAAATGGTGGTCTCTACAAACTTGTCCCTATTGTGGAACATGCCTGCTATAAACTAAGTATGCATATTAATGTTTTAAAATCATAATTAAGTAAGCATAACTACTAATTATGAAAGAGTTGGGTTGGGAGCTACTCAGATGGTATTTCTGCCCACGATACAATGTAGTTAGTATCTACAATTTAGCTGACATACAAGAACTTGGTGGACTGACGACATCTTCATTGAGTGTATGCCATTTGCATAGGCTTATAGAAGATGAAGAAGAATGGGAAGGCATATGTTGATCAGTGGTCATCTTCCAACTTATGATGACAAGGCTCGGATTCTACAAAAACCATCACGAGTTTGAGAAATAGTAAGAAAGAATAATAGAACATGTTGTACTCGCATTTAGCATGGGATAAAGAAAAAATAAAACAAATAATTAAAAAACTTTAAACGGTTTAAATCGCTTATATTTATTATTATTTTTGTCCCGACGTAACACTGCAAAGTGAGAAAAAAAATACTATGTGTAATAATCGCGAAAACCTAAGACAACAAGAAGACAAATGCTTCCCCTTATCTACCTAGCCCTTACCTCATTCCACCAAGTTGCTGTACTACCACGATTATAGCGAGGTGCTACACACTCTACTTTTAAACAGAATCTATTTCTTCTTCCTATTATTTTTATTGACGGCAGTCTAGATTTTGGTCATATCTCACCTGATGATGATGAGGTTGAAGATATTTTCCAGGCTGACCTAGGTGCTTGGCGAGAGATTTTGTGCTAAAGTGTCGTAACTAGCCAGACATTTTGCGAATACCCGCAAAATGTCCTACTACCATGCTATAACGACTGCCATCCTAAGACATCACTGATTGTTTAACGTGCCCTCCGAAGCACGTGCACGTTATGTGATGGTGTTTCAATGTACTTGTTTTAAACACATGTATATAACATATGTATTTTAAACAAGTATAAATTAATTTACCTGCCTACTACGATTCATATAGAACAAAAGTATTTTGTTTTTAGTATATGACTTGGCACAGCCACCTGAAGAAAAATAATCAAATAAATTTATCAGGCATCTACTGGTACCGCGGCTGAATATATCGAGACCCTAATCGCCTGACTATTCGTAAAATTGTAATTAAAGCTATTATCAATAATTTTGTAACATGACTTTATAAGTAAACTTGATGTATAAAATATTGTTTATTTAACTATTAACGTTTTTGTTTACTTTCCTCATATTCGAAATGAAAAGTAGAGTGTTTACCTCAGGGGAAAAACTTATCTAGGAATTTCATCTATTAGCACCTTCGCTACGCTCGTTTGAACGCCAAACCATCTCCTGCCTAAATAGGTCCCTTTCATCCTACGCATAATGACTTTTATCTCTTGTATAACAGTCTACTGTTTCATCACACCTGTTTCAAAAAGGTTAATTGCTGTTAGCGGACACCGGGAGGAAAACTCAAGTTTGGTTCTTATGGGAGTTTTAGTTTCTTTCTTCTGATTAGTTCATTGGTATCCCCTCTTAACAAAGGTCGATATAAGTAGAATATGGATCCCAACTCAAGAATATGAATCTCTATAAGTTTTTACTTGTGGGTTGTCTAAATGCTTTCATTGTAGTAGCTTTAGTGTTGTAGATAGTTCGTAAGTAAGTTTTATCATAAAAGTAGTCCGGACAAATATTGTAGATCAAAAAATGATCTATAAAAATGTGTTTATACTTTTTTTCCTACAAGCCACCATTTCTGCGATATAACGATTCAAAAAGTTGTATTTGTTTGTTTGAATGTCTAGATTGGGCGGACTATTTATTAATAAAGTTTTTTTTAAAACCGGATTGATCTTTCTTTTTTGTTAGGTAGAATTCAATTTGGACCTTTATAAATTTCGTGAAAATCAGACACATTTTTCTATTTATAACCTAGCCAAGTGTGTGGTGTCGGTATAGTTAGAATTAATACAAGAACATTATCTAAACAAGTTTATATTTTAATGACTGTTTAACGCTAACTCTCCTTGGGAATGAACCCCGCCTTGTCCAATGTGCAGCAATACCCTACTCACAAGTCACATCGACGCAAGTAGAAGCATGCTGCTCTCTCTTTCGCAAGGCGACTAATCGCCTTTTACAATTTTACTCCTCCTACCTCATTCACACATGCCTGAGAGTCCCGACCACCTCCATGACTATCGCCTTACGATATTAAGCCATGCTATGTTTTGGCTGCATGTAATACATCGTAGACAGAAGTGTGCAGTGTGGTGCGAACTTGGAGCCTTATTGTGTATCTCCGAGATGACCTCCATTGTGACAGTTTCCTTTGAAAACGAACACAATTTCATAATAGAGATCATTTTCATTATCATTCGTTCGACAATAAGACCAAACTATTGTGTTCCGGCCACGCGATCGCTTGCCTTACACTTCACCACTGTGTTAAGCCGTTGTAAATGTGTAAAGTTGATTTGAGGAACTAGGGATGCCACGGGTCCGAATTCAAGTACCCCCAGGGGTATCCTCCAGGGGATTGGGTCTCCTTGGGTCCGGAATGCCAGTGTCTAATAGTTTTTAACTATCGAAGCAAAACGAGGGGTTTAATATGTTTGAAGTGTGTGCGTGTCTGTGGTATCGTAGATTATAAAAACGAATGGACCACGCGAAATTTTGATGCGATTTTTTTGTTTGAAAGCTGACATAATAGAGTGGTTTCACAGCAATAACTTATGAAGATATGTTCCGGGGGCCACTTAAATTTTTAAATTTTATATTTGTTCCAGATTGTCCCCGTCTTTTCTGGCAAAGTGGCCGTAGTATTCACAAATACGCTTGAGGCTTTTACGATATACTACTACAGTTTTGATCTTATACGACATTCATTTAAATGTGACGCGTGATCAAAATGCTTCCACCTATTTGGCTTAAGGAATAAGCATTGTAATTCAACGGGGCATGCTGCCAGCATGCTGGGCACGCTGCCAACTGGTAGTGGGCTAGAGCATTTGGACTGCCTATGAGTCTGCAATGACTTATAGGGATCTAAATGCTGTTATTGTAGTAGCTGTAGTGTTGTATATAGTTGGTAGTATTTTGTTAATAAAAGCATATTTAAATGTTCTTTGAAAACCGGCTGTGTATAAAGTTGGAAAACATTTTTAACTCTATAGAATATTTTAGAGTCCATCGCCAATGAAAGATATAATAAATGTAAAAAAATCGATAAGATATACCTAACTCTATTAATCGACGACATTTCATTCAATTAGTTAATTAATGGTGGTATTAAAATTAATTACAAAGATAATAAATTTACATCATTAATTTACTATGCAAATAATGCGGGTTATAATTGGATATACAAGTTATTAAATAGCATTAAATTTTTTATTATTCATTAAAACCTTGGATTGCTGTAATGTTATCATATTTTCTTCTGTGATTGTGACGGGACAAGCATGAGACCCACTTGATGTTAAGCGGTAATCTATTGTTCACTAAATGCTTTCGTTGTAGTAGCTTTAATGTTATATATTATATATTGTGTAGTGATTTGTTGGTTAAACACTGGGTACATAATTTACACAAATTCCAGGTCACATACTAGTCTAGTTTTTTAGTCATTATCTAAAATTGACAAATTTGATGGATTATGCGTCACCTTTATATAGTTTTTTAGCAAAATTTAAAATGATTATCGTAGTAAACACATAAAGCAGCGCCTTCTGAGGAACTGCTATCTTACAATGCAATTCGACGCCTGCCAAGCGTGAGGAATATGACAAACCCCTCCTTAATGGAGAAGAAGTGTAAGTTGCCTCTTACGACAAAAGGAAAAGTTTCGAGGTGACGAGCCTATTCTATAAAATCCCTATAACTGTCTGAAATATGGGAACCTGGATCTAGATAATAAAGCGGGGCTTAAAAGGCCACTCATAGACTAACGAGATATTCAGAAAGAATAGATAGAAAGCTTTATCTTTTCTAGCTATCAGTATAGAATAACTCCATTTTTTTTTTCATTACGAAGTGATGAGGTGGACAAGTTGTCCAATTGATGGTAAGCAGCAAACCTGTACGTAACAGTTGCAGTATCAACTTTCTCGTTCTGCTTGAAACTGCATTGCGCTTGTCACTCCGAGACGTTAGTCCTTAGGTCTCGTTCACCTAGTAATTTCACTTGTTACAGTGCCTTCATGCCTTAACATTTTAGTGCTTGCGAGACAGAATATCTGTGGTGGTAGCTACCAAGATGGACGGCTTAAGAAACCTACCATCTGATATTAAACTACTACAAAATGAAATAGTATTTTATCGGACTATAAATTTACACAGAATAATAATAGAAGGACGACATTTTACATAAAGTTGCAATATTTGATACATCGAACCGGATTCAAGGATTCGACTTACTGTCCAGTTTTTATTCATATTATTACCTGACTTTCGCAAACAGAGCCTCCAATGACAACTGATACGACTTTATTTGTGTTATAAAGAACATATAGGTACACTTGTAAGGGTGCAGTTATACCGTTAAGGGGCAAAAAATAAAGCCCTCGCCGAGGGAGCTAAAAGCTCGCAGGGGTGAAGTTTATGAATTACTACCAGGTACCCTTGGCACTAAGACATATTCTGTGTCGCTATAGTAATGCATTCCGAGTGTAGACGTCTGGTCGGGCCCATTGTGATATGTTTATTATGTATTGTGGCTGAGAATAAGTGATTTATAATGGCATAGGTGTGTTTGTGCTATTGTAGAGTTTTAATTAGATGAATTCGTATGAAGGAGAATATATTATGAGAGTAGATGTTATAATGCTTCCTAAGCCCTGGCTAATAGAGCTTTTTAGAGAGTCGCTGTGTAACTAAATCAAAAACTGTCATTTCAGTTTAGTGATGTTTCGTCGCTATGTGATGTCGTATCGGAATCGGACAAAAAGCTAAATGACAAATCGCCTGTAAAAATATAGGTGTCATTTCAAATTAGCGCGTCCAGTCGCCGCGAAAAAACTTTCACTGGCAAGTGGAGTCGGCTCGCGCGGGGTAGGAAGCTCTGGCTGAGAGCGTGCGCTGCGCTGCGCTGGTGCGAGCTTGCGAAGCTCCCCGCCAGCGCGTGTCGGCAGTCCTCACTCCTCAGTCCGCCGGCGGGTCCCGAGCGGCGCGCACGTGTCGTCCCGCCTCATCCGTTACCGAAACTTTACGCGAGTGCAGTGCAGTGAGTGACTGAGCATGGTGTCCCGCGCCTTGGCCCTGCTCGCCAGCGCGGCGCTCGCGCTCGCCGCCTCCGACCCTTGCGTGGAGGAAGGCCGCCCGCGCCGCTGCATCCCCGACTTCGTCAACGCGGCCTTCGGAGCGCCCGTGGCAGCCTCCTCGGTCTGCGGCCGCCGCGGGCCCGAGCACCTCTGCGACCCTCCTGCCGACCAGAGCCCTGACGCCGCCTGCCGCGTCTGCGATGCCGCGCGCTCCGACCGCCGCCATCCGCCCGCCCATCTCACCGACCTCAACAACCCCAACGACGTCACCTGCTGGCGATCCGCACCTCTACCGCCGGCCTCCTACGACTCTCCTCCCGACAACGTCTCGCTCACCTTATCTCTCGGCAAGAAGTACGAACTGACCTACGTGAGCCTCCAGTTCTGTCCGAAAGCGGCGAGGCCCGATTCCGTAGCGATCTACAAGAGCGCGGACTATGGAGTCACCTGGCAGCCGTTCCAGTTCTACTCGAGCCAGTGCCGGCGGGTGTACGGACGTCCGAACAAGGCGACCGTCACCGCGGCCAACGAGCAGGAGGCCAGGTGCTCCGACAGCCACAGGCTCACCGGGGAGACCAACGGCGGAGCGCGACTGGCCTTCAGCACGCTCGAAGGTCGGCCTAGTGCGGCGAACTTTGACCAGTCCCCCGTGTTGCAAGACTGGGTCACCGCCACCGATATACGAGTGGTGTTCAACCGCCTGCACATGGTGAACGAAGGAGACGAGGTCGACAGCAAGAAGCAGGCCGCCCCGGGGAGCCAGCACTACGCGGTGTCGGACTTCGCGGTGGGCGGGCGCTGCAAGTGCAACGGGCACGCGTCGCGTTGCGTGCCCATGAAGGAGGGCGAGGTGGCAGCCAGCGGGGTGCCGCAGCTGACCTGCGAGTGCAAGCACAACACGGCGGGCCGGGACTGCGAGCGCTGCAAGCCTTTCCACTTCGACCGACCCTGGGGACGCGCCACCGCCAAGGAAGCCAACGAATGCAAAGGTAACATTCTCCAGATTTTTAATTCAGATTTCATTTGCTTTGATTCCGTTTGCGGCTTCTTTCCAAAGCTCGATGATTAATGATGATTACTTGTGAAGGTGAACATCTCGAGTATTGAATAAAAGACTATAAAAACTAATATAGCAGTTATAAATCATAACACAAAGCGAGTTCAAAAGTACAACGATCTAAAGAAAATGTCGGTAACGAATATTGATGTTGACTTCCTACCGGTTTATCGGAACTTAAATTACTTGGAGACGGTGTGAGAACTTACCGGTAATTAAGCAACACCTAATTTGAATGTTAATTAAGTAAAGCAAGCCATTAACGGATGCAAGTGAGATACGAAAACACTGCAACATTTTTCATAAAATTAAAAGAGAATCAATCATTGGCGACGGGCACTTGTAAATTGATATCGTGAATAATGAAGCATAAAATGTATCTGTCGGTCATAAAAGTAATTAAGCGATAGTTGTGGAGTTATAAATCAATTATGTTAAGTAGCTAATGACTGGTTGTTATAATAACTGGTGGGGACGGGTCAGTAGGACGCACCTACTTTAGATAATGATGTTGAATTTGATTCCCAAAGGGTTTTGGGACCCTAAAGTGAACTCTCCGGAACATGTATCGTTAAGTATAATTAAGTAATAATATGGTTAACAAGTTTGAGGGCCATATAAATAGCCTTGTTTATCTTGACTTAAGAAGGCGAATAGATAACTAGATAATTTAATGTTTTCTTATTTACTTTTTCTCTCTCACAGTCCCAATTTATCTCTACCATTTAGTGAACAACTTTAGTTTTTTTTTTATTAAAGTACTTGGCCTTTCGTCTTTTTTAAATCGTCAATAGAAGATGTCTAAATGTTTATGTGATCATTTTGTATAATGTTGAGACCAAATATACTCATCGTTTGAATCGATTTGTACTCAACATTATACAAAAATATATTTTAGACTTTGTAGGCAACTAGGCAGTTATTATTGTTGGTTTCTCATAAATTTGAAAATCAATAACGAACTGTTCAATATTATTGAAAACCTTACTCGTCTCTTAAACTTTAACATTCAACTACACGTCTTAAATCATGAGCAACTCCATTAGGAAATAATTCCTACCTTCTACCATACGATGTGTCATCGTATGGTAGAAGGTAGGAATTATTGATATGAGGGTTTCGTAGAAACAGTAGGTACCGACTTATCTTAAATAGGAACACGTTCTACTGATTAGTTTAAACGAAATAATAAATTTGTACAAAATATTAATTGTAAGCTGTAGATTTAGCTCAATTGCAGCAAATCGCAAAATTCGAAGTAACTATATTAACTTTCAAAATACAAAGCACAAAAACCATAGCCGCGTATTTTTTTTTCTCTTTATCAAACATTTCAGAATCATGTTTTGTTCTTAGATTATTGATGGGTCTCCGCTCGCGCTCCGACTAGATACCGCGCTACCTGAAAACAATAGATCCGTAAATGCGGCAACTCAAGGCAATTAAATAAGATTTTAATTAGTTGAAGGCCTCATTTTTAACAGTTATTTTATTATTTACATCTCTTAACTAATATTTAAATAATATGATTATAAATAATTATAATTATAGGTAGGTTTTAGCGTACATTGTTTGAAAGATAAAGCTTAATGAAAGGCGAAACTGGCTCGGGTACGCCGACTTCGGCGTAGTATTAGTTGCCGCATTTTACAAAGACACCGGCGGTATCTAGTCGGAGCGCGCGCGGAGACCCATCAATAATCTAAGGTTTTGTTATATATACACCGTGTCCCAAAATTCAACGATAAGCCGGCATCGGTGCATGGACCTACTCATGACTCCTCGGAAAAAAAAAAAAAAAATTATTACTGTTTTTTTTTTATTAATTACAGAGACTTTTATAAATTTCATCGATATTCGATACCCATTATGCTATTTTCAACTACCATGACCACAATTTTTGACATATTTTTGATATTTTTTGTGCATTAGCAACCTAAGAAGGACGGCTATCTACCACAATCCTTTAAAATTACAGAAAGTCTGTAGTTATTTTACAAAAATCAGTAAAAAAAATTTTTTTTCTTATAATTTTCATACATTTTAACATTCTATGCACTTTCTATAGTCTGGGTTAAAAAAAAAAGTATGGACACTACCATGGCAAGTTTTATTAAAAGTTGGCGCAACTTTATAAAAGTCTCTGTAATTAAAAAAAAAAGAGTTATAATTTTTTTTTTATTTTTTCCCGAGTAGTCATGAGTAGGTCCATGCACCGATGCCGGCTTATCGTTGAATTTTGGGACACGGTGTATATGTTCTAGGTGATATACGCCATTTTGTTACACAAAGCATTTTTACAAGGACAATTTCAGTGGCGCGTTTTTATACAGGTGTTATTTTCACTTCAATTAATTAGGAAAATAACAATAGGTGGTTTCCTTCGTGGTCCTATAAACGTGGACAAATTATTACGACCCGATTAAAGGGCCATATTTAGTGACTCAGGTAAGTCTCTTGCCAGAATGTAAGCGCCACGCCTATCATTTACAGTGTCACCGTTATAGCACTGCACATGTCACTCCAAGAAATTTAGTTGTTACGTCTCGTTCGTCCAGTAATCTTGTGCCCTTTACGCCTTAAAACGTTAGTGTTTGTTCAGTAATGCTTTAAGGCAGAATATCTTTCACTGCGATGGTACCAACACAAAGACCTTCTTCTTGTTAAAAAGGTGCCATCTCCCACCGAAGCTCGGCTATCATGTGGCCTATTTGGACTTTCGGCACAGCTGCGCAGAATTTTGGGCTCAGATTGGACCTTTGGATTTTCCCTTCCCTTGGATGATTAGTTGCAGGAATTCGTATTTGAAGAATATCATTTGGTAATTTAATGCTCGGGTACGGCATACGATCACCAATGCGTTGGACCAAGTGAAGGCTGCTCTAGATCGTCCACTCCACGAGTGTACCAGGAAGACAGCGGTGCGAGAGGAATGGCGACGGATTGTGAGGCGTGTAACCACTCCTGATATGACGGCCACTACCACTCTGTCAAGAGTGTAGCGACTAAGAAGAAGAAGAGACGGCATACGAGTGGGTAATATGTTCAACCTTGTCTGTAATAAATAGGAAGGTGTCCCCTGTAGAACATATGTCTCCTCTTTGGAACGACAAAATAGTGATTTGCATCAATCGGCTCCCGGGGATGCTTGCAATGACGTCATCGGTCTACGTAGGGCGTATTCCATTTGACGCCAATTTCGTTATTTTCGATAATTTTGATTACATTCTTCGTCTATGGTTGTGATCGTTTGTAACTGTTCTCCCCTGTTCCATTTAGGATAAGAACGCTAAGAATGCCACTAAAATTTGCCACTTTTGTCACTTTTGACATAAGATATAGGTAATTCAAACTGTTCCAGTAGCTTCATAGCGTTTATGGCGCAAATAATGCCAAGACCAAGACCCAAGTGAAACAACTTTTTGGGAGTGTGATCGTTTTTATCGTTTTTGGCGAATTTAACTCCAAATGGTACGCACCCATAGTGAGTGGCCTCCGGTTCGTAGCCACCAGATCCAGAACCTTTCTTCCCAATTCTAACTTTGGCTATACTTTGGAATTTTCGTGCAAGTAAATTCTCAGGGGTTTAATCGGCCGACCAATGTTTCCTTTTTAAATATTCCATCCATAGATAAAGGAGCAGATAAATAAAGCTAGAACTCTTATCTAAGCGCAGGCGCGTGTTTATGTCTCTTTATTTATGGCCGGGGTTGTAACTATTGATTAATCTATGCGTGTGGCAGGTAACTATCATTAAAACTGTGCTAGTGTAAACTAATATTACTTATTCATTGGTTTTATTAAATTGTATATGCATATGTTTTTGGTCTATTGAAAGAGTTGAAGCTATTAATGAGGTCCTTTTTTGCAGGTAAATTGGTTTTTTGTATTGTACGTCTGTCATACCTTCCTTCGTATGTGTTACGAATGATGCTTTGGTATACTGGCCTTTGGCCTTTTTACTGTAATATAAAAGCGATAGAACTTAATTTGGTAAGTAGTCTTTCTTTACTGATAAACAAAAATAGAGTAATCTAACTACAATTTTGAGGCTAAAATCATATGGTTGTCAAAAGGCACCAAATATGAAGCCTTTTTTTTTTTTTTAAAGCAAGATAGGTTAGCCTTTGGCCACTATCTCACCTGATGGTAAGTGATGATGTAGTCGAAGATGTTGTTCAGGCTAACCTAGAAGTACTGGCTCTCAAGGACAGCTGCCGGAACACACCGTTAGGTGCTTGGCGACAGATTTTCTACTTGAGGGTGGTAGCTAGCCAGGCGGGCATTCGGAAAGTGCCCTACCACCATGCTATAACGACTGCCATCCTAAGACAACAACCGGGACCGACGGCTTAACGTGCCCTCCGAAGCACGGAAACGCTCAGTAGTAATGTCACTAGCGGTCACCCATCCAACTCATGACCGCGCGCGACGTTGCTTAACTTTGCTGATCGGTTGAGAACAGCTAAGTAAACTTCGCTACGAGCGCTTCATAATGCTATGTGCTTTGGCTCAACTTCATACTAAAGTGTTTTCTTTAAAAGTGTACTCCCCGCTCAATTCCCAACTTTTTGACATCGGCTGTTGGATGATTAAGGATATCAGATGGCTAACAATTAACAATGGCCAAATGACCATCATGGCCAAATGACCACTACTACGCTAGTTTTGCTGCATATAATATTATCCGAAATCATTCCCAAGGAGGGTTGGCGTCAAACAAGCGGTTGACCATAAAAGTATAGCCAACATTTTGTACAATATATCTCGTGTAGTCGTTTATGTTGTTAGAGATAAGGATATAAGATAAGGCTGGGAAGATGATTATAATGTGGCTAGTCGGAGTAAAACTATTGTCTTTTTGATTAAAAGACGACATACTTTTATCGACATACGTGTATGTACTCCACAATATTTGGTACTGTCTAAGTTTAAACTTGGAACTGTGTAAAAAAAGTAATAATTTAGGTGTAGTTAGCTTAATAATTAATAATTTTCACGTCAAAGCTTGGAAATTTGGTGTTTATGACTCGATCTGTGTAGGAAAGTGCTTTTTCTCCGCTAGGTTTTTGATTTATATTTAAAATCGAAGTTCCATAAAAGCATGGTGGAAGGGCATTTTGCGATTGCCTGGCTAGCTACCACAGTCTTGTAGAAAATCTGTCGCCAAGCACCTAACGGTGTGTTCCAGCAGCAGTCCTTGAGAGCCAGTGAAATTACAGGCACATGAAACTTAACAACTATGTCTCAAGGTGACGGGCGCAGTGCAATTCTTCACTTGCGATGAAATGTATCTATTCTAGGCAGAGGTTAGCCCGCTTAACATCAGGTGAGCATCGAGCTTATTCCGTCGCAATAACATATAAAAAAAAAGGTTTGAAAAATAAATTTACTCTGAATTTAACAAGTTTTAGACATTGTTCTATTAATTTTTACTATAAATTAACGCAAATTTAGCTATTTTTCTTGCACCTAGCATTTTCCTCGCTGGAATGACGTAAAAAAGTGTGTGTTGCGCTTGGCAGCAAAGTTATTTAGCATCTTGTACCTTTGAAACCATCGCTACGGTCAGGATTCTATATTTTTTATACTAGAATTCTTCGCTTCCTAAGGTTTCAATAAAATTTCTCGCGCCAAATAACAACTTTGCAACCTTGCATATAACATAACTATTGTTCGCTCTTTCACACAATAGCAGCCTCACAATGCACTTACCCAACAAGCCACACTCTTGTTAAAGAGATCTATCATATGGGAAATACGTTACTACCTACTACTATTTACTCACGAAAATGTTAAAGTACCTAGTTGTGTTTCTACGGCGTTATAACTTTGTTAGAGTATGTGTAATGAAATTATATATATTTTAACTCGATACTTACTATATACTATTGCTAATATTGTTATGCAAATATTTAGAGAGATTTTTTTTTGTTTTTTTTTTTCATAATAGTAGATTATGATACAAGTGAGCTAAGTTGCTCATTATACACGAGGCTGTGTGTTGCAGCCCGAGCCGTAGGCGAGAGCGTAATCCAGTCGAGCGTATAATGAGCAAGTTGCTCACGAGTTTCATACGCACTTTTTCAACACCCTTGCGAGGAAAAAAATATATTATAGGTATTGCACAAATGCGATACAAACGACATACAAATATTATGGAAAATAGCGTGCAAGTTTTTTTTTTGCGCGCGGCAATTGTACGATGGTTGATTACTTAAAAACTTATTTTATGTTACAAATCTGTATTACCCGGTTAAATTGAAAATGCTCTGTTTACTCGCATATAATTTGCAGTTAGGTACTAACTTAACTGTGTAGCGATAATTCTATTACGCACTAGTGTATAATATTATTATGCACGAGGGTGTTATAGTTCGGTTTATGGCCCTAAGAACGATATAATAAAGCTCACTTTACGAGCAAGGGTGTTGAAATATAATTAATATTTTGACTTGTAATGAATAATTATCAATAAATACATGTCTATACCAAATGTATATTCAGAAACAGTGGAGTTGGGATTTATAAATAAACTATACTTAACTATAGCTAATTTCCCGTTATCTTTATTATATTTTGTCTTTATTATCAATGTACCCAAAACTCATATATCAAATCTGTTCTCTTTGTAAATCGACTATAAAAAAATATTTAAACTATATTGAAAAAACACTACAGCTACTACTACGAAAGCATTTAGGCGACCTAAACGCCATTGCAGGACGAGAGGCAGTCCAAATGCAAAATCCAAATGCCCACTACTAGTTGGCAGCGTGTTCAGCATCCTGGAAGTCTTGCCCCGTTGCGCGTTGTATTGCAATGCTTATTCGTTGTGAGAAATAAGCGCTCTGATAAGTTCTAGGTTAGCCTGAACAACATCTTCGACCACATCATCACTTATCATCAGGTGAGATAGTGGTCAAAGGCTAGCCTATATGGCATAAAAAAATAAAAAAAAAAAAAACAGAAAATAAAATAAATTGTATTTGTCACATAAAGTGAAGTGAGAATAAGCAAATTTGAACATGTTTTTAAACAGTGTACCTACGCCTTGCAGAAATGTGAATAAAATACTTATATTCTATATCGATATGAGAAGTATGCTTGATCCGCAAACACGATTCTATATATTTCTTATTCTATAATTCTGAAAATTTCGCTTAATCAAGTTTTGTGTCCATATTATAAATCGTAATTAAGTATTATATATAGCAACCATGTGATCTACCTGAAAGATATTTTCTGAGCTCACTTTGATATGTTTCTTTTTATTTCACACCCGCTATTTAAAGTTCGTAGTTAAGTTTCACTCACTCGCATGCAAGACGAGGTCTTTTCATCCTACGCTTTCAGTCTGACATTTTTCTATGACCACTTCGTCTTAATATGATCGTTAGCAGCTTAAATGTCTGGTTTCTGTACTGTGATACGAAGTGTTATCATACGAAAGGACTGGTCGTATGAAACTACGAAGTTATAAGCTCGCTTACGTGACTTGGCGACCAGTTTCCAGGCTCTAGTTAACCGATAATAGGCCTCGCCCACGTCTCCCTATGATTTGTGGTCGGCCATCTTCACATTAAAATAAATTTACTAACCTTACTTTGAACACGTCCCAAGGTTTTTTGTGTAATTCTCTACAACCTACTATTATATTATTACTTTTATAACATATTTTGTAACGAAACTTTGTAGTGCCCGAATTAAATGATAATTCAAGTGCGTTTATGTTTGCAGTCTGTTTTTTTATTATTTTCCTGGTAAGCTCACGTGACATCATGAACGTCACGTAGCAACCGAAGAATTTTCGACGCGTTTCGCTTCTACACGAAGCATCATCAAGAGGTCTTGACTCTTTAAATATACGATTGAGGAAATTGACGCTACATATAATTGTTAATATTTCATAAATTATTTATTATTTCAATTTAAGAAAAAAATCCTCACATGCTTAATTTATTTTCCAAATATACAAATTCCACAAAAGCTGTAGCAATTAAAACATTTGTAAAGACATTTCAAGGATTATTTGTGTCATGTTTAGGGTTCCGTACATCAAAAAGAAAAACGGAACCTTTATATAAGATCACTTTGTTGTCCGTCTGCCTTTCAAGACCCTTTTTCTCAGGAACGCGTTGATATATCCAGCTGAAATTCATATTAAATGCTCAAGTCTACTGTCTCTTGGAGTTGGGGAAAAATTAAACTTCTAAGCCAACGCAATCAAAAGATACAGCCGTTTATGCAAATTTTGAACTCATAATCTTGAAATTTAGTACGAAGCAACGTCTTTTGGTACGTAGCTACAGCAGATAAAGGAAAAATTGTGAAAAGCATACATTTTTACTACATACATTTTTCACATCAGAAAAATATTTTAAATAATTTTAATATGTTATGGATTTCATTTAGCAATAAAAATACCATAACTTTTACATATACCCACAGGTTTGTACGGAACCCTCAGTACACGAGTCCGACTCGCACTTTCTGGCCGGTTTTTTATAATCTACTTCTATTAAATGTTCTGTGGACTTATTTAGATGTTTATGTGATATCGTTATGGCTATATGAGGCTTTATAGGTTTTGCTAAACATGGCGAGCGAACGTTTAGTAATGTTAAGAAACATTCTGCACTAAAACTATATTATGACATGATATAAATCCCACGTTTTACGAGTAACTTTTTGTATGACACTTAAAGTTTCTTTCACACATTGTCACAACTTCGAAGGGGATTCTATTATCTCCAAAGGGACAGAGATGTTCACGTATCGCAAGACGCGACAATGAAGCGCTCGTAGAACGACTGAACTGTTCTTAACCGATGAAAGGTCAGAACGTTCGCTGTGGTTATGACTGGGATGGGTGACCGCTAGTTGCATTTTTTTTATGTTATTGTGACGGAACAAGCTTGAGGCCCACTTGATGTTAAGCGGACTAACCTCTGCCTATAACAGATCCATTTCGTCACAAGTAACGAATTGCACTGCGCCCGTCACCTTGAAACATAGATTTTAAGTCTCATGTGCCTGTAATTTCACTGGCTCTCAAGGACTGCTGCCGGAACACACCGTTAGGTGCTTGACGCCAGATTTTCTACTTGAGGGTGGTCGCTAGCCAGGCGGGCATTCGCAAAAAGCTCTTACACCATACGGTGAAGCTCAAGCCCGCGGCGGGATTCGAACCATGGACCTGCTGCGCGGCAGTCTATAGTCAATGCCACTGAGCCATCACTGCTTTTACTATTTGCATTCACTACTAATATGAATAAATAACTTTATTCATGTGTTTACTACCGAGCGTGCACGTGCTTTGGCGGTCCCGGTTATTGTCTTAGGATGGCTTTAGAGAATGGTCGTAGAACATTTTGCGGGTATTCGCAAAATGCCCTACCACCATGCTCTGGTTAGTTATCACACACAAGTAGAAAATCTGTCGTAAAAACCTAAAGGTGCGATACACCAGGTGTCGTTGAATGCCAGTAATTATAGGTTAGCCTAAACAACTTCTTCGACGGCATCAACACTTACCATCAGGTGAGATAGTGGTCATAAGCTAGCCACATCAGCAACAAAAAAAACTTAACTAAGAGCTTAGGCGCGAACGTGAAAAGAGAAATATCCTGCAATATGTCTACACGCGTTCTTGAACGGCTTATAGGTTGAATTGGCCAGTCAATTCTCCATAGATCTTCTCCTTCGAAAATTGATCACTCCCTTATTTGAGATTTTAGGTCCTGAACAAAGTATGATATCTATTTATCTCTTCATTATCTAGGCAATCGTAATCAGCCCCGAAAAGTTTATATAAAAATGTTTCGATGCTAACATTCAAGTTAGGTATTGTTTTACATATTTATAACGATACAAGCTTAAACGATGAAGGGATAATGCTTAGTTCTGGATCTAAAATCTCAAATAAGGTAGTGATCATCCTTCGACTTTATCCTTCGACTTTTGTATGGAGCAATGGCCGGCTAGTTCACGTTATAATCCACAATTTATGAATAATATAAAATATTTTTAAAATATCTCGATCGTACGCTCGTAGTCAAGACCTCCTAAGGATGCTTCGTGTAGAATCGAAACGCGTCGAAAATTCTTCTTTTCGCAGGTTTGGCTGCGTGGCGTTTGTGACGTCACGTCGGCTTTACAGGAAAATTAGGCGGAACTGTCACTAAACATATATTTTATATTTTTAAGTGTTTTATTAAAGTAGTAGTAAAGTAAAAAAAGTATTTAGTATTTTTTATTAAAGTATTTGTAGTAGCTGTAGTGTTGTATATAGTTTGTAGTATTTTTTTTTATTAAAGTATCAATTTAATGTTTTCTTAAAATATTTTATAAATATTTTTTATTATTAAATATGGATTTTTGCAAAGTAACGCCTGAATCTATTCATTAACAATTTATGAAAATAATGTTAAAATCAAAGCGGCGCTTGCGAATCACGGGATTCTGGTTTCAACCCCGATTGTTTGATCTGTAAAAGAAAGTTTCAGTATAGTCCGAGTTTTAGAACTTTAACCAATAGATGGCAATAGTATCGCCTACTATTATTGTGTATAACACATGTCTCGCGAAACATAGATTTAAACAACTTTACCTACCTCTACGGGGCATATGGGTTTGATGTTTTTGTTTAATTAATTACATTACCGAGTTTCCTGGCAAATACTCTATGACGATAAAAATATTTTATGTGAAAAGAGCGTTTTAGGACATATTATGTAGTTGACTTTTAGGAAACTTAATAGATTTTTTCATAAATCGCCAGGAATACTTGTATTTTCGCTATTTATGAAGTAAGATTTGTATTTAAATATTTTGTTTATGGTTGTATTTTTTATTCAAAACGGGTGTTCTTGTTTTGAATAAAAATGCAACAGTTCTGTTGATCAAACTTTTTATGAGAATATAGACGTCAGTATTATAAAAAAGAACTAGTAATGTTAAGCTATTACAAGGTACACAAAAAAGTTTTCTCGAATACATTTTGACCCGTTTATAACAAAAAAAACTAAACTGTAATCTTATCATCTAGAACAATTATTGGTAACTCCATTTTACACACTGCTAATATCTTTTGACTTAAAAAAAAAATATATAATCATCAAATCAGGTTCATTCAAAATTGCAAGGAAATTAAGTTACCCAAGTTGGCTCTACACTTTATTTTAAAGCGTGGCGCGGTGCTTACGTACTATATACAATACTACAGCTTCTACAACTGCAGGCTGTCTAAATTCTGCAATCCACTACCACCCAGCACTGCAGTGTACCCAGTTGCTGGCAGCATTGTCCCTTGGGGTTGCAATGCAATTCTTATTCGTTGAGCCAAATAAGTGCCAACATTTAGATCACGCGCCGCATCTGCCAAGCGCTCTGTATTTATATATTTATTGCTCGATAGCTGATATTAATGCCTGTCAGGCTTGAAGCTGTAAGTTATAGCTAGGGTGCAGCTCTAAGTGCAGAAGCAGTACTTAAACACGTAGAAACGGTATTTGTGTGATTAGGTCGTTGAACCCCGATTTTGATAGGCAACCTTTTTCCGCCACATTGTTTTTACATACGAGCTGAAACATAATAATATCTAACAAAAACCAAATTTGCTCTAATATAAATATTTTCCCTTTCTGCCCTTTTTCCTGTCGAAGAAAATGCGGAAGAAAAATAACCAAGTTGAAAATTTATTTTACTTGGTATTCGCTGAAAATATATATTCATTGTATAACTTAGGGCTATTTAGTTATTTACGTTAGGATAAAATACGTCAGGATAAAATACGTCAGGATAAGTCCCTAAAAAGATTGGTATGCAAAATATGGCTAAAAATCATGCCAAAGCTTTTATTATTTTATTATCATCATCATCAGCCGGATGCGTCCACTGTTGAACAAATGCCTCCCCCAAGAGCGCCACAAAGAACGGCAATTAGCCGCTTGTAACTACTGGCTACCAGCGACTTTTACGATTACCTACCTCAGTCCACCTAGTGGGGGCCTACCAACTCTACGTCTTCCGGTGTAAAGTGGTAACCACTCGAGAACCTTTCCTCCCCATCGGTTATCAGTTCGTCGAGCAATGTGGCCTCCGATTGCCACTTCAACTTGCAAATTCGAAAAAACTGCTCTCAAGGACAGCTGCCGGAACCGTTGGGTGCTTGGCGACAGATTTTCTACTTGTGGGTGGTAGCTAGCCAGGCGGGTATTCGCATAAGCCCTTCCACTATGCGGTGAAGCTCAAGCTAGATTCGAACCATGGACCTGCTGCGCGGCAGTCCATAGCCAATGCCACTGACCCATCACTGCTTCAAAAACTTCTTTTTATTTTACCGTCTACCGAGTCGGTTTTACTTAAAAAATATTAAAAATTCAACCTTAGGTAGGTCCACAGAAATATAGCCATTGCCCTACATTAGGTAAGAACTATTTTTTTCTAAAGCAATAAAAATATTACAAAACCACCCACAACCTTATTTGACATTTTGTTGGACGCGTTTTTACTACCACCTATTCATAGACCCATTCAAAACTACATCAAATAGCCTCCTTTTAAAAAGTTTCACATTATAGCTTACTCTAAATAAAGTAAAGAATTTACACTGACTCCAGACTCTTACTTTTGCAATAAACAAAGAATATACGAGAAAGATACAAGAAATGGTGTCGTTCTGGTATTTGTAAATTGTTTGGGAGTTTTTTGTACATAGTAGCTTTTTCTTTGTACCTACATAAGTAAAAAGGTAAGTAAAACGTCACAATACTTTTTATTTGTATTTTTTTATAGCTGATTAGCTAGCCTTGATATTCTCATTATGTTGAAGCGCTCGTAGCAAAGTTTACTTAGCTGTTCTCAACCGATCAGCAAAGTTAAGTAACGTCGCCCGGGCTCATGAGTTGGATGGGTGACCGCTAGTGACATTACTACTGAGCGTTTCCGTGCTTCGGAGGGCACGTTAAGCCGTTGGTCCCGGTTGTTGTCTTAGGATGGCAGTCGTTATAGCATGGTGGTAGGGCATTTTGCGAATGCCCGCCTGGCTAGCTACCACACTCAAGTAGAAAACTATGTCGCCAAGTACCTAACGGTGTGTTCCGGCAGCTGTCCTTGAGAGCCAGTACTTCTAGGTTAGCCTGGACAACATCTTCGACCACATCATCACTTACCATCAGGTGAGATAGTGGTCAAAGGCTAACCTATCAGGCAAAAACGAATCTTGACGACCACAATTTGTTTAGTTTATTTTAGTCTTCCATTTCGCCGTTGGATGACCTATTAATTATATATCACCACGGCCACTTCGATGCACATTCAATAAAAAGGCAGCCAAAAATTACAGCACCTCATTGCATGTCAGCGCCAATTAAAAACACGTCAATAAATTAAGTTGAATGCTAAGAATGTTTAATGCATGCGTTAAATCCGCGGCGACGCGATAAAATTAAAACTTATATGATGTTTGTCCTAAGAATATTTAATATATATTTTATTTATGTGTTTATGTACATGTATTTTTTGGCACTTCATCAGTAATGTAAATGAATATCACCAGATTAATCTATACACATTTACAAAATTATTGGAGCACGAAATTCGAATCGAAACCGCGTCCTCCGATTTTGCGCTGATCTTTCAAGCCCAAACTTTGTGTGTATTACTTTAACCGTCGCTCGTCGTAGGGGACGGTGCGCGGTTTAGGCAACCGCGCTGAGGACGCGGGATTGATTCCCGCCGGCACAAAAAATATAGTGCTCGAACCATTTTATAAATGTGATTTTAGCTTATTTAAAGCACAATAGCTTACTAAGCGAAATTCACATGTAATATTTTAAATTTAGTAATGTTAATATATATATTTCATGTTAATATCAATTGTAATTTTATTTTATTAATTAAACTGATCTGGGGACTACTGCATAGCAATAAACTTTATTACTTGCTTCATATTTTATATTAGGATGTCTGGAAAAGGCGAATAAGTAGCATGCCGTTACTAACGTACTCGTACTTATTAGATTTGTGATAGTCAACACCATCTTCTCAGACCGGTACTTTTTTAGCAGTTATACAACCAAAAATAATTCCTAATATGGGTTGGAGTCAGACAGACGGAGTCAGGGAGAAGGCGACTGGCCATAATACCGAAACCAACATTTTAAAAATATGTTCTTGTAAGTTTTATTTTGTGACAATGATAACAAATATTTAAGAAAATATCCGAATACATTAAATATATAAAAACACTTAGTTTTATTATATAACAATAAAATTATATTTATGTATAACATCACTTCAAAAATATAAAAGTATATCTAGTGACAATTCCGCCTAATTTTTCACGATCATGCTACATCGCGCGCTCAAAATGGCAAAACCTCATGATGATGTTTCTTATAGAAGCGCACTGCTTCTAAAAGTCTTCCTATCTACATGCTGTTTATGACGTCACGTCAGCTTGACGGGAAAATTAGACCGAATTGGCTCTAGATATAATTTTATATTTTTTTTTTAACCGGGGGTTGCTTTTATTAACAAAATACTAAGTACGAACTATATACAATACTACAGCTACTACAATACAAGCATTTAGATCCCTATAAGTCATTGCAGACTCATAGGCAGTCCAAATGCTCTATCTAGCCCACTATCAGTTGGCAGCGTGCCCAGCATGCTGGCAGCATTGCCCCGTTGAATTGCAATGCTTATTCTTTGAGCCAAATGAGTGCCAGCATAAAAATAATAATTAAAATTAATTTAATGTTTTCTTAAAATATTTGTTATCATTAAATATGGATTTCCGCAAAGTTACGCTTAAATGTATTAATTACATATTCTTGTCTTTGTATTGGTATCACCTGTCCTGAAAGGTCTTGTAGGAGAGTATTACCACAGAATAAAATGGTATTACCTAATATTGACGAAATTATGTTTGTATGAAAACATTATTACAATAGCTCGGGTGCCTGCATGATTCGCCAAACTGAAACTATAACTCTTTTTTCCTAAACGTTCGCGGTTTTCGATCTTAGGCAGTCGTTAACTCCCAAAATCGGTCCCCAAGGATCAATGAACTCGCACGTACTATTTTACTTTCCATTGATGTATGTGTAGAAGAGCCATAAAGAAGGTAACTTTATCCGTATTTGTTTGGCATTCGCACTGCGGTTACTGGAAATGTGTAGTAAAGTAGTCACCTGGGCGCGCACTACAATTTATAGAGCTTACAAATGTCGCTGCCTACACTTTGGTAATGTTATTGTTGGAAAAATAGTATCGTTCTTTCAATATTATACTATGGCATATTGTTACCTACATATTTACGACTTGCTGTGCCCGTGAGGTATGAAGCGCTCGTAGCCAAGTTTGCTTAGCCGTTCTGAATCGATCAGCAAAATTAAGCAACATCCGCCGCGGTCATGAGTTGGATGGGTTACCGCTAGTGATGTTACTACTGAGCACTTCCATGCTTCAGAGGGCACGTTAAGCCGTCGGTCCCGGTTTTTGTCTTACGATGGCAGTCGTTACAGCATGGTGGTAGGGCATTTTGCGAATGCCCGCTAGCTACCACCCTCAAGTAGAAAATCTGTCGCCAAGCACCTAACGGTGTGTTCCGGCAGCTGTCCTTGAGACCCAGTACTTCTAGTCTAGCCTGAACAACATCTTCGACCATATTATCACTTCATCAGGTGAGATAGTGGTCAAAGGCTATATAGTCTATCAACTATAAAAAAAAGGCAATCGACAATAAAGCGCTCCTTCGGGAGCTGCTAAGTTAATAAGGCACAAAATATCCTGCGTGTTAATCTGCCTTGTTTGTCAAGTAGAGTAAAGTGTCGCTTTGCAATATGGTATTGAGTTCGATGACCGGGGTATATATTAGGTTTATTTACAAAACATTATTATTTATGTGATTTTGGTGGCGCGCTTGATGTTAAGAGTTAGTTCTATTTATTAAAAGATACGTTAATTTCGGTTTTGAATGTTGAGATGGATGATAGGGCTTGGGTGCAAGCTTCCCTCCCTGTGAGGTTGGGGGGCATAGGGATACGCAAAATTTCTAGTGTGGCTTTACCAGCTTTTTTGTCTTCTGTACACAGTACACACAAATTAGTAGAAAAAATTCTTGCACCATCTCTAGGCTCTTTTGATGTAGCATATCTGGCTGAGGCCAAAACCACATGGGGACTGGCTTGTCCAAATACTTAGTTCCCAAAAATGTTGTCATCTCAGAAACAGTGAGATCGGCCCCTATGCGAGCTAGCACGGAAAGATCTTTTAAATACGTGCCCTAGTATCGCGGATCGTGCTCGTATTCTCGCTGTTTCTGTGTGGGAATCAGGTCTTTGGTTACAAGCCATTCCTTCTTACAAAACTGGTAGCCTTATAGATCCTTCCGCTTTTCGTCTCGCTATTAGCTTACGCTTGGGTGCAAGGTGTTGTGTTGCACATCACTGCCAGTGTGGTACTGCAGTTGACCAACTCGGTCACCATGGCCTCTCCTGCTCTCGAAGTGCTGGTCGAATTTCCCGCCACGCCAGCCTTAACGATATCATTCGCCGGGCTTTTACCAGCGCCAATGTTCCAGCTGTTCTCGAACCGAACGGTCTGATGCGTGACGATGGTAAAAGACCTGACGGCATGACTCTGGTTCCATGGAAGTTAGGACGGCCCTTAGTGTGGGACGCTACATGCGTAGACACTTTAGCGCCGTCACACCTTACTGAAACCCACGTGAGGGCGCCGCGGCTACTTCGGCAGAGCAACTCAAGCGGCGCAAGTATGCTAACCTCGGTATGGGTTACATATTTGAGCCGTTTGGTGTAGAGACGTTGGGTCCGTGGGGACCGGGAGCTCATCGTATTTTCCAAAATTTATCAGAGCGCTTGGTCGATGTGACGCGTGATCAAAATGCTGGCACCTATTTGGCTCAAATAATAAGCATTGCAATTCAACGGGGCAATGCTGCCAGCATGCTGGGCACGCTGCCAACTGATAGTGGGCTAGAGCATTTGGACTCCCTATGAGTCCAAATGCTTTTACTGTAGCAGCTGTAGTATTGTAGTAGCTGTAGTGTTGTATATAGTTTGTAGTATTTGTTTAATAAAGGCAGACCGACAGAAAAAAAATAAAAAATAAAAAAAACGAGTTAGCCTCTACCTACAGACGCATATCGTAACAAGTGAGGAGCACTGCGCCCATCACCCTGCAACATTCAGTTGTCTCATCTCATGTGCCTGTAAATTAATGGTTACTAATTGGATCTCAAGGCCTGCTGCTGGAAAATACTGTTAAGTGTTTAGCGACACCTGACTTTTTACTGTAACATTACCATCTACACCCACACTAAGACGTCGTGTACAAACGAGGCCTACCCATAGAAATCATCATCAACAACATCATCATCATTATCAGCCAGAAGACGTTCACTGTTGAACAAAGGTCTCCCCCATAGAGGGCCACAAAGAACGGCTATTAGCCGCTTGTGACCATTGGCTACCCGCGAATTTCACGATGTCGTCAGTCCACTTAGTGGGGGGCCTACCAACCCATAGAAATGCGCAACAATAATTTACTGTGGCGGAGAGCGCTTTCGTAACAGGTCGAAAATAGAATACCGTTGTCAAGTTCGGTACCCTTAAAACAACTATTTTTCCTTTTGACAAAACATTTAGGGAACAATTGCTTTGTCTAACTCAATTCAAGTGCAACTCATTCCAGTAACTCAGTAATACACAAACAAGTGATTAAATCAATGTAAACCTCATCAATCTAACCTCTCTTGTTGCGTTAAGAGAAACAAGACGTTTGTAAACGAATCGTTGCGATCTCGGACTCTGATAATTTTGTTTTATTACACCGTTTTAGTGTTAAGAGCGTTGTTTTGTCGTTGTGTGTATAGATTTATTTAACTGCCTTCTTCATGAAGTATATTTAGTTGAATCAGTGACGGAACTTATCGATCCTGCATGAGTCACATTTTAATTTCCGTTTAAGGGTTCAGTACTTGAAAACCTAATGAATAGATTCAGACGTCACTTTGCGGAAATCACATTTAATAATAACAAATATTTTAGGAAAACATCAAATTAATATTTCAATAAAACACTTAAAATATATATATATATATATCTAGTGACAATTCTGCCTAATTTTCCTGTTAACTTAACACTTAAAAAATATAAAAATATATCTAGTGACAATTCCGCCAAATTTTCCTGTTATTGAAATATTAATTTGATGTTTTCTTAAAATATTTTTAAAATATTTGTTATTATTACTTGAAAACCTATTAAGGAATAATTTTGCGGAAATCCATATTTAATAATAACAAATAATTTTCGGCGCGTACCTGTCGCTTCTATAGAATAAAAAGCTTCTACACGAAGTATCCTCAGGAGGTCTTGACTTTTACAGCGCACGATCGAGATATGAGACTACTATTACTTTGTATTTTTATTAATTATTGGAGCACCAAATTTTTTTATGCCGCGGGGTGAGTATCGAACTGCGTCCTCCGATTTCGTGCCGGATGCCTAAACTACTCGGCCACCTAGGCACGCTATTTCTAGCCGAAATTTCGTGCTGCAATCGTATTACTTTAACCGTCATAGGGGACGGAACGCGGCCATCAACCAGACTACTATAGACTTCACCTGATCGAAAGAAGTGCTTTTTTATTCACTTAGTAGTAATATATTTAGAAATAATATTACTTTGCCTTCGCTGTGCGTTTTTCGATCCGTGTTTCTATCAGTCCGTCTTTTGGTCTTTCGGAACCGTGGGGTGTAGGAAACGGGTTGAGAATTTCTTATAAACATGTGTTGGTATGACGAATAGCCTAAAAATAACAACGATAACAAAGAGTTTATAATAAAATGAGGTCCTCATACAAGAGACGTGTTCATATTAAATTTTTTTTGTTCTAACTGTATCGTAAGAATGATAAGACGTACAAACGTCAAGCTTTGTATGATTATTGTTCAATACCCAACGTGTTCAGTGTCAAGGGTCACGACCGGCATGCCCAGCCGCCGGCCAGTTAGTGGATTACAAACGATATTGGTCGCCTACAAATAATTAAAGCTACCCAAAAGAATACGATACTTTTGTACAGTATTCCAGGACACGTTTCGAGCACTTTGCCCCGTTTACAAAGTTAAAACGCGAGGAAAAATTATAGTCATGTGCAGGGTTTGAACCCGCGCCATCCACCCTATAGCCGTAGTATGCTGTAACCCCTTTTTTTTTTTTTGACCCGGGAAAATCCTTTATGGATACCACCCGGCTCCGGGGGGAGCAGAGTGGTTATGTGGGAGTCCTCGCCTGAGGGGCCTTACTACCCCCACGGGGGAGTAGTAAGTGAGGTCACCCACTAAAAACCCGGGATGAGCAGTCTGCCGCCTGGGGGCCGCGGCGAGATGGGGTAGCGTTAGCATTCACCATCTCGCCCCGGCGGTTGGCCCGGTGACGGGCCCCGGCCAATGGAGGGATGACCCAGCTCATTAGGGCCATCCCCCAGACGTGTGGGACCGTGCAAGCCAGTGGAGAATCCCCCGACTCTCCACCGATGATCCGCACAACACTAGGTAAGAGCGAGAAGGCGCCCGAATCGCCTTCTCCTTCCCCCAGTTCGTCTACGCCGGAGCGGGTCTGAGAGGACGTCGTCCTCCCTCGCCCGCTCCGCGGCCTCTTTCTGCGCCATCACCTCTTCGCAGAAAGAGACCACCGCCTGCCACGATCCGTCGCTGCCGAGCATAGCGTTAACCACGCTCGGCAGCGACAGATCTGCGCCTATGACCGCTGTGAGGGCGTGCCGCATGGGACTCCATGCGGCGCACTCCTCCAGCGTGTGGAGCGCCGTGTCTTCTGGCGCTCCACACTCGTGACAGGCGGGGGTCGCTTCGCGTCTTGCGATGTGATGCAGGTACTTGCCGAAGCATCCGTGCCCGGAAAGCACCTGCACCAATCGGAAGGTGAGCGACCCGAATCGCCGCCCTACCCACCTCCGAAGGACCGGGCGAATGGCATCCACCGTCCTCTGTCCAGGTACCGGTGGAGCCAGGTCCTCCATCCACCGCCGCAACAGGGCGGCCCGCGCCTGCCGTCGCATTCGCGTGACCTTCTCCCACGCTGGAGGCTCCCCGCGGGATCTCCTCGCCGCCACGAAGTGGTACACTTCGGCGAGGATCTCCGCTTGGAGCTCCCAGGGGGGATCACCGGTGCTGTAACCCCTAAGCCAACATGACATATGACGAATTACTCTAATTTGTCCTTTCGGTCTAAACCATCATATGGGGATGGAGCGACATTACTTCGTAATGTTGCTGGAATGTTTAATGTCCGATAAATCCGATCCAGAATCGAACCCAGGACTTCGAATTTCGAGATGGGGCCTTTTAAGACATCAGTTGCGGTAAGATATAGGTTTTGTTACAATGAAATTCGTTCTAGGGTTAGCTACTGTTTTTTTACCTAAGCCCATTATCTGTCTGTCCTGATAATGGAACAACCAGTAGGTATACTTCAAGATTCCAAAAAATTACGCCTTTCAACTAACGGGGCAGGTGCTGACTTTTATTGCTGATAGGCTATACTTTGAAACTTCTCCTGCGTACGAAGATATTGTCAGGCTAACCTTGAATTACTGACTATTAAGGACAGCCGCTGGAACAAATATTTAAGTGCTTGGCGCCAGATTTTCTACTTGAGGGTGGTAGCCAGTCAAGAGTGCAATCGCAAAATATCCCACTAGAGTGCTATAACGACCTAAGAAGACTACTGGGACCAACCGCAGTGCGGTAGCACTCAGTAGTAGGTAAATTCACTAAGGGTCAGCCTACTTTAGTTCATAGCAGAGCTTACCTAGTCATACGCTATGAACTATACTGTACTATATCAGCCGGATCGTCCACTGCTCAACACAGCCTATTAAGGCGGTATTTACCATAATCCTCCCAGTTGGCTAACGTCTTTGGGATTTCAGTATAACAAGGCAGTTCTTTAGATAACGCTGCTGCCCACCTTCCAGTATTTTTCCCTTAGTCGCCTCTGGGTGTCGTAACACTTGGGAAGATATAGGGAGTTGCAATTCTAACCCGGCACCCCACGGGGAGCTACGAATACTTCACAAATTGTCATCATCATCACATCAACCAGAACGTGCACCGTTGTACTAGGCCTCCACCATTCTGTTTGAGGGTGGTAGCTACTACCCTCAAGCAGAAAATCTGTCTCCAGACCCCTACCTAACGGTGTGTTCCGGCAGCTGTCCAGCGCCAGTTACTCTAGATCAGCCTGAACAACATCGTCAACCACATCATTAGGTAAGATAGTGGTCGAAGGCTAGCCTATCTGCTATAAATAAAAATATATATAAAATTCTTGTTTATTACGTGTGTAGTTGTATTACCGTTTATTTGTTTATGTGTGCATAGTTATATGTGATTGATAATAGCATGCATTAGCGGCGAATGGCCGGTTGTTTTGTTTTATGGCCTAAGGAAGTAATAAAAAATAAGTTTAATGCCATTGTTCCATGGTTTATAGGACAACAGGTACGTTGTCTTCGATTGAACATGATGGAGTTACGTTCAGACGTTTATAGCTTTCTCTAGAAAGTATTTTTTAGACTTTTATCTGTTATGGAAGTGTTATTTCCGTTGTCATAATTTAATTTTTGATGATAGATAATCATTTAACTTAATTTTTGTAGCAGTAGAGCTGTTTGTGAACGAGTTCTTATATCGAAAAAATATATAAAAACAAAAAAAAAAAACACGGTAGTGTGGGCATTACTGTATGGTATGAAGAGTATAGGTGCCGATGGAATTACAGGCTCATGCGAATAAACAACGTCATTTCTCAGGACGATGGACACATTGCTTCGTCATTTCTGTTGAAATGCACCTGTTATAGGCATAGGATACGGCTTAACAGCAGATCAGCTTTGTGCATGTGTCCTCATAAACCCATAAATAAAACCCATTACTAGAAAACATCACGTTTGCAAATTTGCAGCCTTTAAAAATGTTCATCTATATGCAAATACATGGGATAGGTAAGGTCCAAGGGATACTCTACACAACATAAAAATAATCATCGGTAATTGGTGGAGTGATTGAGAAACAGATCTTTTCTTTTTTTGGCAAAAAAATACATAACATATATGTACTTAATGGCTTTTAGACGATGACACGCATGCTAGGGAACAAAAATATAATGACGGCTATAGCCATTCTAGTCCTAAATAAGTTTTTTGGATTTATCCAAAATATCAGGTTTTGTAACTTATTCCGTGTTCTTTTTTTCTTATTCCAAGTGACATAAGCAAGGACAAACAAACAGCGGAGTTGCACTTTTAGTATGGAACTCTTAAATTGGTATGTTTAGCATCTGTGTTCACCCTTCCAAAGTTTTGATTGATTTCAAATCCCGCATCAGAACAGGCTATATCAAAATAAATGGATCTTTCAAAAGCCTCCTCAAAAGAGCAAACAGGCGGTTCAAAGCTGCACATTGTATCCATTTCTCCCATCTTCTCCAAATCCCTTGTGATTTCTAAACACCGATTTGCCTATTCCCTAAACGCTCCATAACGGCACCCTAATCCCTCTTTACGATGCCAATTTCGGAAACGATGTCAATCAAATCCTATCATAAATTTTGAACAATTCCTTTCAAATATCTTAAGCATTCTTGAACGAAATACTGTAAGAATTATTTGAAAAATCCCCGGCATAAATAAAATTTTTGAACGAAAAATCCAACGCAATGTTTATCTATACTATATTACCTAACATAAAGGATACAATCATAATGTTGTATACAATAGGTAATAATAGTATTTCTAGTTTTTTGAGAAGTGTTAGTTAATTATTTTTTTAATCACAGTCAATTCTAATATAATTGAATTAAATTAATGTAAGTGAAAGAAGATCTTTTTGGGTATCGATCCGTCAAAACTTTTTGGTCATTTAGCGAAGTTGGTACTAAATTTAGTATAGTATAGAAAAAAATATCGTTAAGGCTAAATTTCCCCAACGGGAAAGCTTCACCGAATGGTGGAACCGATGGGCATTTTGCGAATACTCGTCTGGCTAGCGACCTCAAGTAGAAAATCTGTCGCCAAGCACCTAACCGTGTGTTCCAGCAGCTGTCCTTGAGAACCAGTATTTCTAGGTTAAGCATGTTAGCACCGACGACCACAGCATCACTTACCATCAGGTGAGATCGTCCAATCTGCAAAAAAAAAGTTACCTGACTGCAATGCCTAATTATATATTTTTTTTTAAATATCCAAATAATGTTTGACCCTGGGTTCGAACTCAGCATATACCTACTCGAGATTCCAACGCGGCGCTTTCGCCGCCTCCCCAACGAGGCTGTTTTTTTTTTTATTGTTCAGTAATGGGTTATTACTCAACAATAAACAAATCCACAATATTATTTGGGTTTTCAATCAATACTTATAAAAACTAGAGGAGCGCTTTTTGCATTTGAAATAAATACAACCAAAAACCTCCAAAGAAATCGGGTTCCTTTTTCCGGTTTACAAAGCGAGTAACAAGCACTCATCATTGGTAACATCCCTAATGTCCACCGTTAAATGCCTCCCTTTGGAGGGTTTGTCAACCCCAACGCTTGGCAGGCGTCTTGGGATCACAGTGTATGATGACACTTCCTCAGAAGAGCTGCTATTTTCTGGTATTTTACCTTTCTTTATCGACTCCCACAGAAAGATATGGGGATGCTATTCTAACCCGGCACCCCACGGGGTCAAAGTAAACACCAATAAAAGTAGCATTTAATACAACAAAACCTTCTACGAGATATATTATTATCAAACATATCACTAAACAACCTGATAACAGTGTTGTTTCGGATAAGCGCATACAGTCAGTTATCTCTTCAAGTTGGCACGCTGACAACTCGCTGCTTGCCAGTGGCACTGGAGCCAGTAACTCGCCCACTCGGGCGGTGTGCTGTTCGCTTTTTGTCTCTATGCTAAGTGGTTCGTTACGGTTTATCTCTCGTGTAATGGCTATGTTACAAAACAAAGGGTTTTTGCGTAAGCTGGACGGTTTGGTGTTTTTAGGATTCAATACAATACAATACAATACAAAACTCTTTATTGCACAGCGAATATACATTTAAATAATCTTATAAATAGTACTCTTAGACTACGGTTGTGCAATGGGCGGTCTTATCGCATATAGCAATTTCTTCCAGACAACCTTTGTATGGACAGTATCACATTTCAAGTAACACGGTGGTGAAAACAAATTATTATACATTTTTAGATATCATCTTACCAATAAAAACATTACTTAAAAACAAGTTTTGTACATTCATACTATATTATAATACATAGATATCCTACACGTTATTGATATACGTAAAATAAGTATAAATATTTACATACGAATAGGTGCAATATATAATACTGATAGATAACAACTACATACATAATACTTATATAATATGTACCTACTATGTAGTTGGTATACATACAAATATATATATATATATATATATATATAAATATACACATAATGATATACATACATATTAGTGTAACACATATTATAAATATAATACATTTTAGACAGTGTTACGTAAATGATAAATAGTGATTCTTTACCATTGTTTTGAATATTGCTAAAGATTTAGCACGTCTAATGCTAATTGGTAATGCATTCCATAGCCGTACAGCCTGCAGTGTAAACGACTTGCTATAATACTGGGAAGTATGGGGAGGTATTGTACTCGTTAGTATTAGTGTATTAGAAGACCGTAGGGACAGATCGTGAGTGAGATGTCGAAACTGAAAACGTTGTTTCAAATACAGAGGGGTGCTAGGGACAAAAAGGATATTGTAAAGGAAATGAAGAATGTGAGCATTCCGGCGGAAACGAATGGGCAACCACTTCAGCTTTTTGCGATATTCGGAAATATGGTCATATTTACGTAAACCAAATATGAACCTGATACAGAAATTTTGTAGGCGTTCAAGCTTATCGAGCTGCTCTTGGGTTAAATCTAGATAAGATATGTCGGCATAGTCGAGTATGGGGAGTAAAAGAGATTGCGTGAGCGCAATTTTGGTGGTAATTGGTAGAAAGTTCCGCAGCCTCCTGAGGCACGAAGCGGAAGCAAAGATTTTGCGACTGGTTTCAGCTAGTTGAGGGATCCATGATAATTGGTTATCCATGATGATGCCTAGATTTTTGACTGTGGTGCTGAATTCAATGACTTTTTGATCAAAGATTACTTGCGGAAGGTGAAACCAATCAATCAAGGATATCATTCTAGAGCTGCCAATTATTATAGTTTGAGTTTTGGCTGGGTTAACTGTCAGACCATATAATTTACTCCAGTTGGAAATTCTTCGTAAATCACTGTTAATGGTTTCAATCGCTGCTGGCAGCTCTTTAAGGGAAGCTTGTGTGTAGATTTGCAAATCATCTGCGTAAAGGTGGTAGAAAGAAGAGAGTTGATGTGAAATAGAATTTATGAAAATTGAGAAGAGGAGAGGTGATAGAACGCCGCCCTGAGGTACGCCAGCAGACGTAGTACACCATGAAGAGAAAGTATCATCGATGCGTATACGTTGCCGACGTCCATACAGGTAACTACGAAACCATGCAATAACCGTTGGAGATATGTTAAGAGAGCACAAAAAACCTAGTAATACATCAAAATCCACGTTGTTAAATGCATTACTGAAATCAAGTAAAGCTAAAACTGACAGTTGCCTGTTCGCCATACCATGCCTGATGTCGTCTGTAATCTTTACTAGTGCTGAGACAGTGCTGTGACCTGGACGAAATCCTGACTGAAAGTGATTAAAAAGGTTGTTGCGAAGAAGGAAAGAGGTAAGTTGTTGGTGTATAAGACGTTCTAGGACCTTAGAAAGGAAAGGAAGTATAGAAATTGGTCGATATTCACTGAAAGTAGAGGGGTTGAGTTTTTTTGGCAACGGAGTTATTTGAGCTTCCTTCCATATGGAAGGAAACGTACTAGTAGTGATGGAATAATTAAGGATGAATTCGATAACAGACAGAATCTCGTCGAGTATCAGCACTATCATTTTCCGAGTAATACAGTCACTTCCAACAGCATTGGATGAAATGGTTTCTATACTTCTCTTAACATCACAATCGGTAAATTGTTTAAAAATAAATGGCGGATGGTTAGGAGTTGGAATCAAAGAAAGATGTTGCAGCGCTGCGGCTTTTGTAGGCCCATGAAAGTTTGTAGAAGAACAGAAATGCTTATTGAGTTCATCAATGTTTAAATCATTAGGAATATTACTATCACGAGATTTACCAACTCCTAACGTTCTTAGAAACTTCCACACTTTTGAAGGATCGTCGTTGTCTACGGAACTATGGATATGTCGGCGTTGAGCATTTCTACACTCCTTATTGCAGTGATTGCGGCGTTCCGTAATTCAGTATGTATGTATGTATGTAGTATGTAGTATATGCAGATTCAGTATCCAAAGGACAATTGAAGCCCTTTTAATGAAACTGTCTGTGTCGGTAAGAAATGGAAAGTGAAAGTTTGATACATTATGTAGGTTTTTCGAAGTAATGATGGCCGAGGAGTAAAAAAAAAAAAGTAGTTTTTTTGTATATTAACAAATAAAATAAAGCCCGCGGCGGGATTCGAACCATGGACCTGCTGCGCGGCAGTCCATAGCCAATGCCACTGAGCCATCACTGGGGGACAAGTCTCGCAAACGCCAAAGTAAAGGTGGCACTTAGTATTTGACGTTCACAATAGCGAGACGATTCGTGCGACATCACAAAAGGTTATTCTGGCTTTAAATTTGAGAATAATTCAAGAATAATATATAAAGTAATTAATCCAGGAATAGTAATAATATCCAGTAAGGTTGACTTTGCCAATCAAAAGTTTTAATTACAAATTTGGAAATAGAAAACCATCTCGAACAAAATTAAATAACAAATAAAGTGGCCTTGAAAATGTTAATCTCTTAAAGCAATATTTACGTCTAGATTACGCAAGTATTCTAATTGGCTCCTTCTGGTGAATCTGCCAAGTTTCTTTGCCCGACATCGGAACTTGTATTACGGCTTTGGAAAACGACATTTTTGAGAACTTCTTGGCTTCATTCCGAGTCTTTGAGAAATAGTTGGGCAGACGGTTGTAAACGTAGTTAGCAAGATTTCAGTTTATTCGCACTCCGTTAAAAAAACTCCAACGCCAAGTTACAGAAACTTTGTGTGGCTTTTCCTTATTTTGGAATTATTCAAAAACAAGATACGTCCGCTAGGTTTTTGGGGCCCGATTTTCTTTAACCTAATTTTGCTTAAATTTTGCTTTATTTTAAGCAAAGTTTTCGTAGGGAGATTAAAGAAAATCGGCCCCCAAAAACCTGAAAAACTAAAGATTATTTGTGAATGTGAGGAAAATTATCCTACAAAATATAAAAATTTCGGGTTTGCAACTAATAACTTTTAACAGCTCATTAATTAGTTTCTCTATTTGGTTACGGCACCCTAAGAACATCTAACAGTAGGATTTGGAGCGAAACTGTGAAACAGTGCCAATTTTCATAAGCCGGAAACTATACTTTATTTTTATTTTATAGTGACGGAACAAACTCGAGGCCCACCTGATATTAAGCGGGCTAACCTCTGCCTATAACAGATGCATTTCACAAGTCACGAATTGCACTGCGCCCGTCACCTTGAGACATATTTGTTAACTCAGTATGTAATTTCACTGGCTCTATTATGACAAGAACTTCCGCCAAGGCCTAAGACATTACAACTCCACATAACACATCCAAACAAAGTACGTCATCACTACAGACGACTAAATAAAACACGTCTGATAGTATTAGCCAAACGAGTCATTGACTCCGCTAACGACTCGCAGAATATCTCAAATAAAACACGAGGGTACTAACTAGTTAGTCCTGGCAACACACCAAGTCTAGGGAACAATGAACTAGATACAGTCCCACCAACTTATCTGTTCAGGCGACAAAAAAAAGAACTACAACATTCCTTCAAATTGTGACAGTTTGTAGTTGATTTCCTTGACCAGTAGCGCCCTCGAAAACTGCACAGTTAAGTTGGTGGTACTATACGGTATTGATTCAATAATAGCTATTGGGGTAATCCATTACCGGTGTTGCAATTTGGTTCGTGATTAGGGTGTTTTTAGAACTTGTGGGGATTAATGATGGCTTAAACTTCTGAACGCTTTTCTTAAGAGGTTCTCGAACGAAACGAATATATTTACTCACCTACATATTTCTATGTATGATGCTATATTTTTAGAGTCAATTTCACACAATTAAGGTATACCTAACTAATATAAGGATTAATTTAATCACAGAAACCAACGAAATATGATTGACCATAGTCGCAATAGACGTCTTATGATGTTGCAGTATCTTACATTTTTGGTAGGTAATTGACTTTTATGATATTTGACGTCAGGCAACCAAGGAGGATGTTGCAAAAGGAAAAATCTAATACAAGTTTAAAAAATAATTACGTCGAATTTGGCGGTATAGCTCCATTGTTTATAGAGTATTAAAAACTAATATGGCCGCTTTCATACAGCTGACAATACATTAGGATTTTTTATGTCGACCTTAGATATTTTTATGTAATACATGTGTGGCACTTAGAAGATCCTTGATGTCAACAGCTGCTGTGACATCTCATAAAAGTTATAGCAAAGAAATTAACGGTATACATCGCGTATATTTATCAGTATTTTTCTCCCGACGTTCACGACAGTCACCCCGTGACCACGATCACTGCAAAGTATTGAAACGTGCCGTCGCGTCGAGACAAAAATAATTATATTAATACGCGATTTAAACCGTTTTAAAGTTGTTTGTTTGTAGTTTTTTATTTTTTTCAGGAACAGTATTCCACAAATTTAAAATCACCTACAATTTGTGTCGTTATATAATATTATATAGTAAAAGAATATCACATTTGAATGGTTTATAACATTAATTTATCCGCGTATTATTTATATTGGTCTCCATTATATATCTGATATTGGTGAAATTTGACATAAGTGGATTATCCCATATCCGGTATATGCCTACTACAACTAAATAGCTCCCACTTTAATTTATCAGTTACGGTCAATTAGATTTTAAGTTCCACTAACAAAATAGTGAAGCCAGGTTTTAGATTAGCAAAGACAAATAAAAGATTTTCTTAGGGAATTGTGTGCGGTTTTATAATATAGTTACGCAAGATATTACAACGCTAACAGAAGGAAAATTCAAGTTGAATGTCATAATCATTTTCAAACGATAAAACACTTTCATTTCCGCCTCTGCCAAGATACCACCAGTCACCTATGTAATTTTGACAAATAGAGTAATGTAATTATTGTATACATAATTTTTTTAACAAATTGATAAATTATTAAATTCAATAAATAAATATGGCCCCGAGTTTTTTCCTGAACATGACAGTAGACTGTAGAATATTTCAAGTAATTTACCTTTATAAGAACTAAGTAGACGCATACATTGAATAAATTATTTTGACTTTGATACGAAATTAGGTTACGTAATTAATAATATTATAATAATAGATAAATTTTTTTCAGCTTTTGATAGACTTTGACAGATTTTGATCACTACCTCACCTATTGGTAAGTGATGATGTGGTCTACGGTGGTGAACGTAGAATTAAAGGGTCTCAAGGACAGCTGCCAGAACACACCATTGTTTCTGCTTGGCGACAGATTTTCTGAAATGTTCTTTTATATAATTTTTTTTTCTCATGAAAAGAGGGTGGTTTTCTCATGAAGGAGGTCTCCAAACCCGTGTCAAAAGTACCTACTTCTAAGTACAGTTCAAATCAGTTCCGTATTCATTCCTAGTATATCATTAGAGCTTACATTAATTTGACAGCAACAATAACCTTTCAAACGTCATAATCAATCAAATCAATACTGTACCTTTGTGTTTGTTCAGGTCGTCTTGTTAAACAAACAAATATGGACCAAATTGAAAGATGAACAATCAATGATTGTACGGCCTTAAAATATGTAAAAATATATATTATGTTTTCTTGGTTGTGTTGCTAGGCTGTGATTTCAACTGGATCACGTAATATGCGAATTTGGAGAGTATAAATATATTATAATTTAATACAATAATAATAATTATTATTACTTTTTGTTTTATGTTATTGTGACGGAACAAGCTCGAGGCCCACCTGATGCGGACTAATCTCTGCCTATAACAGATGCATTTCGTCACAAGTCACGAATTGCACTGCGCCCATCACCTTGAGACATAGTTGTTAAGTCTCATATTCCTGTAATTTCACTGGCTCTCAAGGACTGCTGCCGGAACACACCGTTAGGTGCTTGGCGACAGATTTTCTACTTGAGGGTGGTCGCTAGCCAGGCGGGCATTCAATGCAAACAAACAAACAATCAAATCTTTCCTCTTTATTATATTAATAGTTTAGTATATAAAGTCGGTTTTTTGTTAACATTTTATGCTAATAAAGGCATACCGCCGAAAAAAAAAGGAAATTTATAGTAACCTCATATATTGAAAGTGACCACGAAACTAACTTACATGATATATTCTCTTTACAACTTCATTAGAGCACAAAAACTTATACAAAAACTCCGTAGAGACCGAACGGCGAAACTCCAAGGAAGTCATAATTCATTCATTTGTTTACAAAAGACGATACACAAAGAGATCTCCTCTATTTTTTGTGTCAAACTTTTGCTTTGCAGTTTTATTAAACTAGTACCTAGGTATTTTGCTGTTGAATTATATAAATTTAGTTTCATTTTGTATAGGCATTAAGTTTAAAATGGCGTGTATAGCTGTGGATGTATGGTAATTAGTTTGTGCTATTGTTTGTTGTAAATGTGTCAAGCAATTGATGCTTATGTCAGGACTGGACCGCCCACCCAATCGGCCACACACAATCGTTGTTTTGCCTTCCGAGTTCAATAACTTTTTTCATGACATTGAGTTACGAGCAGGCTGTCCATTATGGTGTGAAACTGCCCTTGCCCATCAAGTGGGATGTTAGGGCATATAGGAAGTAAGGCATAGGTTAACATGTACTTAAGTATGTATTACTTACTTTGTAGTTTTCCCATTTTATAATTAGTATTATTTAGTAATTACGACACTAAATTACAATAAATTTGAAAGCTCATTTTTGGAACGACCCTTATCGCGCGTTGCGAAAGGGGGCTAAACGAAAAAATTAAAACCAAAAGTTGTAACGACACTTTTTGCTATAGTTGTAAGCAGTGCGGTGTGCGCGTGTTTCTCTCTCTCTCTCTCATAGAAAGCAAGCCAGTTATTTTCATTTAAGGTAATAATAAAGAAAAATAAAGTAAAAATAAAGTTTATATTACATTATATTTGTTAATAATAAAAAAAATGTTCAAGGAATCACCTGTAACAGTTTACCGACATGTTCCAGTCGCGAGGGTTATACACAAAACCTTGTGACAAACTATCATTACTTCCATCACGCCAGTTTTCCGGAGGGGTGGACAGAGACAACGACGTCATAACACACCTCGAAACAATGGAATTAAACAAGTTTTTGCCTTTAAATATTAGAAGACATCTAGCATTCTAATGTTCTCTTGTTTCGTACCTTCTACCACTTACACTGAATTATTAACCAAAACAAATATTAAATTACGCCTTTCCTCAACTTACTTATTTCCAATGCCGGCATTATAGAACTTGGTCACAATGAATATACAGCAAATTTCTTACACTTCGAATGAGAAATTTAATTTACGTATTGTAACATGGTTGTATTGCGGAAAGTTCACAGTTTACTACGTTTCCTTTATGCATTCCCTCACGCAATTCTTCAATTACTGTCAACCAGCCTAGTTTGACCCTTGGCTTCTGTCACTTGAAGACGGATATTGGAGAAGTTTAAGGAATAGTAAAAGCTCGATAGCTCAATTTTGGTTGGTAGGGAAAGTAAGTATGACTTTGATGACCGTGTTTTGTCAAATTTGACAAGGTTTTAGGGCTTGCTGGTTATGTTATAATGTCATTTGTTACAAGAAATTGTTGTTAGGATGTTGTTTATTTTTAAAATGTTTGTTACATCAGTCATTTATTTATTGTATGAACTGAGACTGAACTAATTTTAAGGAAATTTGGTATAAGTGTAGTTAAGGCGCTGGATTAACACATAGAATTATTTTAATCGTCACCCACGCGAGTGAAACCGCTTGGCGTAACTAGTTATCATAAATAAATATAAATAAGAAGGAAATCACACAAATCTGTTCTGCTATGTTTTCTTTCGGTTTCAATGACTATAAAAAACGAAAGAAAACTTGGTCCGGAAACATTTCAAACTTCGGCTATTTCAGACACGAACCCAATGAGCTTTTAATTAATCTATCATCAGATATAAACACATAAATAAAATAACTTGAAACTAAACTGTTGAAAGACTATAAGTAGCTGCTGTCGAGAATTGTCTATGATATTCACATTATTACCGTTTAAACTTTTTTTCTTTCTCTAAAACAGGAAGGCCCTGTGTTGCCAGCCACATCGTATCGTATAATGAGCGTTTTCTGTCGCGTATGTTTAAAATAACGATAGTTTAGTTTAAAATAACGATACTTTCGAGTCGAATATCAGTCATAAACCCGTCGTTGTATTAATAACTGAGTTTAGTTAACGCGCGGTAGCGTAGGGTTGTCAAAGAAAACATGTAGAAAAGATTTGAAAATATGTTGAAAAGTTTGTCTGTTTTTGTTGTTGTTTGATTGTCTTCGGTTTTTTTTAAATTTGAAAGATAGGTTGTAAGAAAAAATACGCAATTTGGTCGGTTAATTATTATTTGTGGTATTATTATTTCAGTTTGGCGTCATAACTGCCGCGGTTGGCCTTGAAATATAAGTTATGACAAAACTTTCTGCAATAGATATTTAATACATATAGTTATACGTTTTGTGAGAGAAAACATATTATTTCACTGACCCTATATTTTATTTTGCTTTAATTATTTTTAGATCTATATTATTCATAAACAACGTATAATCTACATTATTCTTGTTTTATATAGCTATTAGGCTAGCCTTTGGCCACTATTTTACTTGATGGTAAGTGATGATGTGGTTGAATATGTTGTTCAGGCTAACCTAACACTCTTAACTATATTTAATTGTAATAAATATATTTGGGGGGTATAGTATGCATATAATACTTATGATTGAACACTATAAATGAAGTGATTTCAAAATAGGTAGGCTGTAATTACAAAATTCAATAAAACTAATAATTTGTAATGTTTTATTTTTTTTCTATATTGCGAGACAATTGTAACTGATGAGGTGTCGTTTTTATCTAAATAAATAATATGTGCGATAAGGGTAGGAATATATAATGATGATTTTAAACGTTCGAAATGTCCAGGCAAAATGATGAGCTAAATATATGTACGAGTAAATTTACCAAGAAGATCGAGAAAGTACACTAAATACTTATGATGGATTTCAAAGTAAGGCTAGCAATTTGCCTTCACCAAAAGCTTGTTAGTCACTCCTATTACCTACGTGAATTTAAGCAATACTACTAAGATTGGTTACATAATTATGAGCAGAAGTAACAGGTGGGTGCCACTGGTGTGATCCTTTGGCAGTTCCAATATCGCCTGACATACGTACATTATTATATTTATTGGATCGACCGGCGACCGGGAGCGTTAAAAAAGCATAAGTGGTTCAAAAAACGTTTGGTCAAAGGTATCATGGAATGTTAATGATTTATTACTAAAATAAGAGATTGTAGCTACATATTTTATTATAAGTAATTAATTTAATATGGGTAGATATGCTTATTTCGGTTTGTGCCAACCCTCGACATACATCTCAGGCTCCGCGGTTATGTTAAGATTTATGAACCGTTTTGTAATCTGAACACTTTTAACGCCGACTTGAATGAGAACTGGTATTCCAGTTATAGTGCCAGTGACTATTATGTAATTGGTTTAGTGAGTGAAATGTTATGAGGTTCTGTTGTTGGAAATGTCCATTTCTATGATTTTGAAATAGTGGAATGCGTAAAGACTTATATGGTGCTTCGACTAATAACTATTACCAAATGTTAAGAGATGACATGGACTGGGAATTGTCTCTCGAGGACATCTGCCGTATTGTTTGGTACTTGAATAATACCCAGAACGGAATAAAAAAAAACTTCTTAAGAGAAGCTAACTATGTCACGACAGGATTCGAACTATGCGCGGCAGTCCATAGCTTTTATCGTTATGGACTTTCACTGCTTCAACATATTTACGCTGTAAGTCATGTTGAGTCTTAAACGGATTTAAGAAATAAATATATATATAGACGTATCGCGCTGCGTCGTGAACTATTACATGAATATAAAAAGTAATGTACCAGTACTTATATACATCTGCGGGCTGCAGGCTTACTCTGAAAATGAGCAGCGTATCACTATTCACATCAAATGAGTGCGATGCTCACGTCTACACTCTGGGCGCAGAAGATTACACGAATCGTAACGGGTGTACTACCACCGAAACCAGTCCCAAGGAGTTTTTTTTATGCCTGATATGTTAGCCTTTGGCCACTATCTCACCTGATGGTAAGTGATGATGTGGTTGAAGATATTGTTCAGGCTAACCTAAAAGTACTGTCTTTCAAGGACAGCTGCCGGAACACACCGTTAGGTGCTTGGCGACAGATTTTCTACTTGAAGGTGGTAGCTAGCCAGGCGGGCATTCGCAAAATGCCCTACCACCATGCTAAAAGCTAAAGCATTCACGTTAGGAAGGGAGCTTGCATTAAAACCGAGGCTAAAGATGACGAACCCATTGTTATTATGGGGTTAATCTCAAACAAATAAACTCGTAAGAAATTTAGAATACTGCAAATAGAATTAATGTAGAGGTTATCAATTTAACATAGATCATTTTATAAAGATTCAATATGTATCTTACATTCCATTTACCATGTAACTCACATCTATGGGTTTATACACTATGACAAATGGATTGTTTGTAGCTAGAGCAGTTCTAGCTACGAATAAATTAGTCATAGAGTTTTAGCTATGACCAAAGAAATCAAATGTTTTTGTTCACGAGTTCTTTCGATCAGGGGATGATATTGAAGTGTAGACCGAGTAGGTCCGATTTTAGGGCGGCAAAATTTAAGAAGTGACAAAATTTGGTGTGTTTTTAAACTAAAAAAAAAGTCAATGGCACCTCGCAAAAAATACAGGTATGGAGAATGGAGATTACGATTTAAAAGTTTGGCTCAACCAACTGTATCTTTGCTTACTAGTTTCTTCAAGTTTAAGATTCTCATTTTCATTTTGCACTACTACAGACTATAGATATATTAATTTGGTATTTTCGTGTAAATCATGAGCTTAGGATAATAGTACCTATTACAGAGTAGAAGGGGCGGCATTTCATAGGCCTAGGGCAGCCAAGGTATCAAATCCGCGTCTGGTTTCTTGGCCAGTTTTAGTTCTCGTCAGTTTATAACTAAAACTATTGGCAATAACATTTTGCACTGTTCCTTCTAAATCCACAAATATAATAAAGCACAATGGTCCCGATTCACCTATTCTAAATTGGGGCACTCCAATGCATCCCGAACTGGCGTTCCGCCAACAATTAACTTTAGTTTTGAGAACTGCCTATTTGCGGACGACCTGAGACCGTTCTGATTGTCTTTGCATTTAAAGTGCTATTTATCGACTATCGATTTTGAAATATAGATTAAATTTAAAATAATATTTAAAATAATTTAATTTATTTAATATACTTTATTTATATTACTACCATAAAAATAACATTGGAATTAGAGTTTGTATATAAAAAAGCTGTTATTATTACTTGAACAAGTTATATACCAAGTGACTTTATGCCAGATAATCAAGCGCAAACTATAAAATATAAGCTTATGGGTATTTTATGTTATATTCACAATTAAGCTTTTATGCTACTGCCATCATACTAATATTATAAATGCAAAGTTTGTGTGAGTGAAGATATGATGTTTGTTACTTTTTCACGCTGCAGCGGCTAAGGCGATTTAAATGAATCTCTTGGAACATATTCGTAGATAGTATCGGTCCTGGATAGACATATAAGATACTTTCCATAATTACTGGCTAGCTAACAACACTGTAAATATTTAATTTAGCAAATTAACAACCACTTTGTTAATAATGTAGTTAGAATCTATGATCACTCTCCACATTAATCAACAACTCCCTAGGGGATAACTCAATTTCCGCTGAATTGAACTATCCTGAAACGGTTCCCAACACAGACCAATATATTGGTCTGTGTTGCCCAAGTACAAAATATATGATAACAATTGAACAAATGAAGTGGTGCGTTGGTTTGTTTGTCTATGTATCGTGTCTTTCGCATTTACCATATGTAGTACACGGAAAAAAATGGGTCCTGACAAAGTGTCAATCCAAGAATAATATTATTCTCGGGAGTGTTGTTTAATCTCAAGTATATATTTACTTAAAATAAAAATATTTTCTTGAGTGAAGTAAGGTCATTTTCTCTAAGATAAATAATATTATTCTCACCATATATTTTTACATCAAGAGTATAACTATTGGTCAGAGATATTTTTGGTCTTAACTATAGAAAATAGTATCTTTTTGAATGAAATATTTTATGAATTCTCATTCTAATTACGTACGGAGTTAGCGTAAGAAATCTGAAATTTTATACAAGAATAATAAACGTTTTATTGGATTAAGAAAATATTTCCATTCTTTCAACAACAATGGGCTTAATACAAGATATTTCTTTTGTTCATTTAAAATAATTGAGAGAAGTAAATGACAAGGACATACATATGTCCGAGCAAGAAAATTATTCTCCTCTTAAAAATGTCAGTTTTCTAAATCTGAGACATATATTGTTTTATTAATCTATGAATTTGTATTGTCACGCTAAGATACATTGGATTTACAACAAAACTATATACTTGATATAACCAAGACAAATATCTCAACTGCAGAAGTGAGTTATATTAGATAGAGAATTTTAAAGTTGTCAAAGCAAAAGTAATTGATTGTTAGTTGTTGTATTTATTCATCTTTAGTAAAGAAATCAAATCTTGATCTGTGTTTGATTATTCTTAACATTTACTTGATATTGTATTATTTAGTTAAGAATCGTCGATTAACAGGAAAACAATATATTTTATTGAACCAAGAAAATACATGTTCATTATAGACAGAAACTTATCTAACTAAAAGAATTTTGAAGTTTTCAAGCCAATAATCATATATTCTTAATTGTTATAGTAATTTATCTTCAGTAAAGAAAACAAATCTTGATCTTAAACCTTTATTCTTGATTAATATTTGTTACGGTATTGTTAGGTAAAGAGCCATTAGTGTTAAGGCAAAACAATTTTATTTTATAACTAAAAAACTAAATCTCGATTGCAAAGGGTGATTTATATTAAATGAAGAATTTCAAAGTTTTCAAGTCAATAATGAATAATTCTCAATTGCTAACGTAAATCATTTTCAGTAAAGAAAAATCAACCTTGATTGATTACTGATACGTTGTTCTTAGGTTAAGAGGCATTAGCATCACAGCAAAACTGTACTCTTTATATAACCAAGAAAATTAATTTCAATTGCAGAGAATGACTCATATTACAAGAAGAATTTTAAGTTTTTGAGTCAATAATGATATATTGTTAATTGTTGAAGTTATTCATCTTCATTTCAGAAAACGAATACTGAACTTAAGTGTACCATGTTCTTGATTGATATTTGATACGACATTCTTAGGTTAAGAGATCAAACTATATCCCACGTTGAACCAAGAAAATATATATCTACTGTAGAGAGCAACTTAGGTATCTTACATGAGTAATATTAAAGTTTTCAATGCAAAGTGATAGATTGTAACATTAGTTAATCATCTTCAATAAAGAAAAGCAATCTTGGCTTAACATGTTTTTTTTGGTCTACAAATATACAGGATTATTGGTAAAATGCTAACAACCTCTTAGGGTTGACTTTTGCTAGTCCTAACAAACATTTTGAAATATATTTTTTTCTTTTGTTTTTTCCCCACCTTTTGAACAGAGTTTTAAACCATTAAATGTAGAAGTCAAACAAATATATATCTACATACTAGTAAATGGTACACATCATACTGTATCAGCCGGATTGTCCACTGAACAGAGCTTCTCCCATTAAGAGGGTTTGCCATAATCCCCACGCTGGGCAGGCGGCTTGGGGATTGCAGTTTAAGGTATATATTCCTCAGAAGGTGCTGCTGCCCACCTTCTGGTGTGTTACCCTTTGTCGCCTTTTACGACATCCACGGGTAGAGATGGGGGATGACATAGCCTGGCACCCCACGATACCATATCAGGGACAAAAAAACAAACATAATTAAAAAAAAACAATTTTCTTCACTGGCTCTTCAATCAAAACCATGAATTTTAAAGTAAAAAGACAAATTTCCAGTCAAGAATAACTATTTCTCCATTAAAAATGTGTATTTTTAGACCAAGTACTCAGTTTTTAGTTTGAGATGGTTTTCTCTGTCCCCGATTTTATTTAGTGTTGCAATATTCTAGTTTTGTCTAGTTCTCCCTTGATGTGGGGAAACTACTGAACCTAAGAATACTATTCATTATAAGCAATATTGCATGCTGAATAAGCTTGTTTCAATTCATATTAAGAATAAAATATGTAAATTATAATTTGAAAAATATAAGGTTACTCAGCTAATAGTCAGATAATAGCTGGGAGTCTAATATACTCATAGTACAACGGCAAAGCGGCAGGGTTTGAACCCCGCTAGTGCCCCAATATATTGATTCGTATCTGAAGTAAAAAATGTTTTAAAACTGTTCGATTATTACCTTTAGGTCTAGGTTTCTCATTTCCTAATTCAAAGTGGTTTGAAAGCTAGCCAGGTGAACAATAGTAAAATGCCCTATCACCATGCACTGAATCTTAAACCCGCTGCAGGAACCCATGGACCCCCCACGTGACAGTTCATACTCACCGCCATAAGTGGCGAAGGCCAACGCCTAGCGGACCTTTTTGGTTAAGTTTGGGTGCCTATACAATACTCACGAGGTCTATCTCAAAAACTAAACTTGTGATGAATCAGAAATTTCGTTAAGTTATGATATTTAATCAAAGTCAAAATCATTGATTCAATTTAGGCATCTACGACGCTCTTATGAAGGTCATTTACAAATTTTAATATTGAAATATTCTACAATGTACTGCTACGTTCAGCAAAAAAAATTTACAGAGCCACTGCAAGAACAACGGGCAAGAAACTCGGGACCATTAATTTAAATGTCTTTTAACAATATTTTACATACTATATAATAAAATAATTTCAATATTTCTTTTAATTACGTAGGTGACAGGTGATAGCTTGGCAGAGGAGTGGAGGATAGGAATTGTTCAAGCATTTTTGTCGTTTATGTACCTAATCACAAACTGGAATAGAATTTCTTAATCAAAATTATTTTCCACGTGCAACTTGAGCTTTCCTTCTGTGAGCGTTGTAATATGTTAGGGAATGTTATTATAAAACCGCACACAGTTAACCTTTTTACTTCTGTCTTTGCTAACTAAAACCTGGTACCGCGATTATATCTTTACTTCTTGTGTTGTAATCGTGATTGTCACTGTTTTTTTTACGATCTTTCAAAATAATTTCAAATATGTACAGACTCTCTAATGATACAGCCATAGTTAATCATCTATTTCTTACAAATACTGGCTGTATTTAACACAAATCGTCAACCTAAATGAAAAGTTATTCGAATGTGCTCATTTGGTAATAATCACGATACGAATATGTTTCGGGACTTTATAAGGGCGATGTTGGCTACACACAACACAATTTCCGTTGCGAGCAAAAGGTACACGCGCCGTGGCATGGCCAATGGCATTTTCGTAAATTTTGTTTAATATAGTGTTATAAAGTGAATATTTGTTCAAGTTGTGCTTGAGATAGCAACCAACTAGTGTTCATTTAGGTAAGTTTGTTCCTTACTATATAAATAACTGTAGATAGTCAAAAATATCCATCATAGAGGCTGCTAGATTTTCTTTGCCTGGAACGTGCTGTGTGATTACACTAAGTTGGTACAGCCAAGTTAACGAACGGTAGGTTCGTAATACATAATTATTATTGTATTACATACCTACTCATATCTAGAATTAAAGATAACTCTTTATGATAGAGATCAACAGCAGGCGGATGTTGGTAAATAATCCTTAAATATTATAATTATTATAAATACGAATGTGTGTTTGTGTTTGTTTATGTGTCTGTTCCTCGTTAGTTATTCAGAATGAATTTCGATGTATATATATACCTATCCTCTCTACACTATATACACATAGATTTTTTTGTTAGATAAACCTATATTCAAGAATATACATGTGTTTTTTCCATTCCAGATCAAAAATAACCAATGAAACACAAGTGTTACGCTACTCAATACCCAAGACTAGAATACCCAACAAGAGGAAGACTAAACAAGAGTAGATTTTTTCAACGTTGGAGCAGATTGTGAACTTTGTTATTGTTTTTCAGGTAATTTCATCGAGTATAAAACACATATTTAAACAATTTAAAAAATATTATATTATATATTTTTCTTATGATGTTAGGATATCTCATCAAATGATCTATTAAATACTATAATATAACATATATATACACAGTCAGTATTTTATAGTAATATAGTAGTTAGTATACAGAACTTTTAAAAGTGTGCCTAATCATATTTCATGATTCTGTATTAATTATAATAATGATTAACCGCTAACTTGCAGTTTAGATGATTTTTGTGTGATAATCATCTAACGGGGCCTTCTGGAAGCTGACTTTGAAAGACAGTTTTAATTTTATTTAGGTTTAACCTGTTTGCTATATTTTACCACTTACTCAACAATATGTGATTGTGGTCAAATTATGCCTACCATCTATAAAAAGTTTATGGATTGTGCAATATTTTCACTGTAGCTCTTTTTTTTAGGATCCTGGAGATATCCAAACTGAACTGGAGGAGGTGAAGAAAAAGCTCGACTCAACAAGCAAAGTGTTCAACCATACTTTATATTATAACGTAACATAAAATGTGGTGCTGATTATAACGAGAAAAAAAACATATTATTTGGTGGTACATAAAGGTGAAATTTTGTAAGTGTGTTTGTATGTTTATTACTTCTTCACGCTCAAATGGTAGGACCAACTTTGATAAAATTTGGTATGGAGGAAGATTAGCAAGCACTGGATTAACACATAGGATACTTTTCATCATCATCCATCACCACGCCGGGTGTAACCGCGGGGTGCAGTACATAACTGTTACAATTATGTATAATATTTTTGATAATGATAATATAAAATTGTATGCTTCTTAATTTATTTTATAAATAAATAATTTTCAACTGAAAATATGTATTGTATTTTATTTATTTTTACGATGATAGATGTTTTTTAGTTGATCCCTTTTAGAACTACACTTAACTATTAACCTACGTTATTTGCAGACTTGAAAGGCGGAGATCAGATTGGAAGATCTGGACAGTGCACCAGGCTGGCTATTTTCTGTAAGTGAGTTTTTGTTCTTGTTGACTAACTAAAAGTTTTATATGAATATCCTATTGTATATAGTAGAAAATATCAATTATCTTGTTCTTATTCAGTATTTCAATGATGAAATTCGAAGCATAGTTTATTCGAGTTTTTTTTATTCATAAAAGGTTTTTGTGTAGGTATATCTCATGCATACTAAGGAAAATCTTACGTAATTGTTAGTTTTATTTGTATTTCAGTGAAGTTTCAGTTTCAAATAAAGAAGTTCTTATCTAGGTAGTACGGTATTAATAATACTTTGAAGAACAACGATATCTTCTTGAAATCTGCGTGCTTCATTAACAATTTCACAGTTTGCTGTAATTTATAATATATTTATTAACTGAGACTTCTTCCAATCAAAACACTATAATTGAACTAAAATAATTAATATGTTGTACAATATATATAGAGTTCAGATGAAACAAATCTGAGCTCCGTATGAAACAATTCATGAGTTGAACCTAGAACTGAAACTTCTCATAGTAAAATGCACTATCATTGAACCAAGATAATTGATATTATTCACAAAATACTATTTGATCTTCATATGAAACACTTTTATGAGTTGAGCCAAGAACTGAGACTCCTTCCAGTAAAACGCTCTATTATTGAACCAAGATAATTTATATTTTTCACACTATATAATCTGATCTCCGTATGAAACATTTAGAGAGTTGAACCAAGAACTAAGACTCCTTCTACTAAAATACACTATTGTTGAAGCTAGAAAATGGTAGTCTTATCAATATATTATCTGATTTCCGTATGAAACATGTAATGACTTGAACCAAGTAATGAGAATTCTCACAATAAAACGCACTATTATTTTCCCAAGACGACTAAAATTTAAATGTAAAACATGTAATTATTTTGAACAAGAACTGAGGTTTCTTCCAGTGAAATTCCATTGTCGAGTCAAGAAATCTGATATTCTATCCGTAGACAATTCGATCTTCGTGCAAAATACAAATTCTTTTGAACCAATCAATACAACTTTTTCGGGTAAAACACCCATTAGAATACTAAGATCAAAACTACTTACAGTAAAACACTTAATATTGAAATGAGAACTGAAAATTCTTCACTGGAGAACAATTAATTATTCGTTCTATATAAACTGATCTCCGTATGAAAACATGTACGTGTTGAAGCCAGAATTATGGTTTCTTAACTTAAATAAGTTATAATATTCAGATAAGAAGATTTTTTGTTTACCTAAAAGTAATTTTCTTGTACGAAGAAAACTCTTTTGTTGTCTAATTAAAATATATACTCAGAAGAATATATTTTACTAGAAGTAAGAATAATATCTTAACTGAACTATTTATGTACTTAATAGTAAAATATTTTTTTTTCTTATTAGAATCTAATGAATGAGTGAACGTATGAGTTCATTTATTCAAGTAAGGATTATTTTAAATTTGAGAATTTCAGATTCTCTAAATAAGAACAATGATTTACTTAGACAGAGACATAACTACTTTTTTTTAATAAGAAAATAATAATCTTAGTTAAAGTATAGAAATACTTGCACGAAAAATTATTAACAAGACAAATATTTACTAATCACAAGAATATATTGTTTTCCCCATATATGAAACACGGAATGTCTTGACCAATAGATATATTCTTGATTTGACACAATCTTTTTTTTCCGTGTAGGTAGAGGTTCCGAAGAGATTTCTTACATGAAGTATTAGTTACGTATGCCACTTGTATTTTATCTCTCTGATATATGTAGTCACCTAATTTTCCGTTAACTACATAGTTATTTGACAGATGGTATCAATGAAAGCGTTTGTAATCATCAAAACTTAATTTACACAGATGTTCGCTACATCCGGCCTTTAACGATACACTGTATTGACCTCCATTTGCAACAATAACAATACAAAATGGCCGCCCCCAACTGTCAAATGCATTCGAATTTCGAATTCGCACGCGTTCATTCATTTCGCAGTATTGCCGCATTGTTAGATTTTACACAATTTTGGGGAACCGAGCGTAAATACGACAGATAATTTGATGTATGAATAGAGTTAATTACGGCATTTATTTATTGTATCCATTTCATTTTGCGACGGAAGGGACCGCCCCCGTTTTTATTAGCAATATGCGCCCTAAAATCTACCGGTTTACACTAGGGTGGATTGCTGCTGATTTATTTCCTTTAGCAGTATTGCGAGTGAATAAAAAATACCCATGGACAATGAAGGTTTGAAAGATTGTTAGATTATATTGAGGTTATGTTCCAATTGGCAGGATGATTTTATGTTTGGCTAACAATTATATATTTAATATGGGTAATGAGCACAGTTTGGTTTTAGGTTTTTATACTTAAGGGGAAGTACGTAGACATTGGACGGTAATATGCTTCGCAATTTGCGTTAAAAAGCTCGTTTATCAAGCGTCGTTAATTTATTTAATAAATCAACGTTTGGAGTGCTCCGGGACAACCATTAGTCAAACGGCTCGTCCCGGGACCAATACCGGGACGGCCCCGGGCAAAATGGCGGCATGGCTACAAATGATGGTGTATGACGGAGATGGATGGCGGCTACCAAGACTGCGTCTCAAGATATAAACGAGAAAGCTGAGTACTTAGAGTTAATTGAAAAACACAAGACTTTATTGGCTTTATCAGAGACAGATTTGTCTGTGATTGAAGCGAACAATCCATTCGCATAGATTTATTGTCTCGAGGGAAGCAGTATTTTACGAGCTTTCTAAATAAAAGCACTTTGCAAATGAGTTGTAAACTTTTATTTTAGAGGAGATTGGAGGCGCATGTTAAGAATTCCCTGGACTGCAAAGCGGATCAATGCATCAATTTTTACGCAACTCAAAATTGAGACTCGTCTGTCCACACTATGTCATCAGCGCATTCTCACGTATTTTGGACATATAATCAGGAGAGGTGACGATATTCTGGAAAAACTGGTAATAGTTGGCAACACCGCCGGAAAGAGATCAAGAGGACGATCACCAACTAGATGGTCTGACCAGATCAGAGACACCACTCCTTCGTTTAAATTCTATGCCGCAGTGAGGAAGGCCACGGACCGAAATCAATGGAAACAGTTTGTCCGATCCTACTTAGCCAAGAGTGACCACGACCTTCAGCATTGAAGAAACGACCGTAGAGATGATCGAGAGAGATATCTCTATTGGCTGCTAAACGTAAATTGCTGACCTCATTTACCCTCTCGCCGCATACTATGCATTTCCCGTTTAAAAATACTTTTGCTTTATTTACTGATCACTTTCATCGATCAATCGTTGCCTCTCATTATTATTTTTAATCCGGTCAGCTTTTTAAGGGCACGTCAGCGTCACGCTCACGCACGCTTCTTGCGGATTAGCACGGCAACGCACAAAGCCACGGAAGCGAGCAAACACGTCTTCCCCTTAAAAAAACCTTGACATTGCACTAACAACTTTATGTACCTTTCAATAAAGATCAAATTTAATCAATAATATATAATTTTTGATTTTGGAATGTGTATCAAAATAGGCTTGAGCTTTTCGGCTGTAAATAATGTATTAATTTATTGGAAAATCGATCATTTTAAGCGGTAATAAGAACCTATTTCGATTGTTGAGTAAAAGATAAACACGTGTGCCCGCACGCGTGTCTATGCATAATATCAGTGACACCACAACCTAATGGTGATGATTTGTCAACTTTGAACACGGCCTTTGAATCTGGATCTTAACTGACTATGTTTTAGGGTTACTTTTACGTGATGTGGTGAATTCTTAAGTATATTTTCTTTGGAGGCAAAGTTTAAAAAGTCCGTGCACGGCCTGATCTTGGCAGAGTGAACAGGAAATGATCAGCTTTGCGTTTACGTCTAGACGTTTGTGGAATTTGTAAATTTTTTGTTTTTTCGGTTTTCAAATGTCAAGGCATGTTTTTTTAGTATCTATTGTTACAAGCAACAAAGCTTGTTACCTGTATAATATATGTGATAGATTTTTTTTAGAAGACCAAGTGTTGAATCGATTGCAGATACATATATCCATCTAATTTTAATTTAACATAGTCGTTCTTGACAAATCAACTACGTTAAGCAAAATTTGCTGGTTTCGTTACGCTTTTTTTTTGGGATATATTTAGTCTTATTGGATAGGTGATTGCTAGTGTTAAATTTATACTACTGGTGTTCCGTGCTTCGGAGGACACATCAAGCCGTCGGTATCGATTGTAGTTTTAGGATGGCACTCGTTACACGGTGGTAGGGTATTTTGCGAATGCCCGCCTGTCTAGCTACTAACCTCAAGTAGAAAAATCTGTCACCAAGTAACTACCGGTTTATTCCGCCACCTGTCTTCGGGTGCCAGTAACTCTAGGTTAGCCTGAATAACATTTTCAACCCCATACTTATACCAGGTGAGATAGTGATTAAAGGTCAGCCTATCAGCTATAAAAAATAAGAAAAACAAATTATTTATAAAAAAATATTTCATTATCATTAAGAGTCCTACTTTCTTTAATTACTAATTCACTTACAATTCAGATACCTGCCTGAAACGCATATTCTTGAACAAAATAAAAACAACCTTAAATTTGTGAAATTTAGAACGGACTTAATTTAATGTAATGTATCTACATAGTATTAGCAGCAATGCGACGTTATAGGGCATTTTTAATATTTACCATACTTACATAAACATCTACAAGAAGAAATTATTACAAATTGACTATATCCCATAATTGTTCCAAACCCAATCCCAAGTCAGAACTCTAGCAACATTATTAAAACGAAAAAGAAAGTAAACGAAACGTCACTCAAAGCGCCCCGTGTAAACTTCAAAAGCATAATGGCGCGCTCTTAATTGCGAAAAGTATGAAAATCCGGGAGAGGACGCGACGCCGACGGCTGCACCCTCAACTCGGGGACTTCCAAATGACACCTTTTATACCCCCAATGAATACATCTCATTAAATCACAGAGAATCGGATGAATAAGTCATGACATCACTTCCTCCGCGACTCATTTCACCTTTAATTATTTTTAGCGCCAGATTTTGAATTAAGAAAACTTTTATAGGTACTTACTCCCTTCGGCGTGTGCTTCGGCGCTGAAATGGGGCGAATGGCGCAATTAACTTTTCTTTCTCTTATAAAATTGGCTTTGGATTATGTACTGAAGTAAACCATAAGTTTTTATTCAATTTTAGTTTCGGAATTTATATAAGAACTTTTTGTTTGCTTGCCTTATATATAATTGACTACCTACTTTACCCGCAACAGTAACAAAGAAAAAACAAATAAAAAAAAACACTAGTAAACTTGTACATTTCACTAGAAAATATATTGAAGACTGACTTAACTTAATATGAAAAAAAACAAAAATGACAGTTAAATAAAACTACGCTTTAAATTTATATTGGTAAAACGGCCAGTTGTAAAATATAAAAAAGGTGATCGCCAATAATAATAAAGGCATGCAAAATGCCTTTATTGACAAAACACTACAAAGTATATAGTTACAACACTACAGCTACTACAACGAAACTATTTAGGTAACCTATAAGCCATTCCAGACCCAATTTTTTTTATCTTTTTTATATCTGGTAGGCTAGCCTATATGACCACAATCTCACCTGATAGTGATGATGTGTTTCTCACATAATTCATATACTTAGGTCAGCAATCTAACATAAAAACACATGTCACGCCTATATATATATTTTATTAGCGAGGCACACTTGATGTTAGGCGGTATCCTCTGCCTATAAAAGATGCATTTCATCACAAGTGACGAACTGCACTGCGCCCATCACCTTGAGACATACTTACCTGTTAACTCTCATTTTGCCTGTTATTTCACTGGCTCTCAAGGACTGCTGCCGGAACACACCGTTAGGTGCTTGGCGACAGATTTTCTACTTGAGGTGGTCTATAGCCAGGCGGGCATTCGCAAAATGCCTTTCCACCATGCGGTGAAGCTCAAGTGAGATTCGAACCATGGACCTGCTGCGCGGCAGTCCATAGCCAATGCCACTGAGCCATCACTGCTTCATAATATCCCTGAAGAGATAGACAGTGGTGTCCACGTTTCACTAGAAATGGTTAGATTCCATGTGAGGGCCCTTTGCCTCCCACTAGGCACATTTCCAGACTCTGGTCTGCTGCTGGAGATTTCTTTGTGAGGGAAAATCGTAATAACTTGTCCGAGCCATGTGTCGAATTAATGTTGATGTGTTTTATCTTATTTTATTTTTTATTATCTTAGTGCACTAAAGCATTATCTAACTGCTTAACGTTGACAAACCGATGACTATCACCCATATTAAACACTCTAATGTTCATTTCAAATATAAGGAAAGTGAAACCTAGTAGTTATTAAAAAATATTTATGAATAACTAACATAAGTTGTACATACCTTTTTTTTTTTAGTTTTTCGTAGGATTTAATGACTTTCATACGTATTAAACTCTTTACTTTTTAGTATGAATAGACCTAAGGAAAGTATAACATAGCAGTTTTAGTATTTCTTGAAAATGATAACATGACTAGTAGATACCTATTTTAAATGAATTGTGTAATTAGATAAAATGGTGTTTTTTTTATATTGACTTTATATTTAGATAGTATCCCGCAAAATTATAACGTCTTCTTTAGATGTTTGATTATCTATACGTCATTTAGTAGAGTACAAATACATAATTCATATTTATTTATCTAAGGGCCTGTTTCAGAATGTTCGAGTAAGTTCCGGTTATATTACCCAGAACATAAAATAACTGAATGATAAAAATGACAGTTAACATGCAGCGCGTTTCAAGCTTTAACCGATGGATAGGCTAAATCGATGACTGGACAAAGATAGTGTTTTATTTATAAAATATGTTCTGGGTAGTATAACCGGAACTTACTCGAAGATTCTGAAACAGACCCTAAATTTAATTAAATGGAGGTCGTCAAACTTGTCAGTTTTGGACCAGTTTTGGCACGGATTCTGTATAAATTGTACCATATTCTGTACTTAACCAACACTGAAAATTTTACGGACAGGCCTGATTTTTACTTCCTTTTTACTTTAGTTATTACTGACCACAGACAACTGCTAGCTGGGGATTCCTTTGCACCATAAACTACATTTGTGATGTGACAGGCATAGTAGAGTTTACGCTACAGGTGCCATATTTTACTTGTGGTAGACTTGTAGAGGTCAAAGAAACCATCAAATGGTCCGGTTTATACTCTGCATTGTCATTGAGAGGTATTGTTCTCTATCTTACTTCCTACCTTTCCTCCAAACGACAGCTCCACCTCACTTTTATTGAGGTATATATCATAAAATTTGTGGTTTAAAGTGAACACTGATGTGTCAGCCGGTAAATTTAAAATTTAATTAGTTTATGCTTGTAGCTAGGTGTTGTACGTGCCATTCTACGTGTTCATGGGTTTCAAAAGTTTAATAAAATATTGCTTGTCCTATCTTGAACAGTTATTTAACACCAATGCACACGATTTAATTAAAATTCAAATTCAAATTATTTATTTCGCAAAGCATGGGTACAAAATAATGATATGTAGACAACATTAATTACCCCTGTAACCGTAATAGGTATACAAAATATTATTAATTACGTTTTCTCGTAACAAATGTGTATAATGTATATCTACATCTACACTAATAATTAAAGAGGAAAGATTTGTATTTACGTATGCAACGTATAAACTTAACAACTACTGGACCGATTTGGTTGAAATTTGGTATGGATATATTTTGACACCCGGGGAAGGACATAGGATGTTTTATCCAATTGCGCAAAAAGAGGTTAATGGTTTTGTGAGATAGCCGACATAAGCGCGGGAGGAGTCGCGGCTGGAATGCAAGTATTAGATACATATTTAAAAAAAAAAAAAAAACTCTTCTCTGAATCTCGCAATTCATGTGATCAAAGATAATAATTAGTAAAACTAGCCATAAAATCTAATAATAAATTAAAGTTGAAAATTTCCTGCCTAACACGTCAGCGTTGGTCCGCACAGGTACAGTTCCCGGCATTCAGTTGTCATGAGATATTGTTTGGGTGAATGACAGAAGATTCCTTACAAATATACCCTAACGTCTCGTATATAGTTTTTGCCACAGAAAAGAGAAAGCAATATATATCTCTATGGTTTTTGCCATAGGACTGGCTCAGCTTTTAGCGCGTTTACTTATATAACCTTAACCAGCCGTCCTGGACCTAATTCTTTTTCACTAATTCTTTATTTTTACTGTTTATTTGTCAGAAGAGTGGAGTGAACCATTGCTATGGCTCACGTTGCCTTCAGCGACGTAGAATTATCCAAACTGATATTATGAATTATCTGCTTATTGAAGCTTGCAGGCCAATCATTACCTACGAATGATACAGTTTATATGTATCCAAATGTCTCCAGCCCACTACTAATTGGCAGCGTGCCCAGCATGCTTTCCTCGTGCTTGATTTATTTAAATTACAGTAATACAATACAAATTGTTTCTTTTCAAATAAAAACAAACAGCATAAAAATATTTACTTAAATACTAAAGTTCTAAGATAATACACAGTATAGAATTGCCCCCCACCCCATATATTTCAGCGGGAGTCGTTAGAGGCGATGACACCAGAAGCAGATGACAATTGCAGTGCATTCTGAAGCACTGCCATTTTGCACTGCAGTCCTCAACACGAAGCGAAGCGTGATGATGGCAAATCCTGGAAAATGGATGAGGTGTTTATCCAATGGTGATCGAATTTCGGCTGTTGTTGATCATTATAATGATTCTTTATTCTCACAAAATATTTAGCTTTTAGGTTTGTACCACACACCGTTTATAAGCAAAAGATCTGTGACAGACAGACAGACATACGGCAAAGTTATTAGGGCTCTGTTTTGTCCTCTGGATGGGGAACTCTAAAACGGAAACTAATTTGACTACTAACCACCTACAAATACTTATGCTATTTCATAATATCCACTGATCTTAATATTCTACATAGATCGGAGTAAACAACAGATAAAGTAATTACAATTTCCCGATCTTTGGCTATAATTATGTTCAACAAGTGAATGGATAATGCTGGTCAATTTATAAAATGGCTATATCGTTGGTAAAATGCGCCGAGATATTAGACATTATTTTGTATAATTTGTGGCCGAGATTTCCGTTTGTCAGCCTTCCCTGACATAAGGTATAATTACTGTCATTTCATATTTGCTCTGACAGACAGGCTGGCTGTACACGGGCAGGTCGATATCGAAGGTTGGTCTACATCGTTAAATTTACTTATCGTATTGAATATTTTTTTAAGGTTGGCATGATTGAACACTTCGACGGAATGGGGTTGGCAACCGTCAAAGTCATGAATCAAATAATTTTGTCTATAAGAAATTTGTTATATTGACATCTGGATATATGAAAATCATACTGCAAGGACATAAAATTCCATAGATTTTCGGTACAAGGTACGCTGGCGCCAACTGTCCATGCCAATCACTCATCAATCACACATCAATTTCTACATTCCGTTTCATAATCAGAGAGCAATAAGTACCTACTTGCGTACTGAAACACGGCATCCGTTCGTTGCGATATTCCTTACAATGTGACTCTTACTCTTACAGCATCAGATTCTGCTTTGGTACTTTATTAATACAGTTATATATAAACAGCTAAATAATTGAATGTATTGCTATCGTTCTTTTTGTAAGTAAGGCTAACCTCTTTTTGAACCTTGAAAAATCTCTTCTTATCTTATTTGCATACTTTACAGAGTGTACTGATTTTGATGTTTTTTTACATTCAGAAGCTGGTGCTTCTCATGTGGTCCTATTAAATTTGAGTGAGATCTGAAGAGTAATGTTTGAGTTATCCTTAATAATTTTATGCTTGAAGTAGTTTTTTTTGTTAATGTTTTTTTCTAACAGTTCTATTTTAACAGAAAGTGCGACGATGCGACGGCAACTTGCATACATAACAGTGTTATTACGTTGTATTCCGGATCGTGTACATCCAGCCTTTAAAACTGCCGCAATTTCATCTTGAATGCAATAAATAAGTATTACAAGTCTATCTACTGCAACCTATATTCCGTAAAATAATTATGAACCACATTTGTTTTGAGAAGCATTAATAACGTATATTATTGTGACTGTCTAGTCGAATAACAGTTTAACGTTTTGCTAATGTAAAGACGTTGGTAACTTTATGGTTTTGCTTTTCGATTTGATTACGGAAAGTTTCTTGGTTTAAGCATTAAAGCTGTAACTGTTGTGTTAGATAAAATATATCAATGGACGTTAACCGCTTTACATTTTAATCTAAATGTGGCTTCGGGGTTAAATAACTAGTTTAATTAGTAGCAAGCGCTGACGAGATAGCAAAAATCAAACAAAATGCCGTTGAAATATGGTTCCAATCAGACATACTGATGCGAAATAGCACGGCAATAGATTTCGTATATTTTAGAGTTATTTATTTGTACCGTTGCGTCCTTGCAGGCCCTGTGTGTTCATGATTTTTTTCTATGAGAGAAATATGTGGAATCGTATTTTAAAGTAAAGTAAATTTTTGGAACTGGCATAGTATTTGTCATATCATCTAGATTCTCTAGAATATTATATATGTTATTGGTATCAGTAAGGCGTACACTTTTTCTAAAAACCATGTTCAATATTTGCATTTTTGAGACTAACTTCATCTTAAGTAACACCCAACTGAAAAAAGTAATAAATTGCCAATATCTGAATGACCTAATGATTGCTACTCTTGCCGAAATTCATTGATTAGACATATAGGATAATTTTCATGATTACTGGCTAGCTACCAATTATCTAGTAGAAAATCTTTCGTTAAACACCTAACAGTGTGTTCCAGTAACTGTATGTTCTAAGCAGTGATGTTTCAGTGGCATTGGCTATGGACTGCCGCGCAGCAGGACCATGGTTCGAATCCCACCGCGGGCTTGAGCTTTACCGCATGGTGGAAGGGCAGGGCATTCAACTTGAGTTTGGCTAGCGACTACCCTCAAGTTGAAAATCTATCTCCGAGCTCCTGACCTCCTAACGGTGTGTTCCGGCTATCCTTGAAAGCTAGTAATTCTAGGTTAGGTTAGAACTGAACAATATCTTCGACCACAATCACTTACTATTAGGTGAGATAGTGGTCTAAAAAATTAGCCTATCACATGTAAATAATATATATAACTCACTAGGTATTTCCAAACCAGCGCACCCTCGAGAACTCTGGTGTTGCGGATGTTTGTGGGCGACGGTTATCACTTACCACCAAGTGAGCCGCAAGCTCCTTTGCCCCCCTATCTAATACAAAAAAACCGAGAGTAGCGTGCTAATTTTTACAATACAAGAATTATTTTCGAGATTTCTTTTTTACTCACATAACTAATAAGTTAAATGTCAATAACTATAACAATATTAAAATACGTATATAACCTAAGGCCGTGACACACTGTTTGTATAGCAATGATAACAGGCGTTGTGCTCGCCACGCATTGCAATAAAGTTGCCATACCGCGCTATAAACTCGGAACGTGCCATAAACCATACCGCGGTATTTATGACTTACTTCAGTTGAGATTACGTTATTGCTATATTGCAGAATTGTTCCCGGCAAAGTTTTATTCAAATTAGATATAATAAACACTAATCGACCCGCCCGCGACCTGTTCCGCGTAGGATTTGTTTGTATAATTAACTGATTTCAAAGAAAGGAGGAGGTACTCATTTGGACTGTTTTTGTGTGTGTGTGTTACATCATGCAGTACTTTTTACAGGATGTACCGATTTTGATGATTTCTTTTACATTCGAAAGCTGGTACGATTGTGATTTAAATTTGGATGAGATCCATCCAGTATTGTTTGAATAATGCGTATTTTATGTTTGAAGTCGGTTGTCTTTTGTTTTTTTTATATCACGATTCCTTATAGTGCATTTCATTGAACGAGACTAAGGGAAATAATGCGCCAAAGGAGCAGCAAGCTACCACTAATATGGTGCTAGTGGAGCTAATTCTGCATTGGGTGCACATCAGACTTTCTTATCATCTTATTGCCCTGATTACCCGAAAGTAAGCTGATAAAAAGACTATACGCCTCTCCGATTAAACGAGAGTAGAGGTTGGCGTTAGAAATTTGGCCGATCTTCCCAAAACCAATTTTTTTTGAAATTATTTACGTTTGATTAGTTTTCCTATGTTGATAGAGGACACATATTTATTGTGATCCAATGTGTTCCGGCAGCTGTTCTTGAGTCCTTGTCGATTGCTCATTCTAAGGTTCCTCCGTTTTTCATCTTCGACTATAATCATTGCTAAATAGTACATGAGTGAGAAAATCGTGTAAATTTAGCCTGAGTCTGCAATAAAATAAAATTACTCATTAACTATTTTTGTTCATGAAATTTCAGAAATCAGATTTGTTATTGAACAAAAGTTATGTGTTATGTACCTACATTGAGATGGTAATATTACAATGAAGTATATACAGTCTGGCCATTGCGAGCGTGCAATAGCTCATGGTATCACTACTACATTTAGGGCCTGTTTCAGAATGTTCGTTACTTGAATATATATATTCAAGTTACATCGACCGCCTATTCCCTATTTCTGATTATATCCATCCAAAGGTTGTCTGGCAGAAATCGCTTTCATAGCGATAAGACCACCCATTGTAACACCATTTTGTGAGGGTTTTTGTTGTTTATATTTAATATGTGTCAAATTTGATGATTGGTTTGCAATAAAGAGTTATTGTATTGCAGAGATAACCATCTAGGATACAATAAAAGTGGTAATAAATTAAAATCTAAAGTGGTACAATTAAAAATATAAATTTCAGTGCAATTTTGATTGTAAGACTACCATTCACCATTTTAGAAACAATGATGGCTCAGTGGTATTGGCTATGGACTGCCACGTAGCAGATCCATGGTTTGAATCCCGCCGCGGGCTTTAGCTTCACCGCATGGTGGAAGGGCATTTTGCGTATGCCCGCCTTGCTAGCTTCACTCAAGTATATACCATCTATCGCCAAGCATTCACCGGTGTGGCCCACATTCGACCGCATTCACTTGAAAAATGTATATACAAAGTTGCAATACATCTAATTCCAGAAAGAGTCCAATGGTCTGATTCCCCTAATCCAATTAATAATGTAAGGATTCCTATAAACAAGCATTCACCCTACTGCAGGGGTGGGTGGGTACCACCCCATCTGTTGATTTGTGAATTGTGACGGGCATTAGATTATGAATGAATTTAAAACATTCCATACAATATATAATATACGAGTAATTGTAAGAGGCAAGAAAATAAGTAAGTAAGGCAAGTTAATTTTTTTATATGGTATTTTGATGGAATAATCATGAGGTCCACATGATGTTAAACGGTCCTCTGTCCTCTGTCTATAACAGATGCATTTCGCATTGCAACCCTCACCCTGAGACATTCACATTTTTTTAAATATTTCTGATAGGTAAGCCTTAGACAGCGAGACATTGTAAGTGATGACGTGGTCGAAGGTGTTAACAGGCTTAACCTAGAATTACTGGCTCTCAAGGACAGCTGCCGGAACACACCGTTAGGTGCTTGGCGACAGATTTTCTACTTGAGGATGGTTGCTAGCCAGGCGGGCATTCGCAAAAAGCCCTTCCACCATGCGGTGAACCTCAAGTCTCATGCTGTTACAAAACGTACTTATAAAACTTTGCTTTTCTTGGATGTGGTTTTTCCATCAATTGCCTAGGACAATGTGATAATATTAATGTTAGTACGCTACGAATAAATCGTAATAGGTAAACTAGAGTATGTAAACAGCTTAGTAAATAAACTGTACTTAGTAAATCATTTCTAATATTATGATCGTGTCACTGTGCGTGTCCAAGCCTGGTTAATGTTGTAACGCGGATTCAAATCGTATAAAAGGTTTTCGTTAAATTTCGATCGATATTCAAATAAACATTCACCTCGGCTCATTGCGAGCAAACAGGCAGCTTTAATGGCTTATCAAAATGTACGTAGGCCTCTTGAGCAATGGTCGGTGTTCGTGGGTACCTACGTACTGTATCATTTGCATGTTTTACCGTATCTATCACGGGGAGAGTTCCCAAGAACTGTTCGATATAATACCTCCAGCAGAATTTCGCCTTTAGACACATCAACGTAGCATGATGGTACAGAATTATGATAACGATTTTGTGTTGACCTCTGGGACATTCATTCACAATCTTGGCATTTTCTACCTTGCTCTACCGCAATGTGGAACCAGCTGCCATGAGAAGTATTTCCGAACCAATACCACGAAGAGAGCATATTCCCCCCTCAAAGGCTGGCATCTCATCCTCGAAACCTCTAATTGCGGATGTCCATGGGCGATGGTGATCTCTTACTTACTACCATGTGAGACGCCAGGTAGTTTGATCTCCTTTTACATAAAATATGTGTCAGATATTCTGTTTTGGTTTAAAGCCCGTTATTGAACTAAACACTAGATATAAGAACTGATGTCTAAGGGTCACAACGTGGCACTGCATAGATAGACGTGTGTCTTTAGGCTTGAAGGTACTGTAACAAGTGAAATCACTGATAATGTCCCGGAATGACGAGCCCAGTGGGGTGTTACAAAATTTAACTATCCGGTCCGGGATCGAACCCAAGACAGCTTACAAAGCGACGTTGACCTCTCATGCATTTAAATATTAGGTACTTAGCATTATAACAAATAGGTTCTTTAACAAAACCACCATGACTTCTAAACGGCGGAGATGTCGTTAGATTCTTCTTGATTGCACCAGTAACACATAGGTAAATAAAAAAATAAATAAAAAAAATCTTATTAATTTGAGACGCGTTGTTCTGAGATAATTATTTTTCCCTCTTCCAAAGCCATTGAATGGGGTATCAAAATGAAGGGCTTAAGTTGATTCCGTACAAACATATAATTTACAGCTTTTATTTTAAAGGAATGATAAAACTTTTAACGAAAATAAATAATTTGCAGTCGGGTATTTTTAGCTTTTTAATTAATTTATTTCAATTAATTACAAGTAACACATATTTTCACAGAGCTACAAGTGCGTACTTTTCTTGGCCAAAATATACTAAGTGTTACATAAAAGACTTCGAGCGCACGAAAGGTAAATAGTTTATGACGTCACGTCGTCGAATTAGCAAGTAAATTAGGCGGAATTGTCACTAGATACGTATTTTCAAGTATTATTCTAAAGTTCTATATTTCTTATTGATTAATATAGATTGTAACATCTGAATCTATTAATTATTACTTACTACCACATAAATTCTTAGAAGTTGACTACTACGGATTCAACTGAACAGTTCCCATTACTCTCCAGCAGAGACAAGCTCGCAAATCGCCACTTCTGCTCTCATTCATGTTCTAAGTCGTTATGTATTCATGGAATTCAGTGCAAGTGCTACAACTAGACGCGGTTGGACACTTGGGAAGCTAACGTTAGTCTTGGGACCGAGGGATAGATCTTATTAAAAAAAATAAACACAGACAGAAAGATATATATAGTCCTTGAGAGCCAGTGAAATTACAAGCACAATGAGACTTAACAACTATGTCTCAATGTGACGGGCGCAGTGCAATTCGTGAGTTGTCATGAATTGCAACTGTTATAGGCAGAGGTTAGTCCACTTAACATCAGGTGGGCCTCGAGCTTGTTCCGTCACAATAACATAAAAAAAAAGATGAAGCCGGAATGCTCTGACAAGAAAGAAAAAATAACGAGGACTTTGTCGACGCGTATATCATGTTATATGCTTTTTGATTGGACTCGCATTACTTTTTACTGGTTTATTCAATCTGTGGTACTTTTTTGTAGGGTATAGCTCCAAGTTGGCCCTATTAAAATTATATCAACATCGGTTTAGTGGTTTTTAAGCTACACTCAAACTGAAATAGTATTTGCAAATAAGCCTATACTATGTCAACTATTTTCAACGGTGACCAGTATTGTGGCCGAGTGAAATTCGATTTTGTAAGCAGTATAGATAACTGAAAAGGGCGAATTATAAGCCGAACCAACTTCTACACTAATAAGTACGGACTTACCTTATGGAAGTCAAATCGTGAAAACTTTACCTTAAAAGTGTTTTGAATCAGCATGGAAAAGACTTCCACAAGTTATTTTATACTCTTCAGTATTACCAGTAGGTAATGTCTAAAATAATTACTTAGTTATATAACAAAATGTGCATTGTGTGCTGGTACCTCGAGTTCAACTCTTACTTGGCTTATTTATGTAGCCTTCAGAATAGCTTCCATCCACAAGTAGAAAGTGTGACGTCCAGCACCAATATGTGTGCTCCGGCAGTAAGTTTGTTCAGTAGTGCAACCTCGTAAGTCAATTTTAACTGTAGGTCTTGCCTGCTATATCTTTCGTTTTGACCATCACTGACCAATAGCACTATTTTATTCTATGACAATAGGTGAAGTAACAACTTAACGCTAGCGTACCTATATACCAGTTTTTAATCAGATATCTTATATTCCTTTATATATGTTCCTGATAATGAGCCTATTTTTATAACTTTGTCATGTTCTTACCTGATGTTATGCTATGTGATAATGATGCATCGGTTATGGAACACGATTTGCAAAACTTTTTTTATAGAGAAATTTTTCTTCATATTACTGCCTTTACAAGTGCGTGCACTAGCTAGGCTGTGCTTAAAAATGAAAAAAGAACTCGTTAGCTTGTTGGTGGTGCTTTAGGATCCCGAGGTTCTGGGTTCGATTCTTAGGTTGGACGCTGTTACTGCGTTTGCTGACAATACAGTGCCATATATTAACGAGAAGCCACTGTCTTCGTCCGCCCGTTACGTCAAGGGTCTCTAGCTTGTAAAAGGCCTGAAAGTTATTGCTGTCCGTCCGTCCGTCCATCTGTCACCAGGCTGTATCTCAAGAACGGTGATAGCTAGATAGTTGAAATTTTCACAGATGATGTACGTCTGTTGCCGCTATGACAACAAACACTAAAAATAATAAAATAAAAATATTTAAGGGGGTCTCTCATAGAACAAACTTGATTTTTTTACCGTTTGTTGCTCGCCTCTAATAACGGTAACAGGTAAACGCTTTAACTATTCACAAAATATTTCTATTTATGTTCTCTTTATATATAATTAATTAAAATAAAATAAATAATTAAGTGGGCTCAAGGCGCAAGATTAGGTTGCAGATAATGGTAAGGAACCCTTTGTCCCACTCGCACTTTTATTTTTATGTATGATAGGTTAACCTTTGACCACTATCTCACCTGATGGTTAGTGATGATGTGGTCGAAGATGTTGTTCAGGCTAGCCTAGAAGTACTGGCTCTCAAGGACAGCTGCCGGAACACACCGTTAGGTGCTTGGCGACAGATTTTCTACTTGAGGGTAGTAGCTAGCCAGACGGGCATTCGCACAATGCCCTACCACCATGCTATAACGACTGTCATCCTAAAACAACAACCGGGACCGACGCGCGACGGCTTAACGTGCCCTCCGAAGCACGGAAACGCTCAGTAGTAATGTCACTAGCGGTCACCCAGCCAACTCATGACCGCGGGCGACGTTGCTTAACTTTGCTGATCGGTTAAGAACACCTAAGTAAACTTCGCTACGAGCGCTTATATATAGCAAAATAAATAAATGCCCAGTTATGTTTTAAATATTAGACACTTTTTGTTACAAGGTTCTCAAAAACTAAGTAACTATTCTAACCCGACACCCCCACGGGGACCTTTTTGTTCCTTGTTATTATAGGTATTTTTTTGTTGTGTGTTCTCTTATTTGACTACCTATCAGGACCAGTTCCCGTCAGTATTCGTCGTTTATTTGTTTTTCGTCAGAGTAATTTAAACTACCTTACATTTATAAGATCGTTACTAAGTCTGACACGATGTTTCCGCTGTGTGTCCGCTGAGTGCCCGTGGGTGTAACTCCGGCATTAGCATATTCGCAATACGCGTTCTATATTGCCTCAACAAATAAGCAATATGTTTTGTAAATGATATGTTGTCACATTATTTGAACACGGTGTTTATGACAATTCGCCATGTTTTGCTTCGTTATGTGTTCAAAGGTATTTTTTTCGTTTAAAAAGTATGTTTTGTAAGTTTTCACGAGTCTCGATGATGTTTTTTGGAAAATATGTTATATTTTATTGCCTTGGAATTGCATCTTTTGATTGGATAAAGTAAAGAAGCTTTGTGTGATATGTACTTATATTTTTAAATTAGGTGCAATGGCTGGTATCGATATATGTATTATTATTAAGTATTTATATTGGTGACTTACTTATTTTTATATAATATTAATAAGACTCGGTTAAGTGTAAGCTAGATTAGCACTCCTAGGCTTCCCTACGTACACAGAATTAAATTATATAAAGAAATCATTATATAATAGTGTTCATATCATTCGAAATAATATTTGGATGACCAGAAATAAATAAATATAAACAAATGTTTTACGATAGTAACTAAACAACTTTAAACGGTTTAAATCGCGTATATTTATAATTATTTTTGTCCCGACGTTTCAAACACTTTGCAGTGATCGTGGTCACAACGGACAAAAATAATGATAAATATACGCGATTTAAACCGTTTAAAGTTGTTAATTACTATGTATAATAATCGCGAAAACCTAAGACAACAAAATGTTTTACGAGTAGTATAAGAGTAGTATAGGTACTAATATTCATTTAGAGTATTTATAGAACAGTTGAGTGTTCTCGACAGTTATCTGATCATACAAGCATCTCACGTATCACTTAAAGACGTCAAACAACGCACTCAGTGCACTGCACTAATATTGGTATAGTCTATATTACACTGCCGAGGTGACACTCCGTGGATCCGCTGTTGTTAGGAACAAGTACATTGCAGGTACCGACCGACTCACAAATTAATAAAATGTACAGCAGCAACGTAAGCAGTGTGTATGACACGACACAACTTTTTAGTAGAATGTATAATTAACATCGTTCAAGAAGTAGGATTAACCTGCGTCTTCCGCTTAAATGGATGGAACAATGGTGATATCTAAGAAAAAATTAGGTGATGTTTTGACGAAACCATTGGGTCTCTGGATGATAAACAATTCAAATTACTTCAATGTTTCTCGCAAGCAAATTGTAATGTTTATAATTTTTTTTGTTACATTTTTTTATTAATATATATATAATTTAATTGTTAAATGTTAAAATAGTACAAATAGATATTTGTATATATTTACTAATAATCACGATGTAAACGTTATATTGGCATAAATTTAAAATTGTCTTCAAAAGTACTGAATAAAAACTGAATAAAATAAAAACAATAACTTTTTTTTTTTAATGACATGTTTTATGATTTCTATAATATTATTATTTTGTTATTATTATCATTGTTATTTCTTTGATTTTATTTTCTTATGTGTATTTCATGCTATATAAGCACGAAATAACAATTGTATATTTTACTCTTTGTAAAATAATGTATTGTTGACGTGTATTTTATATATGAATAAATAACTATGAACTATGTTGAACTATTTTTATCAAATTTTTACTTAGTTTCTTTTTTATGGCATCTATATAACAAATATTATTTTCCTATGTTGTTCCGTTTTCATTGTATGATATCTTTTTAAGTATAATCTTCTAAACTCATCCTAAACTATATTCCTAATTCAAACGACGCGTACCTAATTTTGACGAAGAAAATAACGTTACCGGCACGTTGCATAGCGCCAGCCATTTTTTTTATGTTATTGTGAAGGAACAAGCGCGAGGCCCACCTGATGTTAGCGGTATCCTCTGCCTATAACAGATGCATTTCATCACAAGTGACGAACTGCACTGCCCCCTTCACCTTGAGACATACCTGTTAAGTCTCATTTTGCCTGTTATTTCACTGGCACTCGAGGACTGCTGCCGGAACACACCGTTAGGTGCTTGGCGACAGATTTTCTACTTGAGGGTGGTCGCTAGCCAGGCGGGCATTCGCAAAATGCCCTTCCACCATGCAATATGAATTGCTTTTGTTATCCTTAACACAACTAGGCTATCGAAGTTTTAGCGAGAGATGCACATTTTGTCCTTTAATGACCTATTACGTAAGTAATGATGCGGCCTAAAACAATTATGCTATGTAGTTTTAACTTTCGCAAATGATATTCATGTTTCACGGTCGATTGACCAATGACAATGCATGGTCGATAAAACTCAATTGAATTGTCGAGGTAAGTCAAATTTATATAATACTATATATATCCAAAGAGTATAAAATAAAATATTAAAATAATCTAGATGGGTAAAACTCAATTGAATTGTCGAGGTAAGTCAAATTTATATAATACTATATATATCCAAAGAGTATAAAATAAAATATTAAAATAATCTAGATGGGTAAAACTCAATTGAATTGTCGAGGTAAGTCAAATTTAAATAATACTATATAGATCCTAAGAGTATAAAATAAAATATTAAAATAATCTAGATGGGTAAAACTCAATTGAATTGTCGAGGTAAGTCAAATTTAAATAATACTATATAGATCCAAAGAGTATAAAATAAAATATTAAAATAATCTAGATGGATAAAACTCAATTGAATTGTCGAGGTAAGTCAAATTTAAATAATACTATATAGATCCAAAGAGTATAAAATAAAATATTAAAATAATCTAGATGAGAGAAGCCACTGGCTCTCGAAACACAGTTTTTAACTAGGTTGGGAGCCTATGGATTCATTATACAACTAAAATGTAACAACTTTGTGCAAAATAAATTATTATTGTTAAAGCTCAAATTCTTCCTAGATAGCAAGTATACAGCAAGTTCTCAATCAGCATACTGTTATACTTTTACTTGTTAATCTATGTGCTGTCCTGGTAGCCCATCTAGCTTACTCAGCGATCCTGAGATCAAAGTTCTACTCTCAATACTTGAAGTCAGTTGTTTTTCATTCCTCACACAGAGCGGTTGCCCTATATTTTTTTAAAACTGATATTTAGATTCCCTCGAATAAAATAAAAATCTCCATGGGTTTTTTTTTTAAACTATATTCCAAATATCGTTATAACAGTACGTAAGCTGGCGGCGTAATCAAGTCATCACTGATCTGCGTCACCGAGCGTCACACCTAGACAAGCGACGAACACTGTATTTTTAGATTTGGTGTTATTAGATGTGGTATGTGGTCGAGTTGCCAATATGTTTCGAAAACTAATGGAGTAATGATGATAAGCGTCTGTTCATTTTCTATCTCATTTTCCTGTTAGCCTTATACAACGTGCATCGCATGATCAGGGCCAATAAGTCCTACAAAATATAGAAAGTTAGTTTTTCTTTTCTGTTTTATAAATCTGTCTTGACTGACTTACATATCAACGCCCAGCCTCAACCACTTGTCCTAGAGACATAAAATGTAGAGGGTGAGTTCCTTCTCTTATTATATTGCTATTACCACGTAAATATATTATCATTTAATATATGATCAAAATCAGCGTTAGCTCACGCTGAAAACCGCACCAAGTAAGATACTATTCTGTCGAAAATTAAATATAAATACAATAATTCATAATTTACACAATTTATTGTTGTTTTGCTTGAATTATCGTTTTTTCATTCGAAACGTAAGAAGCAGGGCAGTGCCAGTATTATTAGTGTTGATAAAAACCAAACGCGACACAATAGACAATACCATAGAGAAAAATATTGCTTTCTCTTTTCTGTGGACAATACTGACAAATATTTCATGATATAAGGGTCATGTATATGGGGTACTGGTTACTACTACATTTTTTTTAAATAACATGCAAATATATACTGGGGCACACTAATGCCACGCGTGTAACGGAGTGTTATTTCTAAAAAGATACTTCTGCAAATTTCAATGCCCTGAATGTCTAAATATTACTTGTTAACTGTTTTTTTCTTGCTGTTTCTAGCTTGACATTATCTGCGCACTTCATTTGTCTAGGATATTGAATTGTCAAGCCTTCGCCAGGAAGATATCGTAGTTCTAGATCCCACGATCCAATAAATGAGGCAAACTGTTTGCAGTCATATTTCAATGTTTTTTTTTGTTCCTGATAGGTTAGCCTTTGACAACTATCTTACCTGATGGTAAGTGATGTGGTCGAAGATGTTGTTCAGGCTAACCTAGAAGTACTGGCTCTCAAGGAAAGCTACCGGAACACACCGTTAGGTGCTTGGCGACAGATTTTCTACTTGAGGATGGTAGCTAGCCAGGCGGGCATTTGCAAATTGCCCTAGCTATAACGACTGCCATCATAAAACGACAACCGGGACCGACGGCTTAACGTGCCCTCCGAAGCATGGAAGCGCTCAGTAGTAATGTCACTAGCGGTCACCCATCCAACTCATGACCGCGGGCGATGTTGCTTAACTTTGCTGATCGGTTAAGAACAGCTAAGTTTTTAATAAAGACCACAACATTATACATATCTATAGCTCAGCTAAATTTTGTTACTTTTATTTGCGACACAAAAAATAAAATCCATTCTTGGAAAGTTCCGTGAACTTATCTCATCATACAAAGTGCGATGCTCCGTGCCTATAAAATGCCTATAAACCAAAATTACACCTAATTACGGTATACTTTACGATTTTCACAACGATGTTGCAAGTTCTGTTGCTTTCAAAACGCTCCTTTCTACTTCCATATTACAGTTTAATAACAACTAATAAATAGAATAATTTTACAATAAGTTCTCGTCCATTTGTATAAGAACGTGTCGCTCTAGAATTTATATTATTTTATGCAAAGTGAAATTGATTCTTCATATTTCCTTGAAGGCCTGTGATAGTGAATATTGAATCCAATACCACTTGATATTTAGCATAGGAATTTTATTAAGTGTGTAGGTACCTTTTTGCTGAAAGCGCAGGTAGAGTCGTTTACGTTCAAGTGACATAGATGCCTTAAATGATTTCATTATTTTGACTTTGTCTCTCACAGGAGAAAAATTCAAGTTGCACGTGAAAAACATTTTGATTAAGAAATCCTACCACACAGTTTGTGTATATTGGACAATTCCGCCTCAGCCAAGCTATCGCCATTCACCTACGTAATTTAAACAAATATTGTACTTAGTAATTTTATTATATAGTATATTACAGTTTATTAAGAGACAATTAAAAGAATGGCCCCGAGTTTCTTGTCCGTTCTCCTTACAGTGGCTATATATTTTTTTGCTGAGCGTGGCAGTAGAATATAGAATATTTCGATATTAAAATTTGTAATTAACCTTCATAAAAGCGCCATAGATGCCTAAATTGAATAAATGATGTTGACTTTGACTTTTGCAATTTATAATAAGAATTTAAATATCCGTTTATAATAATCATAACATGTCTCGATCGTGCGCTCGTAGAGTCAAGACCTCCTGAGGATGCTTCGTTTAGAAGCGAAACGCGTCGAATACTCTTCCGGTTTGGCTGCGTGGCGTTTGTGACGTCACGTCGGCTTAATAGGAAATTAGGCGGAATTGTCACTAGATATATATCATTTTTATAAAGATTTTTTAAGTGTTTTATTAAGTAATTAATTAAAGGTTTTCTTAAAATACTTTTAAAATATTTGTTATTATTAAAAATGGATTTCCGCAAAGTAACGCCTGAATCTATTCATAATCATAACATAGCTTAAATTTACTATAGGAATTAAGGCTGCTAGGAGAACTAGTTGAGTAGTGACCATTTTTGCAAAGTTAATGAAGTACCAAACTTTTTATAATAAATGGCCGATAACTCTTTCAGTACGTCCTCCTTCGAAGCAGTAATGTATAAACACTGATGTGTTTTGGGCTAAAGGGCACTGTTGCAAGTGAAATTACTGCAGAATGAAGACGGTGACTCTGCAACTGTAATGAACAGCGTGACGACCATCAGGCACGGTCTTGTAGGTATACCTCATCTCTTCTAACATAAAAAGAACTCTCTTCTAAACTGAGATTTGTTATTATTAAAGATGGATTTCCGCAAAGTAACGCCTGAATCTATTCATTATCTGAGAATTGTTCTTGAAACCTTGTTATCACAGAGAGTAACAAGCTAGATGTACTAGTTACCTACTGTACATATTTGCGCTATGTCCACAGGTGCATCGTCTACTGATAGGATGTGTTTATGTTTGTTTGTGTAACGAAGCTTAGACACCGTTTGACTTTGAGCCGGTATGAGTTGTGATTCTGATGAAGTAACTTTGCTAGAACATTTAACTACGCCATATTGACATACGCACAATCATACTTATATTTCATACAATTCTATAAGTAGGTATTTTTATCACATTTACAATTTTTAAAAAGCACATAATTTAATTTTCACTTTGAGCGGGTATCGAACTCGCCTCTCCCGGTTAGACGGATCAGGTGCCTGTGTCACTGGGCTATCAAAGATGGCTCGACTGAGCCAAATTTTGTGCTCTCATATAATTGTATAACTTTAAACGTCATAGGGGACGGTATGCTATCGCTTAGCACGCGATAATGCTTTTAATCATATTTGGTACCAATAATGTTTTTCAATAGGTACCTATATAATTATTTTTTATAAAAAAAAATTTATACAGTTTTTTTTTCTCAAAGAATATGTCACTTTTATTGCTAAACAGGAAACTTACATCTATTATTAATTAGTAGGTTTCTACTCTCACCCAGTACTAGATGTCTTTAAGACCTGGTATAGGCCATACAGCTTTCTAGCTTCTTCGGAATCAGTTTAAAAAAAAAAAAACCACGCTTAAAGTTCTTCCGTAAAGGTTACGTGGCGTTTATAAAGTCACGTTTCGGCTTAGCGGGATAATCGCACCCCCTTTTACATAACGCATGAGGCGATGAAGGGTAAATACCAACAACCGTTAAGTTCACCGTTTAAGAAAAGTCTTCAGTTTTCCACAACCCCACGCTTGGCAGGCGTCTTGGGGATCTTATGTGTGAAATGGGAGTTCTTCATAGGGCGCTGCTGCCCAACTTCTGGTATTTTTCTGCGTCGTCTCTTACTACTCCCACAGGGAGATATGGTCATTTGAAGTCCGCCCATCGGTGGGATACACATGTGAATACTACCATACTAGTACTCGATAGTATTTAGATTATTCCTTGCCATTTTATCGTTATGAATCAGCAGCATTATAACCGAGTAGTAATAGCTATGAACTGCCGAGCCGAAGGTCCATTGTTCGATCCCCACCACCGGCTTCAGCTCCACCATGCGGTGAGCTGGAAGAGCATTTTGCTAATATTCGTCTGCCTAGCTACCACCCTCAAGTAGAAAATCTGTCGCCAGACGCTTGACGACAGGTTTTCTACTTCCAGCTCACCGCATGGTGGAGCTGAAGCCGGCGGTGGGGATCGAACAATGGACCTGCGGCACGGCAGTTCATAACTATTACCGCTCGGCTATCGTTGCTGCACAATGATATATAAAGGATATATATAGGAACCTAACAGTTCCGGCAGCAGTCCTTGAGAGCCAGTAAAATTTCAGGCACATGAGAATTAATTAACAACTGTTTCTTAGAGTGACGGGTGCAGTTGAGTTCGCCACTCGTGACGAAATGCATATGTTATAGACAGAGATTAGCGCTGATTGGTCTCGTGCTTGTTCTGTCACAATCTTATAAATAAAAACCGGCCAAGTGCGAGTGGGACTCGCGCACGAAGGTTTCCTTACCATTATCTCGTTTTCATTATTATTATTTTTAGCAAATAAACGGCGAAAACCTCTTTTATTGTATACGAGATATACCTATGTATAAGTATATGTATAAGAGAACATAAAACTAAATATTCTGTGAATAGTTAAAGCCTGTCACCGTTATTAGTATCAAAACAGAAACGGTAAAAAAATCAAGTTTTATTTTTAGTAAATATTTTTTTTATTATATTTTTAGTATTTGTTGTTATAGTTGCAATAGAAATACATCATTTGTGAAAATTTAACTGTCTAGCTATAACCGTTCTTGAGATACAGCCTGGTGACAGATGGACGGACGGACGGACAGCGAAGTCTCAGTAATTGGGTCCCGTTTTTACCCTTTGGGTACGGAACCCTAAAAAGCAACCACAAGAAATGCTTCTACATGTAGAAGATAAATTGTTACTTAGATATTGACGCGGAGAGCAGCAATGAGCGTGTAAATATGTGTGGTACAATAGCAGTTATAGCCATGTCTTGTTTTATCTGAGTTTGTGTTATTATTTCGTGAAACTCGGTGCCCTAGTTTACTTTAGTTTACCAACTTATCTCAAAGCTGATACTAGTACAAACTAGGTAAGTACCTAACTACTGGCAAGGACGTTCAAGTAAAGTTTGCGAGATGAATATCTTAACGGCTTAACGTGGAGAAATCAGAGCGGGAAATTTTTCTACATTATACAAAAATAACATGATTTAAAGACGTCGAGTTGGTAGGCCCCTCAATAGGTGGACTGACCATATCATATGTGGCACTGGTAGGCAATGGTTACAAGTGGCTAGCAAAGGCGTGGCGTTTTTCAACTGTCTTCGGGCTGAAGATATACAATTATCTTATGATAGCGAAGTGGAACACTATTCTTGTCACACCAAATCTATAGATACTTTTTGTGAATTATGTTTCATTGTCTTGAAGTTCATTGTAATATAAGCATATTTTCTGCTGCTAAATATCTCAAATTTGGTACTTACATCTTGATCCATGTAGCCAGCTCACGTAAAACAACATTACAATTGCAGAATTGCACCAATGCCAATTTCTGTTACGTATTACAGGAACTTTATGTCCATATGCTATTAACACTATTTTGTCGTACAAAATGTGAAATATTTCTATGAAAATTCTGAGAAACATGACACAACACATGACGTGAGCTGCTCATTCGCGTTCTTTCCTTTAGGCCACTAAACGATATCCAACAGGATTACTATTTACGCAGCGAATAAATAATGTATTTATTCGTAATATTTACGATATTGAAGCTAACAAGTACTAACGGTGCAACCCTAGCCAGGCACTAGGATTGTTGGTTTACTCTTTGTTGAAATTACCTAATTTTAATTTTTTATTGGATCCAGGTGCATATTACCACACTGATATTATAATGTGAAAGTTTCATAGTAAGTTTGGTATTGCTCCATACTCAAATGGATGTACGGATTTGGATTAAATTTGGCTTACAGTCAGTTTTCAACCTGGAATAACACATAGGACACATTTTATCCCGAAAAACCCGTGGGTAACATCGCGGAGATCAGCTACTACGTCATAAAAACCTCCTTGAGGTACACATTAAAATAGGAATAACATAAATAAGTATGGAGTCAATGTCCAGGTTACCTTTGCGTGATAAAATCCGGAACTTGGAATAACGAAGTAGTCAACCAACTGTAACTTGCTGCTGCCCACGACTTCTGCTGCTTGGGAATTGATTATGTAACTACTCATTAATCAGGATTTTTATTCATCAGGATTTGGCGCAGAACTATTTTTTAGGGTTCCGTAACTATAGGGTAAAAACGGGACCCTATTACTAAGACTCTACTGTCCGTCCGTATGTCTGTCTGTCACCAGGCTGTATCTCGTGAACCGTGATAGCTGGACAACTGAAATGTTCACAGATGATGTATTTGTGTTGTCGCTATAACACCTATACTAAAAATATGCTAAGAGCGATTTGGACTCGCACACGAAGGGTTCCGTACCGTTATCTAAATACTTGGGCATTTTTTTAATTGCGGCTTGGGGAGCTGCTCAAAAACGTGTGGAAATATTTAAATCAACTAATTCGGTACACGTTAAATCAGTTTATTACTTTGTCTTCATGTAACAGTTAGATAAGTGCGAGTAGACTCCCAAACAGTTTTGTACTAATTTATAATTTAGGTTAACTTTCAATTGTAATTTTTTTTTCATTTACAATACAATATAAATACAAAAACTCTTTATTTTTTACCAAGCCAAAATAAATTACACTTATTAAGACTATTATTCTATAGTCGTACAATGGGTGGTCCTATCGCTATGTAGCTTCATTTAGTTCGGGATGCCTAAATAGTACTAAAATAATTTTAATTAATTTTGGTATGCACGTAGTCGACAGCATCAAAGTCAAATCATTTATTACATTTGGGAGTCTATCTATTGAATGAATTTTTTGTCATAATATTTGAAATACAAAATGTTCAAACTAGATTATTTGGATACATTACCTTGAGACTAGCATCTAAACTTGCGTGATTTTCAAAATCATTCAGTATGTATTTTCAAAATTATTCGGAAAAATATATACTAGGAATAATTATTTCAACATTACAATAAAAATGAAATAATAATAGGATATAGGCTCAGAAGCGTGCATGTATAATTTCACACAGTGTAAGCAGCAATAAAATTATGACAAACTGCATACGTTTATAAAAAAACACTGCGTTTAAAGCGGTTTAATAAAATAACGAAACTAAAATAGCGCCGAAAAATATTTCCACACTATTACTGTCTATTAGTGTGCAGTGCAAGTGATAGGTAATGATTTTCGGTGCCATTCAAGATTTTTTTCTTTATTAAAACGGGTTATTATACAGGGTTACTGGAAAAATGCTAACAACCTCTTAGGGTTGACTTCTGGTAGTCCTAACAAACATAACGAGATGAATGTGTTTTTTTTGTTGTTCTGACGGCAAAAGCACGAGGGCCACCTGATGTTAAAAGTCTCTTGTGCCTGTAGTAAAAGACAATTCTTACCCCGAGCTAAGAGCGCCCACCGCGGCAACACTGGACAGCGCCGCGCTCCCTTCGAATAGTTTTGATATTTCATATAATTACAGGCAGAAGAGACTTTTAACATCAGGTGGTCCTCAAGCTTGTGCCGTCACAAACTGATAAAAAAAAAAAAAAAAAAACATATTAAAATGGTACTTATGACTAACAGAAGTCAACCCTAAGAGATTTTTACCATGTATACTGCTCTTATTTATTTCGTAACGAACATCAAACAAAACCGCGGACATCTAGTACAAAGGTATACTTAGTTGAAATCACTTTAGTACTTTGTTACCTCTTTAATTAAATATGTAAATAGCAAGCGTGGCAAGTTGTCGTGATAAAATTAACACATTTGCACTATAAGTTAACCCGGGATCGATTCACATGGAAATCAGTTGATACGCTTAGATTTCTATTCAACATGGCGGTAAGTAATGGCTAAAGTAATTATTACCGTTGACAGGAGCTGGACTAATTTATAAAGCCTACCTTGGAAAGTAGTAGTTACCCACCTAGGAAAGCCTGTGTTGCCTATCTAGGAATACCTGTTACCTAAATATGAATTCTAAATGTTTTCTTACTTATATATCTTTTGATTTCATATATGCATATCAAATGAGAGGTATGCAATGAAACCTACATTGATGCTGATAAAAAAGTTTAAAACATAAAGATAAAGAAGTTTTATCAGCCTTTCAGTATTTTTTTTAAGGGCAAGTCCAAGTTACATTTAACACATATAACTACTTAAAAAATTCTAATTAGGTCTATGTAAATAATTGATAATATTTTTATAATCGTAATTTGATTACACATAATATAGTTAAATAATTTACAGTTATCACGTTTGCATTTGTCCTAAGAACAAAGATTCTACAAGCTGCATTGACATATATTCTTTTAAACTTCTACAGAAGGGATTGTTTTCAAAAAGTTCTTAAGTTTTAGTTTGAACAAACTATATTTTAAGGTGGTCAAGCTTTTTGGTAATTTATTATACATCAGTATTTTCGAATAACGACCTTGTTTCTGTACTTTACCTAATCTGTTTTTTCGTACAACCCGAATTTCATTATTTTTTATAATTCGCTTTTCGTTATTACGCAGATTGTAAGGATTGTAAGGTGTACCAGTTTGCAGCATGCTGGGCATGCTGCCAACTTGTAGTGGGCTAGAGCATTTGGACTGCCTATGAGTCTGCAATGGCTTATAGGGATCTAAATGCTTTTATTGTAGTAGCTGTATTTTTGTATATAGTTCGTAGTATTTGGTAATAAAGGCATACCGCCATTATATGAAAGTTATCACATGACAAGCATATAAACCGTGGTTTCTTTATCACTGAAACAAATTTCTGAAACATCAGTCTCGTGGCTAAAAATAATATTAAATAATGGATTAAATCAGTTTCAATTAAATACATTTTCATAATTATATTACTAACAATAAAATTCAACTAAGGGAATAGTCATAATGAATAAAATAAAAAATAAACATAGTTTTCTAATACTCTACCTGCACTCCTCGAAATGCTATTTGAATATTTGTAAACGATAAGTATATATAAGATAGAGCACGCTCGACAACATTATACTTGTATTTGCTCTTTATTTTCGATCCCTATCAGTTTGACCCTTCCTTTGAACCTTCTAATGGATTATTTTTGGAGATACTTTTCGTTACAAGTGAATATTTAATGTACATAAATCAAGTATAAATAAAGTCTACCAAATTAAACTACGTCTAGTGTCAAGTGTCATTTTGATTATGGGATAGGATGGCAAACGAGCACGCGGCTCACTTGGTGGTAAGTGATCACCGTCGCCCACGAACATCCGCAACACCAGAGGTATCGAAGATGCGTTGCCAGCCTTTGAGGAGGGAATATAATTTCTTCTTGAAGCATAGAACATATAATAATACTATTTGAAGGCCCCTAAGTCGTATCCGTTCGGAAATACTGCATGCTGCACTATTTTGAAATGTCATATTTTTTGTGAGATGATAATCAATCAAGTCGATATCATTGTAAATTTAAAATACTACAACATAAATGGATCCCCTAGTAACAGAGGCCTATCATACTTTGTTGGATACAGAGATTAAAGTTATTCTAATATAGTTAGTTATACTGTAGATTGGTTAAAATCACCCTTAATAAATGATTACAGCTTACAAAATTACAATGTACGAAAAAAAGAAAAGAGGGGATTTGAACCCATTACCAATCCATGCACCAGGTTCGGACATGTTCATCCAATGGAGCTATCGTGGTTAGAGTCATAGTTCGAATTATTGCTTTCGATCCTTTCATTAAACCGTCATACTGGACTGAATCGTCATAACGGTTTGTTCCCTTAACAATCGAATAAGCAAAAATTACATGCTTATTCGAAGCTATCACAAGTTTGCAATTGCTATTACAAACCCGTGGGGTGCCGGGCTAGAATGACACCCCCTCATTGTAACCTGTGGTCGTAAGAGACGACTAAAGGTAAAATACCAGAAGGTGGGCAGCAGCGCCTTCTGAAGTACTAATATCTTAAACTGCGTTCCCCAAGACTCCTGCCAAGCGCCGCCCTAATAGGGGAGGCTGTGTTCAGCAGTGGACAATCTGGCTGTTACAGCATACAGCACAAGTTTGAAAATATACCGGGATGACTAAAATATAAATATCTAAAAAGAAAAAAAAACTGGCAAGTTCTCTAGTCACTGAATGACAAAAGAAATCTACAGTTTTTATGTAATGCCTTCTAATGAAGTACATTTTAAGGGTGATTGATAAAAATGTAACACGACAAAATATACACGTATTTAGTGAGCAGTTTTGCTGAAGCTGTACTTTGTGCTGTACTCATTTATGCATTCATAAACAACTTAAGCGAATAAACATTTATTCATTCATACCACAGAGTATACTATACGCGCAAAACATTCGCATTTACTAATTAGGCACTCACAATAATGTTCAATGCTATAGTCCAGTAAATATTCTATTACATTAACACAATAAAACAAACAAAGGATTTGGTTTGCGAATGACGCAGTAAAAGAGCTCGCGGCGAAGCTTTTAACCCGTTGCTACATTTGGTTATGTGAACAGATGGTAACGTTGGGAAATAAGAATTTAAAAAAAAACAATATGAAATGTTCACAATTTGTTCCTAAAAAACATAACTTTCGCTTATGAAAGCAGAGGGGGAAAATGTTTTGAGGTAGCTCAAACATTTTCACTGTGAAGGCCGTAGTATTTTATAGAAGGCTAGCAGCGCCCGGCTTCGCACGGGTAATTTAACAGTGATACAAAAACATATTTTTGGATAGTATTTTATAACCTATGTTTAACAGGGATAATGTAGGATTCTAATAGTGAAAGAATTTTCAAATCGGTCCAATAGTTTAATAATGATTCGCTAAAAAAAATACAAATCTTTCCTCGTTATAATATTAGTAGGTATAGACTAGTATAGAATGAAATGGTTATTTGGTATGCGCGGCTGCAAAGTTTTTATTTGGCGCAAGTACTTTATTTGAACCTGAGGAAGCGAAGGAGCTAGATTTATATTATAAAAAATCTGGAGTGTACCGAAGGTTTCATAGGCAAAAAATAACTTTGCTGCCAAGCACAACACACAATTTTTCACCTCATTACAGCGATGAAAATTCTGTTCTTGAAAAACTGCTTAAATAATGTAATACATTGGCATAAACTTATAGTAAACATTAAAAGTAAAATTGGTAATATAAAAAGTAAATTAATTTTCCTGGAACTTTTATAGAGGTTCGAATTTAAGAAACCTTTTCCACCCAAGTGCATAATAATAATTGTTCCATTGATTTCGAATGATTAACAACACCTTTCCGAGTTTATGAGGTGAAAATATTTTTTATTGAGTCTCAGGTTGGCATTTGACTCCTATGAGTTGCGCGTATGTGATGATTTGGTCGAGGATGGTAAAGGCCTAGAGTAACAGGCTCTTAAGGACTGCTGCGGGAACACACTGTTAGTTGCTTTTCTACTTGACCTAGCCAGGCGAGTATCCGCAAAATGCCCTTCTAATATGCGTCGCAGCTCATGTCTGCGGTAGGGATCGAACCATGAACCTGGGGAGTTTGTGGGACAGACTTAATCTAAAATTCAAACACAGCTGCTGGAACACACTGTAATATAGGTATTTGACGACAGTTTGTACTTGAGAATAGCTATCCAGATACGCATTCACCAAATGCCCTACCACCACGCAGTTGAAATTAAAGCGTGCCGTCGTCGGCGGGGTTCGAATCATGAATCTTTTGCGTGGCAGTCAATACTCATTGCCACTTGGGCTATCACTACTTCGCGACAGATCACCAGACCGAACTATAACATAAAAATAATCAAAAATTACTAATGTACTAATAAAGTGGCTTTATAATATCTTTGGAATATCTCTCTCGTGGAAACTTTAGAAACCATCCTGAGCGGTTCTCAGTCCCCCAGATATTATTCTATAATATTATTCATTGCACAAACATAATTATGTGGTGGTGTTTGATTTGCGTGTGATGTATTAGCTTAGCTCGAGGTGAAGCTTAGAATCCTATTACGCATGTCGATACAGCACATCTGGCGGTAAATATCAAACATACAAAATGAAATGTAGGTAAATTGAATTGAAGTTCACTATAATTAAATAAATAAGCAAGCGTAGTATCCGATGTACTAGTTACTTAGTCCTACCAAAGTACCGAACTAATGATGGCAAAAAAATGCTTACCTACATTTGAAGGAGTACAATTCTACAACAAGATATCCTCAAAAATTTAAAGTGTCAACTCATGCACCCAACTAGCTCAACATGTCATCACTTTACACTCACTTTTATGTAAATAATGCATTGGATGGATGGCTACTATAGAATTAATTATAAATTATTAAGAATTAATTATAAATTATTAAGAATTAATTATAAATTATTAAGAATTAATTATAAATTATTAAGAATTAATTATAAATTATTAAGAATTAATTATAAATTATTAAGAATTAATTATAAAAAGTTATGATAGACGGCATGACGTATGTATAGTTTTAATTTATGTATGTTCTTCTTATTGGGAATACATTTATTTAAACCTAAATTGTTATTATCTTGTACCTTCAAGATTCACTTTCTGTTGGTGGCACCAGGAATCAAATAATATAAATATTTAATAATAAAACAAGGAAGACTTTGAACAGCGAAAGGCGGTACATCTTATGGAAGTCGGTATCATGCTGATTCAAATACTCTTGTCTCAATATCGGGATCATGCTATTGTATGTACTGACTTCCATATATATGAATACTATTCAGCTGTAATAAAATATGAATGTTGAAATCGTTTCACTGTTGGAACTTGAGTCCTGAACTTGACGCCTGCCCAAAAGGAGTGTAATGTTATAAGGTGCATGAAATGAGTCAAAAATTTTTTTTTTTTAACATGTTTTTCAAAATGAGTGTCAGTCTTAAATATATGAATAAAATATATAATATTGTAGAGGTTATGACAATTACTATTCCTGGTCCTAAAACACGAGTCCATATATTACACACGATAGAAAAAATATATGAATATAGCTCTAAAATTTCGCTTAGTCTAGTTTTGTGTCTTTATGGTAAATCATATCAATACAAATGTCATTTCTATTTCTTATGTAGTAACCATGTGATATAGTACAAGAAAGATATTTTCCGTTTTGAAAAAGCTGACTTTTACATGAATTTATTTAAAAAAAATTAACTCTGAATGGTGGTAGGGCATTTTGCGAATGCCCGCCTGGCTAGCTACCACCCTCAAGCAGAAAATCTGTCGCCAAGCACCTAACGGTGTGTTTCGGCAGCTGTCCTTGAGAGCCAGTAATTCTAGGTTAGCCTGAACAACATCTTCGACCACATCATCACTTACCATCAGGTGAGATAGTGGTCAAAGGCTAACCTATCAGCTATAAGCCGGCTCCTAATATATAAACAAGCAAATAATAGCCACTGGCTATAATTTGCTCGTTTATATATTAGGAGCCGGCTTGGAAAGATTCCGAACAGTTTCGAACTGTTCTTCGTCTGGGTGTCACGAGAATATGGCTTGAAGCAATTAGCTTGACGCTTCGCGCAGTCCGAACAATTCCCGTTGACTAATTCCAGTGGGAATCAATATAATCTTCTTATATATCCGAACTCTATAATGGGCATAGTTTTCAAAGAAAAATTACATCATATATATTCTTATTGTAGTTACAGAACAAGGCCCCTTGTCGGAAACTTTCCGGTAAATACACAATAAACACGCGAGTGCTAGCCGCTCCCTAATAATTTAATAAGAATAAAACTCATAATGGTTCGTAGAGTGAAATTTGCTTGTTTGAAAGTTCTACGTTTAATCGATGTAGTACTACGATTAAATATATAAAGAAGCGTAACTCTCATACAGTTACCACTTCGATTTCGGACTCATCAAGTTCACAGCATCTTTGATTTGGCGTTTAGAAATTATCGCACCCGATTGGTCGTGTCAAGGTAATATTGCTACGTGTAGTACATAGCATGGTACACTTTATAAACCACGCCCGTCGCGGTAATGTTTGCGTTCTGCTGTTTTTGAGTTTGACTTACATTTCTTTACATATTTAATAAGTAGTAATTAATGAATTTAGATTTTTTTAGAACCATATTATTCATTATGCCGGACTAGAATTGTACCCGTCCATATCTTCCTGTGGGAGTTGTAAGAGGCGACGAAAGGTACAATACCTGCAGTACCAGAAGAAGCGCCTTCTCAAGTGCCATCTTTCTTAAAGACGGAGGCTGCGTTCAGCAGTGGACGATCAGGCTGACAAAGTGATTTTGTTATTCGCGAACAATAATGTTTAATACCACTAGTTAATGGGTTTTTTTTTTTGACCCGGGAAAATCCTTTATGGATACCACCCGGCTCCGGGGGGAGCAGAGTGGTTATGTGGGAGTCCTCGCCTGAGGGGCCTTACTACCCCCACGGGGGGGTAGTAAGTGAGGTTACCCACTAAAAACCCGGGATGAGCAGTCTGCCGCCTAGTCGGGACGAGATGGGGTAGCGTTAGCATTCACCATCTCGCCCCGGCGGTTGGCCCGTCACCGGTGACGGGCCCCGGCCAATGGAGGGATGACCCAGCTCATTAGGGCCATCCCCCAGACGTGTGAGATCGTGCAAGCCAGTGGAGAATCCCCCGACTCTCCACCGATGATCCGCACAGCACTAGGATAGAGCGAGAAGGCGCCCGAATCGCCTTCTCCTTCCACCAGTTCGTCTACGCCGGAGCGGGTCTGCGAGGACGTCGTCCTCCCTCGCCCGCTCCGCGGCCTCTTTCTGCGCCATCACCTCTTCGCAGAAAGAGACCACCGCCTGCCACGATCCGTCGCTGCCGAGCATAGCGTTAACCACGCTCGGCAGCGACAGATCTGCGCCTATGACCGCTGTGAGGGCGCGCCGCATGGGACTCCACGCGGCACACTCCTCCAGCGTGTGGAGCGCCGTGTCTTCTGGCGCTCCACACTCGTGACAGGCGGGGGTCGCCTCACGTCTTGCGATTTGATGCAGGTACTTTCCGAAACATCCATGCCCGGAAAGCACCTGCACCAATCGGAAGGTGAGCGACCCGAATCGCCGCCCTACCCACCTCCGAAGGACCGGGCGAATGGCATCCACCGTCCTCTGTCCAGGGACCGGTGGAGCCAGGTCCTCCGTCCACCGCCGCAACAGGGCGGCCCGCGCCTGTCGTCGCATGCGCGTGACCTCCTCCCACGCTGGAGGCTCCCCGCGGGATCTCCTCGCCGCCACGAAGTGGTAAACTTCGGCGAGGATCTCCGCATGGAGCTCCCAGGGGGGATCACCGGCCAACACGCATCCCGTCCAGGACACCGTCCGGTACCCGCGTATCGCCCTCGTCGCGATGACCCGCTGCGTACGACGCAGCAGGGCCTTATTGGCGCGACCGAGGGCGTCCACCCAGATGGCATAGCTTAGCTTAACTGCTATCATGCAACTTTTGGTGTATATGGTACCTACGGAACAAGTAGACGCCTGGCCACATTCACGAGACTTTATTTGCTGCACTTAAAAAGACTTCAACGCGCTTCAGAACTATTAAAATATTTTGCTTGAATATTACGAAGCGTTGAATACATGTTATCAGCTCATTGGTGTAGCGTTATATGATTATTTTATTGTATGATATTTTCTCTATAATATCACAATATAATTTATATACAGTTAGGTTGATATAGATTAGCACAGATGTTCATACAGCTTTATTACCTGCTTACATCAAAGGCCGACATTTATGATACATAATCTTATCAAGGGCTTTTCTTATCGTTATGGGTTAAGGTGGAAACTGACATCTGCAAGCTGGATATTGTATATAAATACGTATGAATATGTGAGGTTTTATGTATGGACAGTGATATATTTATTTATGTATTATTATTTATTTATTTATTATATATTTATATACTATTATATTTATTATATATATTATTAAGGTACTTTGGTTTGTTAAATGATAACTTTTATGATGTAGGTCATTTACGTTTTAATTTATTTACTGTCCGATTCTTGTGTTGTAATTTTTTTTATTATCAGTATTGTTATAGATATACCTCTGTCCATATCTATTTATAAATATCCCTTTATATAGGGTTGTCTGGAAGAGATCGTTCTCAGCGATCAGACCGCCCATTGTCACACCTACTCTTAGTTATTGTTTTAAGTTATACATTTTAATGTGTGAATAAAGTGTTATCTATCTATTTATTGGACATTTAAATATGTTTATCACGTTAGTATCTCGGTTTGGTAAACATTCTACATAATCATAGTATTCTAAAGTATTAAATAATACTGTTTATATTGTCACGAACACCACTACACATGATTTCATAAGTTACGCCTAAAACCGTCAAAAATAATAATGATTATAGATAATGATTATATTAGGTCCTTACATATGAAATTGGCGTTTTTCGTACTGGCCACTTTAATCACGAATTTCTCCTCTTTGGTAAGGAATTCTAAATTCAAATTTGTACAGCTATAGACTCATGTATTTGTGCTTCGATGATCGTCATTCATTTGTTTTTTTCTTCTGTTTTTTTCTGTTTGCGTCACTCATTTTACAAAATGGAAAACCTTAAATATCGCATTATTTACGAGTACGAGTTCCGCCGTGGCACTAGTGCTGCGGAAACAACTCGAAGGGTGAATGATGTGTATGGCGGTCGTGTTGCAAAAGAAAACACAGTTCGTTTTTGGTTCCAACGTTTTCGTTCTGGAAATTTCGACCTGCAGAACAAGCCCCGTGGACGGCCTGAGACTCAAGTTGATAATGAAGAGTTGAAGGCTATTGTGGAAGCGGATCCATCGCAAACCACGTCCGAGTTAGCTGCAGGCTGCAATGTTAGTGATAAAACTGTTTTAATTCACTTGAAGCAAATTGGGAAGATTAAAAAGCTTGAAAGGTGGGTACCTCACGAATTGACTGAAACAAACCGGCAAACGCGCGTCGACTGCTGCGTTACATTACTAAACCGGCACAATAATGAAGGTATTTTAAACCGAATCATTACCTGTGATGAAAAATGGGTTCTTTACGATAATCGGAAGCGCTCAGCGCAATGGTTAGATCCTGGCCAGCCAGCCAAATCCTGCCCCAAGCGAAAATTAACCCCAAAAAAGTTACTTGTAAGCGTTTGGTGGACTAGTGCCGGTATAGTTCATTACAGTTTTTTCAAATCTGGCCAGACTATTACGGCTGATGTCTATTGTCAGGAATTGCAAACCATGATGGAAAAGCTAGCGGCTAAACAACCTAGGCTGGTCAATCGCTCCACGCCACTGCTGCTTCACGACAACGCTAGACCACACACTGCGCTACAGACGGCTACTAAATTAGAAGAGCTTCAATTGGAAAGTCTAAGACATCCTCCGTACTCCCCGGACCTTGCTCCAACAGATTACCATTTTTTTCGAAATTTGGATAACTTCTTGCAAGGGAAAAAATTCAACTCCGATGGGGCAGTCCAAATCGCCTTCAAAGATTTTATTGATTCCCGTCCGACTGGTTTTTTTAGTAAAGGGATCAATGAACTACCTATGAGATGGCAAAAGTGCATAGAAAATAATGGTTCATACTTTGATTAATTAAATATATTATATTAAAAAATATTCGACTTTTTGTTCCTCCCATACAAAACGCCAATTTCATATGTAAGGACCTAATAGTTATGAGTAATGATTATGATTTCCATTTACAAATGTAATCAATTTTAATAAGTAGGTATTAAAAATATGTATTAAATATAAAGTTACGGACGGAACTCTTGGCGCCTAAGTCTTAATTAGACCTTGTCGATTTTATTCTTAGTTCCAGTTTTATTTCAAGTAAAAATATTATACGATTCTAGCGCATTACTTGATCAATTACAATAATTACGATGAAGTAGCGTAATACAAATTTTCTGTCTGAGAGTGATAGCTAGCCAGGCGGGGATTCATAAAATTCAGTATAGACTTACCTACTATATATGTTAATGCTGGGGAAGGTACCTGATTTTGTTGGAGAAGGTACGAGAGCACTTGGGGCATGTTAATACCCCGCTTTATGTAATTGTACGTGTTAGCCGGGTAAATACAAAATCGGGTACTCAAGCCACCAAAGAGCGCACCAAAGGGTTGAACAACAGAACCTAGTCCTAAATGCGTAAATTAAGCATGCCTGTCCAGAACTAACAGTCGCTGTGGCCGAAATCGGTCAGGTCTACATCATCATCTTCATGTTAATACAAAATAGTTTATTGCATAATAAAATATGACACAATATTCATTGGTGAAGCCCTGCCTTTTGTTTTAGTTTACACTGTGTTGCAAAAGGCAGTGTCTTCCCTGGAAGAGGCACATTTGCAATAAAATACAGAAAGAAAGAACACAGAAGTTTTGGTAATAGAAACATTATTACAATAATTAATATGTATGCAAGTAGGTATAAATATATATATATTCTAAATATGTATAAGATTAAAGTGTAGCAAAAAATATGTGTATTATGTATTGTATTTATTGTGGGGTAAAGAATAATGCATGGTTACTTTGCATGGTTGCAGGACAAGTAGAATTTTTTTCTGTGTTTCTTGAGAATCGGTAATTATAAGCCTGAACCACATCTCCGACCGCATCGTCACTTACCTTTTGGTGAGATTGTTTGTTTGTTTGTTTATTTGCATTGAATAGGCTCTGAAACTACTGGACCCATTAAGTTGAAGTTTGGTATGGAAATAGTTTGAGACACGGGGAAGGACAAAGGATAGTTTTATCCAGCTGCGCAAAAAGAGGTTAATAATATATATAAATAAAAATAAAATCCGATATACCCACGGGCGGAGCCGCGGCCGGAAAGCTAGTCAGCTATAAAATAAAAGCTTTTGTATACATATAGACTCCCGGTAGACTGTAGCATAAACGCGAGTTGATCTGTTATTTTCAGCATTATTTATACTACCATTTTTAACTGCCTTTATATGATGCTGTTTGTTCACTAGCATCTAGTAAGCATTGAAACTACTTACTTAATGAATTTCTCCCCGTATTGTATAACGACGAAGTATCGTAGATTAGCAGAGGCTTCATCTATCAAAGTTGTGCCACAAACAGACGTGTCTCGCTAATGCGACACAGTACACCCAAACGAAATACATCTCTACAAATAGGACTCCTTTACATACGTATACATACTAAGTACTACTCGGTATAATGAGATATAAGGATATTGACATTCTTTAATAGGTTTAGCTAAGCAGGCTCTTTGTGGAAATTTTTGGGGCAGAACAGTTGTATGTATGCAATCGAACCTAGTCCTAAATACTTAAATTAAGCATGCCTGTCCAGAACTAAAAGTTGCTGTGGCCGAAATCGGTCAGAACTACATCATCATCATCATCATCGTATGTATCGCGTATATTTACTACACCAAGGGTTTCGTAACTAAATATTCTGTGAATAGTTAAAGCGTCTACCTGTCACCGTTATTAGTATCGAGCAAGAAACGGTAAAAAATCAAGTTTGTTGTATGGGATTACCCCTTAATATTTTTATCATTTTTATTTTTAGTATTTGTTGTTATAGCGGCAATATAAATACATCATCTGTAAAAAATTCAACTGTCTAGCTATCACCGTTCTTGAGATACTACCTGGTGACAGACGGACGGACGGACAGCGAAGTCTCAGTAATAGGGTCCCGTTTTTGCCCTTTGGGTACGGGACCTTAAAAAGAAGTGTATGTTTTCAGGGTTCATGTATGTATGTATGTTTGTGAGTTTCTTTATTCCACCATAACTTCTAAACGGCTCAACCGACTTTAGTGTATAATATATTAGTAGATTCGTCTTGATAGCGCAGATAACACTATGTACATAAAAATGAATAAAAATAAAACTATCAGGCGGATTTTAGACGCTATATGGTGAGAAAAAAAAAAGATTTTTCTCCCAAACCCATCGAGTGGAGTATCAAAATGAAGGGCTTTAAGAAACGATTCTATAAATAGTTATATATAACTTGCAGTTTTAATGTCAATGGAACGATACAACGCTTAACGGAAATAAATAATTTGCAGTCGGGTTTTTTTATTTCTAATTGATTTATACTTGTGTTCGAGGATGACTTTCCGATGAATTTTTGGAGGGAGGTAGCTTGTGTACATAAAATTGTTATGAATTCAGTTTTCAAGTAAACTGCGTTATTTGAAAACTTAGTAAACTGAATTCATAAAGGCGCCAATTTACAGACAAATTGAAAATATTGGTTTTAAAAATATATATGTTAATATTTACAGGATATAATAAGTATAAATTAACATATTTAACTTAAAAAACTTAAAATTAGTTAAAAAAAAAAAAAAAAAAAAACTAATCCAATGTTCCGCTACCATTAGGCAGTGTCCCCAAAATGCTGGCCGCATTGCCACGTTGTATGGCAATGCTTATCCTCTGTGCAAAGTATATGCCAGCATTTTGGTCACAAGTAGCGTCGACCAGACGTTTTGAGACGTCTTTGAATAATAATTTGGCGCTCGGTCCCCACGGTCCCAGCGTTTCGACCCCAAAAGGCACAAACATGTAACAACTACTGAGATTACTATATTTGCGCCTTTTGAGGCCTTCTGCTAGTTCAGCCGCCGCGCCGGCCACTTTTTGGGTTGCGGGAAGATGAGAAGGTGCTAAGGTATCGACACAGGTAGCGTCCCATACCAGAGGCCTTCCCATCCTCCACGGAATCAAAGTCATGCCGTCCGGCCTCTTACCATCGCCACGTACAAGGCCACTAGGTTCTAAGATGGCAGCGCAGTTGGCGGTGGTAAGAGCCCGGCGAATAATGTCATTAATTCCGGCGTGGCGGGGAATTCTTCCGGTGCTTCTCGTACAGGACAGGCCATGGTGACCGAGTTGGTCGACGCTACTGCCACAATGGCAGCGGTGAGGAGCACAGCACGATGCACCCAAGCGGAGGGAGGTAGCAATCCTAAAAGTGGAGGAATCTATTAGTGTTCCGGTGTTTGGCGAAGGGAGGGCCTGTAGCCACAAACCTGATTCCCACTCAGAAACTGCTAAAAGTCGGGCACGATCTGTAGAACTGGAGCACGTATTTAAAAGTTGATTCCGCACTTGCTCACAGATCGGCCGGTCCCATAGCTTCTGAGAAGATGTAGTTTTAGGGAAATCAGTGTTTGGGCATATTGCTGTCCAAGCTTCCCTAGCCTCGTTCATATGTGCAATATTCATATTTTATTTATATATTTACAGGTATATATATATAGTATATGTATATATAGGTACTTTTATCTTTTTGCCTTTGTGCAACTGCATTCACGTATATATGTGCAGCCAATACAATCCCTTGATTGATAAAATATTAATAAAATAGTAAATCAAAGATTTCAGTCTCCAATGAACTTCCGGGCCATTAAAATATATCTTAATTTCTCATCTATTCTATCTATATACTATATGGGACAACCAATACATGTTATATAAAATTAAACAAATGGAACCGACTTCCAACACTGTAATGTGTAAAGGGGTGAAATTACTTGTTGAAGTCAGTACCATGCTTATTGAAAACTGTAACAGCCGACTCGTCCACTACTGAACACAGCCTCCCCTATTAAGGGGGTATTTGCCGTAATCCCCACGCTTGGCAGGCGGCTTGGGGATCGCAGTGTAAGATGGCACTTTAGAAGGCGCTGCTGCCCTACCTTACAGTATTATTTTCCCCTTAGTCGCCTATTACGACACCCACGGGATGATATGGGGAGGTACAATTCTAACCCGGCACCTCGCGGGGATTCAAAACACTGACCTCAAGTTATAAAAAATACGGTTGAATTGTGTATCTCCTCCTGTTTGTTTAGGTAAATAATTGAATTCGGTTACGCTGAAAGAACTTATCATCAAAAATTCTTACTAGTCTAGCAATGAAATTCAAGCAATTATTTTTACAGTAATTTCCTAGCTCTACGTATCAAGTCCCAACTAGTTACCAGATATCACCATAAAAGCTGATTCCTTTTCATTATCTTCATTAAAATGTACTTTACGTCGTTGGAGTAAGGTTCAGAATACGACAGTATAGTGTGTGAATTAAGTTAATACGCCAAAGTGCTTGGAGAGGGTTCTCCCGATTGTGTCTGTGAGCTGCAGGGTACCCTAGGGCTATATTAGGGCTCGACTCGACAGACGTGTGGCTTATTGAAGCCCTGTCGTACGGAATGAAGAAATGGTATCAGAGTTTGCTTAGAATTTCAAAACGAGTTATGATTTTTGTTACTGAATAGATTCAGGCGTTACTTTGCGGAAATCCATATTTAATAATAACAAATATTTTAAGAAAACATCAAATTAATTATTTAATGAAACACTTAAAAAATCTTTAATACATATATATATATATATATATATATATATATATAAATATATCTAGTGAAAATTCCGCCTAATTTCCTGTTAAGCCGACGTGACGTCACAAACGCCACGCCGAGACTGAAGTAGAGTCAAGACCTCCTGAGGATGCTTCGTTTAGAAGCGAAACGCGTCGAATACTCTTCCGGTTTGGCTGCGTGGCGTTTGTGACGTCACGTTGGCTTAACAGGAAATTAGGTGGAATTGTCATTAGATATATATAATTTGAATAAAGATTTTAAAGTATTTTATTAATATTTGATGTTTTCTTTAAATACTTTTAAAATATTTGTTATTATTAAATAGGATTTTTGTAATTATAGGACCTTACGAGGAATTCAAGTGGGCTTGTACTGAATATAAATGAATATTCGGCATTATGACATGATAAAAGTAATAAACACCATAAAATATCATTATTTTAAACACATTAGCAATAATATACAAAATTATTACAACTAATGCACACTTTTGCTTTTGAGAATGAACCTAGTTTCTAAAAAGAGTGAGTAATAAAACAATACCGAGAAAAAAGAGTCGTAAGAGGCGACTAAGGAAAAATAATGGAACAGTAACCAGTATTTTTTCCTGTCCAGACTTCCCAGCAGCGCCTTCTGAAGACTGACAACTTCTGCGATCCCCAAGATACCTGCCAGGCGTGGGGATTATGGCCAATTCCCTCCAACGGGGGGTCACCTTGTTCAACGGTGGACATTCTGGTTGATGCAATGATGATAATGATCAATATGTGTAAATCGAAATTTCGGGACAAATCTAAATGAACTTGGAAACTGCTTTTGTTAACAAGTATTTATGGACTAATTCGAAGAGTCCACAAATTCTATTTGGGTTTTTTTACCAGTACGTAGGTTAGCCAAGATATAAAGATAGAAGTTTTATTAGCCCTTTAGTATTTTTTTTTACATGCAAGTACAAAGTACTTTTTACACATATTTATACTACTTAAATAATTCTAATTAGGTCTATGTAAATAATTGATTAAAATATTATAATCGTAATATTTTCACACCTAATATAGTTAAATAATTTACAGTTATCAAGTTTGCACTTATCCTAAGAACAAAGATTCTACAAGCTGCATTGACATATTATATTCTTTTAATGAGTAGAAGGTTTTCAAAAAGCTCTTAAGTTTTAGTTTGAACAAACTATATTTTAAGGTGGTCAAACTTTTTGGTAATTTATTATACATCAGTATTTTCGAATAACGAGCTTGTTTCTGTAGGTACTTTAATTTTTGGTACAACCCAAATTTTATTATTTTTTATAATTCGCTTTTTGTCCAATAGCAAACAGTGACAAGGTCCCTCAAGTTAATGCTCCAAGAGTTTTACTCTGTAGCCACAGCTACAGGTAACTATAGAACTAGCAATATATAAAGAATAAAAGGTACATTGGAGGCGTGTTCTGCTTCCACCCACGCTCATCGTGTCGTGTTGTGCGATGTAATCGCACTGACACTTGTCATGACCACTGTTAATAGTATGATATCCTTGTACCACTGTGGGGGTGATTGTATTTACATTATATATTAAAATAACTATAATGTTGCAATGGGTGACTTTATGGCTTATAAAGAAATGGTCTATAGGTTCATATTTCAAAAATAGATTTTGAAGCCGTGATGGCTCAGTGGCATTGGCCTGCCGCGCAGCAGCTCCATGGTTCGAATCCCGCCGCGGGCTTGAGCTTCACCGCATGGTGGAAGGGCATTTAGCGAATGCCCGCCTGGCTAGCGACCACCCTCAAGTAGAAAATCTGTCGCCAAGCACCTAACGGTGTGTTCCGGCAGCTGTCCTTGAGAGCCAGTACTTCTAGGTTAGCCTGAACAACATCTTCGACCACATCACTTACCATCAGGTGAGATAGTTGTCAAAGGCTAACCTATCAGGCAAGCACCTAACGCTGTGTTCCGGCAGCAGTACTGGAGAGCCAGTGAAATTAAAGGTACATGAGACTTTATAACTATGTCTCAAGGTGACGGGCGCAGTGCAATTCGTGACTTGTGACGAAATGCAAGTGTTATAGGCAGAGGTTAGTCTGCTTACTATCAGGTGGGCCTCAAGCTTGTTCCGTCACAATAACATATAAAAAAAAATGTAATTATACAGAAAAAATATATATGTGGAAGCTTTGTTTTAACAATTATTTTCTTATACCCTTATCATACATATGTGTACTTACCGAACATTTTCAAAGTCAAACTCAAAATCATTTATGGAATTTTGGCGCGCTAACTGCTATAAGTATAACTGAACCAAATCGAACTAAATTAGAAATAAATGACGGTAGCTTGACAGAGGTGCATTGTTCCAAGCTTATTTCTTGTATAATTTTCTCTCTCGTATCGTTTAATCAATAATTGTAGGATATAATAACAATAATAAAGTTTTTTGTTTATTAAAACACACACATAAATACAATTCATAACTTAAGAAGTTCATGGTAGTATGATATGTTTTACTCATATGCAATTTAAATGTATTTTTTTATTAGGCCTTAATTTTCTCTGTTTGAGAACTGTAATATCATAGTAATTTTGTTATAAAATTGCTCACGATTCTCAACGGAAGACATTTGTTTCTAATCTTAAAAAACTTTTCAAAACACACAGAACAGTAAAGATAGGTACCTACACAATATTTTCAAGAATATAAAGACTTGGTAAAGATAATTGTTAATTACTCTAAATAAAAATATATCAGCTATACAATTTATTACAATTACAGTCTATTACATTTACAATATATTACTTATGACCAAAATGCTGGCATATACTTTGCACAGAGGATAAGCATTGCCATATAACGTGGCAATGCGGCCAGCATTTTGGGGACACTGCCTAATGGTAGAGGAATATTGGATTAGTTTTGTAGTAAGTTTAAGTTTTTTAGTTAAATATGTGAATTTTAGTCTGGTTTATGCTTAAACTATGTCATTTTTTGCAAAATTAAGATGGTCTCTATATCAGTTGCTGCAACTCACAACAATACTACGTATGACTTACTCACTACTAAGGTGACGCACCGACCTAAAGCTGGTCTCTGCTACCAAGACACACCAATCCTTGCGGTCTTGCGCTCTTTCTTGCCACTGGATTGTCTGCAATTTTCGCAGGTCCTCCTCAACCTGGTCCTACCAGCGATACTTGTGGCGAACATTATGTTGAAAAAATACGCGAAATAAATCAGCTGTAGTTACATCTGGTTAGTAAGTGGGAACCTATCTTAAGAAACTAATTACAATCGCTCTGACCACTTGTTATGTTCGATGGTAATTCATAGATATCCGTGTAGTTCAGTGTTTACATTAATAGTGACAGCTCGACCTGTTGTCGTCTACTGGGAACACTGATTAAGATTTACTTTATAGAATTCAAAATCAATTCTGTAGGTTGAGATAAAATAAATATGCAAATTGTTTATTGTTATTTCCTTTCATATAATGAACCTTATAAGTTACAATTAACACCGTTCTAAAGATTACATTACCTTACTGAAAAGCAATACTAATTTTGAAGCGCTCGTAGCGAAGTTTACTAAGCTGTTCTCAACTGATCAGCAAAGTTAAGCAACGTCGCGCGCGGTTATGCGTTGGATGGGTGACCGCTAGTGACATTACTACTGAGCGTTTCCGTGCTTCGGAGGGCACGTTAAGCCGTCGGTCCCGGTTGTTGTCTTAGGATGGCAGTCGTTATAGCATGGTGGTAGGGCATTTTGCGAATGTCCGCCTGGCTAGCTACCACCCTCAAGTAGAAAATATGTCGCCAAGCACCTAACGGTGTGTTCCGGCAGCTGTCCTTGAGAGCCAGTACTTCTATGTTAGCCTGACCAACATCTTCGACTACACCATTACTTACCATCAAGTGAGAAAGTGGTCAAAGGCAGGGATAAAAAAAAAATCTACGCCTGTATTACCCGACGGGGCAGGCATAGTTTTCTAACCTAACACCAACGTTTTGCAAGACTTGTTTTGATCGTATGTAATAAGGGACTATGCTATTGCTATCTACCGGGGATAGTTCCAGACTTCGGACAGCTAGTTACTGCCAATTTCTTTGTCAGAACAACTTAGTAAATTGGTCACACGACCCGCGATCGAACCTATAGCAGCTCGAGGAGCGGCGAGTGTGGCGGGGCGAATGTTTAGTAATAGCCTTATAGTTTCGTATGCCCTTATAGTTTCGTATGCTCTGATTTGGAACCCGAGAAAACGTTTCTATGTACGCAGAACATAGATAATATTTTTTCTCTTAATTATAGACAGGTATATTATATTGTTTGTTTTCTGGGTTCATGTCATCAATTCATCGTAATGTAATTAAATATCGTTTTAAGGAAGATAACTTAGAATTAAAGATTAACATCTATTTTATATTATTATTTTGTTCCAGGTACTGTATCCGGCAATGTTACTACGAAAATTTAATGGTAATTATCAAATTTACTATAACTAATAACTTTGTTTTAACATTTGAGCTGCGGAAATAAGGGAAAAATAAAGGAAAACATCTAACATTATGTTAAGGTTCTTGTTATTTTTTAAACGGCGGTATGCCTTTATTAACAAAATACTACGAACTATATACTACACTACAGCTACTACAATAAAAGCATTTGGACTCATAGGCAGTCCAAATGCTCTAGCCCACTACTAGTTGGCAGCGTGCCCAGCATGCTGGCAGCATTGTCCCGTTGAATTGCAATGCTTATTCTTTGAGCCAAATAGGTGCCAGCATTTAATTACCATAGGTTCTTGTTAGATTGTTACTTATTTACACATATTTATTTTACGGCCCAAGCAATATTTGAAGTTTCAACTGCGAGTCTAGCGCATCTAAAGTTAAGTAACAACATAACTTATTTATCCAAAACGCCTTCTTTTTATTAAATTAGACAACATGTTAGTTGTTTGGGTCCCCATAAGGGTCTCCAGTATTGGTGGAGAAAGGAGCAATGTTAGTGAAAGTGGCTGAATGCTGTATAGAGTGAGCTCCTGTTTTACAAAGCGCTACTCCACTTTATAACCTTTTAAGGTTGAACTGGCTTCTTAAACGTCGCAGAATGATCACTCCTTTGTTTTGTGGTTTTAGGTTTTTTTTTATGTTATTGTGTCGGAACAAGCTCGAGGCCCACCTGATGTTAAGCGGACTAACCTCTGCCTATAACAGATGCATTTCATCACAAGTGACGAATTGCACTGCGCCCGTCCCTTTGAGACATAGTTGTAAAGTCTCATGTGCCTGTAATTTCACTGGCTCTCAAGGACTGCTGCCGGAACACACCGTTAAGTGCTTGGCGACAGATTTTTTACTTGAGGGTGGTAGCTAGCCAGGCGGGCAATTGCAAAATCCCCTTCCACCATGCGGTGATGCTCAAGCCGGTGGTGGGGATCGAACCAGGGTACTGCGGCACGGCAGTCCATAGCTATTACCGCTCGGCCATCATTGCTTCAAAAGGAAAGGTCCTGAACTAAACATGATATCTCCTCATTATCTAGGCTGGTATCGTTATAAATTTGTAAACAGATAATAAACTTGAAAGTTATGAGCCCCGAAACAATGCAATAAAAAAATCGGGTATTTTTCGAAGTGAACGGTTGAACAAGCGCGAGGCCCGCCTGATGTTAAGCGGACTAACCTAGGCCTTTGCATTTCGTCATACGTGAAAAATTGCACTGCATCCGTCACGCTGTGTCATATAGAATTGTTGAGTCTCATGTGCCTGTAATTTTACTGGCTCTCAAGGACTGCTGCCGGAACACACTGTTAACTGGCGACAGATTTTTCGCTTGAGGGTGGAATGCCCTTCCACAATGCGATGACGCTCAATCCGGCGGTGGGGTTCGAGCCATGGACCTACGGCGTGGCAGTCCATAACTATTACCGCTCGGGCATCATTGCTTTGAAAGTAACCTTAATACCTTTAAGAGCTGGGTATTCGCTTTTGAGTTCCCACCCCGGATGGCTAGTAAAGAGACAAGCTGGGGGAGCTGGGGTCTCGTTTAGCTCCAGGGTGAATCGAGACCTGCTGCGTTACCACTCACTGGCTAGCCACGCTGGCTACCCGCCCCGCGGGATTATCAATATTACTTAATCAAGTTCTTAACAACGAGCTAATTTCAAAACTTACATTCATAAGTAAAATATAATTATCTATACTTAACTTACAAACCCTATTATAAAACTACTACAGCTAATTAGTCATCTAACAACTAAACCATTGCGGTTACCATACTTTGATGTACCGGCCCTAATTACACTCTAATTTATAACTACCCATCTCTGTTTTACCTTTCGTACTGTTTTATACTTAAACCTTTCGAGTTAAGGGTGAAAATCGCATGTTATTTGTTTAGTAGTTAAGTTATTTTGGTTAGGCAATAAAAGTTACATTGCCGTAATTATGTTAAAATAATTACGGAATTATAAATAACTTAATAAAGCCGAGGCTTTGCCCTTAATTTGAGCTTACTTAGCTAAGTATTTGGAATAAACACATATTTGAACATGGAAAATTTGCTGTCTCGTTGGTGCAGTGGCGTGATCATCACGTGCAAGCCGCATGTTCTCAGGTTCTATGAATGGGTCAGATATGTGGTATTGGTATTTTCAATAGAAAATTCATCATCATCATTAAATCAACAGAAATTTCCTCCGTTAAACAAGGACTCCCCCATCGAGGGGAATTCGCCATAATCCCCACGCTTGGCAGGCATCTTGAGGATCGCGCTGATTCCCACCCCCGGTATTTTCCCTTAATCGCCTCTTACGACACTCACGGAAAGAAATAGGGGAGTGACATTTTAACCCAACACCACCCTGCAGGTATAGAAAATAGAAATATTAGCCCAATTAAGCAATATTTTGCAGAAGATTGGAAGTAATTTTGGGGAAGTTCCAAGTGTTTATTTAAATTGTTTAATATATCTAGTTAAAAATCACGTCTAACACAACCCCTAGGCAATGCACCCCCCGGAAGAGAGCGAAAGAAAATAGAGGAAGTATGTCTGATTTTATACTATATTTTTGAAGATATAATCATGGGTAAATCTGGGATAAATTGGATAAACACTAGTAAGTATGACAATGTGGCAGATGGCAATAGACTTGCTCCGTATTTCATGAGAACTAAAATATGATTAAGTTTTATAAATATGTTTTTTTCGAATTGAGGTGCTTAGCGAATATTACTTGACCAAATATGCGCCTCTGCCGGAAAACAAAATCGATGAACTTCACTTTCATTTAAATGTATTGTAATTTTTACTACCAGGAATTAAAAGATAGATGCACTCAAATGTTTTTGATGTAAACTGCTATATTATGTACCTTTTTATGTAATTTCACTTTTAAATGTTTTTGATTTTGTTGGAAGTGATGAGACGGACAAGGCGTAGCCTGATGTTAAGATGTCACAGCTGTCCGTAACAGTTGCAGTGTCATCCTTCTCGTTATGCATGACACTGTACTGTGCTCGTCACTCCGAGACGGTAGTAAATTAAGTTCATATGTTTCGTTCACTATGTAATTTTATTTGCTACTGTGCGAAGATCTCCTAGCCGTCTGCCAAGCGTGGGATTATGGCTACCCCCTAATTTGGGAGGCTGTGTTCAGCAGTGGATGATCTGGCTGATACAATACAGTACTTCTAGGCAGAATATTTCACATTAGTAAAGGCAACTAAAAATAAAAAAGAAATGTTAAGGTGAAGTGGTATTTTAAAAAATGTAAGACAGAATGCGTAGGACCGAGAGACCTCGGTTCGCATGCGACTGAGCGAAACAGAACTACGCAACTATGGCGAGAACGTTTTTTTTTAAATAATTTCATATAAAAGTGAGCTTTGCTTCTGCAAAAAAAAATAAAAAAAATAAAAAATATTTCAAGAACATACCTACTTTATCACATATTTGCTGCATAACAATTAAAATAAAATTTGCAATGATACATTTTACTATAGACACAAAATATTAATAAATTTTAGACCTGTATTCATGTTTATTTACCAACGAGAAAAATAAATGAAATCGTATTTTCAGATCAGGCATAGTATTTGTCATATCCTCTAGAATAGAATATTATATATTTTATTTATATCCGTAAGGCATTTTTTCAAAAAAGAATGTTCAAAACTTCAACCAAACTGCAGGTTCAAAATTTGCTGCTAGTGTAAACTCACGTCACCTTAATGTACATAATTCAACAATAAACGAAAACAATTCTCCACGGCTATTAACGCACCTAGTCGTGAAGTAAACCAATGTAAAAATCAGACTTATTTCCACCTTGTAGCAATTAATAATTTAATAATAGGTAGAAAATATTGTTATGGCGTTCTTGTAGTTAATGACATGGGCGTGGAGCCCACATTTCCCGCGCTTTATGTGTCCCCTAGCCCATAACCGGCGTGGTGTAAGGTGTGGACATAAAAAACAAAGCCTATCGATAATAATTTACTTACACTGTCTTTGCATCAATGGCTGGTGCAAAGTATAGGCGAAAGCGAGTGACAAACTTCTTCATCATCTTTTTGTCTTATCTCACTGACAGTTGAAAAGATCGTTACATAGTTGCGTTATAAAAAAACAGGCCAAGTGTGAGGCGGACTCGCGCTCCGAGGGTTCCGTACAAAACTATAGGTATATAAGTAAAAGTTATGGTATTTTTATTGCTAAATGAAATACAAAACATTTTAAAATTATTAAGAATATTTTATATATGATGTAACTAAAAATTTATGCGTTTCGCATTTATTTATATCTGTGCTACAAGACGTTGCTGTGTAACAGATTTCAAAATTCTGAGTTGCGAGTGTCGAACATTTGCGGCATAAACAGCTGTCACTTTTGATTGCGTTGGTTTAGAAGTTTGACTTTTTCACAGCTCCAAGGGACAGTGGATGAACTGAGTATTCGATATGAATTTCAGCTTGATACCTCCACGCGAACCTGAGAAAAAAGGTCTTGACAGACAGACTGACAACAAAGTGATCCTATAAGGGTTCCAGTTTTTCCTATTGAGCTACGGAACCCTATAAATGGAGTAAGAGAAGGTTCTCAAATGAAAAGAAGTTATGAAAAACAGCTGTTGAAACAAAAATGTGCTTGGGGACAAGATTTCTACGTGAGGTTGACAGCTGATAAGCGCGCATTCGCAATATACGCATTCGGTGAAGCATAAGTCTGCGGTCAAACATAGTCATCAATAGACAGTGAGCGATCTTAAGTTATTTTTTTTATTTTTCAGTGGCTTGCTTAGATACTCATTAGCACCAATTTATAATTCTAATTCTTATAAATCGTTTAAAGGGATTCTTATATTCTGATTTACCTCTTAAAAGTAACCCTCAAAATTAAAATTCGTTTGCTTATGCCATACGTCCGTGAAGTCAAAAATACTTTATCTATAATTAATCTTTGGTGAATGTAACTTATATACATAACTATATAATACACCTATAATATATTTCTACCAGAGTTTAGATATTTGGAGAAATTCATCTGCGAGATAATGACAACCAGACACGCGAGTGGTTTATGATAAGGATTCCTTTATTTCATCGGATGTACGAAATGCCAAATTACATATGCCACAGCCGACAGAATACTAGATATCTTGATTGTTTTTTTTTTATGCATGATCGTTTAGCCTTTGACCACTATCTCACTTGATGGTGTTCAGGCTAACCTAGAAGTACTGGCTGCTGGAACACACTGTTAGGTGCCTGGCGACTGATTTTCCACTTGAGGGTGATAGCTAGCCAGGCGGGCATTCGCAAAATGCCCTACCACCATGCTATAACTACTGCCATCCTAAGACAACAACCGGGACGGACGGCTTAACTTGCCCTCCGAAGCACGGAAATGCTCAGTAGTAATGTAACTAGCAGTCACCCATCTAACTCATGACCGCGGGTGACGTTGCTTACTTTTGCTGATCGGTTGAGAATAGAAAATAGTAAACTTCGCTACGAGCGCTTCAAAATACACACTACTGTTATTTGGCTACATACATTCTGTAGTAGAAATACTCATTTTATTTAAATGCAGTGACTCGCCAATCACTTCACCTTTGCGCCGCTTTCCACGCTACAGGGGGCATATTATTTATTAAAGCCTATTACCAGTCACCAATATATCGAGATACAGTTTTTATTTATACATTTGCGTAATAACAGTATTTACATATCGATTTACTGCTGCAGAACTATTTAAAACGCGTTTAGAGTTCGCGATTGCCGTTCTATACCTCTAAACGCGTTGAAATCTCTTGTACGAAGATATTGGTTTCATAATATCTTCTTCTCTTCTAAGTGTTACGATATTGCATTTTATATTGTAAATGAAATTTCTTACTATAAAGTTATTTTAGTAAATGTGTGGGCCGCGTGGAGTTTAGCTTTGTGAAAGGTTCTTTATGTAAGATGACTTTTTTTATCATAAATGCTCGGGTTCGCCTACGTTAATATTGTTGTTTACAAAATTTGAAAGGTTTCTGTGATATTTAATTTATCTTATAGTTGTGTGAATGACCAAAGGTTCTCGCTCAGCATGGGTCTTGGGTTTATTTTAGAGTGTAAAGGTATTTGTCTAGTAACATTTCGTTAGCTGTATTTCTAAACTTACCCAATGTGGCAGCTTCATCTTCTACTCACGTAAAATTTTACGTTATCATCAACGTCAAAGAAATTCTCAAAATAGTTTTTTAATTTATAATTACAAGCACTATCGCGGGTTTTTTTTAATGTTATTGTGACGGAACAAGCTTGACGCCCACCTGATGCATGTTAAACGGAATAACCTCTGCCTATGACAGATGCATTTCGTCTCAAGTTACGTATTGAACTGCGCTCGTCACCTTGAGACATAGTTATTAAGTCTCATGTACCTGTAATTTCACTGGTTCTTATGGAATGCTGCCGGAACACACCGTTAGGTGCTTGGCGACAGATTTTCTAGTTTAGGATGGGTGCTAGCCAGGCGGTCATTCGCAAAATGCCTTTCATGTTTTATTATTTGACGTAGTTAAGAGTATGAGTTCACGGAGCGCTTTCCATACAAACGTAGTTTCGTAATATTTCAAACTCGGTTAAATTTTGTGTGCATATTGCTGAGCCTAATATCTGTGCTTCTGGTTTGCCAGTTTTTCGATTTATTATATAAGTACTTAGATGTCAAAATAACAATTACCATACAAAACGATTTTTCGAGTTAGTTAGTTCGTGACCTATGACGGAATGTTTCAGTTATAGGCAGAGGTTAGTAACATGTAGGTAGTTAACATCAGGTGGGCCTCGTGCTTGATCCGTCACAATAACATGAAAAAAAACTTAATTTTACGGAAATCTTGCTAACCAAAAGCATAGATATTAGGCTCAAGGATACACACGCAAAGTTTCACCGAGTTGGAACACTTAGTATTTAAAATATGACGAAACAACGGTATGGAAAGCGCTCCGTAAACTCTATTCTTAATGATATATGTACAAAGATTATTAGGTTTAGTCTGCTTTAGTTGTGGTACAATTCCGTCGTCACGTACAGTCGCCTACAAAAACAAGTATACACATTGTTATCTTCAAAATTGTGGCCAAGACTTCTGTTTCTTTCTATATGTACACAGAAGTATCTTAAAATCAAATAATAGTTAGAATTAAACAACTTTAAACGGTTTAAATCGCGTATATTTATCATTACCGTGGTCACGGGGTGACTGTAACACGATCACTGCAAAGTGTTTGAAACGTCGGGACAAAAATAATGATAAATATACGCGATTAAAACCGTTTAAAGTTGTTTAATTACTATGTGTAATAATAGCGAAAACCTAAGACAACAATAGTTAGAATTGTTTTACTCGTGTTTATGTTAACTTCGATTACTAAGAATTAAGGAACATCACATTATAAAGAAAATTACGAAGTGTTTACTTATTATTGCAGGCGACTGTACATGTGGCCGTAACTCCGCATCTTTACAACCTCTGTAAATATCTGCGCGCGGCTGTAAACTGACATGCTTGTTAACTCTTTGTATGGAACATATACGTACTGTCCGCGAGGCATAAGCTGAGCTTTGCATTAGTGTGAGTGATCACCAATCGGCAGGAGCGCGGCGAGACAGAATGGCGCCGCGCCTCAGGCCGGTTACCCAAAATCAGGTTTTTACCGGGCGAAAATGGCGCCGCGCCTAAGGCCGGTTGTCACACCTACACTATCCATGTACACTCACACAAATGCAAAGCTCAGCTTATACCTCGCGGACTGTACCTGTTTATGTTTTAACATGGTCGTAGATTCTTTTTGGTATTATTAGCGGATTTATTAGTAGTATGAAATAAATAAACCTAGATGGTATAAAATGTATTTAATCGAGTGCGGTAAGATTTCTACGGAAAATTGGGGGCTTGAGCATTTGCGTTTATTTGCAACAAAATATTTTGCTTTATAATACGAACTTTCGTTTTATCAATCAGTAAATTTTGTATTTACACGAAAAGATAAAAAATGTAGGCTTTTTTATGCAGACATGGGAGCGCCACAATGAATAATAATAAAATTGATATATTTTTTACATTCTATAAAGATATAAAGAAGTTTTATTAGCCAGTTAGTAAATTTTTTACAGGCAATTCAAGGTACATTTAATACATTATACTACTTAAATATAGTAACTATATTTTAAGGTGGTCAAGCTTTTTGTAATTTATTATACATCAGTATATACGAATAACGACCTTGTTTCTGTACCTTAGCAGGTCTGATTTTTGGTACAACCCGAATTTCATTATGTTTTATATAATTTTTTGTTTTATGCTTTTCTTGAATTTCGGTACAAAATAACATTTCAGATCTGCTATTCATTGCGTGTATGCGCCATTACATACAAATGGACAGACATACATCAGAGTGACAGCAATAAGGGTCCATTTGGCCTTTTACGGGGAACCAAAAAAATCATGTGTTATTCGGGCCAAATTATGATACATGATTATAATATAAGCATGCTCTTGTGCTTTACATCAGTGAGGATATAAAATTCCCTATCAAGCTGTTATAGAACAAATAGGTACATGCCGAATCCATTCAAAATAATGTCTCAACGATTTAATTGAAACTGATACAGCAATCAGTACTACGAGTGCACAGATGTAGATCGAGGGATCGAATTTCCTCTTTGAGTGCAATCTTTGAACATGCTTATTAGCATCTCAACCACAGCGAGATTTTATAGTCTATTTAAAGCCAATTTCACGTGATGCTATTTTAAATCAACTATTTTGTGAGCAACAGTTGATGATGACTTTTAAATGAAGATTAGGAATGTTACTTTTGAATAAGATAATACAGTTTTGAGATGGTTTAAAAAATGCTGTGTTTATGAAATTGTTCTTTGATGTCTGGTTATATCAAACATAACATTTTAAATTCCGCCCTAACGCATTAATAAGTTGGCATCTTCCTGGACCACTATGTCCTAGTTATGAATGAAATTCTATTGTTTTCATTATCGTCGATGCCAATGGGTTAAGTTTACAAGTTTCACGGGCAAGTGTGGAAAAAGTTAAGCAAAATATGAGTGTAGGAAAGATAGGTATTTCAACACAACTGCGCTTCAAATGTTACAACTTATTCATCGCAGGACCAATTCATACCGAGTTGAAGTTAGGCGTTTAATTACCAACCTTATTTTACTATGTAACGTAATTGCTTACAACTTCAACTAAAGTCTTTAACTGAAGGCTTGTACACATAGTTCTCAAGGGAGCGTGAGCTATATGTAACCAAATTCCATACGAACGATTTTGAAGCAGTGATGGCTCAGTGGCATTGGCTATGGACTGCCGTGCAGCAGGTCCATGGTTCGAATCCCGCCCAGAGCTTGAGCTTCACCGCATGGTGGAAGGGCATTTTGTGAATGCCCGCCTGGCTAGCGACCACCCTCAAGTAGAAAATCTGTCGCCAAGCACCTAACAGTGTGTTCCGGCAGCAGTCCTTGAGAGCCAGAAAAATTACAGGCTAATGAGACCTAACAACTGGCCGTCTCAGTGTGACGGGCACAGTGCAATTCGTCGCTGACGAAATGCGTCTGTTATAGGCAGAGGTTAGTCCGCTTAACATCAGGTGGGCCTCGTGCTTGATCCGTCACAATAACATAAAAAAAAAGCTTCAACTAAAGTCTTTAACTGAAGGCCTGTGCACATAGTTCTCAAGGTAGCGTGAGCTATACGTAACCAAATTCCATAGCAACGGATCATGGGTGGATAGACTCGTGTCTAATTATTCGTAGATTTTATATCACTTTTTCATATAGATTTTTTTTTCACAATCTGCATTGAAATCTTGCTGTGTAAATGAGGCATTAGCTTTGTACGTTACGTACATAACATAATCGTTAATAGATCAACCCAGCGAGTGATGTTTACGCGGACATAATGAGGTAACTATGTTTTGACGGAAGTGAACACTACAATCTTGTGTAGTAAAAACAACAAATCGGCTTGGGGAAAGCTTGTTAATGCTTAAATGAGAAATAGTAAGCGATAAAACTTGATAAGAGATTTGGTTGTTTTTTTTCGTTAATAATCCGTGTAGGTTAAGAGTGTGTTGTAATTAAACATATACAAGTGTGTATTAAATGATATAACTCGAATATAATCAGTCAATGGGCCTCTTCTAGTGCTATCTCCTCTTAGGTACATTCGTACGAACATTACGAATATAAAATACGGATTAAGACCGTTACGACAAAAGAGTTGCGAAACGATGCTCTGGTCCAGTATCAGTGAGAAATTTTTGTCACTTGAGGACTCCATGATATAAATCCGGACCCGCGTTAAATTTTACCGTGGTATTTTGCAAATTTTTACCTAGCTAGAAACCAACGTTAAGAAGAAATATGCGAGTAAGCACCTATAAGCTAGTTGCTATTCTTGGATTAGTGTCCACATCATCAGATACCAACAGAGAGTGGTCAAAAGGTTAGCGTTATTATCATATTCTTACCGTTATACCACGGACATAGTATGTACATCGATACAATATGTTATCTATACAACAATGCACAGGACGATTCAAGAATATATTGCGGTGAGTAAGGAAAGTTCTCCTTGGGAATATAAGCTATAAAAAGAGTTTGTCTTAGTGTCTGTTTCTTGCTCCGTCACGCCAAAGTAGGATACAATAGTCAAAGTCCTTCTTCACACAATCCATCCCAACGTTTGAGCAGTCCATCACCTTTCTTTGTCAATCCCTATATCCCTATATATGTGATTCTTGGGTTGCCGGAATTGATCCTCGTCTTACCGTTGAAATTTATCTTCCCATGGGTGTCAAATGAAAACATACCAGAAGGTGGACAGCAGCTCCTTTTGAAGAACTGTCATCTTACACTGCGCTCCCCAAGACACCTGCCAAGCGTGGGGACTCTGTTTATTGCAAACTCCCCTAATGGAGGAGGCCTCTATGCAATGGTGGACCTTATTACTGTTGATGATGGAGATATCTGTCCACATTGATAGTCAAAACTCATTTTGCTATATATATTTCGTTCCCCCTGACACAGATGTTTGGTAATGTAAATTTGCAAACATCTCATGCCATGATTAATGAAATACAAGTTTTTTAGAATGGTTATAAATGAAATCAATGTAACTGAAATAGTTGTATGACGGGGAATTGATTTACTCGTATATATATATATAGGTTTATATCGTAAATCAAGTTGATCTTAATTGTTAAATAAACGAAACAATTCAATGACTTCCATTGAGAAGTCCAAGTATAATCTACGCAATCTGAGTGTATCGGCGACGGTGAACGGTCACCATTGTTCCCATAACGAGATATCTGTTTATTTACGAGTTATTTAGCTATTTGACATAACTGGAGCTTTATTAGAAACTGTTTGTGGGAGTAAGCGAGTTTTGTAGAAATTGTTGTCGGCAACTTTAGAGAAACTTAATGTAAGTAAGTACTTGTATATGGCAAAAAAATTAAACGGAACACAGCACGCGATACAAGTAAAAACAAAAAGAATACAGTGCGAGTCAAGCTTCGCTATATTAGGCAACGCAGCAATGTATACATGTTTTTTTTTTGTTTTGTTTTGATTCCAAATTAAAACTAGGTACTGTTGTTTTGGTCAATTCAGATTCATACAGTCGAAGCCATGATGGCTGAGCGGTAATAGCTATGGACTGCCGGACGCAGGTCTATGGTTCGATCCCCATCGCCAGCTTGAGCTTCGCCGTATGGTGGATGAGCATTTTGTGATTGCTCACCTGGCTAGCTACCATCAAGTAGAAATTACGTCGCCAAGCACCTAACCGTGTGTTCCGGCAGCAGTCCATGAGAGCCAGTAAATGTACACAAGCACATGAGACTCAACAACTGTATGTCTCAGGGTGACGGGCACACTACAATTCGTCATTTGTGATGAAATGCATCGGTTATGGGCAGAGGTTAGTTCGCTTAACATCAGATGAGTCTCGTGCTTGTACCGTCACAATCGCTTAAAATAAATCATAACTAACTTAGTTTTTAACATTAACTCAGTAACAAAAATGGTATAGAAATTGTAAAATTCGAAGATCAAATAGAGATCTTCGTATTTTATTATTTTTTAAAGATATTATTTCTTAATGAGCTATTGACGCGATAATATCTCACAAGCTAGGGTTGACATCCGGGGTTATGACCTAATGATGTTGTACTAGCTTTCCGGCCGCGGCCCCGCCTGCGTTTATTTCGGTTATCGCGCAAAACCATTAACTTCTTATTGCACAGTTGGATAAAAAGTATCATATGTCCTTCCTCAGGTTTTAAACTATTTCCATACCAATTTTCATCCAAATCAGTCCAGTAGTTTTTAAGTTTATTCGTCATACAAAAATACAAATCTTTCCTCTTTACAATTTTAGTGTAGATGTACATAGGTACATACATATATACTGAACACATATAGGTACTGAAACACTACTACTCTGCTGAATACTACTAGTCTACTGCGACTGTGCGTCACAGCTAAAATCTTTACTATAGCACTTTATACCGGAAAACACGACGAGCAATATTTGCAAACCTATGGCTTAATTTATCTGTGAAAAAAACAAATTTAACAAAAAAAAAACAACTTCATACATAAAACACGCATTATTAGCTATAACTCACATATACTAGTTAGATCTCACTTAAACTTAAATGGGACCACAAAAATCATCCAAATTGGGACACACTGTAAAGAGTTATAAGGTAACAAAAAAACAGTCGAAATTAGAACTTCCTCTTTTTTAAGTCGGTTAAAAGGATAAGGGTACGGTTGGTAGTCTTTCATAACTAACATTAACTACAGATAATAATTGTTTATCCGCAGGTTTATCACTTTTCAATTTAAATCTTGATTGGCTACATCCTGTGTCAGTTTCATCAAGGTCGCGTGTCGCCGGGAATCGAACCCGCGTTCACCACGCAGCTCGCGGCCACGAACGCATTAACGAGTTAAGCCTCTGATCCCATCATATCGCTATTAAAAGTCATCATTCGTGACTGGATAGAACAAATTATGCATTTGGCGTTTGGTACAAGTAACAAGAAATAGACTAACTCTCCTATATCTCTTAGATCATTAGAGATTGTTAACTTTGAGCTTTCAGAAGTTAATCAAGTTTTCACGTGTAAAAAAGATATCTGTGGCAAAGTAGTGTGTAAATGTAAATGAGTTAAATATTAACGAGTAGGACGAGAGAGGCTTAAGTTGGCCTAGTTGCAGTAACAAGTTCATACATGGTTAATTTTTGACCGAGCGAGCACGAAGTACGAGCAAAAGTTCTTCGTTTGGCCAAAAATACTTTTGTATGTATCTCCGGATTTCCGGATTTTCAGTTGTTCTCCTCTACAAGTTGAATTTCGCACCGATTCTTGTTAAATTTTTTGAGCAGGTTCGATACTTAGGCAGCATTTTTAATCATTAAATGTTCCGTTATATTTCAAAGCAGTGGAGATATGAGGAATGAAAAGGTAAAAAATTTTTAAAAAAAAAACATTCAATTGGGAAGTCTCGAGCAGTTATGTGTTTACTGTTCAAGTCACGAAAGTAAAGTTACTAATTTAAAACATTTTCTTCCGATCCCAAAAAGATTTAGTATTTCATGCAGAATTTAAAAAATAATACTCAAACTGCCCCGACTAAGTTTTACAAAAAAATCTAATAAAGCGAAATTCAACTCCTTACATAAATGTAAAGTATTTTCCAGCGGCTTGCGTTTATTGAAAAAACTCTGTCACTAAATAGAAAATATTTAGGCTACCCAATGCCAATTGCAGATCTACTGTCGTTGAGCTAAAAAAGTTGCACGAATAAAAAAATATTATTCCTTCCACAAACTCGGTAGAACAATTACAACCCGCTTACTCTCCTACCTTAACATATCGATTTCTTCTGCAGGCCCTGCAGCTCAATGCATTATTATAACACCTTCGCCGATAACCAGAGTTATCGACACGATATCTGTTATAGGGCGTGATATTACGTGTTAACTTGATGCAACGTCAAGATCTATCTGGAAATTATTGTAATTCGTGCTTCACGTACATACTCATGTTTGTGTAAGTACATATATTGAAATAATCTAATACAATGAAGTAATATTATTAAAGACTAACCCCCTTACTTATAAAAACATCGCTATGTAGTTGCTAAGTAATGGATAACTAAACAGTGTTTAAGTAATGCTTAAATATTTCTTACTTATAAACGCTACATAGCACCTGTTTAGCTAAGCAATGGATAATGAGGTCGATCGTATTTTAAACTGACAACATTGTACTAAAAAGTATTATGAATGTCCTAAATGGCCAAATAGCATGTATCTAGTGCTAAATATCTTGAAATTAAAAAGTAAATATAATACTTTTCTTTGTATAGTACCACCAACTTAACTTTGCAGTTTTCGAGGGCACTACTGGTCAAGGAAATCAACTACGAACTGTCACAATTTGAAGGAATGTTGTAGTTCTTTTTTCTGCCACCTGAACAGATAAGTTGGTGGGTCTGTCACTAAATCAGCTGATCAGAAATATGGGCGCCATCTTGTTACTTAAAATTTAAACAAGGGTGGGACGGTGTTTAAATTGACAGCTGATTTAAGCAGTACTTAGGTACTGGATAAAGTTATGTAGCGTTTATGAGTAAGAAATTTTGCTAATCAGCGGCTAAGTAATGTTTAAAATTTAAGTAGCGTTTATAAGTAAGGCTGTTAGTGTTTTGGATGAAATATTAGTAAATATTCTGTCTACTTTACATTTAGATAGCTTTTCGTTTGTATATGATCCTTTAGATATAGCTTTTTAACAAGTCAACTTGTGTCAAGTGAATATTTGTAAGATTTTATGGTCCAGTCGGTCTTACAACTTAAAACTTAAGTTTCTTCGCATCTACAGGCTGTACCTATGTCCTTAATATCTCGCCCGAATTTGCGACGTGGCATGATTGCTCAGCGCAGTGTTAAAGTATTCATATTGTAAGTACCCCTTTTTTTAAAAGTGTATAGACAATTCAAAAGGTCACAGGTTAAGTTTAAGTGTTCTGAATTGGATATCAATCAGCTTACTGAACTGTCTGGATAGTGTCGTTAATGCACAGTTTTCACCTTTATCTCGTTGGCTTCATTCGCTTGGTCTTACAACTTAAAACTGTAGATTTCTCTTAGCGGCTGGCAGTATAACACCTCGGTCGATAGCTAGAGTTATCGACACGATATCTGTTATTAGTCGTACACGCCTGCTCAGCGCAGTCGTTACCTGCCTGCTATTAAGTGTTAACTTGATGCATTACCAGAATCTATATATTAAGTACCCATATCTAGTTATTAAAATACTGTATACACATTCACAGTCAAGGATTTTCGATGGACTAAAATGGCCAACATTTTTAAATGCAAGATATAGATTTTATGTATCTATTATTTTATTTATTTGATGAAATAGGAAAATCATTATGTATCTTTTGAAAGGGACATACTAAATTATAAAAGTATACACCAAAATTGATTCTCACGCATATATTTCTTCAATATACTGCCACGTTTAGCACAGAAAGTGTTATGGAGCCACCGCGAAAAGAACGGGCAAGACATTCGGGGCCATTCTTTTTATACGTCTTTTAACAATGTGTTACAAAAATATGCTATAGCTATACTCTGAACGTATCTTATTTCAAAAAATTACAAATAAACAATTTCTGTTTCACTGATTTCTGTATCCTACTTATTCACTACGTCACAAGTTGTCGTCCATTCTAATCGACTTCCGAGGCAAAACTGACTGTAAAATGTAACTCCCGTGAACAGAACGCCTCCCCCTTACCCCGTTTGTGGTAAGCTGGTGCATGTGACTAGGCAAAGTCAGTATAATTACTTTTATATTTATGAATATTAGTTATCAGTATATCTTTATGATTTGTAACACTTTAAGGAAGATATAATATATATACTATACAACTCATAATTACTTCTTTGTTAGTACTGTTTTTGGTTTGACAAAGATAAACTAATGCATAGATATTAGAATAAATCGTATTATCTGAAATAAGTATCGTATCAATGAGGTTTCGTCTAAAAAGGTGCTAGTTTTATTCATAACAAAATTGTTGTGTTCTAAATCAAACTTCAGGTAAACAGTGGAAAAACGTGCTTAGATTTTCGGACGTAAGTAAGATCAATTACGATGTATTAGCAGGTAAAAATGGGCATCATTAGCGCTGTAGATCAACATCGCTTATTTCGTTTCGCATGTTTACTTAAAAAATAGCATTAATCATCACAACACGACAAACCTCGTCAAGTCAAATTACCCAAAACAAGGTCATGTTCTCATGTAAGCTCGTAATCATAAAAAGCTTTCGACCGACACGGTAATTTAATGAAGCCGCGTGTGGAAACAGCCTTAATTCAATTTGCCACATCTCAAAAATATTTACCTTGACGCAAAAAACACATTAATTTCCATGACATGATATGTGGAAAAAAGGTACGGTCGTCGTTCAAAGCAAAAAGCTTAACCTAATTTTTTTATTCGTTTCATTCATTCAGCTGTAATCCGTGCTACCAGACACTGTGGTTTTTTGTTAGTCTGTCCAACTACGTCTAGTTTGTTCTAGGTATTAAATTAGCATACTTTTTGTGTGTACACAAAAAGGTTTTGTATGGCAATTAAGTTTTTTGTCAGAAATTACCGGAACCGGATGCTGCTTTATATATTATCTTTTTTATTTTTCGAGCTGGGTTTGGCCACAGAATAAAATGGTTTGGCGATGTAGTTTTATAAGTCTATATAATAATAATGGCATATATAATAATGTTTACTATTATAATAATAATTATTATGACGAAACAGACAAATACAAAGTAAACACAATGGAGACCTATTTATGTCCATTGTTTTCATTTTGTCGACAATAAGACACGAGATCAGTAAAGAGGAATAAGTGAGTACAGAACAGAAGCTTAGAAATAATCTTAGTCACATAAAAACTACCTAAGAGTAATAGTTTGGTTTGGACATTGGACATGTCATGAGGAGAAATGAATGTGGAATGATATATGAAATGACTATCTACTACTAGTTGCTTAAGGAGGTCTTTGTTGGATCTTTGAAGGTAGCGTCAATGATCTCTCGTGATGATCCTCCCTTGTTGTGCCAAGTAAATCAACTCAACCGTACCCTACTCATGTAAATACTAAGCTATGTGCTGTAAGCTAGCTGCTGACCTATATTTCTTTTAGCGACATTTAGTCCGTTGGGGCCGAGAACCATCCTATTTTGGAAATTTTCGATCACAGGGATTGGGACGATGCAACCCGCGATCAAAACACTTATTTGGCTAAACAAATAAGCATTGCTGCAAGCTTAGAACACATTTTTTTATAATATAATATCGAAGCAATGATAGCCGAGCAGTTATAGCTAGCTACCACCTTCAAGTAGAAAATCTGTTATCAAGCACCTAATCCTTTCCGGCAGCAGACTTTGAGAGCAAAGACAAGAAAGAAAAAAGAATACTTTCAGGCTTAACAACTGTATTTCTTAGGGTGACGGGCGTAGTGCCTGTTCGATGACGAAATGCATCTGTTATTCAGGCGGGCCAAGCAATGAGCGCAAGCTTCTTCCGTCACAATCACATAAAAATAATTATATTCCTACAATACGATTTAATATATAAATCGTCCACATCTGCCCAATTACACCACAATGTACACCTCAATACAGGCAATATATGGATTTTACCTCTTCTAACAAGCGCGTCGGCTTTGCAAAGTATACTATCAATTAGTATATATATACATAGACAGCAGTTTGAATTTAGCGCTGATGACCTGTTTCACACTAGACGTCAGATAATGGTGAACGATTTTATCGATGGTTATTTGCTGTCAAAATTGTAGTGACATGGCATACCTACCCTGTTTAGATCGAGCGATAGGTGGAGTACTATCCCGTCCGTCTGGGATGGATGAGAGCGCCGAGTATCGTGGTGAGTAGATGTACCCCTTTATCGTTCATTTCAGCCAGATGCTTCAATGTTTAGCCTGGGTATGCCGGCGGCACGTTAATATACTACAATTAGCTTGGGACGATTAAGTCCGATAAATTATGATTTAAAAGCTTCATCAGAAACGACACACTAAGAAGGTTTGAGTATGGACTGCAAGGAGGACGATAGGTATATGTGAACCCAATTTAGCGTGGGTTCACAGCAAATAGGAAGTTATGTAAAATTTAACGCCGTGAACCGAACTTAACGCCGTGAACCCAACTTAGCGTGGGACAACGGCAGGAGGAAGAAATTTTTTAGCAAAAACTAACTTACAGGATAATACGACAAGTAATTATATGCTGTCGTTTATAATATATTATAAATTATGTCGTTGCAGAAGGCCAATCATCGTGATTATGTGACATTGTTAGCAAATTTCGGGAGTCATAGACAATAGGAATAATGAATGTCCAAGATCACTTTCATAGTCCAAATAAAATATCACTCGTGACTAATTTGGAGCTATCGTGGCGAGTGAGTTATAGCATCCTTTTAAATTTATCCTTTGGTTCCTATTGTTTAACCGTCGACGGGGCGTGATTTGCAGTCAAACTGAATTGAATCCCGTTCCTGTTTTGAATTTATCCATTGTAATTTTGTAACATGTAATTATATTAAAATAAACAAAATCTCAGAATTTTTCTTCTTCCTTCTTTCCTTCCGCAACTCATAAATGAGAACTTGGTGTGATCGAACTAACTTCGGAATACAGGAGAGCAGTCAAATGAATAACACTTGTCAAAAATACAAACTGACGGATCCAAGATAGCCAACCCCGCAGAACGTGGCCACTGAAGCTAGGCCTTCACTTCGACTTCAGGTCCTTTTCGGTCGGATTTTTAACACTCGAAAAAACTTACTGAATTTATAAATTCGGTAAATTTTTTCGAGTGTTAAAAATGCCGACCGAAAAAGGCAGTTTAGGCATTGATTAACACCAAAACAACTTGGAAATAGTTCAGATAATTGGTATTTTTGGTTAACGCAAAGAATTCACCGCATACCAGTTCACCGCCCCCGCTTCCCGGAGTGATTATATTCTCTTTGGTCCCCGCTGCAATCATAAATGCTCTCCTTCGCCCAAACCTACATAAATCTTTCGTCGCCTGCGAGATTACAATTAGGGATGTGTCTCATGCACTGAACCTGCTATGTTTGTTAATTTACTTTAGATGACTGTACCGAGAGCGGCTAGGGTAGGTATATTTTATCGTTGATTTTTACTTTAATTAAGAGTTTAATTTTCCTTAATTTAATTGTTTTATAATGTTCAGATAGCGCTTAATAACTGCGTTTTTACAACACTGAGTATAAAATACACCTATTTTTACACGACTGCCTAAAAATAGAAGAGTTATGTTTTCAGGGTTCATGTATGTTTCTTTATTCCACCATAACTTCTAAACGATTTAACCGATTTCAATGTGAGATATCTCGTTAGATTTGTATTGACAGCGCAAGTGACACTAGGTACATACAATAATAATAAAAAGCCAACTGGTGGATTTAGACGCCATATTGTGAGATACAATTTTTATTTTCTTCCTAACCTATTAAGTGGGGTATCAAAATGAAGGGCTTTACAGCAGGATTCCATTAATATATATAACTTGCAGTTTTATATTCAAAGGAACGATAAAACTTTTAACGAAAAAACAAAATTGCTAATACTTGTCTAAACACTAAAGAGAAAAAACAATTGCGTTCTTTTCAATAATATTATTTGGGATATAAAGTGAATCCAATAATTAAGTAATCGTTCATTAAAAACATATCTTAAAAGAATCTGGCAACCAATGTGAATTCAGCCTTCAAAAAGTTTAAATAAACTCCTTGGATTGGAACGCAGCGATGATAGTATGACAAATTAATCGGAACGCGACCAGACGCTTTGTAATAATTTGAAAATAGAATGCGTGTCTGGCCGAAATTCTAGCGGTTCGGTAACTCCTCGCCTCGGTGGCCAGTGTTTACGGAAAAGAAAGTTTTAGTGGCGCATTTTGGGCGCGTTCTTTTTTCGCGCTTGTCGTTATTTTTTTATGGGCCGTAAAAAGTAAGCTTACTTATTATTATTACGAGAAGATAGTCGGGAAATGGAGCGTCCTAATCTCTACAAAGGGCATTTTCAAATAAACTCTACGACGTTCCAGCCTGTAATAGTTGTATTTTATACGTTTACTTATGTATACAAAATTATATATCTCTTCTTGCAGAACATATTTTTGTGACTTGTGATGATATTTCTGACGGATCAGAATACACTATTGTATCTTTTATAAATATCGAATTGAAGCGCTCGTAACGAAGTTTGCTTAGGCGTTCTTAATCAATCAGCTAAGTTAAGCAACGGCCGCCGCGGTCATGACTTGGATGGGTGACCGCTAGTGGCGCTACTGAGCGCTTCCGTGCTTCGGAGGGCACGTTAAGCTGTCGGTCCCGGTTATTATCTTACGATGGCAGTCGTTATAGCATGGTGATAGGGCATTTTGCGAATGCCCGCCTAGCTAGCTACCACCCTCAACAGTAGAAAATCTGTCGCCAAGCACCCAACGGTGTGTTCCGGCAGCTTTCCTTGAGAGCCAGTAATTCTAGGTTAGCCTGAACAACATCTTTCACCACATCATCACTTACCATCTGGTTAGATAGTGGTCAAAGGCTACCAAAAAAAACGCAAGTAGCTACCTACTGAAAACCTGAAAATCTGTTCTATAATTACACTGCAGGCATAGAATTTATATCATACTTCAGTAAACATTGATCAGCGATAATGAGAATAATAGAATTTCATTTATAGGTAGGCCCAAGTGGTCATGGTGAAGATTTTTTTATGCTGAATTGTAGATATTTTATAGGTATCTACCGATTCCTGCTGTGACAGATAGACAGACTCGCGAGTGATCCTTTAAGGGTAGTAGTAATAGTTTTCCATTGAATGTAGGGAACCCTTAATGTTACTAGTAAAGTAGAAAATCAGTAAATTTAAGGCTTGGGAATACGACAGTGACCTTGAACGTCGATAACACATAAGTGGCACTAACGGCTTGCCCCTCACACCGTGCAATTGCCTCGCAGTAGCTTGGAAGTAAATATCGTAAGCACTAAAACTATATCTTTTAATTTAGAGAGTACCGTTCCATTAATCCCATTTTAAAGTCTCGACGAAACTGTATCACTTAATTAGATACATTTCTCAATGTAAGTATCAAGTCAATACGTCAAATTGGTTCAGAGTAGAAGGCAAATACGAGTATATGTCAAAATTAAGAAATTTTTTTATTCATAAAAAAAGATTAACAAATAAAAAAAAGTCTTGGCGCTTTTGTACAAAATGAAATGAAACAAATACGTCTGTGAATATATGAATCCTAGCTTTAATATTTGAAAAGCAGTATGCTCAAATATCCCGGAAATGTTGATATTTTTAACAATGCACATGGCTGTTTCGCTTTCCGAACGTTTATAAAGGCAATCAATAAATCAATTAAAAAATAAAGGCTTTCTGTAAAACAATGCAAATTACCGGCTTCTAATGCTCTCTCCAATTCGAAACGTAATTATTTACCGTCGCTCATAAAAACTTTACACTTGCCGCCTTTTATGTAGCAAGTGATATTGGATTGTTCCTGCAGGAGTCTTGTTCCACGATTTCGTTTGGTTCACCTGTATTTTCGCAATGGAGTGTATGGATTATTAATAGATTAAGGTCTTACTTTGCAGACATCAACAATTAGTTCATTACATTACATATAACACTTATTAAAAAAACTAAGTAAATATTAACCTAATATACTTATTAGAAAAACATTAAAAGAAAATATCTACTGACAGTTTTGCTTAATTTTCCTGTTAGGCCGACGTGACGTCAGCTTAATTTTACCTAATTCTTACTTATCGTATGTCGGCAATGGAATTTATAGATTATTAATAGATTAAGGCCTGCCTTTGCATAAATCCACTAAATTAATTATTAGTTATTATTTGTTCCAGAAATATTAAATTATTATTTTAGAAAAAAACATTAAACAATAAATACACCTCCAGACAGTTTTGCCCCATTTTCCTGCTAGGTCGACGTGGCGTCATCAGGAATACATGGAGCTGAATTTTACCCTATTCTTACTTATATTATCACGAAACCAGTAGATATATAACTTTTTTTTATTTTCTTGATTTTTTCAAAGAAGCATGCTCCGCGTTTCACTTTTAAAAATTATAACGTGAGGAAATATTATAGTCATGTGTGGGATTCGAACCCGCACATGACTATATTTGGGTTATTACATTCTTATTTACTATATACAGGGGGTTCATGGCGCGGGTTTGAATTCTGTACGTGACTTTAACTTTTCCTATTGTTAAAATATTAAAAAAATAAAAGATATATAATTACTGTGACAAAAAAGTAATTAAATGTGTTGTTCTGTTAGTACATAAATACCTAAGTATGGTATTAGACAGAACTTCTGATGGAGCCAGAAGGACTTCATAAGTTTCATAACGCAACAACGTAGTCTTACATAATTTTATATATTCTGTATATGCAAGTTTTATGCAAGATTTATTAAATTTAATGTAACTCATAATATTCAAATTTTGAAAAACATAAATTTTTTGTTACTGCATATAGTAAAATATTATTAAAATTTTAATATGTTATGGATTTAATTAATAATAGAAATACCATAACTTTTACTTATATACCTACAGATTTGTACGGAACCCTAGGTGCACGAGTCCGACTCGCACTTCTTTTATTTTTATTTGCCAGATTTTTTTTATATCTGTTTCGTTTTTATTTTTAAATTACAATGTTTCCTGGTCTGGCCTTCAGAAATACAGTAATATTAGGGTTTAAAATATTTATAATTCTTATTATGTACGATAAGTACCTTTCGTAAAATAGGCTTTTGTGGTCATGTTAACTAGGCATAGGTATATTTGAGATAAATGTACCCATGGTATGATTTATTGACACCGCTCAAGTTTTACGTGTTTATGGTGTCCTAATAATCTTAATCAAAACGTAATTATTATATAATTATCACGAAAACCAACAAAATATCGTTAAATTTTTAGCGGTCTCAGTCTAATTTTGTTTTTTTGCACAGAATCAGGACGTTACTGAATAAGTTACTTACCGTTCAAATCATCGAACGCGCTGCAAAAAGCATTGAGCGTGCGAAGGGCCTTACGTCGGAATGCGTACAATTTAAAATGCCACATTGCCGTGTCGAACTTTTATTTACGTACCGCAGTATAATGAATTGCTCATTGTGTACAGTCCGTCTGTATGTATGTAAACTTTGGTCACAGAGTTATTAAATATTCTGGACTTACGAGCTACGTTTAACAGCTTAGATCAGCCATTTGGGTAAATTGAGTTCAGAATGGAAAATTGAACGAAATTTTGTTAACTAGATATAATCATTGTAGACGCGCCGCTCGGCTGATAGCCTGGTAAAATACATTATAAAATGTTCATGCTAACTTCCATCTGCGAACGGTGTATAAATTAAGTCTCCCTTTTTAGGATCATGTTCCTTAGGAAACTAAGAAAATCTGGATAAAGTGATCTAGAATTACTGTCTCTCAAGGACAGCTGCCAGAATACACCGTTAAGTGCTTGGCGACAGATTGTTCTACTTGAGAGCGGTAGCTAGCCAAACGGGCATTCGCAAATGCCTTAATACTATCCTATGACGACTGCCATCCTAAGACAACAACCGAGACCAACGGCTTAATGTGTCCTACGAAGCACGTGCACGCTCAGTATAGTAATGCCACTAGCGGTCCCCCATCCAAGTCATGACCGCAGCGAAGCTGATCGGTTAAGAAAGGCTAAGCTAACTAGAGCTAAGAGTCCTTCAAAAGAGTGACTCTTAATTAACTGAACATGTATACATTAATTTAAAAAGTAAAAACCCGACCGGCAATTATTTATTTTCGTTAAACATTTTATCGTTCCATTGAAATCAAATGGAATCGTTTTTAAAGCTCTTCATTTTGATACCGCACTACGTGGGTTTGATAGAAAAGTATTTTTTCAATATGGTCTCTATAATCCGCCAGTTTGTTATTCTGTTATTTTTATGTAACTACCTATTGTCACTTTCGAGACAAATGTGACGATATCTCTTACATCAACATCGGTTAAGCCGTTTAAAAATTATGGTGAAATAAATAAGCTCACAAACATACATACATGAACCCTGAAAACATAACTCTCCTTTTTTGGGCAACCGTGTAAAAAAGCACTGCAAGTTTGTAAATACTGTACTGTGTACAGTACAGTATTCGCCATTATTTATTAGCCACATTGAAAAAGGATTTTATTGGAATGTACCGCGAAACAGTGCGGCATGCAATGAAAAAATCGAAAAAGCATGGCACCGACTTTTACAAGTTGTGTCATACTTTTCAATGTAGGTAGTCGGTTCCGATTAAAACATCACATCACAATCTGACGAACACTAATGGCTTGATGTGAACAATTAAATTTGTTGGACGGAAGACGTCAATATTAGACTTAGGGCCTGTTTCAGAATTTTCGAGTAAGTTCTGGTTATACTACCCAGAACTTATTTAATAAATAAAACACTATCTTTGCGTTTCACATTCATCGATTTAGCCTATCCATCGGTTAAAGCTTGAAACGCGCTGCATGTTAACTGTCATTTTTATCAAAAGTTATTTTATGTTCTGGGTAGTATAACCGGAACTTACTCGAACATTCTGAAACAGGCCCTTAAATAAATAGTCATGGTAAAAGAAATGTGTATAGATCGTACTAAAAGAAAATAAAATGTTACTGAGAAACTATTCGGGTAATCGAATTATAATTTGAAAATTATAATTGACATGTTGAATAAATCTTTAGATTGTGAAGTTTTTAAAGCTGTCATAAAAATAGTAATAAAAAAATGCTAACTTCTGTGAGCAAATATTCTAAAACAAAAAATGCACCAAAAAGTTAATAAATCAAATACGGTTCCTTTGTTCATTTTACATCGTGAAATGAGAACATTGTCAATGTAGTCGAAGCCAATTAATAACGCATTATTAGGAATAACTCAAATATTAGTCGTCAGATTTCACTCAAATTTAAATGGTAGCATATGACAAGGACTAGCTTTCGAATATAAAAAAAAAAAACATCAAAATCGTTTCTCCCAGTAAAAGTTATGAGGTACACACAAAAAAAAAATACAATCGAATTGAAAACCCCTCCGTTTTTTTAAGTCGGTTAATAATCTAGTGTTGTTAAATAAGCAAAATTTACGGCCAAAATATATTAGTTATATCAAGACGTTATGTAGCGTATAAAATGCAATCGTACCTTACTGCCCATTGTTTAAAGGAACTCAGTGTAAAATACGTTTTGAAACTCGGTTCGAACTGTAAAGTTTAATGTGTTTTGGTTATAAATAATAACTTTGGTAACTACTCCTGCTTGACCTGATACTGTATACTTATTTTTGAAGTTTTGAGGGATAAAATACTCTTTGTTTATAAATTGAGATTAATATTATTGTTTTTGACCTGACTTGTAAGACCTCTTTTTTGGATTTATTAATTTATTTGTAATTGTGTTTAATAATTATATATGAAATTTAAATTTTTTTAAATAATGTTTTTATATTTGGCTGACATTTGTAACTCGATTTCATTTAAGTACTTATTGTTTGTAATGTGTTTTAATAGTTGAATGCTTACTTACGAGTAAAATTTTGTCTGAAGTAAAAGAATTTTGAATCTTTTTGTTCGTCTGACGCCAAAGGCGAAACTCCAAAAGCAATGATAATCGAATTGAAACATTATTTATGATTCTGAGTTTTATTTTTCAACGTAGTTTCAACACACTCAATACACTTAATCCGTTTCGACTGCAGAACCCGAATTATTTTAGAATAAACTTCTACGCTTCTACGGCGGACATCACTTCCCAGTTACTTGTAGAATTTCTCAAAAATATCTTAGAATAAATAAAAGAAATTAAATTTTGACCTTGTAAAAAAAATATAATGTTGTTTGTAACACATTGTCTAAAGAAGTTTGAAAGAATGGTCCCGAGTTTCTTGCCCGTTCTTCTCGCAGTGGCTCTATACATTTTTGTTTGCTGAACGTTGCAGTACAGTATATAATTGAATTTTAAAATTAGTAATTGACCTTGAATGATTATGTCTTTGATTTTGATAAAGACATTTTCAGTAGCAGACAAGAGCCTGGAGCGGTGTCTGGTAGACAGCAATAGGCTCGCCTCCCATCACATGACACCAAAACAACTCTTCGAAACATGGGTGTTTAGATACCTCAGCCTACCGCATTGGGAAAGGCGTGATAATATGTTTTTTTTATCTCCTTCTTTCGTCTATTTCTGTCATATGATCCTTACAGCGACGTCTCTTGAACTAACTTTCTGAGTCTAACAATGATAAATAATTATGACAAGTCGGTCACAATCACATCATTTCTGTGTCCACTTGGTGGTGAAATGTCCGCCACAAACTAACCAGCCGCGGACGGACGATTTGATTTCATCAGTAACCGAGACAAATAGCTTTTTGATTAGACGCCATGATGATTTCTATTAGGGCTGGGCATTTTAAATATCGATTATGCTTTAGAGTATATTTAATTTCTTAACTCTACCTCCGAGTGTAGAGATTATTCAACCTTCAGTAACGTAATAGGTACGTTATATAATTGAATGGATAAATATGTTTTTGATTTGGACTTATATAAGGTAATTAATAGCAAATAATAATGGAAAATATAGAAATAAAACATAATTACTTTAATAAAACTATTTTCATAAACTTGCAGACTTAGCCTTACCTAGTAGATTTTAAAATATTTGTATTATAAGTTATTACAGGGCGGTGTGGTCGCTAAATGACAAAGCCCTTTAAATAAATTTAAAAAAAAACAACTGAAAATCATGAAACGCAATTTAGTGTTCATTAAATTTTGTTTTCTGGCGATCTGAAAATTGTATATATAAAATGATAAAATGGTATTAAATTAGGTATTCGTCTATGTTAAAGTCACACGTCAGTTCTTATGTCCTTTTACAAAGAAAGGAATTACAAGTACCCATACAAATTAACTTTCACTTATGTGTTGTAGGCGGGGAAAATAATTAAAAAAATAAACTTAGATTTGGTGGCAACCCTAGGATGAGCGCAAAATTCTGTAGTGTCATCGTGGATGCTGTTGATGCTGTTGATTTAATAAGCGAATCGGGGTTGATTGTCTGCGGTGGCCCTTTTTTGTCTGGCGGCTTGCGGGCAAGCTCTGAGACTAGTGAAGCTTAATGTAACTGTTAAAAGCCCACCAGAGAAGCTTTTTTTGTCAAAGCAATGAAGATACAACACAACAAAAACTCTTAAGTCTTCGGATTTGAAAAGTTTTGTTATAATTTGGACGAAATTTGGTAGAACTTTGTTCATGTAATAAAACTGGTTATGAAATGTGCATCATTTTACATCAATTATTACCTATCTTATAGAATTGATTGATGCTCTGTTATTTTTAATCGAAATTGAATGTATCAATACGTGTACGCAATGTGCTATAAATTATGTAGCTAATTAAGATTGATTCAGAATTAGGAGTGACAATATAGTAGAAAATATGACAAAACTGTAAAATAAATCGTGGGAAAATTGCACCTCCCATATCTAACCCGGCATATACATTTTTGTATATATATTGTTAGCATAATCTTTAACGGTTTGGTGCACATTGTAACGTCACCCAACCATAGACTGCAGATACGTCTCCACCACGTGGTTCAGCCATTTTGACGGTGAGATTTCGTAGAGTGAGGTTTTTGGAAGGGTGCTTGGTGCAATTTGCTGTAAGTTCTTTGTTATTATGGAGACTTATCGAGTTATTTTGAATTGATTGCTGTTTGATTGATGTAAGTTCTATTGTAAATCCAAATACTAAAGTAATTACATGTAAACTGTTCTTAGGTTTTAAAATTTATGTTTTTTATTTCAATCTCAACACTTCTGATGCTAAAAATATATATCTCATTCTATTTAATACATCTATTAACCTTACTAAAGCCCTAGTTCTAAATTACAATAGTTATAATACAAAAGGTTAGCTGTATCACATCGCTTGACTGCCTTAATCAATCCCCGTATAGAAAGATAAAACATTATCTTTTAACAATGAACGATGTACATCCAACCGCGGCCATTCTGTGCTCGGTGGGCATCGCTCAATATGCTGTTATCTACTTATTCACGATGATGGAGCGGGTGGACGCTATTGTGCTATTTAAAGTTTAATAGAAAGTTTTGTCAAATTAAAAAATCTACTCAAAATGAGTCTTTGAATCTTCTAGATATGAAGACAATATAATAGTAATATTTTCTTCTATTGCACTATTTTTCTAAACCCAGGCCATTCCGATTTAAAAACAGTATAATACTCAATACTCAATTGTTTATTGCAACAAATGTAGCTATATGCAGGTCTTATTTAACATGTTTGTGTGTGTTATACATTTTCTTCATAATAAATACTCCTTGATAATTTTTGAAGCGTTTTCTGAAGAGTATATTTTATAGTTTTTATAAGGCTCGTCGTAAGACTAATCACAGACGTTTTTGTTTTGTTAGATGTTGTTAGCGTAAACATATTAACGTTAACATGTTCTTGTGTTTCGTCCAGTGTATTAGAGAAAACATTTTGTATGACCCTGCAACTGTGCCCGGTGATTTGTAATAGGCTCGTATATTACATGGGACCAAAAACAAATTGAAGAAACGGTGGTGTTTACATACCTATGCGTACCCCTTCGGGGAATAGAGACGTGATTATATGAATGTATATATGAAACGCGATATTAAGATAAGAGATTTTTAAAATATGTGTTTATATACTTAAATGATAGAATTTATAGAATTTAACATACTACATATTTATTATTATTTTGGACAGGTTTAGGGGTAATTTATGAACATTGGTATCCGATAGATGTTCAAGATAATAGCAATATCAGCAATATAATCAAAACTCGCGAATAACTCGACTTGGAAAAACTAGTTACAAAAAAAAATGAATTTATGGCCAGAGAAGAGACTTTCTACTTAAGGTAATAATTAATATCTTAAAGGTATTACTATTTGGGGAGGTGCGGCTAAGACTAAAATGATAGAACTTGAACGAGCCCAACGAGCATTAATAAAAATTATGTATTTAAAAAAAATTAGATATCCAACTGAAAGCCTTTATTCAATCAGTAATTTATTATCTGTGCGAAAATTATACATCATACAGACGGTATTAAAAAAACACCGCACACTATCTTACAATGACAGTATAGAGAAAAGAAGAAAGAAAAAATATGTCTTACAGGTTCCCTATGTAAAGACTACTTTTGCTAGTTGGCAGTACAATAAACGATCAATACAACTATATAATAAAATAAATGCAGATCATAAAATTTACGCCAAACCTTATTATGAATGTAAAAAAACTATAATAAATTGGATTAGAACTATTGACTACAACGAAACGGAAACACTTCTGCAACAACTCACATAAATAAGTTTATTTGTACTTACTCCAAAATAAACAGAAATTTAGAAATTTAAATCATACACACATACATATACACAAAAACCAATTCCACACATACAATTATTTAAATACTTAAAAAAAAAAAAAAAAAAAAAAAAATTAAGCAGTTAAGTTAACACATTAGTTATAGTATGTATGTATTAGATATGGAAGAGCGGAGGCTCCTACTACAGGCATTTTATGCTTAAAAGGAGACTCCAGACGCTTGTTTTATGTAATGTTAATCTCTATAACGAAATAAATAATTTTGAATTTGAATTTGAATTATACTGTATCAGCCGGATCGTCCACTGCTGAAAACAGCCTCCCCTATTAAGGGGGTATTTGACATAATCCCCACGCTTGGCAGGCGGCTTGGGGCGCGCAGTGTAAGATAGTTTCTTTAGAAAGCGCTGCTGCCCACCTTCCAGTATAATTATTCCCTTAGTCGCCTTTTACGACACCCACAGGATGATATGGGGAGGTGCAATTCTAACCCGGCACCCCACGTGGAAGGTATAACAATAATAAATTAAAGGCTTTAAAATGTCACAGTTGCAATTCAACAAGTTGTAGTAGAATTGGTATCGAGACTATCGAGTTACGTGATAACAATCGATACGTAATGAGGGCGTCGCGTAGTCGGCAATGCCTCAGGGCATGCATTATGCAATGGGAATCGATTACCTGAATCGAATATCGATTTAAAAAGTTACAGTAGCTTTTTACCTTTATTATTTTAAGTATTCGATCAGCCAGAAGAATATTAGGCTGTAAAATGATTATGTAGCTTTTATCTAAAGGACCATATAGATGAGTACCTGAGCAAACCTTATTGTAGTGAACCTTCTTGAAGCAATCATGGCCGAGCGGTAATAGCTATGGACTGCCGTGCCGCAGTACCCTGGTTCGATCCCCACCACCGGCTTGAGCTTTATCGCATGGTGGAAGGGCATTTTGCGATTGCCCGCCTGGCTAGCTACCACCCTCAAGTAGAAAATCTGTCGCCAAGCACCTAACGGTGTGTTCCGGTAGCAGTCCTTGAGGGCCAGTGAAATTACAGGCACATGAGACTTAACAACTATGTCTCAAAGTGACGGGCGCAGTGAAATTCGTGACTTGTGATGAAAAGCATCTGTTATAGGCAGAGGTTAGTCCGCTTAACATCAGGTGGGCCTCAAGCTTGTTCAGTCACAATACGATAAAAAAAAAACTAATATTTTGCGATACAACGGCTTTCTCAACATCTGAATCGAAACAAAGAGAATCAACTTCGATTGTTGACTTTTTATTCTGTGCATGGCTGGGTTTGAATCAGTCTCAACGCGTGGTAGTCAGTACCAACTCAATAACCTACAGTATCAATACTGTCGTGCTTGCATCTAATCATCACCACATCAACCAGAACGTCCATCGTTGAGCAAAGGACGCTTGGCGGTAGTTATGGGTATCGCAGTATAAGATGGCAGTTCTACAGAAGGCGGGCAGCTCCTTCTGGTATTTTTCCTTTTGTCTCATCCTACGGCGCCCACAGGACGAATGGGTGGATACATTATAGCCTGAATCTGATAATGAAAGCTCAATTTTCCTGCTAAGCCGATGTGATGTCACGAGCGCCACGCAGCCAAACAGGAAGAACTTTCGAAGCGTTTGTGGCTTAGCAAGAAAATTAGGCGGAATTGTCACTAGATATTGTTTAGGTATTTTTCTATTTTCCTTATACATTTTTAGGGTTCCGTACCCAAAGGGTAAAAACGGGACCCTATTACTGAGACTTCGCTGTCCGTCCTTCCATCCGTCCGTCTGTCACCAGGCTGCATCTCAAGAACGGAGATAGCTAGACAGTTGAAATTTTCACAGATGATGTATTTCTATTGCCGCTATAACAACAAATAGTAAAAATAAAATAAAATAAATATTTAAGGGGGCTCCCATACCACAATCTTGATTTTTTTACCGTTTCTTGCTCAATACTAATAACGGTGACAGGTAGACGCTTTAACTATTCACAGAATATTTAGTTACGGAACTTTGCCGGTTTTTAAAATATTTGTTATCGTCAAATATGAATATTCGCAAATTAACGCCTGAAACTATTTATTAACGAAAGAGGAGTCTTTCATTACAGTTTCATTCATTAAAAAGAGTCAAACAAGCGCCCTATAGTCGTCATTCGGTCGAACTAACTTTCAGTGGGTTCACAGTACGACAAAGTTCAAAGCATGAATTCATTTAGGCCACCCTTGTTTGCTCGCTCGCTGCGAGGATTACAAACTACCCTTCAATTTTGTAACAGATGACGTAGTAGGTGCTATGTTAACTGTGAGAGGAGATTAGTAATACGCAGTACTGAAGGTACGCACAAAAAGCATTTTTGAAGTAAGACCGAGTGGTAAGCTATGGACTGAGGTGCCGCAGGTCCCTGGTTCGATCCCCATCGCCAACTTGAGGTTCACCGCATGGTGTAAGCGCATTTTGCCTATCTATTGACTACTCCATCTATCTATTGACTACTCCATCTAAATTTTCTACTAAGCTGACGTGACATCAAAACGACATGAAGAAGAAGAGTAAAATAAATGCTCAAATGTTCAAGAAACAGTTTCTTGATTATGCTTTGCTAAATCAAGGCCTTCTGAAGATGCTTCTTGTAGAATGAAAACTCTTCCATTAACATTCTACAACTATTCCGGTTAGGCTATACTTTAGTTTTGACGTCACATCGGCTTAGCAGACAATTTTGAATTTTATTATTAATTTGTAAATCTTATCATTAGTAATTAATAATATTCTGTAATCACTTATCTAGTTAGCGTACCTAATTGGCAATAGCCGTACTAATTATGTAAATTATAAATAAATAAATTAGGGGGAATTGTCACTAGTTATAATTCTAGTTTAGCCTGGACAACATCTTCGACCACATTGACTTAACATCAGGTGAGATAGTGGTCAAGGGCCAGCTTATAAGGTAAGTATATAAAAATATTATATATATAATGATTACTAAAATAAATAAATAAATATTATATTATTAACAAAAATAAAAAAAAATATAGGTTTTTCTATATTAATAATTATTTTAAATCTACAAATTATTGGAGTACAAAATTTTTTGTTCCGCACGGGTATCGAAACCGCATCCTCCGATTTCGTGCCGGATGCCTATTCTATTGCTCAGCATGCGATAGAGTTTGTATTATATAATATATAGAAATTATATCTTATATTATTTAAGAATATTTATTATGATTATGATAATGGTAATAGAGTACCGATTCTAGATACTGTTAATTAACACGCTTATTTTCAAAGAAAAAAAAATATGTGTCTACATACAAGATTTTCAAAGAGAATGCACTTTTGTTCATAGCCTGGAGCGTGCACTGATCCCGACATTTCATTAACAACCCTATCCATCAACCAAGTATACTTGATCCCTCAGTTTTCTACTAACAATCCTAATCTCCTTCTATCAAAGCGACGAAGCAGCTCAACACACACTGGCTGATGGGTTACAAGCGCGTAATTTGAAACCATTTTGATCTGACCTATGAAAATCAAACTACCCTCTCTATTTTTGTCCTGTTTTTGTTTTTGTTTTTCTAGTCGATGGTGCAAGTATCTAGTTTCGTTCATCAATGTTTGAAGGAATTTGCATAGTTATTAGGCGGCTGTTTATTCAATATTTTATTTGACGAGTTTAAAGGGCCTTAGTTGGCAGATTTGTTTCATTAGTTTAGGATTTAGTGAGTGAATGAAGGGAGAATGGAGAGGGGTATTTATGTACGCGCACGTGTGATTTGTTTGTACTTTTTGTGTAATGTTTGAAAGGTTCTTATGTTTCATGACCTTATCCCGTGCTGAGTGGTGGGTAATATGTAATTTTCCTTTTAAGAGTCATAGTCAAAATGATTTATTCAATATAGGCATCTATGACGCACTTATGAAGGTCAATTACAAATTTTAATTTAAAATATTCTATTCAATTTTTAAACTATCATTGTCCTGCCACGTTCAGCCACTGCGAGAAGAACGGGTAAGAAACTCGGGTCCATTCTTTTAAACTTCTTTTAATAATGTATTACAAACTATATTATAAAAATATTAGGTTCTACTATATTTTTTAAAATTACGCACGTGATAGGCGATAAGTTAGCAGAGGTGGAATTGTCAAAGGATTTTAATAAAAAATAAGCATGGAAATAATAGCTAGTACCAAGATTTTTTAAACTATCACGGTTTACTAGATAACTATTATTATTACTTACGGGATTTGTACCGTGGTGATTTTTATTTTTGAGCTCCTGATATTTCGACGCAGTTGCACGCATCATGATCGCGGGGTGACTGGAGTAACGAGCGGTTGACAAAAATCAAGAGCAGACGAAACGGTCTACCCAAAAATAAAAATCACCACGGCACAAATTCCGTAAGTAATAATATTAGTTATTTAGTACTAAGATGTCTTGACACTTCATGATTTAAAAAAATCGCATTGTTTCCCTTATACGCCGTTTCCGATAAGTCTTACAGGGAGACAGGAACAGTCCTTATATATTTAAGCCGGGAGTTGTACCACGGAAGTAAGTTATTCTACTGAGCAGTGTGCATCTAAAAACTGGACTGTTGTTTCTATCTTTGTCTGTATTATAAGGTTTGTGCGTGCGTCTGGTTGTCATTGCAGTCTATTGTCCTGTCTGCATGGTGGTCTCGCAACCTTAATGTTCTTGCATTATGTGCTCTTTGTTTGTTTGTTAATACGATAATAGCAGAGTAGAACTAAATATTTTTCTCTTTCCTTATTTTTTTTAACCCTAATCAAAAGCAGGACACGACTAACTGCGTTTTTTTAGCTCGTCTTTAGAATAGAGATATATATATATATATATATATATATATATATATAGTTATAAGTATTTAACGGGACTTAATCGCGATAAAACAAGGTATATTATTGTCCGCTGTATATTCTTCAGTGCGCTTATAACTACCAATGCAACTTGTTCGAAACGTCGAGGTTTTTTTAATGTTATTGTGATGGAACAAGCTCGAGGCCCACCTGATGTTAAGCGGCCTAACCTCTGCCTATAACAGATGCATTTCGTCACAAGTCACGAATTGCAGTGCAATGCGCTTGAGACATAGTTGTTAAGTCTCTTGTGCCTGTAATTTTACTGGCTCTCAAGGACTGCTGCCGGAACGCACCGTTAGGTGCTTGGCGACAGATTTTCTACTTGAGGGTGGTCGCTAACGAGGCGGGCATTCGCAAAATGCCCTTCCACCATACGGTGAAGCTCAAACGCGCGGCGGGATTTGAACCATGGATCTACTGCGCGGCAGTCCATAGCCAATGCCACTGAGCCATCACTGCTTCATAAGAGGTAAATAAATAAACATGTTGTTATCGCGAATAAGTCCCGTTAAATTCTTATAACTATGTGTTAAAGTCGCGAAAGTCATTCAACATCAAGTCACGACGATACCAATTTACCATTCGAAAAATTATGTAACTACCTAAGTAAATCTACTTTACAAAACTAATAAATGTGGGTAGTCTATCGATGTAATTAAAATACGGGAGATGAGGGACACTAGTGCCACGTAAATATAATATAGTTAGACCAGAAACAACTACACGCAAAAACTGTTATACATAACCGAGTTATCGTCGAAAGATATATAAAGAGAGACATAAAATGACAAGCGTGAACAAGATAGCATTATAATTCACTGATACACAAACAAAAACGTTTCGGATATCTTCGGTGAATAGATCGATAATCGTGTATTTCTATTCTATCTCTGTCTGCAAATGGCGATCAAAGAGCGATGTAAGACGGAAGAAAATTAAAGAAATAATTTGATTTGTTAGTATTTTCAAGTGAAAATAAAATGCTGTGAAACTTGTTTTTAGTTTTTGAACTAAAAGTGATTTTTTTAAATACCTACACATGATTTTTGCTGTCTTTTTAAACAGATATAAGGTGATTTCACGTGACGTGGTACGCAAACGCATGTTCGATTGCGGCTAACGTCAATAGGGTAGTTGACACAGTCTAAAATAAAATACAGTGTGACGTTAACATGATAGTAGTTGGAGCACATAACTCGATGAAATGAACAAATTATTTATTCGGCATTGGATTACCTTTATTTTGAATAAACAAAATGTGTTTAAATTTTCTTTAAGTCACGTGATCTCAAACGGAAGTAAAGGCGGAAATGATGTCATAAGGACAAAAACAAAGCCACAGAATAAGTAATAGTAATCATGAGAGTTTGCTACCAAAGGTTTTGACAGTGACAATTGACATTACTAATTGCTAATAGCAAGCAACCCACAAAATTTCGCATCACTATCGATTTGCTACTTGCTATTACACTATCAAATCTATTGGATCCCATATATTTAAAAGTGTAATACGTACATTTGACTCACTTAACTTTGATCATATTTCGCCGTGAGATTTGATCAAAGATCAGCATAGATAATAAAACCCCAACTCGGAACAAGAATCTATGGAAACATTTTGCAATTATTACTCATAGTAATACAACAACTTTAAACAATTGGAAAAGCTTATGTTTATCATTATTTTTATTCCGATGTCACTGCACGCCATTGTCTCGATCTCTCACCCCTACACTATGGTACACGTTCTGCCGAACAACCTGTATAATCTATTACGCACGACATTACAACAAGCAAGCGTAACGTATTACATTTCAGCACTATTTGTTTTTGCCCTAGTGACGTCATAAGAATACAGGCCGCCATTGAATGATGTTTTAGCGCCAATTTTAAAAGTTGAAATAAAAAGATGGATTTCTAGTATTTCAGGACTCCTAAAAAAAATATTAAAAATGCTAGGTGTATATTTCAGTGTTCTAAATAATTTAACATACTTTAAAAAAACAAGTCAACAACCCTATTGTGTTCGTGGGCCTATTTTATCCGGTCCAAGTCAAAGATTGTGTCCCGCATCTCCCGTATTTTAAATACATCGATTACCCCACTCCTTATAAACTCAGGCTGGATAGTGTTTCCCTTGAATGTTATTCATTGATGTTAATACTTCGTTTGTATTCTATGTGTCCCTAAGGTATATATGGTTGTGTTCAATTTTCTTGAAATGCACCTGTAGCAGTTTAGCAAGGATATCATTTTATGAGGTAATTAGCACCTATCCTGTTCAAGAGGCTGGCACATGCGCGTACGCAGCGACGCATGCGAGGCAGGCACGGTCAGCGCGCACAAACCGGTGCGGGTCGGGTGTCGCCCACACACGGCACGTCTTCCTGTTCACGTATTGTCCTATCTGTAGGTCAGTTCTTTGTTAAGCACTAGTATTAAGAACACTTGAGAAAACATTGTCTAGTTTGAAAACAATTGGCGTTAAAGAGAAAGGGAACGACAAAACAGAGTATAATAACTTCGCGTACACCCAAATTGTATATTGCTTTTTGCGCCAACGTTTATTCGAGAGTTAAAGTCGGGTTAACTTGATTTTTGTATGACAATTTACACTTAATTCGAGTTTAACTCGCGTTTTTCCGTTTTTTTAATGCCTGTTAGATTAGCCTTTGACCACTATTTCACCTGATGGTAAGTGATGATGTGGTCGAAGATGTTGTTCAGGCTAACCTAGAAGTACTGGCTCTCAAGGACAGCTGCCGAAACACCGTTAGGTGCTTGGCGACAGATTTTCTACTTGAGGGTGGTAGCTAGCCAGGCGGGCATACGAAAAATGCCCTACCACCATGCTATGACGACTGCCATCCTAAGACGACAGCCGGGATCGACGGCTTAACGTGCCCCCCGAAGCACGGAAACGCTCAGTAGTTATCGCTACGAGCGCTTCCGTTGGCGCAAGTGGGCCTAAGGAGTTAACTTTTCGACGAAGACATCGATCTTGTAATTGAACAATACAACAATAAAATTACTACTTGTTTTTAAATCAAATCAAATTATTTTAGCATGGTGGTAGGGCATTTTGCGAATGCCCACCTGGTTAGCTACCACCCTCAAGTAGAAGAATCTATCTCCAAGCATCTAACGGTGTGTTCAGGCAGCTGTCCTTGAGAGCCATTAATTTTAGGCTAGCCTGAACAACATCTTCGAACACATCATCACTTACCATCAGGTGAGATAGAGGTAAAAAGCTAGCCTATCAGCTATAAAGGAAAAAAATAAATACGTCGTGTACAAAAGATGTTATAATTGTAATACATATAGGCTCAATGTATACTGCCTTAATAGCCTATTAATTGTTTTAGTTTGTCAATTAATTAAACGTAAATACCTACGTCATATCACTTTAAATAAAATATATGTAATTGAATTAAATAATATCTTATTATTTAGCAGCAGTGATGGCTCAGTGTCATTGGCTATGGACTGCCGTGCTTATTCAGTCAGTGTAGGTCTATGGTTCGAATTCCGCCGCGGGCTTGAGCTTCACCGCATGGTGGAAGGACATTTTGCCTTTTACTACTCGTAGGTGGCTTTTACGACATAAGTTTAGATGTGTGAGTAATAAAACCATGTTCCTATCATACTCGTACTGTCTCTTGTGTCACGGGTTTGCTGTTGAAAGGGAAAGTATGACAGGACGATGTTTTTTTTAGTCTTCACTTTTATCCGTGCACCACCATCAAGGATATAAATAATAATAATAATAAACTTTATTTCCAAAACATACCAGATACTTATAGTAAATATTAATAATATAATGTTTACATTTTGTTGTCTTAAGTCAAATACAAATTTATTCTTGATTCCTTAACCAAAAGAAAGGAGATTGAATGTTGGAATTCAAGTGTACGTGACACTACACTATGAAGCGCTCGTAGCGAAGTTTGCTTAGCTGTTTTTAACCGATCAGCAAAGTTAATCAACGTCCGCCGGGGTCATGAGTTGGATGGGTGATCGCTAGTGACATTATACTACTGAGCGCTTCCGTGCTTCGGTGGGCACGTTAAGCCGTCGGTCTTGGGATGGCAGTCGTTATAGCATGGTGGTAGGGTATTTTACGAATGCCCGCTTGGCTAATGACCACCCTCAAGTAGAAAATCTGTCGCCAAGCACCTAACGGTGTGTTCCGGCAGCTGTCCTTTAGAGCCAGTAATTCTAGGTTAGCCTGAACAACATCTTCGAACACATCATCACTTACCATCAAGTGAGATAGTGGTCAAAGGCTAACCTATAAAGAATTAAAAAAAACACCCGGAACCTGCCCAAAAAGGTAATTATGACTGGCAACTTAGTGCATAATTGAGTGTAAGTCTTAAATCTATGGTGCAGACATTAATGTAGAGCTGTGTAGGTCATAAAGTGACTTTGTATGTATACTGAAAGTAAAGGTAGTATAGCAAAAGAAGGATCAAGGTCGAAAGAATGGGTATGAGATGCGAGCTTTGAGAAGTATCTGTGGTGTGACTTTGAATTACAAAGTATTGTCCCAAACAGAAACAGTGTTATACGTAAGTAATAGATATTGAATAAATTAGGGTACTCGTATATTAAAGTTACTCGTGAAAGGTATGCTAAGATGGTTTGTTAATACAGAAAGGGTGGACGAAAGGAGAACAGAACATGTAAACAATGCGGGTGTGGAGATAATAGTTTTTTAGTTTAGAAAGAGAAGACCTCAACGAACGTACACCAAGAATGTTCTGGAAAAAACCAGGTCTTGAGTTCATAGGTACTGTTTACGGATGAGCGAGAATGATGTTTTTTTTTTAATCCTGATAGATTTGATTAGATAGATTAGACCACTATCTCACCTGATGGTAAGTGATTTTTTTTTACCGGCGGTATGCCTTTATTAACCAAATACTACAAACTATATACAACAAGCATTGCAATTCAACGGGGCAATGCTGCCAGCATACTGGGCACGCTGCCATCTGATAGTGGGCTAGAGCATTTGGACTGCCTATGAGTCCAAATGCTTTTATTGTAGTAGTGGTAAGTGATGATGTGGACGAAGATGTTGTTCAGGCTAACCTAGAATAATGACAGAGATCTGTTCACTAACGAAGGCACGCACCTCCACAGTAAATTAATTATACGCATTTACACGGTTAGGCCTCGTCTGTTCACTACATCTTAGTGTGGGAGTGGTAAATAGAATAAAACACTGAAATTCGACTCAAAAATATGCAGAAGATTTCTGAGAAGACAGTAGGTACTGTAATAAGGTCTGGCACGAGGCAAATCTACTTCCCTAAGAGAGTTTTAGTTCATGGTCTCCGATTCCCGGATAGGTCTCCGGAAAATAGTCGTGATGTGTGTGTTCTCGAATATAGTTAGAAGATATTATTTCTAAACTGTCACGCATTTAAGCCTGGGCCCTGCTCAAACCGGTGTATTTGCGCCCACACATGACTCCTCTCTCTAAACTATTATCCTAAGTGTAGGTCAGGCCTTAATGACAAGTAAATATGGTGTAGAATGTTGTAAGGGACGCAGTGGGCAGGGACAGTTTAATTATAAATTAATCTAGTACCAATGCTCAAATTTTAAAGCGGATGATTTGGTATATACTTTTTATCTCGGAGGGAGCGCGATATAAACGTTTAAAATGCAGGCGAAGCTCGAAACGGTAGCTATAATGAGTCTAGTGAAGGAATAGTCAGTAGTTTTTTTAATAATGCATCACACATAAAATGAATGAGCTAATATGTATAAATATCGTTACTTATGTTTATAAACTTTTTTCTTAAAATTCTTTACGTACGTATTAAAATTCTCTACGTACGTAAAGAAAAAGTAGTGCTTTTTTACACTAAGTTTCTTCATAATTTAAAAATACAAAGTGTTCAAACTCAGTGCATGCATGTTCTTAAGTCTAATATCTGTTCTTCTAGATTCTCGTAAAATAATTTATTGTCAAATTTATTCGGCAAATCACTTAGATGGAAAATTAATATACTATTCTCCTCAGGAGCACCGTATCCTCCGGCGCCCCACTCCTCTAGTCTAGTATTTTATTTCTGTAAGTAACCGAAGCTACGGTTGTCATTTTTTTTTATTGCTGATGAGACTTGCCTTTGACCACTATCTCATCTGATGGTAAGTGATGATGTGGTCGATGTTGTTCAGGCTAGCCTAGAATTACTGGCTCTCAAAGACAGCTGCCGGAACACACCGTTAGGTGCTTGGCGACAGATTTTTTTACTTGAGGGTGGTAGCTAGCCAGGGCATTCGCAAAATGCCCCACCACCATGCTGTAACGACTGCCATCGTAAGACAACAACCTAGACCGACGGCTTAACGTGCCCTCCGAAGCACGGAAGCGCTCAGTAAGTAATGTCACTAGCGGTCACCAATCCAACTCCTGACTGCGGCGGACGTTGCTTAACTGCGAAGATTACTTCGAGGCGCGCGTAGCGAAGTTTGCTTAGCCGTTCTGAACCGATGAGCAAAGTTAAGCAACGTCCGCCGCAGTCAGGAGTTGGATTGGTGACCGCTAGTGACATTACCTACTGAGCGCTTAGAAGTATTATATATTAGTATATATATAGAAGTATTATATAGTCATAGAATAGGTAGTAGTACCGCATTAATTATTTACCCGAGTTTGACCCCTTGTTGAATCTGTGAGACTGTCAGTAGATCACATTACAGCTAAAACATGTAAACTTAGTGATTACCGACAAAGGTCAACACGGTATTTTGTACCTTGATAGGTTACCGATCACGGCAAATTATACAAATGCCAAGGTATCATATGAAGGGATCATGTTACGCTGTAATTTGCCAAGTAAAAGTAAAGGTTCGAACTATTAGTAAGTTTCATCATCATATCTGTGCTGGCCTTTACCTTCCTACCATTATTCCGCGTGTATGGGGTCGGTACCATGCTTTTAGGGTTCCGTATTAGAAAATGGGAACCTATTATTAAGCCTCGGCTGTTCGTCCATACGTCCTACGTTTAAGGGGAACTTTATAAAATAATAAAAATAAAAGAAAATAATAATTAAAATAAGAAATCTTTGGAACTGTTATAAGAAGCCGATTGAAATTTAATAATCTTCTACCAATATAAGCGGTCCTTAACTCCGTACTACCAGTTAGTATCGTTGGCACTGGGCAGTAGTGTCACCCAATCAACAATTTAATAAATTGATCTATTACGACTTCCAAATTTTTAAAGGAAAATAACTGCTTAAATCTAAAATGAGAAGAAAAAAAAATTTAGAAGATTCTTAACATGTGAGGGTTGGAGATGGACATAGTCATCGAATTCATTTATAAATTCGGTTCGTTCGGCGCGGAAGTATTTCTGAATGAATTCGATGACTGCAGCTATCAGAGAAAATAGAAGCAAAACGTTTCATGCATTCTTCCTGAGGTAGTCGTAAAAGGCGCGGGGAATGCACCAGAGGCTGGGCAGTAATGATTTTTGAAGAACCGTCATCTTACTATATGCGATCCCCAAACTGGTCGGAATCTTTCCGATATAAAGCGGGCCCTAGCCGGTTACTAATAAGTTTTTTTTTTTTTTTTTCTGGCGGACTGCCTTTATTAAAAAAAATAAGTTAAACTGGGGATTGTTGCAAAACCATTCTAATAACTAGACTTTGTTCAACGGTGAACATCATATTGATAATGATAGGTAAGCATGACGCGCTTTCGTCATGGCACCATGTTTTTTTTTCTCTGAATAGACAATCATTTTACCGCAGTCTCTCCTGATGGTAAGTGACGACGCGGTCGACAGTGGTGCATGCTTGCCTAGAAGATACTTATGCACTCTATACTTGAAGACATACAGATTGTACTTCTCGGGGAATAAAGACGCTGGGAGGGTGTTCCATTCCTTCGCTGTCCGTATTATAAAGGTGGACGCAAATCGATTTGTGCAGACAGTAGGAATGTCAACCATATACGGATGCCATGTTTCCGTACGTCTTATAGTCCGGTAGTGGAAAGGAGATGCGGAAATTAGATTATGCAACTCCATCGCACACTCTACGAAATGTACCTATCCTGTAAAACACTGAACGATTTCAACATGACGTTCGACAACCTGCTTGTTTTGACACTCTTTTCTCCTGCTCCTTTGATAAACAGAAACCATCTTAACACTATTACCATTAAACCTATCGCTGTTTGAATGTAAGCCATGAAAGCTGTTAAGGTTGCCACTTCAGGACGATCCGCCATTAAGTGGGTATCTCGACACAAAGGGCGCAAAGCTACTACACTCCTCGCCCTTGAACACTGGTGTTTGGTTACTGTAACCTACTTAACTCGCTGTTTACATTAGCAATACGAGACGTGAATTATTAGACTAATTATTTAAATTAATTATTAACGAACAACAAGGCTTTCATTAAGTAATGCTGTGTTTTCACAAATTTCTAATGTAGTTTGAAAATAGAAAGTAAATATAATATGTTTGAAAAGCCCAACTAGATTTAATAAACTGTGGCAGGTCTCTTTAGCAAAAGTCTGACTTAGTGGGTATCATCGCAGTGTCAAATATACTCTTCTTCAAACCAGTAGTGGGCATTACTGTTTTTAGGCGTAAATTGAAGCAGCGTTTTAGCAAGTGAAATTACTATGGGCGAATGAAACATAAGACTCGGCGTCTCGGAGTGACGAGCGCAGTGCAGAACGAGAAAGGTGTCACTAAAACTGCAATGGACATTGGTAAAAGCTAGTTACTAGTCAGGCGACTGGTTCGTCTCATCACTGCCTGACATTAGAAAAACTTAGCAATCCAGCTCCAAGGTAAAGAATCAGGTTCATTAAATATATTCTCAATAAGATAAAGGCAAAATAAGTGCCACTAAAGCCGACATACTGGTCGTGTTGTTGCAGTAGGTAGTGGGTATCATCGCAGTGTCAAATATATTCTTCTTCAAACCAGTGGTGGGCAAACATTACTGTTTTTAGGCGAAAATTGAACTCAAGCGAGTAAAATTACTATGGGCGAACGAAACATAAGAACTGATGTCTCGGAGCGACGAGCGCAGTACATAACGGGAAAGGTGACACTGCAACTGTAATGGACAGGGGTGACGGCTAGACTGCCTGACATTAAAAAAAACTTAGTAATCCAGCTCCAAGGTAAAGAATCAGGTTCGTTTAATATATTATCAATAAGATAAAGGCAAAATAATTGCCACTACTAAAGCCGACATACTGGTCGTGTTGTTGCCCATTAGGCATAAAACAGAACTCGTCAATATCCATTGCGCTCTTGGTCTTCGGGTAGAGGGTATACCTTAATACAAACGAGAATTGGAGCGTTAGTGTCAGACAGTGCTCATGTGGTCCAATACACTATTCAGGCCAACTTAGAATTACTGGCACTCAAAGACAGCTACCGGAACACACTGTTAGGTGCTTATCGACTGATTTTCTTCTTGAGGGTGGTAGTTAGCCTGGCACAGGCGTTATAGCATGGTAAGTCATGTAATACCCATTCACATGCCCTACCACCATCCTGTAACAACTGCCATCCTAAGACAACAACAGGGACGGACGGCATAACGTGCCCTGAGTACTATATCGTCATGCCGCTGGTTCAATCCCCACCGCAGGCTTGAGCTTCACCGCATGGTGGAAGGGCATTTTGCGATTGCCCGCCTGGCTAGCTACCACCCTCAAGTAGAAAGTCTGTCGCCAAGTACCAAAAGGTGTGTTTCGGCAGTAGTCCTTGAGAGCCAGTGAATTTACAGATACAATGAGACTTAACAACTATGTCTCAATGTGACGGGCGCAGTGCAATTCGTGACTTGTGATGAATTGCAACTGTTATAGGCAGAGGTTAGTCCACTTAACATCAGGTGGGTCTCGAGCTTGTTCCATCACAATAACATTAAAAAAAAACTAGCGATCACCAAGTGTTGACCGCAGCGCATTTTGCTTTTTTCAGAAGATCGACAAAGTGAGATATGCCATGAGCGATAACCTATCAACTTGTCTAACAATCCAAATGCTGCAAAGTATAAAAAGCAGCAGTAATATTATCTGAAATTAAGTGTCATCCACCCTTATATCACATATTTGGGATCAGTGCAATATATGTTTTCTCAACTCAAGGACAAAATTGCAAAAGGTTTTGGCTTCAGTTTTATAGCTGGCAAATTCTTACTTCAATCCTTCTTGGGGATGATCCTGTTGTAGTTTATCCACTATCCTTTGTAAGTATATGCACTTATGTATAATGAGTGGCCCAGTTTGGGTGCATTCATTTTCAAAGCGACTTTAATGATCTAACGGGAGCATACGGCATAGCCTACAGATTCTCTAGTCGAGAACGCTGCGGGATTAACAACCATCAAATCAAAATAACCTGTAAACAGCCCATAAATTAACCAATAACCAGTCTGTACGAGCTAAAACACATAAAACGCATTCCGGCATCATTCACAGCTCGGTTACTCTACATATTCTAGTCAATATAATTTTCTGGGCCGGCTATAATGGCCCAATAACTTAATTAAGAGAGTATTTCCTGCAGAGTGAACCCGCTCGCGTCCTATGTAGACGGGCCACTTCGGGCCCCCATAAAATTAATTACGAGTATCAAGACTAAGTAATTTATTTCGCTAATTTATGGCCTCCTTTAACTCAAAAGAATACTTTAGTGCGTTTGCTGAGCGTTTTAAATGCAAATGAATTGTAGCATAATGAAAGTGATAAGGGTCAGAGTAATGAGTGTTTGGAAGGACGGAGAAATGGGAATGTTTACCGATTCTGATATTTTGTTATAGAAACTGACGCGGTTTTAAAAGTACTGGACACTACTCAGATAAATCCGACAATAGTTTCGGCCACAGCCGGTGGTCTTAATACATTTTTACAGAGTGTACCGATTTTGATGGTTTTTTAAAGGGTTTTTCAACAAGAACTTTATCATCTAAAACAAAAAATTTAGATGAAGACGATGCAATTTTTATTGTATTACGAAGAGAAAAGTTTGGCAATTATGAATGAAAAATGATATCTGGCAAATGTCCACCACGAGCACGCTGACAGATGTCGATTCTTTCACCAAACTTCTGCCAAATGGTGATTAAAAACTTTGATTTTTCATGTATAATTGCCAAACTTTTCTCTTCGTAATACAATCAAAATTTGAATCATCTTCAACTAAATTATTTGTTTTAGAAAACAAAGTTCTTGTTGAAAAACTCGTTATTAAGCCGGTGCTTGTCATGTGGTCACATTTAAATTTCGGAGATTTCACGAATAGTATTTGAGTTATGTCTAATAATGGCTTCGAGTACATTGATGATGTTCCCATTTTCACTTATCGATGGAAAATGAACAATAAAACTGTATAATATTACGATGGTTTAGTTTATTTACTTTTTAGTTCATATTTTGTTTTAGTTTGAAGTCTATATATTATTTTATGATTGAAGTCGGTTTGATTCTTTATTTTAACACATCGATTACGATCTTTCAATTGATATGCCGCTATAGCTTTGTTTACGTTTAGTCATGTCGATTTCTCAGTATTGTGGGTAGGTATAGCAACTAAATACTCACAGTTATAAAATTGTAATTGTGAATCAGATAAATAGAACAAAGGTCGATTCGTAACCATATATTATAATATACATATACACCGTGTCCCAAAATTCAACGATAAGCCGGCATCGGTGCATGGACCTACTCATGACTACTCGGGAAAAAAAAAAAAAAAAAATTATAACTCTTTTTTTTTTTAATTACAGAGACTTTTATAAAGTTGCGCCAACTTTTAATAAAACTTGCCATGGTAGTGTCCATACTTTTTTTTTTAACCCAGACTATAGAAAGTGCATAGAATGTTAAAATCTATGAAAATTATAAGAAAAATTTTTTTTTTTACTGATTTTTGTAAAATAACTACAGACTTTCTGTAATTTTAAAGGATTGTGGTAGATAGCCGTCCTTCTTAGGTTGCTAATGCACAAAAAATATCAAAAATATGTCAAAAATTGTGGTCATGGTAGTTGAAAATAGCATAATGGGTATCGAATATCGATGAAATTTATAAAAGTCTCTGTAATTAATAAAAAAAACAGTTATAATTTTTTTTTTTTTTCCGAGGAGTCATGAGTAGGTCCATGCACCGATGCCGGCTTATCGTTGAATTTTGGGACACGGTGTATATATATATATGTATATTATATTCGACTAATAAAAATATATAATAAATGTTTTGAACCCACACATCATAAGTAAAAAATACAACTTTGCAGCCCTGGCCCATTTCTCTAGACACTGAATTAAAATTTTGCTAATAGTGACAACCCTGAGACAGGCAAGTGTAGTAGGTAATTAAATCGCGGATTGGGCCGGAGATGGCATGCTTCCCACTCTTTCTACTATGGTCGCGGTAACGTCTCGCTTAGCACTGCGGGCTACAGCTCGTAGCGCACGCTGCAAGGTTTGCAAGGGGGTTGGGTTGTATGTTGTGTTTAAATTTGATATTGTATTTTGAAAATATCAATCTCTTACGGTATTGCGATGAAAGGAAAATAAATAGTAGGTTGTATTACAAGGGAGTAAAATAAGAATTTTACGGCGATGGGCGTTCTTTTGGATGAGCTGAGCGAAGGTGGCCCGAGCGTAGCGAGCATCCGAGGAAACTATGATTGCAGACGAGTCTTTTTACTTTTCTTCTCTTCTATGAGAAGCTTTTAATGAAACTCTGAGCATACTTGAACAGTTTTGTTAAATGCTGTCTCTATTTGTGGAACCAATTTTTGTAATTAATTTTGCTGTCGGTTATTGGCGAACAGAGTACAAACATAATTACATAGAGGAGATGTAATTCGCTTCATGTAAGTAATTCACTTCATGTAAGTAATTCACTTCATGTAAGTAATTCACTTCATGTAAGTAATTCACGCGGATTTTGTATTTTTTAAAGAAATTATATGAATAGAAAAACTCTTGTGTCTTATTAGTCCCGATCTGTTCCGAACCGACGACCGACGAACGTGCCCTCCGGAGCACGAAAACTCAATTGATAAAGATATAAAGAAGTTTTATTAGCCCTTTTGTAAATTATTTACAGGCAAGTCAAGGTACATTTAATACATATTTATACTACTTAATCATATTAAATTCTAATAACGTTTATATAAATAATTGATTCAAAGTCAAAGTCAAAATCATATTTATTCAATTTAGGCGTCTACGACGCTCTTATGAAGGTCAATTACAAATTGATTTATCATATTTTTTTATATATAATAGGTACAGTTAAATTAAATTTACAGTTATCACGTTTGCACTTGTCCTAAGAACAAAGATTCTACAAGCTGCATTGACATGAATTCTTTTAATGTGTAGAAGGGATGGTTTTCAAAAATGCCACTCATGGTCACCCACCTAAGTAATGACCGCAGATAATTACTTAACCTAGTTGATCAGTTAAGAATGACTAGACAAGTGATTGTAGTTCTGTGGATTATTTAAGAACCGAAAATGGCTAAGTACCTGTGATATTTTATACTTATAAATTCGTATATAGGATATTTTAAATAAAATATTTGAAAACAAAAGGCAGTTAAACTTAGTAGTAGTACTAGCTGTGCTATTAGTAACAAATGCAATGCATAAAATTTATCTCGTCATCTATAAAATCTGTTGTAGATAATACTGTTGCCATGGTTACGAGTTTCAAGTTCTGAGGCGTGATATCACGCGAGAAGCCCTCTAATTGGTCGTATTAATGAATACGTATTAGTGCAAATAGCGTGTAACTCGACACTTGCCATCCGGAACGTACTCTGATAATGTACTCAACTAGCACCATCTGTATTCGAAACCAAACATGTTCAACAATGTTTAAAAATGTATTATACTTGTTAGTAAACCTCCTTAATACGCAATAAATGGTTCGAACCCATCGCATAATCATCATAATTGTCATCAACAGCTATAAACGTCCAATATTGAACAATCGCTTATCATTCTCACCCCTGAACGGGGGTGTTTTCAATAACTCGCACGCTTGACATGCGTCTTGGGGATCACAGTGTAAGTGGGCAGTTCTTCAAAAGGCGCTACTGCCCACCTTTTGGTATACTAGCGTGTTACCTCACGGGCACTAATAGTAGTGTAGAGGAGTCTATTGCCACCTACTTGGAACAGTTCCAATCTTCGGACTGCTATTGGAATCGCTATGGTGAAATTCTCGGTCAGAAAAAAACCCAGCAGTTTTTCGATAGGAGATCGAACCCAAGATCAATATTAAAAACTTACCCTAGTTTATATTAGATAATTGTAAAATACTAGCCCTAAAACTTAACAAACAATTGCAATCGTTATATCGCCTTTAAGTCTGTTATTTACGCTCTAACACCCGTGAGTTTTGGAGCCAAGATAATTGTGATTCCAAACTGGCGCTCTAGTTAATCGCACAAAGACTTAATAGTAAATTGGGTGTAAAAATATATGGGAAGGTGCAATTCTAACCCGGCACCCTACGGCGGTGTGTTTATGTGTACACTTGTTATACAAGATTAAAATTCCAACTAGATTCAGAAGATGCTTGTCAGGTTGGATCAAAAGTAACAACACTGAAGTTTTATCCTAATCACCACCCTTTTCACAACAAAGAAACGAGGAAGTAAAATTTTACTTCTGTAATAATGGCTCGGCGCTCGTGTTTCTTAATAAATGATGAAGTGACGAGACGGGTATGCTGACTGCCTGATGATAAGCATAACTGTATGCCACGCCTGTATGTCTCGTTCTGCTCGACACTGTCACTCCGAGAACTCAGTTTTCATACTTCACTTGCTATAGAGTCCTTCATTTTAATATTGTTATGATTGCAATAACGCTTACTTACAATCCAAAATTACAAATTTACGAGAGAAAAAATTACAGTCATGTGCGAGATTCGAACCCGCGTCCTTCCACCCATTTCGCCGGGGTATGCTCTAACCAATTGGCTAACATGACACAATGACTCATAACTAATTTTTTTTTACCAAAAAGTTTTTTTTAGTATAACCAATTGCAAAATTCGCACAACGCAAGTTGAACTATAGGTGTCGCTCCATCGCGATACGATGGTTGAAGAACGAGAGCAAAAATTAAGTTACGAGTCATTATGTCATATTAGCTCAATTGGTTAGAGCATACCCCGGCTAAATGGGTGGATGTACGCGGGTTCGAATCCCGCACATGACTATAAGTTTTCCTTTCGTAAATATGTAATTTTTTAAAGAGTCCTTCATGCTTAATCACAGAAGTTCCATTCCAAACTATGGATCCACAGTTATAGGTTTGAGTTATTCAATATCCAGGAACCTCGTTGTTTATGTCAATTGAAAGCCATTGTCAACATTTGTAGAGCAAAACAAGATACGGCGAAGTTCAAACAAACCCGCCGCGGACGAGTAACGAAGCGTAAGCCATGCCATGCCGAGTCCCCTTTAAATCACTCAAGCAAGGCTAATGCAGACGAAGGTATTTTGTGCGCCGAGGACTGAAGTCCACGGGGCATGAAAAAATATTTGCTGGACCTGTCGTCAACTGCGGAATACAACTGTTTTGATTTTGTTACAAGCAATTGAGGTTGAAGAAACAAATCGTTCTAATGTCTGCATACGAGTTAAGGGCTGGATAATGTATGTGGAAGTAGACAAGTATCGCAGAAACCAGACAAGGACTTTTTATCTGAGAAAAAAATGCTTGTCTGGTCAGCGACCATTCATTACTTGAGGTATCGATGTCCAAAAGACTTGTGATAGACCCAAATTGTCGGCTTAAGGATATATTCTGGTGAGTGTGTGATGAGTGAGATTGATCTACACATTACACCTTATCTACACCTTATTGCCCTATCTCCATTCTTTAATTATAGAAGACCCACAGGAACGTTGAATGATAACTCTACAAATTTTATCAGAAAAGCCAGCAACAATTATATATATTTAAAAAAATACATAGATGAATACAATTGCTTAACGATTTTCAATAGTAGCTTAAAACGAAGCAATGCTGGTCGAGCGGTCATAGCTATGGGCTGCCGTGCCGCAGAGCCCTGGTTCGATCCCCACCGCCGGTTTGAGCTTCACCGCATGGTGGAAGGGCATTTTGCGATTGCCAGCCTGGCTAGCTACCACCCTCAAGTAGAAAATCTGTCGCCAAGCACCCAACGGTGTGTTCCGGCAGCAGTCCATGAGAGCCAGTGAAATTATAGGCACATGAGACTTAACAACTATGTCCCAAGGTGACAAGCGCAGTGCAATTCGTCACTTGTGATGACATGCAAATGTTTAGGTGGGCCTCGAGCGTCACAATAACATAAAAAAAGCTTATCTTTCTAATATCAACTAGGCGAGTGCCTGTATCTACGATACGATTTCTTTATTAACCAATTATTACAAGACACTTATGTTTTTAATAAAGCAAAAGTATTTAAAATGTTGTTTTCATTAACTTAAACCTGAAAAAATCGTGCATCGTAATATATTCTGCCACTGCGTCACCTCTCTAGATTTTAAAAATCCTCATAGACTTCTGTAGTATTCCATGCTTCACACGCTTTTAGTCTTCTCGCACAAAAGTCCCTCGTCTGTACAGGACTTTAAATCACTCTTAGTTATTGCAATTGTGAACAATAGCAGCAATATAGAGGGTTGGAGGGAACACAGGGACAGTCCGATGTAATTGGCAAGATCATAACTGTCATAGTATTTTGTGTTCCAACTGTACCGCGGTGCCTCCCGTCAGCTTGCATAGGATAATCATGGGAGGTCCTGGCGTTATTAAATTTATAATGTGCTAATAAATAGCATCATTGTTTATTATGATAGGGTGTCGTCCTGTTTGGTGTTAGAAAAACGCACCACAGAGCGATAATAGGAGTAAATCTTATGATTTATGGTAGCAAAAGGGTAAAAAGATAATGGGAGTAAATGTTAGGACCTAGGGTAGGAAACCTTTATTAGGTTAGGAAAGGAAAAAAATAACTTAAGTTGTTTAAAATAAATATAACTAAATTAAATAACTAAACTTTTTTCTTATGGCACCTAGTTGGTGCCTGTTATCGAATAAGCATTCCAATTCAACTAGGCAATACTGCCAGCATGCTGGCAGGCTGCCAACTGGTAGTGGACTGAAGCATTTGGGCTGCCTGTGAGTCTGCAATGTATTATAGATTGTCTAAATGTTTTTATTGTAGTAGATGTAGTGTGTTGTATATAGTTCGTAGTATTATCTTAATAAAGGCATACCACCGGTAAAAAAAAACTTGCTTAGTACCTATTAATATATATTTTGCGTTAAAATAATAGCAATCTTAGTAATACCCAGAAATAGTGTTGAACATGTTCTGAAAGAATCAACATAGACTATAACCACGATCTTGCATAATCGCTTTATATAACTTAATAATATATCAAACTCATTTTACTTCATATTATTTAGCTTTGCGAAGTCATAAGGGGGCGCCGACGTATATAGAGATCACTGGTATAATAAAGGAATAATGTTAGGAATCACTAAAGCCCTTCAATATTCCAATCAAAGTGCAAAAAGGCCAGTAATGTAACTCGATCCGTGATGATAGATCGATATTATCGAACCATTGAAGAGGATATGCATGCCAAATCGGGCAGATGGTTACCGATGCCTTCCTGTCATAGTTAACTATCGTATAATCTGTGTAGCTGAGTTTTTTAAACAATCACGAATGGGGTTCATGTATAAGGTACACAGGTCAATTCGTGTCTTATTAATCAAAACTTTTTGAAGCAGTGATGGCTCAGTGGCATTGGCTTTGGACAGCCGCGCAATAGGTCCATAGTTCGAATAAATCATTATTCACATAGTAATCAGATTATATCTATATGAATAATTTATTTTTAAAATATATTATGACTTCAGAGTTATTTTATAGGTACAAATAGTAGTAAATATTTTTTTTATATTTTTATTCATCTCTTTTTAGTGATGCCTACTGCTTACAAGACTATTAACTGGCCTAAATACTGTTCACCACAAGACCTGCAATTACCATTTAATCGCTCAGGTATGCAAATACATTTTTCAGTTATATATAAGTGACTATAACTTAAAAATTACTCAACCGAGTTTGATGAAATTTAACGGAACTAATTTAGAGGTATAGGTACTCTACACATCAAAAAAACAATTATCAAAGAATAAGCATTGCAATTCAACGGGTCAATGCTGCCAGCATGATGGGCACGCTGCCAACTGGTATGAGTCTGCAAGGACTTATAGGGATCTAAAAGCTTTTATTGTAGTAGCTGTAATGTTGTATATAGACCGTCGTATTTTGTTAAAAAAGGCATACCACCGGAAAAAAAAATCATCAAATTCAAATCATAATTGACAAATACAACAAAAAAACATACAACTCCTTTCTACTTACTTACCTTTTTTCATACATTAAACGCATCTTCAAAAAACTTCGATAGTACCAACTTATTCTACTCATGTACGCGAAAACAAGCTAAAGTCCAGTGGAACATGGCCACAAATCGTAACGTACGTAACAAATTGTTATTAAATTAACCACTATCCTTGCCATGCTACTTGTAATACCATAGTGTGGGCGTCATGAACTGTCGTGGATAGATGACCACATTCTAAGACTGCCTACACAACCTAAAATTAACCATACCACCAACAAGATAGAGTATAATATTCCTTGTTATACTGCGTAGTAGAAAATTTCTTGCAAATCCGATTGGAGACATTTCACGCAGTAACTGTCACTTAACCTGTGACATTACACTTGTTAATTATCTTGACAATTAATTTTACGATGTTGGTACATGAATTAAGATGTCATGTGTCGATTGAAGAGCTAATAACTCGTGTAATTTGGTTGTTAATGATTTAGTCTGGATATTTTTTCGAACCTTACCACACAGTGCCTCTTTGAAACAAATCACTATTGACTTACCTACATCATAGACTGATAATTTTGGAGTCCAAATTTAATTATTGCGTCCGATCAATACCTCATCCAACCTAGGCATAGAGGTATAATTTAGTAAATTTTATTTAAAAAAAATGGAACCGACTTCAACACTCAAATGTGTGAAATAACTTGTTGAAGTCGGAACCATGATGGTTCAAAAGTACCAGTAACATGTATAAATTAATTTCAGTTAGTCTCATTTATAATTGAAAAATATATTTTTACTCTAAGAAATTATTTTAATAAAATTGAGATAAGATTCCTACAATGTATAATATTTTTTTAAGCCAGCAATCTTTATTAAAAAACTAGCTGTACCTGCGTCTTCGTTCGCGATTGCTGCAGACTGCTGCAGACTAATTATTCACATTTGAGGACTGTTTATCTCATATTAAGCAACGCTGTGGTCTGCGGTGACGCACTTTTAGTAAAGCATAGCTCAGAAAGGAGCTTTTTCACTTTGGATTTGAAAACTCCCGGGTTGTATTTTCCAGAAGACAGTAGTTAAGTAACTCAGAGAGTTCCTTCGCGGTTCGCACAATAAATGTTGAAGTACAGTACTTTGTGCGTTTCTTTGGAATTTCGATTTAAAACGGCGTCTTTTTGCTGATATTCTCCTTGTTTGGCGGTAGAACGAACATATATTAGAATGTGCACTTCCATTGCACAGTCTCCAAAATGTATATCCGGCAAAAGATAGAGAGTTAAAAAAGGCTTATGTTTAACTTACCACCAGATATAGTAACATATAACAGACAAATAAATACAAATACTACAAACTATATGCAACACTATAGCTACGACAATCAGCTGCCGTTCAGGAATTCACAAAACCCTCCACAAAACATCCCGACCCCCCGCAGACTAAACGGACCAGAGCCGACAAGGGGCAAGTTAACCCGCCAAACCTCATCCAAGTAACGAAGCCAACAGACCACGCATTCAACGCATTCATCGAATTCCTAACGATAGAGAAAGCAACGAGAGATGTCAACCTGACCACTTGCAAGAACATCATGCAAGCCTATCTCTGGGAAAACGAGGGGTTGTTGAATATGAGACTCACGGAAGCGGAAGCAGCCATATACGATAACGAGAGATCCCGAGTCATCAAGGGAAGTATGACGGGTCGTTATATGGCTGCATTCAGCTCCACAGAGGGCTTCGTTACTCTGAATGAGGATGAGACAGAACGGACTGGTAAACTTACATTTTTCACACCACCAGACAATCCCCTTGTGGTCACAGCCCGGTGCACGAAGATAATGCTGCAGGAGAAAATCATCGAGATGGCTAAAACCATCTCGGAAGACTTCAACCCAGCGGCAGCATGGGACCACTGGACAATGCCACGGATTACTTGGATTAACGGAGTTCCCGGTTGCGGCAAAACAACTTGGATAGTTAAAAACTTCGATGCTGACAGAGACATCATAGTCACTACCACAACCGAAGCAGCCAAAGATCTGAGAGACAAGGTAGCGCACCGCATAGGCGATGGAGTTAAATCCAAAGTGCGCACCTTGGCCTCCGTATTGGCCAATGGGTTCATGGAGCGTAGAGAAAAACGTCTTCTCATGGACGAAGCTCACATGAACCACTTCGGGGCCATCATAATGGCTGCGCGGTTACTGGAGGCTGAGGATGTTGTCATCATCGGAGACGTAAACCAGCTGCCTTATATTGAGAGAGAGAACCTTTTCAATGTAAGGTACAGCAATCCAAACGTCCTGGCGACCATCGGCCAAGAGTTGCTCTGCACGCACCGAAATCCGATGGATGTGGCATATGTCCTGCGTGAGGTGTACCCGGGCTTCTACTCATCAAGATCTCGTGTTTACTCCCTGAAACTCCAACGATACACAGGTGCAAAAATACCAAAAGACCTCCCAAACACCCTATATCTGACGCTGACTCAGGAGGAGAAATCCACCTTGGTATGCAGAGGGTATGGGTGTGGCCAGGGGTCTCGCATTCTGACCGTGCACGAGTCACAGGGACTGACATACGAGATCGTAATTATCATCCAAATGAGAGAAAAAGTGACCAGGCTCAGGGACAGCGTCCCGCATGCGGTTGTGGCACTGTCGCGTCATAAAGAGAGCTGCACATACTACACCGACGACAGCTCTGACACCATCGGCGAATTTGTGCGGCGGGCAGAAAAAGCGACGAAAGAGGAAATAACCAACCACAACCTCAAAATGGCATTGAAGGACCGCAACGAAAACGTCGTGGAGGAAATCCTTAACAGACAACGGACCCCGGGGTCAGTGGCGGGTCCATCAGGGACCTAACACAATGAAATGACAAAACAGCACACAAATATAAATGTATTTAATTGTAGCACCAACTTTCATTGTAGTGTCATATTTATATAGGATTAACATAGTAAGTTAAAAGTAAGATTGTAACAAATAATAAACGGCATGATATATATATATATGTATATATATATATATATATGTATATATATATATATGTATATATATATATATATGTATATATATATATGTATATATATATCCTTTATGGATATATATATATCCATAAAGGAAATTTAATTGTAGTAGTAAGTTAAAATTAAGTTTATAACAAATAAAATACGGCGGAAAAAAAAAAAAAAAATAATATATGGACTCACTTTAGTTTTTAAGGCAATATACTTTAACAACGCATAACATCATAGTTGTAAGTCATAATGTGATACATGGAGTATGATATAAGTAATGAACTGTAATCGGAAAAAAAAAATATAGTCTAAAAAGAGTACGGACCATGAGTCTGTAGGGCATTGTATTACTGAGAAAAAAAAAAAAAAAAAAAAAAAACACTATAGCTACTACAATAAAAGCAACCTACAAGTCATTGCCAACTCACAAGCAGTCGAAACGCTCCAGTTTATGCCAAAGTATATAATATTATATATGTACCCCAGAATTAAAATACTATTGTGAATAAATATAAGTAGCACTTTATTATTTGATATTAGGTAGGCATAGCTCATTATTATCATCGCCGCGATCGCACGTAGCAAACAATGAATTTACTGAGGTAATAAAATCTATAATTTCTCGCTCCCGGTACAGCAAGGTTGTAAATTAATATTCCACGCTTTTGTTGTTTTGTTTTATGAAGTCGAGGTGTCTAGGGACGAGTTTTAAGATCTTCGGCACAAAATAAATATTTTACAGAGAAAGGAAGCGGGGCTTCGGTCGGATCTGTACATTTATTTGTTTTGAATTATAAAGTAGGTAAAGAAAATAATAGGTTTTGCTATTATTTTGTTTGAAATAACACTATGAAAATGCTACAATCCATAAACGACTCCTATTTGGATCTTAGTAAAAATTAGTAGCCAGTGCAGTTTGTCACTTATTAAAAGTTTTTTGTGCTATTGTGACGGAGCAAGCTCGAGGCCCACCTGATGTTAAGAGGACTCTGCCTAACAGATGCATTTCATCACAAGTCACGAATTGCAGTACGCCCGTCACCTTGAGACATAGTTGTTAAGTCTCATGTGCCTGTAATTTCACTGGCTCTCAAGGACTGCTCCCGGAACACACCGTTAAGTACTCGGCGACAGATTTTCTATTTGAGGGTGGTAGGCAAGGGAAGGGCAATCACAAAAAGCCCTTTAATGGGCCTTGAAGCTCAAGCGGTGGGGATCTAACCAGGGATCTGGCTGGCAGAGGTTCATGGTTCTACCGACACAATCTAAAAAAAATTTTTTAGTGTTTGAGATTGAATTGAATTGTCCCTGTAATAAAAATGTTCTAAAATTTACAATCTTGAAGGAAATTGTTATGTATTGTCATTCCCACCAAAGGTGGAATTAATATAAACATACTCTTAAATAACACACAGCTCAGAGTAATAATACTTTTAGCTGTATTTAAAATATCAAATAAAATTTATAAATAGATGTGGGCTGGGTAACTTACGATCTACGTCTCAAAACGTTTTCAAATGTAGTCAGCAGGTAAATATAAAATTATTATATTAAAAATTATTGTAAAAAATACGAAATGCATCGTTGTCTTCAAGAAGTGAGCGATATTTTAGATACCTAACTGTGTTCCGAACTAAGTCTTAACTAAGTCCCTGTAGTACCGTTGTAAAAGTTCTTAAAAAGATCTCAAAGATGGAGTTACTTCCAACTTGTTTATAGGACTCGAGATAGAATATGAAAGTGGAAATGAATAATGAAACCATTTCAAAATTATGAATTATTTTAGTACCGACCAAGCTTCATCGGTGTTTCTACTATAAGCGTTGCTTATATTTAAATATAACGTAAATTATTAGTGCAGTAATTATTACTATGAACAGTACGAAATGCAATGGTTAAATGTATACTTCCAATATCAAAATGAATAAAGTTAGGTAGGTAATCTATTAGAATATATATAAGAGATGGTAGGTATAACTAGGTACAGACTCTATCTATAGGTACCTATACATATAGAATATTATTTAGAAGATCTTGCCTATAAGTTTCGTTGCTAGTTTATCCAAACCATATTCACTGAGTTCACTAATTGGATGGGTGACTGATAGTAGATTTTACTACTAAGAGCTATATTGTTTTTTTTTTAATGTAATTTAGACGGAACAAGCCCGATGTTAAGTGGACTAACCTCTGCCTATAACAGATGCATTTCTATATTACGAATTGTACTGTGACACTGAGACGTACAGTTGTAAGGTGTCTGTAATTTGGGGGGCACGTAAATTAGCTCCGGTTGTGATCTTATGATGGCAGTCATAAGACTATGTCGAGAACCTTTGACTTTAGACTTGTGGCCTGTACTCTAAACTCCGACACCCATAACTCTATGTGGTCTATATAGGGCGTTTTGCGAATGTTCACCTATCAGTTTTAAGAAAGAAGGCGGCGCGGCGTGATCTTTGCCGTACCAATGTATTTACCAATTAGCTTCCTGAAGATTGCCTCAGGACCTTACCTTCCTGAAGATTACCTTATTTGTGTATATTAAATCTAGTTTTGCTGTAGACACGCCCATTTCATTTCATTGTTTCAGCAACTACTTATTAAGATAATATGAAACTCGCTAAATGTGCCTCGTTTCACAGCCTGACCAGAGTCGACTAGAGTCCAGATAAATTAAAAAAGTTTTAACAAAAATAAAGTGATATAACCATCTAGACATAAATACCTCCTTTTTTAATTATAATGCCAAAAAAATATTGAATCTGTTCAGTTTTGGAGAAGAAAATAGGGACATACACACGAAACGTCAATCTCATGAATTGTCTCCCTATTCCTCTCCTCGCATGTATCGTTCCTCTTTAGTGGAAAATCCGTCGCCAAGCAACTAAGAGTGGTTCCGGCAGCTGTTCTTGTAACCCATTTCCAATTCTACATTAAATGCATGTTAACTAACTTCGACCACATCAGCACCTACTATCACCTGAGATTATGATCTAAAGCTTATTATCAATGAAATAAACGGATACAGTTATACATATATTTAAAGCTTTCCTTTTCTTTATAAAAAAATAATGTGATAATTTTATCCTTATAAATTGTAAGTTCATAATAAGATACATGATTAATGAAACATTATAAGTTATAATGTTCATTGTTTCATAATGAATGGAACATTATAAGTTATAATGTTTCATTAATTATGTATCTACACAGTTTCTTTGTTTCTATGAATATTAATTTACGTAGGTTAAAGCGGATGCTAACGACTACGGCTGGAAACCCAAAGTTGATAATTTTTATGATTATGGTGGTAGATCGTCTAATTTTTGTATTTATCACGTAATACGAGAGATTCTGAAAGTAATTATTACAGTATCTAAATATATTTATATAGAATATAACCCATTCAAAAAAAAACATTTAGTTACTCGTAAATAAAAATTTAAATCGTGTTAACGGTTTAGGGCTACTTTATAGAATTACGTTCCTTTTCAAGATAATACAAGCATTATTATTTTAAACTCGTTAATACCATAATCATGTAGATTGGTTAAAAAATTCCAAGCGAGATAACACTGTCAAAATTTTAAAATTACTCTCCAAAGGCATGAGTTTCACCTTAAAAATTTGGGCTTTATACGTAATGTCTTCAACTTCTAAATAAATACGTTTCAAAAACGTTAACTTCATGTGAATAATGTTTACAATATCGAAACAGGTTACCAACGATCTACCGACTCGTTCCTACTGTGTTCTGGATCATAAACTTTTTTAGGTTCCTTCCAGTCGTCGCATCTCAATGGATCACGATTTACGGCAGACACCGTGGCTACAAAAGGAGTATACCTGACTTTTTTTGAGAGCTGGCCATTCATACATCTTTCCATTTCACAAAAAGTTTCTAGTCATGATTTTATTGCGAAAGGATTTATTTTATCCCTTGAATTGTGTGGGTTTCATATTTACGAAATGGTATGCTCATTTTTTGTTTAAGTTTGCTTAGGACGACGTCGGTTTTAAACGATTAGGGTAAGTTGCGGTTAGGAATGGCAACATTTGCTTATATTTTAAGACTTGCAATACATAAAGGTTTTTTTTAGTTTTAAATTAGATTCGCAGGGATCGAAAATTTACCATATTTTACAAATAAAAATTGTATAGAGATATGGTTAAGTACGGTATGGTCTGGAAAAAAATTATAGATAAGTTTGGGCTTGGGTTTGATGTGATCATTGTGTAAAAAATGGTTAAAGGTTGTTAGCTAGATTTGGTTGGAAGTAATAAGGCGTATGTACTCTACCGACCTTGTTTCAGATCATAATATTATTATCTCATGACGCCAGCAAGTGTTGCTTCTTCTACATATGCTTATTTGCTTTATAAATTGTACTGTGAGGTTTTTTACTACAAACAATGTCACCAAATAGCTTGTAAAGCCTGAGGTGATAATGAAGTTTTAATTCTATTTAATAAGGTCACTATATTCAGTATGCATTAAACGGTAAAAGAACTCAATTTAGTTCACTCATCACTTCTTGTACCTATTTGGGTCCTACATAAAGTTACATTAAAAATAATATATTTAAGCAAAATTGATCCTCTGAAAAGAACATTTCATGCGATGCACATAATATGTCTAAGTAAGCATACCCTTAAATGTTGTAATAAAATAAGAAATAAAAAAGTTTTCCAGTAAAAATATAAAATATAAAAATAGATTTTGAGTCTAAATAGCATTATTCACTAATAGGTCAGTCAATATAGCCAAAAATCGCAAACACGCATATATCTACGATTATTATAAGTGTTGTTAGGACGAGTGAAGAGTAGAAGAGTTTTTTCCTAAGTTTGCAACACCGAAATCCCTGTGCTACAGTCCCACCAACTTATCTGTTCAGGCGGCAGAAAAAAGAACTACAACATTCCTTCAAACTGTGACAGTTTGTAGTTGGTTTCCTTGACCAGCAGCGCCCTCGCGAACTGCACAGTTAAGTTGGTGGTACTATACTCTCGTGGTGCACGAAAAACTGCGATATATTGGCATTTGTTTATCTATTTTGAATATAAATACTACTATGGAAGCGTTTTTCTGGTATTACCACTTTTGCAATACCACAGAATATAAAAAGAACGTAATACTTACAAAATTTGCGTCAACAGGAGGTCAAATGAAACTCTAATAAGGGCAATTTTACATTAACAGTGAACTTAATTATCTTATACCCCTTTCATTTTTTTTTTTTTTTTTTTTTTTTTTTTTATTCAGAACTGGTAGCACTTGACCACTATCTCACCTGATGGTAAGTGAAGATGCGATCAATGATGGAGCGCGCTTACCCAGAAGGTATCTATTCACTCGCGTTTTGAAGACCCCCATGTTGTACTTAACCGGAAACACAGACTCAGGCAGGGTGTTCCATTCCCTGGCGGTTCGTATGATGAACGAAGACGCAAATCGCTTCGTTCGGGCAAATGGAACATCAACCATATAGCGGTGGCGCTTCTGAGTGTCCCTGGATGTCCGGTTATAGAATGGGGATGGCGGAATCAAATCATGCAGTTCCGTGGCACACTCCCCGAAATGCATCCGATAAAAAACCGATAAACAAGCGACTTTGCGGCGATGCTCGAGACTTTGGAGTCTCTTGCTTATAAGTTGGTCGTCGTTAATGAGTCTCTTGGCTCTCCTCTCAATAGCTTCCAGTGTCTCCAGCTGGTATTTGGCAGAACCATCCCAAAGGTGAGAACAGTACTCCATACACGTCCGGACTTGAGCTTGATAAAGATTAAGCATCTGTCCCGGTGTGAAATAATGTCTCACCTTGGCCAATACACCAAGCTTTTTTGAGGCTATCTGGGCTTTAGACTCAATATAGGAGCCGAAGTTGAGAGTCGGAGTTAAAGAGATGCCAAGAAGCTCGAGATGGTTACTTATCGGCACGGATACATCCCTGAAAGTAGGAGCCAGGTGAAAAGGGCTCCGTTTGGCGGAGAAAAGACATGCCTGGGTTTTAGCAGCATTGAACTTGACCAGATTGGCATCGCCCCAATCGGAGACTGCCTTCAGAGAAAAGTTCATGCGCTGAACCATCGCTTCCCTATGAGACTGGATTTGTAATGCACTGGTTCGTGCGTTAGATGTATAACTCTCCACAACGGTGCTGTCGTCTGCGTACCCAAAAGTACCGGGTTTAAGCAGATCATTAATATGCAGCAGAAACAGCGTTGCAGAGAGTACTGATCCTTGAGGGACTCCGGCGTTTATAGCCAATTGGTCGGAAGAACAGCCATCGATGACCACTCGAATTGACCGATCCCTCAAGAAATCTGAAATCCAAACACACAAACCAGTGGGAAGGCCGTATGAAGGAAGCTTGCTTATAAGGCTATCGTGCCAAACCCTGTCGAAAGCCTTCGAGATGTCAAGAGAGACAGCAAGCGCCTCTCCGTGGTTCTCGATGGCCTCGCTCAAGATGTGAGTGGCATACACTAGAAGATCCCCAGTAGACCGGTTTTGGCGGAACCCGTATTGGCGGTCACTGAGGAGATCATTCACTTCTAGGTATGCCAGGAGCCTGTGGTTCAGTACACGTTCCATCGTCTTACAAAGTATGGAAGTGACTGAAATAGGCCTGTAATTGGCAGGGTCTGCGCGACTACCCTTTTTGGGCACGGGCTGCACGTTTGCAAGCTTCCAAGACTTAGGCACTTGACCAGTCGTCATAGACAAGCGAAAGAGGTGAGTCAATATTGGAGTCAACTCAGGCGCACACATCCTCAAGACTACAGCCGGTATACCGTCTGGACCACTAGCTTTGTTCACGTCCAGATCGCGCAACGCTTTGCGTACTTCAGACTGTCGAATGCGGATTTCTGACATTAACGTCCCGCAATTTGGCAGACTAGAGGGTACAGCATTGCCAGCATCTAAACGTGAAGACTCTGCAAACAGAGAAGCAAATAAATTTGCTTTCTCTTCAGCAGTGTGCGCTAGTGAGCCGTCAGGTTTCAGCAATGGAGGCAGTGAGGGACGGCAAAAGTTCTCTTCGATCGACTTTGCCAGGGACCAGAACGCTTTGCTACCCGAGGGGTAAGAAGCAAGTTTGTTCCCTGTTCGGCGTATATGGTCGAAGCGAGCCTTCTTAAGAGCCTTTTTGCAGGATTTGGCGGCTAGGTTAAACGCTTTCTTCTTTTCACGTACATCTCTAGATTTGCGGGTTCGAGCATCAGCCCAGGCTAAGTAGGCCTCATGTTTTGACGCTTCTGCGTCTCCACATGTGGCATTAAACCATGGGCGAGCTTTGCTGGACAGTGGGACGTCAGAAAATGGTATGAAGTATTCCATACCCTGACGTAACACTTCTGTCACAGCATCCGCGCAAGCTGAGGGATCGCTCGAAGAAAAGCAAGCCTGCCTCCAAGGATAAGACGCGAAGAAACTACGCATCTCATCCCAATCTGCTGACCTGTATCGCCACATCCGCCGTGTGCCTTTTGGGCTGGGATCGGGCGGGGAGTAGACTGATACAGACTTCACCAGACAATGGTCGGAGCTACCCAAGGGTGATGAAACCGACACCGAGTAGCGGTCTGGATCTGTTGTCAGCAGAAGGTCCAAGCAATTGGCCGTGTGGCCATCAACATCCGGTATCCTTGTAGCTCCTTGGACCAGCTGAGTGAGGTTGAGCGTCAAAGCAAGCTTGCGCATCTCTCGACCAGCGTGGTCTGTGTTCTGGTATGGGTATAGCCAGTCTTGATGGTGGGCGTTGAAATCCCCCAGAAGCACTAATTGAGCAGAAGGATACCTTTGTTGCGCCACATCTGCCGCCTCACTAAGGTAGTTTGCGAGCCTGGTTGTCTCCTCATCTCCGCTGTGCGACCGGTAGACACCAGCATAAAGAGTTTTCTCCATGCCATTGTCCACCAGAACCCACATGATAAAAAATTTGGGGTCTTCAAGGTTGCGGAGACGCCGATAGCAAATGTCATCGCGGGCATACATACAAACTCCCGCCTTGGCCTTGAAACTATGTTCTAGAACATAGCCAGGGTAGGCAAGGTATGTCGCGTCAGCTGGACATTTGATCTGCGTCTCCGTGAGGAACAGAATATGAGGTTTTGCGGTCTCTAGATGGTGGTGGACCGAGTCGATATTAGAGTGCAAGCCTCGAATGTTTGAGAGGTGCACTTGGAGAGAGAGGACGTGCTTCCGCTGTTGAACCTTAATTCTGTTTTTACCTCTTTTCATTATTGGGGGAGTGAAGATAGATAAAGGGAAACGGAAGTGGAAACGAGGCGCATACTACCAACCCGTGACACAAGTAAGGCCTTTCCACCTCGTGGGAACCAATCCTGGAGACCGCGGGGACGCCCGAGCCCCCCCAGAGGTGTCCATCGGGACCTCTCGTCTGGTCGCCAACCAGCACGATGGCGCACCTCCGGGATTTTTCGCGAGATGGCGGGGCAGCCTTTCGTGAGTGGCTGGCTCACTACTTGGGCCCCCAACTATCTGCGGTCGGCCAGCGGAGAACCGTGCCTCGGATCCCGCTGCTCTCCAAGATTGGCTGCCAGGTAAATTGACCTTCGATGCGTCACGACTAGCTATAATAATAAGCGCAACTGTTTCCGACCCATTCCCCATAGTGGCTTCACCAAACATCATGCCGTAACGCGACCGCTTGGCGGCATGGCTTTGTCTGGTGGGTGGTAACACGCCGCGGCCTAAGCCTACCACCTGAAAAAGTACTGCTCTTTTGGCGCCACCCAGGGGACACGTGTAGGACATCTAGGGCTAAATCCTACGGACGCGAGCAATATAGTCCCCCAAAATCAAAATCAATACCATTTCATTGTACTATAACATTATTTTTTTATATAGGCCTTATTACCGTGTGATAGCATAATTTTAAATTGGTTGTAGATTATAGAACTCATCCATAAATAAAATACGTGGAGAGTTTACCTGTGTTCGTAAATTTACTTTATCTTTGCCTTAAGTTCTAAGATGCTGTTATAGTACCACCAACTTAACTGTGCAGTTCGCGAGGGCGCTGCTGGTCAAGGAAATCAACTACAAACTGTCACAATTTGAAGGAATGTTGTATTTCTTTTTTCTGCCGCCTGAACAGATAAGTTGGTGGGACTGTAACCTCATTGGTAGCTCTAATTCAATATGGGTAATTTGGCGTGTTGCCATTATTCAAGCCTAGTTTAATCTGCAGTTAACTCGTAATAAAATAACCTCGGTACTTTACTGCTACTATAATGTACTGAGATAAAATTTAACTGTCTTGTTGTATTCAATTCAAATTAATGCTGCTCCTTGTGTGGTAGCTAGGCTAGGGCTTGGATTACATGGATTTAATATTCTTTGATTATCTTTTATGCTACTTGTTATTACTGTAATAATAATGTTGCAGAATCTGTTGTAAACTTACGCTCGTGTATTTTTTTGTGGAATTGTGCAACACGGATTCTTTTGGGAAGGAATTGAGAGTCGATGTCATGATCGATTTATTCTCTTAGTACTATAGTAGCATACATTTAAAACTCCGTGTTGTTCATTAAAAATTTTATTTTATTTATTTATTAATTATAACGGACATACCATTTACAATAATTAATCATAATCAAACATACATGGTCACAAAATATACATTAATAGTCATTCAGTAAATAGATTATAAACAATAATAAATTTTCAACATTTGTCAATTATCATTTGGTATTAAAATTATATAATTTACACACGGTTAATTTGCAATAGTAGACGCTACATACTCAGAACGTTCACAATAACTTAAAAATACAGTCAACAATTCCATCCATCCATCTACAAAGAAGTCACAATTAGGATTTTGACTAGGCTCTAGGCTAGACTTAGATTAGGAGGTGACTAGGCTCTGCAAACAGCACGTGATGTCGGCCTCTTGTATATTTATCGGGAACATGAAACCTACACAATTCCTGGACCAACTCTGGACAGTCAATAGTACCCCGAAGAATCTTAAGGGCAGTGACAATCTGATCGTTAAGGCGGCGTACCTGTAACGAGTGATACCCTAAACAACCCATAATAAAATTTGTAGGGTACATATAAGGATAGTATCCATACTGGCGCTTGTAAAGAAACCTCAGGTATGCTTTCTGGACCTTCTCCAGAGCTTTGTGGTATGTAAGTTCATATGGGTTCCAGATGCAGGCACTGGACTCCAGTTCCGTGACGGCCACGTGCAATACGTGCGTCTGTCTTCAAAGTCTAGGTCTGTATTACTTTCTAAAATAGGCCTTCGTACTATTCATACAAACGTAGTTTGTTCAAACTCGGGGAAATTTTGCATGCATGTGCTTGAGCCTAGTATCTCTCCTTCTACCTCATGGTAAAAATGTTGCACTTTTATTAAATATTTTATTTATCTGTTTTAAGGTAATGACGGATGAGACGGAAACGTCGCCCACTTGATGGTAAGCGTCACGCCTGTCAATTACAGTTGCAGAGTCGCGTTATCGTCCTGCTTGAAACTGCACTCTTCACTTGCTAGAATGCTCTGCCTTGAAGCAGTTGTTTAGTCGTGAAACTAAACAATTGCTTCAAGGCAGATTATCAGACACTGCGGTAGTACACTTCAAGGACTCTTGCTATAACGAAATCTACTACCTTATTAACTACCATACAACACAACATACCCAGACCCATTAACAACTTACTTCGATAAATGTACTAAACATCTTTCATAATATTTACTTTATACCCAAGTCGTCTGCCAAGCGTGGGGATTATAGCAACCACCTTAATGGGGAGGCCGTATTCAGCAGTAGACTATCCGGCTGATACAGTACAGTAGGGGAGGAGTGACATTCTAGTCGCCGGCACCCCACGGGACAGTACAATACAGTATACAATAATAAAAAATCCGGAAATAGTAACTTTTCATGTGTAATCCAGACCTAGACTTTGAAGACAGATGCACGTATTGCACGTGGCCGTCACGGAACTGGAGTCCATTGATGTTACAAATTGTATGAAATAAAAATAGGAGTTTGATTGCTATGACAGTAAAACTTTGATCTTACCAGTACACATATAAAACTTTATTTATTTATTCAATTATAACGTCCCTACGCCAATTATAGTAATGTTAATGTATTCGATACATAAATTAATATTAACACAACATTCGAAAACAATTTATTATCATTAAATTATCTGAAATAAAAATTAAGATACAATAACAATGTCCAACAAACTTAAGACATAGTATAAAAAACGTCACAATTTTTTTTTATTTTTTTTTATTTCACAAAATCCACAGCCCTTAATATAAATACAAAAAGTTCATACTTAGCTTACCATACAGCCAATAACGGATTTACATTTTATACAATAAAAATACAAAGACAAAGTGTAAAAAGTACGCTTAATTTACAATTAGGTGTTTCCTTTGTTAATATAAAATCAATAAAGTAATATAAAATAAATTGGTGACATATAATATACATAAATATATAAAATAACAACGCATTAATAAATTAAATATTATACCAATATAATAATTTAGTGTAGTGCATTTAAGTTACATGATTATCCTCCATAATTGTAATTATTTCTTTCTTAAATCTTTCTTTATTATCAAAAAATATATCACATGAGTTGAACTCCTCATTAAAAACCTTGTGTAATCTATTCACAATAGAATACTATGCATAATTTGTAGATGAGTGCGAGACAGCAAACAATTTGGTATGTCTTGTACGAGTCTTTGGTGTACAAAATGTCAAAATTCTACTAGTAAGTTCAGGACAGTCTATATGACCATTACATAGACCGTGAAGGAAGGCCATGTCCACGAGGGTGCGGCGATTTCCAAGACTAGTTAGGTTATGGTAGGCACATGATTGTTTATAATTTTCAGAATAATTGTTTTTTTTTTAAGTTTAAATGTTTAACAAACTTGTGTTGTATACGTTCCAAGTTTCCGATATATGTTATGTAATGCGGGTTTCAAACAGTACAACAATATTCCAAAATAGTCCTGACATATGAAAAATAGAGTAGTTTTATACAGGCAGCATCAGAAAAAGGTTTGGTAACGCGCAATATGAATCCAAGGCTTTTAAAAGCTTTATTTATAATTGTGTCAATATGTTCAGAGAAAGTTAGTTTCACGTCTAGTAGTAGCCCTAGGTCTCTAACTAACTCTGCCTTATAAATATTGATTTTATTAATTTGATAATTAAATTTAACAGGTTTTTTCTTTCTAGTAAAAGACACAAGGTGACACTTCGAAACACTTATACATATGTTATTCAGTTCATAGTACTCTCCAAGCCGATCAAGATCAGCTTGAAGATTCAGACAGTCAGAGTAATCTTTGATTTTAACAAATATTTTATAGTGTCGTCTGCATACATGAGGAACTTAGAATTATGAAAACATTTTTTTATATCATACAAATAGCATGCAGACATGAGTGGGCCAAGAATGGATTATCTTTTAAAAATACCCTTTTTACTACTTAGATAATATTTAAAATTACTTACATGTAGGATATGAAATTTATCTCAAAAATTATAACAATATAAAGCCAAAATAAAATTTACTATATACTTTACCAGAACAACAAACATTCCGACATAGTGTCCTAAAAATTGCCAGCAAAGACTCCACTATCCCGTTTATGATACATTTTGTATTGGTAAGGAACCCGCGCCTTACAAGGCCAACTTGCACTTGGTAATTTTTATTAGGGTGAGCAAAGCGACCCCTATCACTATCCTACAACTTGTACAATTTGTGGTCCCTTTTACTGAAAAACTATCACGCCTATAAATCTTTGCTTTAACATGGTAGTTTAACTTCATATCTAGATGTGTTTACCTGTCCAAAAAAAATATAATTTTAAAAATGAACATTAACATTTTTGTATACATTGGAAAGAATGTTATTGTACTACTAACGCCATCTGTTAGAAAATCAAAGAGTTAACATCGCTGCAACAGAACTAAACTCAACACTCAAATACATCGTAGTTAATCTACTTAATACTAGATGACACCACTAGAATCAGCTTGTAAAATGAACGCAAGCCCTCACAAAGCTCAGTTTTTTGCTAGTTATTTATTTCAGATAGGTCTTCGGTTATGCCACTTGTTGGTAAGTGATCAAAGTTGTTAGAATACAAATAGGTAGGTACGAATCGCGTCATCCAAGCAGTTACGTCAATGAGCTTATCGAAAGAGCTGAACCTATCCAGCAACCAAGCAGGGTCTTATCTAACCCGGGTTGGCTCTCAACGACATGCACCCTTAGACCCGAAGCAGGCCAACGGCTTAACAATTATGCACAGTCAGTTAACCTCAGGTCTCGATTGCAGTGGGGCCTCCACCAGAGCGGACGTGCCGTAGCAGGTCCAGGAAAGTGCAGACTACACGAAACCTAAATATACCCTAAAAATCTTTCTCGATCGTGCGCTCGTAGATTCATGACCTCCTGAGGATGCTTAGTGTAGAAGCGAAACGCATCGAAAATTCTTCCGGTTTGGCTACGTGGCGATTGTGACGTCAAGTCGGCTTAGCAGGAAAATTAGGCGGAATTGGCACTAGATATATTTTTAAGTGTTTTATTAAAATATTAAATTAATGTTTTCTTAAAATATTTGTTATTATTCCTAAAAAACTGTCTTCAGGTATGGTATTTCTCCTTAAATTTTATGAAACTAGAATAGTCTTCACAATAAAGGCCATTTACTTTCATTAAAAAATTGCTTTTAATATGTTTGCGCTATTAAATTTTATGATAAATTATTTACTTTGTTGTGGTTCTATGTAGTATAGACACAAGAAATAAGGAGGTAGATAAATTTAAAAAAATTACAAGATTTTGTTCAAATAGAAATAAAAAGAAAATTAATAGTGTGTAATGCAAATTTCAATTAAGTATTGTTACTTAATACTAATATATTTAAAAACAACAGAAGAATAATAAACTACACACTACACTTAATATTGACATTACAAATAATAAACGAGGTACATAAATATTATAATGAAAAGTCTATTTGAATAGAAAAGAAAATTGTAATTTAGTGCGTGATTATTAGCTTAGTGTCTTTTTAGTAGCACAAATTGCTACGTATAATACAACACAAGTTATGAAGCACAATAAATGTTTCAAAGCCCACATCTCTGCAGCATTTCATATCATCGACGTTAAATAAACTAGCGTTTCCAGAGCCCCGGGGTATGTCCGGCGTGTACACAAACAGACACACTGCATGTTTACTTATAACTAACAATGTTACGGCAGAGTCAGGGAAACATTCACGTCGGGAGTCGTTAAAGTTGTTTTACTCCCGTGGGTACGTGTACAGGGAGGTTTTTGACCTTTTGATTTGGGGATTTGTTTTCAGGTCGAGTGGGAAGGGCCTTTTACACTGTTGTCCCTATGAGACGCTTTATTTTTATTTTAGCCGTGTTTGCCCACCGTAGGAAAAGGTCTCTCTTCTCCCGTTCCAATCCTCGTGGATCTAAAGTTTTTCTGATCCAGTTACCATTTCTCCATTTCTTTCTGAACTTGCCACGTCATCGTCTAATGCCGCTTAGTCCAAACGTAGAATTTTATTTTTTATCTCAAATGAAGGTATACATTCAAAATGACTTTTTTTATATATAATAAACTTTTTATGCAATGAAATTCACTCACGCTATATAAATATTGCGTATTTCTTTACAAAATTACAAATATACGAGAGGAAAAATTTAAGTCATGTGCGGTATTCGAACCTGCGTCCATCCACCCCTTTAGCCGGGGTATGCTCTAACCAATTGATAACATGACAATGACGTCATAACTTAAATTTTTCCTATCGTATATTTGTAATTTTGTAATGTAATCCGCATAGCAGGCGTTATTGCAAACATGAAAATATTAAAATTGCGTAGATCTGTTTTTCTTCGCGTCGTACGCCCTCAGTCTGTCATTTTTCAAAGACCATTTCGTCATAAGAAATTAAGATAAACAGAGAGTTATTAGAGTTAAACCTAAGTCCGAATTCACAGAAGTCTGTTTCGTATAACGCTAACCTGAATACTTAGCAGGAAACAGAGATTAATGTAAACTTTATGCGCCTTTGTTCTACTCTGGTATGACGGCTGCTTGTTTGCGAAGCTGGGCCTGGGGTGTGTCTGCAAAAAGGATGTATTAGGCAACTGTAACTGTATTTCAGAGTTTAGTTATGTTAAGCTCTAGAATTAGCTTCTGACAACGTTTGTTTTATTTATTACACGACTGCACAAAAGCAGTGTACATTTTTAGAGTTCATGAATTCATGCATGTTCAGTACAGTACTGTAAAGAAAATGTAAGATTTTCTTTTCCACCATAACTTTAAAATGTGCGAACATATTTGGATGAAAAAACATTGAATTGATATTTTAGAAAAGCACTTAAAATATATAAAATTATATCCAGTGACAATTCTGCCTCATTTTCCTGTTAATCCGACGTGACGTCATAAACGCCACGTAGCCAAACCGGATTTTTTTGTCGGCGCATTCCGCTTTTACCCAACGTATCACCAGGAGGTATTAATTCTTCGAGCGCATGATCGAGAATAACTTTAACACTGGCTTTAATTCTATTTGCAGGGTAGTCGGGTTATTTAATTATTATTTTTAGAACTGATTACTTGGTTTTTGTTTCACCTGTTAGTAAGTGAAAATATGACGGCAAATTTTGTTAGCATCTCAAGAATTGAAATCTAACTTAATAGGAGGATAGTTTATATAGAAAATTTAATTTCTTCCGTGATCCCCTGCTGCAAATTTCAGCACCTGGAAGTGAACAAGCCTTACAGATTCAGGGTATTCTACAGTGAAGATTTAAGGCTTACCTTTTGCCATTTAGGTATTAATATACAAAGTTACATATCCTCGCATTATCGGGTTAGACGGGCTATTGGCTGACTTCTACACTCGCTCGAAGCCCGGTGGAGATGTAGAGCTTGACAGCAACATGAAGCGTCCTTGTCCATCCTAAAAAACAATATAGACAAGAAGTGTGTATCCACATTTGTAATTGAAACTAGTATACAAGGTTGTTTTTATAATTCAAACAATAAAATATTTATCACTATTGATAGTCCAGATTGAAAAAAGTTTTTTTTATAGGTGATAAGTAAGCCTTTGACTATAATCTCACCTGATGGTAAGTGATCATGTGGTCAAAGATATTAACAGGCTGGTTCTCAAGGACAGGTGCAGGAACACACCGTTAGGTGCTTGGCGACAGATTTTCTACTTGAGGGTGGTAGCTAGCCAGGCGGGCATTTGCAGAATGACCTACCACCATGCTATAACGAATGCCATCGTAAGACAACAACCGGGACCGGCTTAACGTGCCCTCCGAAGCACGGAAGCGCTCAGTAGTAATGTCTCTAACGGTCACTCATCTAACTCATGACCGCGGCGGACGTTGCTTAACTTTGCTGATCGGTTAAGAACATCTCAGCAAACTTTGCTACGAGCGCTTCAAAATATGCTACTTTTGTGCTCCAATTTTTTTTTTATATTTCTTCTATTTACTTTTAGCTTCTATTAACATTATTTTGTGTCAAAGTTAAAATAAATCCAAACAAAATGTAATCAAATGACATTGCATAACGCCGTCGACCTCTTGCAATTTAGTCGAATTACCATCGGATCAAAATTACAATCGAGCGAAAAAAGCGATTTGAGTCCGTCGCGATTGTTTCCCACAAAACAATGGGTTATTAGTGTTTTTGCTGATGGTATAATAATGCCGAATGATGGCCGGTCACTGCGCTAGCGGAGCGGAACCGGACCGATGGGAAAAGCACTTCTATTTACTTTAAAATTAAATATATAATTGATGTTGCCATAATAAATTATGATCACGATTATCTTTAGCACGCAGTGTTGCCCGTGTGGAAAACGGTTAGATATATCGCGCTTCTTCGTGAACTGCTCAGTAATTCTTGATAAAAAGTATCCTGTCCTTATCCAGGTCCTAAATAAATAGTTTATGTGGCAATAAACAGACACACTAACATACAGCTATTCATATATTTAATTAGATATGACATGAAGTGTGATGATTAAAAATAAATCCATATAAGTTTTTAGGGTTCCGTACTAGATAAAGGCACCATATATTACTCATCATCATCATCATTAACCGGAACGTCCACCCTTGAACAAGGTCTCCCCCATCGGGACTATTTGCCATAATCCCCACGCTTGGCAGGCGTCTTGGGGATCGCATCTCAAGGTGTCATTCCTTGTCAATATCTGTTAATATCTTAGCGAATATCATCACAAATACCTAAGAATAAAAAGTAAAACATTCGATTAGACCCGTTTTACGAATGGTTATTAATTTTTAAGTGCCTTGTAATGAGTTAGTACATTTAATGTACCCTATGCTTTAACAAATAAAGTGTAGGTAGGTACTTACATATCACACCAAACTTGCATTAATTTTGCGGCAGTACCTAATCTTTACCAATAAGTCAATTTGTCGCAAAAAGAAAATGATGGCTTAGCCAAGTTTAATATTTGACTAACATTTACTGATATTTAAATTAAGGCTTTCTTTTTTGCGCACCGTACAAATAACAAGTAAAGGCGCGGCCATAATCATGCCCGTGTCATTACATCCAACAAGAATTGCGTCTCGGAACAGCAATCTTCGGATTTTACACTCGGTGTGATACGTCTTTAGGTTCCTTCAAATAATTTCGAGACGGTTGTCATTATAATGACACCGCTTAAATAAAAATTGTTCTTTAAATTCGCGATTGAAGTTCGTGAGAGCAATTGCTTAGAAAATGTGGAACTTTTTTTTTTCTCATTAACTTTCTGAGTCGACAATTTAATCTGTCCTTTGTCAGTTAAATAAAATCTTCACACAATGAGTACATATATACATATCTAATTAAGGAGGAAACAAATCGCAATAAAATGTGGTATTTTTATAGAACAGCGATATTCGCTAGGCTTATACAAAACACTCGCTACCCGGCTATTGTTTTAAGCGCAATTTTCCACGAATATAAAACATTGTTTTTGTTTAAATCGCTTTACAACAATATAAGCACAGTTGGCAACGGATAGTTAAAATAGGGTCTATGAACAATTCTATTATAAAATAAAATAATATATATAAAAAACGGATATAATTTTATAACTTATTTGAAAAATTCAATAATTTCATGCCATATCCGCTTACAGGTTGACACCTGAATTGATATATTGTCTATTCATGTGCGAAAGTTGGGGATCTCAACTTGACCACCCTATTTTCGAATTTATGAAAATCGAAGTTATAATCTCATTTATTCATGTTTTTAAAATATCCATATTTCGTTTTACTTTTATTTACTGTTGCTCTAAAAATATTATATTTTCATAAATATTGCCCAATTTATGAGTACCTTTAGAAATACCAAAACAAAAGATTTACAGTATATAAGTAAATGTAAGCCCTTTATATAATATGAAAAATATTAAAATTAAACAGCAGTTCCTCAACTGTTGTTTAATTTTAATATTTTTCATTTATGAAAATATAATATTTCTTTGTGACTACAACCGTCAGGGGTAACTAACACAAAGAAGACATTAATTACAAATATTTTTTATTTCTTTTATTCAGATAAGAAACATTTTATTTTACGGCGTAACAATATATAATGAATAATCTACCGATAATCGTGTACCAAGACAAAGTAGCAATAAAATAAAATAATAAATTTATTTAAATTATTAAATAAAATAATAAATTTATTTAAATTATTTTATTTTATTGCTAATTTAAATATATCAGGAAACTAGAAGAAGATTGTGGTCCACACTGGCTTTAGGTAAAACATTTTCTATATTAAGCAATAGATTTAAGATAATCAGCGTTTTAGAAGTCCTGGGGGCCAACTCTCACCTCTTATAGTAATAATAATATAATCTTACTGCTTAATTTTATACCTACACGTCAATTAAGCAAGCTTACAAACAGTAGTAGAAGCGCTCTTCGTTTTAATGACGTCACAAGAAATTTATCACTCTTTTCGCGAACTCTGACGTACGAACTATTACTGTTCCAGCGACAAATCCGTCATCTTTATACATCTTAAAAAAGTTACTTTCTAGCAGCGGATTTAAACTTGATTTTGGGTATTTTACGATAAAAATGGGTTTAATTAATGTGTAAATTACGTTCAATGTTTTTATTTCTATTATTCTTTAAAATAAATGCAGCAAAATTATTTGATGAGTAAAACTATAAAATGTACAGACAGCTGTTGAGCAGCATACAATAAAATGTCGTAAAATTATGGTAGATATGTTCCATTCCATAACATCGTAGTTCGAAACAGTGCGAGCGAGATAACGGTATATTATACACATCTTGTATCTCGCTTGCATATCCGTGATATATATTTCATTCGTTCTTTAGGAAGGATCAAACTAATATTGTTTTATGCGGTTGTGGGTCGGTGATAGTTTGTGTCTACGAATGATTATTTTAACCATGAAATAAAACGCTCCTTTATTATAATGGTTTCGTAAAAGGTAGGAGTTGGCGCCCTGGGCATCCAAGAACGTACTCTAAGTTACACAGGATTTCAGAAATCTCAGGCGTTTACCATGTGTTACGTGTTTTCTAAGAAGCACTAAATTTCTTTCGCCTTCAGATTATCTCTCTCTTATATTATAACCTGTACATAAGACCGGCTCGTTTCCACTCACCCAATTATTGTAACATTGAAGGTCTTCTTGCTATCCTGCTCATTTAGCGACACAAACATACTTCTCATCCGCTGAATGACAATTTCATCGACGTTATTATAAAACAATTAAGTTTCGTCGTCCGACATAGCTGCTCGTTACAATATGTGGCCGGCAATTATAAAGCAATTCGTCTTCCGCAGATCGCCGCGCCGCCCCGAGTCGCTTCGAAACAGGCCGTATATGCGCTCGACATAAAATATCGTAATAAATGATAGAACATTGTTTTAGCGTATATATACGAATATCATAAAATGAATTATAAAACAAATACTGATAGTTTATTTTAATAGTTTTATTTACGCAATAACGCATGCCATGCGGATTACGTTCCGAAGAGCATGCGTTTGCATTTACATCCCGCACGCACATAACTATAATTTTTCCTCTCGTAAATGTGTAATGTTGGACTGACCTCTATGTGATGATGAATGATTTCATTTGATATTCAAAATATGAACTGGCTCTAACTGGTGTTGCAGATAATGGGGACAAACTTCAAAATAAAACATTAATTCGGTTTCGATTACGCTTGTTGTGATGAAACCGAAAAAAACTTACGAAGTTAATCTTCCTTTAATTACGGTCTCACTTACTTGCCTAGAAGTTCGGAGATTGGTATAAACTGTATGTCATGTCGCCTGAAGCCATTGATTTGATTATCTCAATGAAGTAAACTAAAAATCTCTGACAATAATTAAATTGTGATTGTATAAAAAATCAAGAACCAAAATTTTGGTGACTAAACAAAAAGCAGTGCGGTGCTCAAAACCCTCACTCGACCAAGCATAGTTGTGTGGCGCCTTGCCTTAAGCATAAATCCAAGGATAAATGAACCGTTCAGCTAAGAACTGTCAGGCGGCGTCACAGTCGCAAATGCCGCTATGGTCATGATTACTTATTATATGAATTTATTTTTATTCCTGATAGGTAAGTCTTTGACCACAATATCACCTGATGGTAAGTGATGATGTGGTCGAAGATGATGTTCAGGCTAACCTAGAATTACATGTGTATAACTTATACTAAATAAACACCTACAAATACCTATAGGATTATAATTTTTAATCCACGGATGTGACGTAGCTACTGGTGGATTTAATTTAGCTAACATTGTTTTGTGAGTTTAGTGACAGAGTTTTGACTTCAGGTTCGTATAGTCAGGTGAGGATTTGCAAAATAACGTACCGCCATGCGGTAAAGCTTTTAGTACGCATATAATCATGTGCGGGATTCGAAACCGCGCTATCCACCCCAATACCCGTGATATGTTCTTACCGCTAAGCCAACATTACATATGACTTATAACCATAAGTAATTTCTCCTCTCGTTGTAAATTTGTAACTACTTGTATGTAGATTATAAAACCTACAGAAAAATAGAAACGTCTATATTTTCTATTGGTAAAACTCCATGGTAAAACCTCACACGTATCGCTCTTTGCTTAACATAAATAGATACTACAAAAGCGAAGTTGACGTTTATTTATGTCATGTCACTGCAAATGTCAGTTTCGTGCGACACACGCTGGGGTGAAGTAGGGTTAAGATTAATGTCAATTTTATTATAATCAGCGTTTTGTGGGTGCACTTGACAACTCACTCAGGAGTCCCTCTTTATTCACTTAATTATCTGCAAATATACGGACTATTGCAACCGCGATTTTTACATCTAAACTAATATTATAAATACGAGGAGGAGGAAGAGGAAAGATTTATATATTTGTATGTAACGAATAACATTAAAAACTACTGGACCGATTTGAAAAATTCTTTCACCGTTGGAATCCTACATTATCCCTGATGAACATAAGCTCTAGAATATTTTCAAAAAGTCAGGAATCCTTACGAAAACTTCTATAATGTAACCCAACGCGTGAAAAAATACCAAAAAAAATCGTTATATCGCGTACGCTGCGGAATTTATTGACAATGGAGCAAAGTGATGTACCTACAACAATTTTATAGGGGACATCAATATCTACAAATAGGCGGCAACACCATATGTCTAACTGGCACTTACATTTATGTCACAACAACTACTTTATATGTGTTTATTTTTTTTAGTAAAATAACCGTGCCAAACCGCGGGCCGCTAGTAAGAAATAAAATGGCCTGTTATATAATAATAATAGGTATTTATAATGTTTTGTTCATTCACAACATTAATTTTGTGTCTGTTTTTGGTTGTATAGAAAAAAGTTTTTATTATGAACGCATCGTGAAAGTAAAACTGTCATAGAATAGTAGTAGTATACAACAATTACTACCAATTTTATGATTTCTTTTATGTTCAGATGACACATGAAAATTGAGAAATACAGTATCGATAAACATTTACGATTATGTCACGATAAATATTAACAACACACTTACTTAATAATATCAATGCAAGTCTGAAACCACCAAAATATAGTGCTATAGACATAAAATGGTATAAACTAAACATTTTATGAATAGAATAAAATATGATCTGGTATGAACACATAGTTTTGTTGATGTAGTAGATTACGTAGATACTCTTTAGTAATCTGTGGCAGATGTTTTAGAATAATTAGGTTACGTCTACGTTAAGATGCCCCGCCCGCCAGTTGCTTGTCCTATCTTCTGACAGCAAAACTGTAGACGCCAAGAAGGCAAGACAATCTACATAATTATACGCTAAGTTAAGAGGAAAAGAGTTGCCAAATTAGTATTTTCAACCTTATATAAAAAAAAGCTTACGGAAATAAGTATACATATTTTTGAAGCTGTGATGGCTCAGTGGCATTGGCTATGGACTGCCGCGGAGCAGGTCCATGGTTCGAATCCCGCCGCGGGCTTGAGCTTCACCACATGGTGGAAGGGCATTTTGCGAATGCCCGCCTGGCTAGCGACCACCCTCAAGTAGAAAATCTGTCGCCAAACACCTAACGGTGTGTTTCGGCAGCTGTACTTGAGAGCCAGTAATTCTAGGTTAAGTCTATTAACACCCTCGTTTACATCATCACTTACCATCAGGTGTGGTGAAAGGCTTACCTATCCGCAATGAAAATATATATGCTATCAGCATTATAAAAATAATAAGTGTAAGAATAATTCATCGTGATTAATTGCGATTATCCTAATTGTTTTGGCTACATTACAAAGTTATTTCTAACGCCTATTTTGTCTATATGGACTTACGACATCGTGAAAATCGCAGGTAGCCAATTTACAAGCTTACAAGGTTACAAGCGGCTAATTCCGTTGCCGTTCTTTGTGCGCTCTATGGGGGAGGCTTTTGTTTAACAGTGGACGTCTTCCGGTTGATGGTGATGATGATGATGATTTTGTCTGTATAGCTCGCAATATTATGATAGCAATAAATGCTTTAAAATCGATTCTTACGCTAAAAGAAAGAAAATTTTAAAATGTAAAGCTGAGTTTCCTATCACGCGAATAGCCACCTGCTTGCGGATCTTGATCCCATGCGGGCTGCCGGCATCATATAATTTCATAGGTACTTGTTTTCCTATAACTTGGACAGTACGCGCACGGAATGTGGATTGTCGACTCGCACAACACTGCAGCGAGAAACGAAATGTTTGTCCTGCGTGCGGCCAGGAGCGTGCTATCATCCGCATGCGGACTGGATCCGTGCGCGGGCGAAAATACTCATCACAGTAAAAGAGCCCTAAAGGCTGCCTTGATTTCTTTTATTAATGTTTTGTGTGATTCTCGCGCATTTTGAACGAACATATTACCGCAGTTGCCACGTCGGGGTGCGCGCTGAAATGATCCTTATTTCAACGAGAGTCTATTAGATTTGCGTGATTATTTGGTGATAGCGAGCTTCTAATTTAGCGGGATATTGAATCCGATACTTAACATTATGATAATATACAAAGATACGTAGGTACTCTTCGTTCGAATCTTCAATTTACTAGAGTATAAGAAAACTGCCACCATTTATTTATATTCCTATTCCTATTTACAATTGCCGCGAACTTTATTGTGTCCTGAAATGGGAAAATCGTGTTAAGCATTTCTGTCTCAATTTTTCTTCTGCGTCGTGTTCGCTTTACAAACGGCAGAAACGTCTTCAACGACGAGACTCTATCTGCTATGGCCACTACAGAAGACCACTTAATAAAAATAAATAGATTGAGAGGTTACAATTTTTTTATTTAGCTCTAATTATAATGTTTTCGTTCAGAACAATTCTGTTCATGATTGTGCACAAAAATTCAAAAAGATAGCCGCACGTAGGGTTCAGACGCACAAGAGTACACGGAAAAAAAAGATTGTGTCAAATCAAGAATATATCTATAGGTCAAGACATTCCGTGTTTCATATATGGGGAAAACAATATATTCTTGTAATTAGTAAATATTTGTTTTGTTAATAATTTTTCGCGCAAGTATTTATATACTTTAACTAAGATTATTATTTTCTTATAAAAAAAAAGCAGTTATGTCTCTGTCTAAGTAAATCATTGCTCTAATTTAGAGAATCTGAAATTCTCAAATTTAAAACAATCCTTACTTGAATAAATGAACTCATACGTTCACTCATTCATTAGATTCTAATAAGAAAAAAATATATTTTACTATTAAGTACATAAATAGTTCAGTTAAGATATTATTCTTACTACTAGTAAAATATATTCTTCTGAGTATATATTTTAATTAGACCAACAAAAGAGTTTTCTTCGTACAAGAAAATTACTTTTAGGTAAACAAAAAATCTTCTTATCTGAATATTGTAACTTATTTAAGTTAAGAAACCATAATTCTGGCTTCAACACGTATATGTTTTCATACGGAGATCAGTTTATATAAAACGAATAATTAATGTTCTCCAGTGAAGAATTTTCAGTTCTCATTTCAATATTAAGTGTTTTACTGTAAGTAGTTTTGATCTTAGTATTCTAATGGGTGTTTTACCCGAAAAAGTTGTATTGATTGGTTCAAAAGAATTTGTATTTTGCACGAAGATCGAATTGTCTACGGATAGAATATCAGATTTCTTGACTCGACAATGGAATTTCACTGGAAGAAACCTCAGTTCTTGTTCAAAATAATTACATGTTTTACATTTAAATTTTAGTCGTCTTGGTAAAATAATAGTGCGTTTTATTGTAAGAAGTCTCATTACTTGGTTCAAGTCATTACATGTTTCATACGGAAATCAGATAATATATTGATAAGACTATCCATTTTCTAGCTTCAACAATAGTGTATTTTAGTAGAAGGAGTCTTAGTTCTTGGTTCAACTCTCTAAATGTTTCATACGGAGATCAGATTATATAGTGTGAAAAATATAAATTATCTTGGTTCAATAATGGAGCGTTTTACTGGAAGGAGTCTCAGTTCTTGGTTCAACTCATAAAAGTGTTTCATATGAAGATCAAATAGTATTTTGTGAATAATATCAATTATCTTGGTTCAATGATAGTGCATTTTACTATAAGAAGTCTCAGTTCCAGGTTCAACTCATGAATTGTTTCATACGGAGCTCAGATTTGTTTCATCTGAACTCCATATATATTGTACAACATATTAATTATTTTAGTTCAATTATATTGTTTTGATTGGAAGAAGTTTCAGTTAATAAATATATTATAAATTATAGCAAACTGTGAAATTGTTAATGAAGCACGCAGATTTCAAGAAGATATCGTTGTTCTTCAAAGTATTATTAATACCGTACTACCTAGATAAGAACTTCTTAATTTGAAACTGAAACTTCACTGAAATAGAAATAAAACTAACAATTACGTAAGATTCTCCTTAGTATGCAATGAGATATACCTACACAAAAACCTTTTATGAATAAAAAAAACTCGAATAAACTATGCTTCGAATTTCATCATTGAAATACTGAATAAGAACAAGATAATTGATATTTTCTACTATATACAATAAGATATTCATATAAAACTTTTAGTTAGTCAACAAGAACAAACACTCACTTACAGAAAATAGCCAGCCTGGTGCACTGTCCAGATCTTCTAATCTGATCTCCGCCTTTCAAGTCTGCAAATAACGTAGGTTAATAGTTAAGTGTAGTTCTAAAAGGGATCAACTAAAAAACATCTATCATCGTAAAAATAAATAAAATACAATAAATATTTTCAGTTGATAATTATTTATTTATAAAATAAATTAAGAAGCATACAAATTTATATTATCATTATCAAAAATATTATACATTATTGTAACAGTTATGTACTGCGCCCCGCGGTTCACCCCGCGTGGTGATGGATGATGATGAAAAGTATCCTATGTGTTAATCCAGTGCTTCATCTACCTCCATACCAAATTATATCAAAGTTGGTCTTACCATTTGAGCGTGAAGAAGTAATAAGCATACAAACACACTTACAAACTTTCACCTTTATCTACCACCAAATAATATGATTTTTTTCTCATTATAATCAGAACCACATTTTATGTTACGTTATAATATAAAGTATGGTTGAACACTTTGCTTGTTGAGTCGAGCCTTTTCTTGACCTATTCCAGTTGAGTTTGGATATCTCCAGGATCCTAAAAAAAAGAGCTACAGTGAAAATATTGCACAATCCATAAACTTTTTATAGATGATAGGCATATTTTGACCACAATCACATATTGTTGAGTAAGTGGTAAAATATAGCAAACAGGTTAAACCTAAATAAAATTAAAACTGTCTTTCAGAGTTAGCTTCCAGAAGGCCCCGTTAGATGATTATCACACATAAATCATCTAAACTGCAAGTTAGCGGTTAATCAGCGGTTAATCATTATTATAATCTATACAGAATCATGAAATATGATTAGGCACACTTTTAAAAGTTCTGTATACTAACTACTATATTACTATAAAATACTGACTGTGTATATAATGTTATATTATAGTATGTAATAGATAATTTGATGAGATATCCTAACATCATAAGAAAAATATATAATATAATATTTTTAAATTTGTTTAAATATGTATTTTATACTTGATGAAATTACCTGAAAAACTATAACAAAGTTCACAATCTGCTCCAACGTGGAAAAAAATCGACTCTTGTTTAGTCTTCCTCTTGGGGGTATTGAGTAGCGTAACACTTGTGTTTCATTGGTTAATTTTTGATCTGGAATGGAAAAAAACACATGTATATTCTTGAATATAGGTTTATCTAACAAAAAAATCCATGTATATATAGTGTAGAGAGGATAGGTATATATATATACATCGAATTTCATTCTGAATAACTAACGAGGAACAGACACATAAACAAACACAAACATACATTCGCATTTATAATAATTATAATATTTAAGGATTATTTACCAACATCATCCTGCTGTTGATCTCTATCATAAAGAGTTATCTTTAATTCTTGATATGAGTAGGTATGTAATACAATAATAATTATGTATAACGAACCTACCGTTCGTTAACTTGGCTGTACCAACTTAGTGTAACCACACAGCACGTTCCAGGCAAAGAAAATCTAGCAGCCTCTATGATGGATATTTTTGACTATCTACAGTAATTTATATAGTAAGGAACAAACTTACCTAAATAAACACTAGTTGGTTGCTATCTCAAGCACAACTTGAACAAATATTCACTTTATAACACTATATTAAACAAAATTTACGAAAATGCTATTGGCCATTCCACGGCGCGTGTACCTTTCGCTCGCAACGGAAATTGTGTTGTGTGTAGCCAACATCGCCCTTATAAAGTCCCGAAACATATTCGTATCGTGATTATTACCAAATGAGCACATTCGAATAACTTTTCATTTAGGTTGACGATTTGTGTTAAATACAGCCAGTATTTGTAAGAAATAGATGATTACCTATGGCTGTATTATTAGAGAGTCTGTACATATTTGAAATTATTATGAAAGATCGTAAAAAAAAAACAGTGACAATCACGATTACAACACAAGAAGTAAAGATAAAATCGCGGTACCAGGTTTTAGTTAGCAAAGACAATGGTAAAAAGGTTAATTGTGTGCGGTTTTATAATAGCATTCCCTAACATATTACAACGCTCACAGAAGGAAAGTTCAAGTTGCACGTGGAAAATAATTTTGTTTAAGAAATCCCATTCCAGTTTGTGATTACATAAACGACAAAAATGCTTTTAACAATTCCTCTCCTCCACTCCTCTGCCAAGCCTCAAGCTGCCTCTATCACCTGTCACCTACGTAATTAAAAGAAATATTAAAATTATTTTTTTATACAGTATGTAAAATATTTGATTAAAACTTTCGTAAGTAGTACACATATTTAAACAATTATGAAACCGATCGAACTACTCGGCTGTTCTAACGTAAGTGAAATCGGTTTCATAATTGTTTAAATATGTAAAATATTGTTAAAAGACATTTAAATTAATGGTCCCGAGTTTCTTGCCCGTTGTTCTTGCAGTGGCTCTGTAAATTTTTTTGCTGAACGTGGCAGTACGTTTTAGAATATTTCAATATAACAATTTGTAAATGACCTTCATAAGAGCGTCGTAGATGCCTAAATTGAATCAATGATTTTGACTTTGACTTTGATTAAATATCATAACTTAACGAAATTTCTGATTCATCACAAGTTTGTTTTTGAGATAGACCTCGTGAGTATTGTATAGGCACCCAAACTTAACAAATAGGTCCTCTAGGCCTTGCCCTTCGCCACTTATGGCGGTGAGTATGAACTGTCACGTGGGGCGTCCATGGGTTCCTGCAGCGGGTTTAAGATTCAGTGCATGGTGATTGGGCATTTTACTAATGTTCACCTGGCTAGCTTTCAAACCACTTTGAATTAGGAAATGAGAAACCGAGACCTGAAGGTCATAATCGGACAGTTTTAAAACATTTTTTACTTCAGATACGAATATATATATTAGGGCACTGGCGGGGTTCAAACCCTGCCGCTTTGCCATTGTACTATGAGTATTTTAGAATCCCAGCTATTATCTGACTATTAGCTGAGTAACCTTATATTTTTCAAATTATAATTTACTTATTTTATTCTCAATATGAATTGAAACAAGCTTATTCAGCATGCAATATTGCTTATAATGAATAGTATTCTTAGGTTCAGTAGTTTCCCCACATCAAGGGAGAACTAGACAAAACTAAAATATTGCAACACTAAATAAAATCGGGAACAGAGAAAACCATCTCAAACTAAAAACTGAGTACTTGGTCTGAAAATACACATTTTTAATGGAGAAATAGTTATTCTTGACTGGAAATTTGTCTTTTTACTTTAAAATTCATGGTTTTGATTGAAGAGCCAGTGAAGAAAACTGTTTTTTTTTTAATTATGTTTGTTTTTTTTATTCCTCATATTGTATGGTGGGGTGCCGGGCTAAATTTCACCCCCCATCTCTACCCGTGGATGTCGTAAAAGGCGACAAAGGGTAACACACCAGATGGTGGGCAGCAGCGCCTTCTGAGGAATATATACCTTAAACTGCAATCCCCAAGCCGCCTGCCCAGCGTGGGGATTATGGCAAACCCTCTTAATGGGCGAAGCTCTGTTCAGTAGACAATCCGGCTGATACAGTATGATGTATATCATTTACTAGTATGTAGATATATATTTGTTTGACTTCTACATTTAATGGTTTAAAACTCTATTCAAAAGGTGGGGAAAAAACCAAAGAAAAAAATACATTTCGAAATGTTTGTTAGGACTAGCAAAAGTCAACCCTAAGAGGTTGTTAGCATTTTACCAATAATCCTGTATATTTGTAGACCAAAAAAAACATGTTAAGCCAAGATTGCTTTTCTTTATTTAAGATGAGTAACTAATGTTACAATCTATCACTTTGCATTGAAAACTTTAATATTCTTCATGTAAGAAGATACCTAAGTCACTCTCTACAGTAGAGATATATTTTCTTGGTTCAACGTGGGATATAGTTTGATCACTTACCTAAGAATGTCGTATCAAATATCAATCAAGAACATGGTACACTTAAGTTCAGTATTCGTTTTCTGAAGTGAAGATGAATAACATCAACAATTAACAATATATCATTATTGACTCAAAAACTTAAAATTCTTCATGTAATATGAGTCATTCTCTGCAATTGAAATTTATTTTCTTAGTTAAATAAAGAGTACAGTTTTGCTGTGATGCTAATGCCTCTTAACCTAAGACAAACGTATCAGTAATCAATCAAGGATGATTTTTCTTTACTGAAAATGATTTACGTTAGCAATTGAGAATTATTCATTATTGACTTGAAAACTTTGAAATTCTTCATTTAATATAAATCACCCTTTGCAATCGAGATTTAGTTTTTTAGTTATAAAATAAAATTGTTTTGCTTTAACACTAATGTCTCTTTACCTAATAATACCGTAACAAATATTAATCAAGAATAAAGGTTTAAGATGAAGATTATTTTTCTTTACTGAAGATAAATTACTATAACAATTAAGAATATATGATTATTGGCTTGAAAACTTTAAAATTCTTTTAGTTAGATAAGTTTCTGTCTATAATGGACATGTATTTTCTTGGTTCAATAAAAGACATTGTTTTCCTGTTAATCGTAGATTCTTAACTAAAGAATACAATATCAAATAAATATTAAGAATAATCAAACACAGATCAAGATTTGATTTCTTCACTAAAGATGAATAAATACAACAACTAACAATCAATTACTTTTGCTTTGACAACTTTAAAATTCTCTATCTAATATAACTCACTTCTGCAGTTGAGATATTTGTCTTGGTTATATCAAGTATATAGTTTTGTTGTAAATCCAATGTATCTTAGCATGACAATACAAATTCATAGATTAATAAAACAATATAATGTCTCAGATTTAGAAAACTGACATTTTTAAGAGAAGAATAATTTTCTTGCTCGGACATATGTATATCCTTGTCATTTACTTCTCTCAATTATTTTAAATGAACAAAAGAAATATCTTGTATTAAGCCCATTGTTGTTGAAAGAATGGAAATATTTTCTTAATCCAATAAAACGTTTATTATTCTTGTATAAAATTTCAGATTTCTTACGCTAACTCCGTACGTAATTAGAATGAGAATTCATAAAATATTTCATTCAAAAAGATACTATTTTCTATAGATAAGACCAAAAATATCTCTGACCAATAGTTATACTCTTGATGTGAAAATATATGGTGAGAATAATATTATTTATCTTAGAGAAAATGACCTTACTTCACTCAAGAAAATATTTTTATTTTAAGTAAATATATACTTGAGATTAAACAACACTCCCGAGAATAATATTATTCTTGGATTGACACTTTGTCAGGACCCATTTTTTTCCGTGTAAGAGAGTTAATATTTTAAAGTAAAACTTAGTAATTATTGGAGTAGAAAGTGTCCTAACGATCCTTACTGTTGAGGAAACGTGGCTCGTGGGTTCACAATTTTGACCTGGAGACAAAGAACCAAAGCAAGGTATGGAAAAGATCCTCTGGTAGCCAAGAATTGGCATTTGTCTTGAATATAGATTTAACAGAGGTCATATCAAAGTAGATATTTAAACTTTTCTCTCTCTTTACTTGGCCTTTCTTAAAGTTTCAGTACTTTTCTAAAAATATACGGATCAATACAATATAACTTCACTTAGAAAACTATCGCGAGTTTTGTCCATTATAAATATTATCAGTTACGTGCTGAGGCCCGCGCTCGCCGCTTCGCGCAACCGTGACTCCCAGACGAAGGGCTACAATATAGCTCGAAACTGGTCGGAAACTAACCGGTAAATATAACGCGAGTCCCAGCCGGTTACCTATTTATTTACAATACAATTATTTAATAATTGTTTACAATATAAACTTGTCGTAGATCGAAAGCTTTTCGTTCTCGACATCAGGTTTAATGACAGAGCTCTCAGTACGTGGGCGCACTGTTAGTATCGTGCATATGAGAAGACTCAAATCACTAGAATACATTTGGTATATTCTTAATCCCGGTGGTCCCCGATTCGAGGTGACCCCCGAAATGGTCTCCATCCTACCCCTATAGCTATTCCAATCCTCGCCTTGCAGAACACTCTCTTCACAGTCTCATTACTGATCATAGAAGTTTCATGTGCCCGTAATTTTACTGGATCTCAAGAACTTGCTGCTGGAACATGCTGGTAGGTGTTTGGCGACAAATGTTCTACTTGAGGCATACATATTATTAGATGCATGCTTAAAATAAGTTTGAAATATACTAAGTTGAAATAATTATATTTAGATATGGTTGCCATTTGTCGAGCTGTCGTTAGGATCGTGGCGAGGACTATTTCTGTTGACACAGGTTATTTATAGTTCACAAGTACTACACTTGTGTGAGTGCCGCGTCGTACATTACATTATGAACATATATTTTGATAAAAGTGAGGATAATAATTCGAGTCATAACTTCAATTATTTAATAATATGATAATTTATTGAAAACTATAAAGCATAGGCAATGATATACCTAGGTGCGCTTTTGTCGTCATTTCCTTTCCCTACCCTTATTCCCAATGATGTCGGTACATCTAATTAGTAAAGTTTTGCATCGCTATTCCTTTTCATATGTTGAGCAAAACATTATACTTACGAAATAACTAATTTATTCAATGTATCCCAACTATACAAATAAATCAGCTCTTTAAAAAAAAGAACCTACCAAGACTGCCTAATCAAACATATAGGATAAACAATAAAAAAAAACACAATTTTCGAGACAAACCTAAAACTTTAGTAGTGCGTCTAGGACTACTACTCTAGGTTACCAAATGATGTAAAAACTATTTAAAATTTAAAAAAGAATAAGAAAAAACTAAAGTTACACATTAGAGATTTTTATTTTTTTTTAGTTTCTTTGTATCTCATTAATCTTATGAGAATAAAGTTTTTTAAACTCAACCCAAAAAATAATTCAAAACATTGCGCATAAACTTTTACACAAAACTTTGTTTCGCGTCGCCCCGCAATACACGGGCCTATACATGCTTAGATGCTTTCCGCAAGTCACGGAAGCATGAAAACCTAGATTTTGTATCAACCATATACAAAAAATTAATGTTTTCGTATCCAATGTTTCGAAAAAGCAGCCTTTAGAGACTGTTCAAGAATATTAAAATATGTTCTCAATAAAACACCTACCTTCATCGTACAGCGCCAACAGCTGTAGCGTTGCCAGGTCTTAGATTAGCTATATGGTATATAAAAAAGTCCTTTTTAGGGAATTTTGTGCGATTTAATAGTAAAATTTCTTTACAAAATTACAAATTTACGAGAGGATAAAATATAGTCTTGTGATTCGAACCCGCGTCATCCACCCCTATAGCCGGGGTATTTTCTGACCGACTGAGCTAACATGACATATGACTCATAACACTAATTTTTCCTCTCGTTCTTGATGGAGGATGGAGCGACACATGAAGCGCTCGTAGCGAAGTTTACAGAGTAGTAAGTAAGCAACGACCGCCGCGGTCATGAGTTGGATGGGTGACCGCTAGTAACATTAGTGTATATAAACTAAACAAGTTAACATTTTCTATTTAAATTAAAAATACGGAAAAGTCTTACTAAACTTTTTAAGTTTCTTTTTATGTTATTCTGGCAGAACAAGCTCGCGACCTATACCCAAGTTGCGATAAAAACAAACAAACACATTTCGCATTGTGGATGTGTAACCTTCATAGGGTGTGGCTATACTCGCTCTTGGCTCTTTTTATGTTTACCTCTTCTAATTATATACATAGGTCTTAGGCACTTATAATGTGTTTTAATTTTTTTACCTGTTGTCAGTATAAAATATAAATGTAAAGAAGTAATTCGACCATCGATATAACATCGGCACTTTATGACTTTAGTGTCATCCACGAGTAAGGAATTCACAAGAAATCTGTTAAGAAAACACACAGAAGCCCATGAAATGCTTGACTATTTCAATAAATTGATACAAATTGGCCACAAACACGGGAAAGCTAACGAGCACGTCAATTTCTTTAATCTCCTTCTGATTTAGCTTCAGGAAGACGCGTCGAGAATGTTCGAGTCATCCATATACGATGTTTCGAAGTTAAGTATATTAGTCTTGTCTCGAATTACGTCTTATACACAGGAAAGTTTATTTAAATGAGTTTTGGTAGACATTATTGATATTAGTTGGTATCTTTAGAACCAGACTTATTTTAGTTTCATAAAAGTGTCATGTATAACCTTCTTCTAAAAATAAAATTCTTTATAAGCTTATGAATATTATTTGCTCAGTGAGTTTATTGTATTACAGTCCCACCAACTTATATGTTCAGGTGGCAGAAAAAAGAACTACAAAATACCCTGAAATTGTGACAGTTTGTAGTTGATTTCCTTGACCAGTAGCGCCCTCGAGATCTGCACAGTTAAGTTGGTGGTACTATACTGTAGTTGCTATCCAACTTTTTTTTAGTATGAATTTGGCTTCGTATTCTTGTTACATTATTGACCGAGCGAGAATGGAGTTCGAGCGCAGCGTCTCTGCTTTAGCTTACACAAAATGCTTTCGTATGTCAGTTTGTTCCTGAGACCTGTAGATGGCTACGGGTCTTATTTTTGAACCGATTCACGAATACTTACTCGATGAAATATCAATTTTGAAAACACGATGCGATATCAAAATGTCATTTTAGCTACCGATTTTCCCCCCGCAACTCATAATTTGTACCAAGTTGGTGGTCCCAACAAAATCTCTTTTGTTTTCATTTTAGCAAGACTGGCTGTAGTCTTTGTTCTTACCGCCTTTTCTATCGTACGTACAGTAGGTAACAGATTCATTTTATGAAGAAATTTTCATTTAAATTAGTAAGAAATAAATCGCTGTCTTGTACAATTTCTGTCAATAATACACAATCTCGCCCAAAATGGTATATGTATTTTTTGACAAAGGTAAGCTTGTATATTCTTATAAGTCCTGCCAACTTCATAATAAAACTATAGTTACTCACTATATATATGTAAAATATATAGAAGGTACATAATTGAAGAAACAGGATAATATAATATGTATATTATTTATATATATATATATATATATATATATTGTAGGTATGTTATTTACTAGCTTTCCGACGCTTTCTGCGGGTATATCGCGCAAAACCATTAACCTCTTTTTGCGCAGTTGGATAAAAACTATCCTATGTCCTTCTCGGTGTCTCAAACTATTTCCATACCAAATTTCATCCTAATCGGTCCGGTAGTTTCAGAGCCTATTCAATGCAAACAAGCAAACAATCAAATCTTTCCTCATTATTATATTAGTTTAGATTATTAGGTTTTAACGTACGAGCTAAATATTCTATACATCAGGTGGCTGAAAAAATTGTCGTAACAATATTGTTATGTAAATAATATATGAATTAATAAAGCGTTGTCTGCTCATTTCTCCTGTCGAATGTTAGACAAAGGGAAAATAACCTTAAAGTTCATAGGGATCCAATGTCACTGGTAGGTGGTCTAAGTAACAAGATATTTACCTACTATATTGTAGTTGAGTTGACATTTGTTTTGAGACTGCTTCTGTCCACTTTAACTGCGCGAAACTCAAACAATCATTGGAGTGTGTCAATCACATTTTTATAGTTTCCAGCTTTACAAAATCTTTGTCGCGTTGGTAACACAAAAGTTGCTAACTTTTGTTGGTGGAGACAAAGCTATAAACTATGATCCTATTTTTGTACTGTACTGTATCAGCCAGATTGTCCACTGCTGAACGAGGCCTCCCCCATTAAGGGGGCGTCTTGGGGATCGCAGTTCGCAGTTCCTCAGAAGGCGCCGCTGCCCACCTTCCGGTATTTTACCTTTAGTCGCTTCTTACGACACCCATAGGTAGCAATGGGGAGTGGGTTCTTTGACTTTAGTTTCAAATTGAAATCGTATAATTTTTACATTTGGCATTCGTAAAGTACCTATAACATAAATTTATAATTTTGTTATTGGTACGTTAATCAAATTCAAGTAACGTTCATATAAATAAGTAGGCAACAGTCTAGTCTTAGTTATGTTTTGTTAAGTGAATGGATACATTACTAAATCTTACGTAGATTAGCCACAAGAAAAACGTAACGTATCATTATTAACAGAAAAAAGTATAGTTATTACATTAATTAATAAGTGTAGACCAACATTGGTCACTTGGCAAGTAACGTCTGGGCAGCAAACCAAAATTCAATTCTCAACGAAAACGATCTTCATGCAGTCGCTATTGGCTCATCGCTTGGCCCGCACTTAACCCTTATATTTTGACAGGTGTCATTCCACACGAGTCGCGCCAAGCGCGCCGATTTCAACATTTTTGCTTTTTTTTTCCGTTTGACACGTGTAAACGGAGGTAACTGTACAGTACGGACGGGTATTTTTGTATCATCTATTTTTGTTAAGCTATTTAGGGGTTCACGTATTAGTGAAATGTTTTTTTTGTTGAGATACATTTATGAGAGTTTTAAAGTTGTTGTTTATTTTGTTTCAGGTATGGTGTCTTGGTAGCTGAGATAAGGTGCATACAAAGGTTTATAAGTAATAGTATTGAGCACTTTAGTCGATCGTGTAAGTACTTACTGCCTAAAATATTAAGCTAGTCTTTTTGATTATCGATATAATTTTCGTATATTGTTGTTTTATTAGAAGCTTAATCCGATTAAAGTTGGTGATTGAATGGTCATAAAAATTAAGTAAGTAGATGAAGGATTTGAGAAATTATTATACCTAATTTCATGAATTCGATAACAAAAATAAAACTAAAAATGTTTACATATTATACTAATCGAGGTTTGTACACAATTTATATGAAGATTAGATCTCAAAGACAAAGTTTTGATTTTTGTCACTTAAATTACTAATGGTGAGGTAATCTTAGAAAAAATCAATTTAATCTTGGACAAATGAATTAGGCCAGTGTCTTACACCACCCTTACCCATACATGTGATCTTTATCAAAACACAATAGTTTCTTATCTCTTGTATGTTTAGGAGATGAATCCACGTTGTTCTGTGAAGGAGACATTTACGAGCCCTGATGACACGAAGTATTTACGAGGTATCGCATTCCCACAGGAGATAAGGGACCTCGTAAAGTGGACTAACTGGGGTTCGAATCCGTACACATTACAGGACATTTTATCTTTACAATGCCGCCGTAGAGAGGATGCTCCAAGTAAAAGACGACTACGAAAAAGACTGCGCAAATACAGAAGCATGCCACTACTCTCATTAGGTTGTTGCTGCACATCGGTTGCATAAAAAGCACCCGCATATCGCGTATACTGAGAAGAGCATTTCTAGAGACAGGAAGAAAGACATAATTTTCTTCAGTTCTTGTTTTTGTGTTGCGAGAGAATACATATTGCCGAACCCATCGGTAATAGTTTTCATATATCTGTTTGTTTGTTGCCTGTCTTTGTTGACAGAGCGAAGTGAGGTCTCAGTGACAAGTTTTTGGTCTAAGCATTTATATGCATGTATGTATGTTTGTCAGTCGATAACTTTCAAACGCAAGGTAGCCTATATCGAGCTCAAATAAATGAGTTCTCTTAGTTCGTACAAGAGCTAAATCAGTCGGGGGTTCGTTGAGATGTCTTAAAAGAGTATTGAAAAGTAGGTCAATTAAGAGAAATAAGTTTTATAAGTAGAAGAAGTAGGTACCGAAATCAATTATATTTTGTTTGTTTGCCAATATGTATAAAACACTGCATGTGCGAGACAAAAGATGAACGCGCGGAACAATACTTAAAAAAAACCGTTCAAGTGCGAAACGGACTCGCGCACAGAGGCCGTGAGGGTCCCGTACAAACCTGTAGGTATATAAGAAAAAGTTATGATGTTTTTATTGCTAAATGAAACCCATATCATTTTAAAATATTAAAAATTTAACATTTTAGTTACATCATATAGTAACAATATATTATATTACGTAACTAAAATTTTATACTTGTCACAATTTTAATTATTATGTGCTTTAATAATTTGCTTATTAAAATGCTCGATTTATTTTATTTATACTCCGCCAGTGACAATACAAAATTATTATTATAGAAAATCAACTTGAATTCTTTCTACTCTATATTTTATTTCCCAAATTTCCAACCAAAGTATAGCCCGCAAAGTAACCGACTGATATTTCCGTTAAACTATTCGCGATCATTCCAGAACACCACTAAAGTCACGCAATAAAAATGGCACTCGCCAACCGAACTGACTCCCACAAATAGCAAAAGGAGATTGAGTTATAGAATAAGACGTGAGGGGTCACTTGATGGGCAGTAACGATGATTAGATAGATATTCGGTGCCGAAAACCCCTAAAAATGATTCGAAAGGTCCAAAAAGGTCCAAAAGGTTGTTTAAATGATTGGGGTTGGAATCGTGGTCCGAATATTGACGGTCGCTCTCCATACTTAGGTACTTACCTAATATTTATTGCAATAAAAGGGTGTGAAAGATGACGGTGGGTAATTTCGTATTTATAAAGTCAAAGTTTAAGGAATCCAAAGTTTTGTTTAGGTTTTGAAGCAGTGATGGCTCAGTGGCATTGGCTATGGACTGCCGCGCAGCAGATCCATGGTTCGAATCCCGCCGCGGGCTTGAGCTTCACCGCTAGTGGAAGGGCATTTTGCCCGCCTGGCTAGCGACCACCCTCAAGTAGAAAATCTGTCGCCAAGCACCTAACGGTGTGTTCCGGCAGCTGTCATTGAGAGCCAGTGAAATTACTGCACATGAGGCTATCATAACGAAATAAGCTCAAATCTGACGACCATAAGCTCCGCTGAGGTAAAAGTTAGAGCAACAGTGTTATAAAATATATATTCGTCTGATCTAGTAGTGGCGATGAAGAGAACTTACATTTTCACTGCTAGTGTTTTTGGAGCCGAAGTAAAACCGAAACATCGTAGATATTAATGAATTAGTTTCATGCTCAAGAACTCCACAGCATTTATACAAACGCTGATATAGGCTATATGAGGGGTCTAGATTCAAATCCTCCACTGTCCACCATTTGACTTTTTTCACTAGAGGACAAAAACTTCTACCGGCTAACCAAATCTTATTTTGTCAAGTGATTTGATATATTTTCGTAGAATGAGTATCAATACTTATCTCGTTTTTTAAATTATAACTGCTTTGTAGCCAGAAAAACAGAAAATAAAGAATAAAAAATGGACAGAGGTGGTTATGCATCTTATCGACTGATAGAGGTGGTTTTGCACTTTTTTCTTATGGATAGAGGAGGATTTGCTCGTAAGTTACAGAACAGATTGTGTTATTCAAAATGGCACCATGAACGTTATTAAGGGCAAATAAAGCTACATCATTATATTTTGATATCTACTTATCTCAAATAAATGCGAGGAAATTTTAACTGCGAATTAGTTTGTTTTGATGGTGTTATCAAATGAGACAATTAGATGAATTTTGCCAAGAGCATTTTACTCGTATCCAGTAACAAAACTCTGTTTCAAACACAAGTTAATCGGGCGTTCTATCGCAGGCCGTTTCACCGCTTATCATCAGGCAAGTTGCAGTCAAGCGCAAACATGTAAATAAAAAAAAACTATGCAAAATCAGTAAATTATGCTCCAATTGACGACTCCGTTGGCGTGATGGTTACCATGCCGGACTGCCAACCAGAAGGTCCGAAGTTCGATTCCCGGCACGGCCAACATCTTTGTGATGAGCAAATTGTTGGCTGTCGGTCTGATTGTTCAATATGTATCGATATAAAGTACTTAGTAGTATTTACATGTATATCAGTTGTGTTAGCACCCATTACACAAACTATAAATAGCTTAGCATGGGGCTAACCAGCTGTGTGTAAAATGTGTCCTAATATTTATTTATAACTGCTTTATACGCAATGTATCCAAAAATTATACCTAATCGAAAAAGCCCAAACCCCCTAACTTTATTTGCTGAGAAATGGGATAAGATGAGAAACGTCTTCATGTACACCTTACAAAAAAAAACATTGGAAACACTGGTTGAATTGTTTTATTTATATTTAAATAGACATCCCTACCTCTTCTAAATATTCACATGGTTCGTTTTCAGGACCTGAATACCCTTCATAATTCTTTTCTAAAACGTTTTTGTAATAAGACAGTAAGTTATCGCCATGATCTTTCTTCCAATCTTTCCCAAAATGTTTGGTCAGTAATTTTTCAACGTCATCGAGCTTAGGCTTTCCAATGTTCACCCTGTTGTGCTGAATGTCATCGATTCCAAAATCGTTCATGGACTTGACGCGAGGTTTCATAATACTTTTTGCTACGTCCTTATCAACTTTGTAATTTTCTTCACCTCGAATCACAAACCGTTCTGAATTATTTTTGACCCTCTTAAGATAGTATCTCTTGCAGTCATTAAATTTGAAGTGATATTGACCTGGCAACTTTGTAGTATTCTTTGCATAAGATTTCCAGTTTTTGACAGGACAATCAGAACCAAGTTTGATGACCTTACCATGTTCTTTGTAAATATCCAAATACTCAGACGGTTGCACTATCACTTCCTTTCTTTTAATTTCTTTTTCAATGTGCCCAAACACTCGGTCAGCAGGCATGAAAGAATGACCCGGAACAGGAAAAATTAATTCCACAGTTTTCACATTTTGAGGGGCACACATTGTTAGCCAATATGCACACATCGATATAAGAATCGAATTTTTATTTTGTGAGCCACAACCATCAGCCATTAATCTAATTTTTTTTATGTCGGTTAAATTAATTTGAGTTGTAAGTTGATAAAATACCGCTGAAGCTATTTCATTTGCGGATTTGGCATGAGCGTCTTCCGTCCAGGCGTAACAAAATACATTTTCCTTGGAAATTTGGTTTGTATTAGAACCAAGCACTATTGTAAAATTATACATATATAGTTGTCTGCTGTAGTAGGCTATCTGGTCAGGGATCTTTGGAAGTACTTGGTTCTTTTGGCAATCAAACGACAAAGTTAGCATACTTTCTTTGTTTTCGCGTAAATAATCATAAAAACATTTCGATTTCAATTTGTGAAGTCGAAGATTTGCCATTAAGGTGACTTTAGTTGCGTTATCGTTTTGATTTTTGGCCTTTTTTATTTTTTCCGATAATTCTGTACATTTACTACAGACGTCGACACGTGGAGTATTAAAACCAATGTTATAATGTTTGTTAAATATATCGCGGAAAAAACATTCCTTCACTTTCAATGACGTATCACTTTGTTGTTCCTGATACATTCGCCACATTTTTTTAATGTTTAGATCCGATGACACATATTTTCTTTCCGATGTCGCTGAGCGACAATAGTGTGCCTCAATGCATTTAAACGATTGAATAAAATGCATGACGCTCTGTTTTTTGTCAACATTTTTCATTGAAGCTCTATCACCGCCTCGTCGGTCTTCTGGTAGCTGTCCAGTATGCAAAAAAAATTTTGAAATCCTTCTCAGTCTGCTAACACCAATATTAAGAATCGTCAAAAATATTGCTTGACAAACGCGCAACAGTTTGTAAGGCTTGGTAAATGTTCTGACGTACGTGGCAGTAAACGTTTCAGATTTTTTACGTTGTCCCACTTTACGTCTGCGGCGAGCTGGAACCTTAGTCTTCAAATATTTCAAAATGAAATTATCTTGATGCCTTTTCTCTTTTTTTGCATAAAATGCTGAATGAAATTTTCTGACATCTTGCGGGGTTAGATCATTACATTTAAATTTTTTCTTATTGTGGCTACATTTTCCCAACTTACTTAGATCAGGTAGTTTTTTTGGAGCATACCTAAAACCAAACACAAAATCAGTAGATGAAAATACATAACTTTATACATTTAATTTATTTATTGACTATACACAAAAATAAATGTAGGCATGTAAGTCAGTGATAGCCTAGGTCGGAGTGTGCTCGACTTATAAGCGACACCTGGGTTCGAACCCAAGCCTGCACGCTTGGTCTTTTTCCAAGTGCTGCAGAGATGTTTAATCATCACTTGTTTATGGTGAAGGAAAACATCGTGAGGAAACCTACTTGTGAAAGATGATTGAATCTTCTAAAATCAAGTGAAGTCCCCAAACCGCATTAGACCTCTACTGTGGCCTATCGCTTTCCTAGGAGGAGACCCAACCCAGCAGTGGGGGTATATGGGCTGAAGCGAAAAGAGCAAAACCGAAAAAATAACTATTTTAGTAGCCCCCGTTATGTTTGACACAATATACCTAGTCAAATTAAAATAGAAAAATGTATGTGTCATGTGTATACAAAAATCGTGTAAGTTGATACTCGTACAAACTACCCATTTGGATCAAATTCTACTCGAACCTATTAACCTGTTCGAGTAGAATTAATATTTATATATTGCAATACTTTTTCAAAGAAAAACAATCTATCTATTATCTATTATTATAAATAATTATTTTTTGCAAAAAATAACATGACCGACTTCACCCGTGAACAGAATTCGCGAATATTTCGCACAGATCGATGTAGCAAATTTCACATTATTGTTGATTTATTAAAAATGGCTCAGCCTATTTCGATAAAATTTAAATGGGACAAATTTCGAAGTATACTCTTTCCAATAAAAAAAAAGAATTATTAAAATTGGACTACTATGAAAAAAGTTATGCGTGGTTACACATAAAAAAAATAGATATACCTATAGGTAAATAAATAATAGGTACGCGTCGAATTGAGTACTTCCTCCGGTTGGTTCGTCGGTCAAAAAACCGAGTCCACTAGTGAAAAAAATCCTTTTATATGTTATTGGTACACACAGGGTACACAACTACGTTGCTTTTTCTTGCATAAATCATCCACTTCACTCCAAACAGTGGGCTTGGTAAAACTTACCGATTCTCCTTCTCCTTGTTACGTTTCCATTGCTTCTCGTTGCGAACTTTCTTCCTTGCTTTGTTTCCAGTGACTGGGGTAACATTTATCTCCATTTTAAAGCCAAAAACGCAACAAATTTCAATAAAATAACGCACAGCAATCAAACCAAAACATATGCAGCAGCCATATTGTTTTCTAGTTGATACTGTTCTGTGATTGGTTGACAAGGGACAATGGCGGTTTTGTACTTTATCGTAAGGATAGAGAAGCTTTTGCATCTAATTTATATGTTTTGAAGGTGATTTCTATGGGATAGAGGCGTTTTTGAGACAAACTGTTAAAACAGAACCAAAAACAACGATGACAAGATGTTGTCAGGATAAAAAAATTAAAAAAACCTAATTGTGGATAGTGGAGGATTTGCATCTAGACCCCTCATATATGCATGTATGTTTGTATCTCGATTAAACGTTTTACTTACTTTTATTAAATTTCTATAGATCATTCAATATTTCGTGCTCTACAGCGAGTAGGGGGCGGCAATCTACCATAGGCGTAGGGCAGCCATAAGATATTAAATCCGCCCCTGTCTAGACCGAATTGGATTCATATATACTAACAAAAAAAATACCGGAAGTCGGGCGGCAGCACCTTCTGAGGAACTGTTATCTTATACTGCGATCCCCAAGACATCTTCAAAAAGCCAAGCGTGGGGATTATGGCAAAACCCCTCTTAATGGGGGAGGCTATATCGATCAGTGGACAATCCGGCTGATTCAGTATACTAACCATGAGAACCCAATTGCTCTCCTCACTTCTAAGGTTTGAATACCGTAAGTTACACCATCTCGAGTTTTGAAACATCTGGATTAAAATGCATTTTGCATGGTGGAAGGGCATTTTGCGAATGCCCGCCTGGCTAGCTACCACCCTCGAGTAGAAAATCTGTTGCCAAGCACCTAACGGTGTGTTACGGCAGCAGTCCTTGAGAGCCAGTGAAATTACAGGCAAATGAGACTTAACAAGTGTGTCTCAAGGTGATGGGCGCAGTGCAGTCGTCACTTGTGATGAAATGCATCTGTTATAGGCAGAGGATACCGCTTAACATCAGGTGGGCCTTGTGCTTGTTCCGTCACAATAACATATAATGGCAACATAATAAAAATAAAACAAGTAAGCAATTAACCTTAAGTATCGCAAAAAACCTATATAAATAATAGTACTAAATCTCATCAAAAGCCAAGGCTATCCTAAAATCAGTCACATCGTCAGCAACAGGAAGTACTGAGACATATATCTCTGTCATAAAAAAATGTTAGTAAAACACGGGCGTGTGTGGATTATAGACAGAGAGGTCGTATTCATTTAGCGGCATGTTAACTGCGTTTATAGGGTGCTAATGACAGCGCACACGTCGAGCGGCGCACGCGCAGCCGCGGCGGCATTTGGCTCTGTCTGGCTGACACACGCGCGCTCTGCTGCCGTAAATATTGACTTTGAAGAACCTTTGTTTATTCAGTGCCTTTGTACAGAAAAAAAATGTGCAATAAACAAATGCCGATCCTATACTGCAACTTTCGATAGAAATGCATAAAAATTCCAGAAAATAAAGTTCGTATCTCGACCTAATCAACATTGACTATTTGCTTCAAAGCCATGTTAATCGATAGATAAGCTAAATATCTTTAATCTGTATATACGATTTTGTAATCGAAGTACGGCGTCCATGTGAAATGTGTTATGTTCTTGAATTTTCTCGCGTTTCAGACGGAGAGATTACCGTAAGCGACACGTTTCAGCGTGCGCTAATATGCGCCTTATTTAATATTCTTTTAATAAATATTCGTACTGCCCGGCCAGTAGCTGCTAATTTGGGAACTTAGCCAATTACTTACGAGTTACAAGTATTACTAGGTACACACTCTCAAAGAATACAGTTTTTTGGACAATAACAATTTTTTTAAGGGATTGTAACGGAACAAGCTCGAAGCCCACCTGATGTCAAGCGAATTAATATCTGTCCATAACAGATATATTTTGTCACAAATCACGGATTCACACTGCGCCCGTCACCCTGAGACATACAGTTGTTATGTCTCGTGTTCCTGTAATTTTACAGGCTTTCAAAAACCGCTGCCGGAACGCACTGTTTCACCGCAACATATTCATTCCTCGATCGTGCGCTCGAAGAGTCAAGACCTCCTGTGTTTTTTTTGTATTCCTAGGATGCTTCGTGAAGAAGCGAAACGGACAAAAATCAATTCTTCCGGCTTAGCAACGTGGCATTTATTTATGACATTGGTATTCATTGGTTTATGGTATTTTCATATATGTATTATATTATTATTTAAAAGTGTTTATCATTCATTCATTTATTTATTTGCAGAACATATGTAACAAAGTTGTTATAAATAAAAAAAAAAATTCAATACATTCTACCAGTATAACTGGTGTGCAAATGTCTAAAAAGAAATATGATAATTAGTGAACGATTAAAATTATCATCAGTCAATAAAATTTTAATTAAATTATGTCAACAACTTTAAGAGTCATTTCAAATACAAATTAAATAATTATGCCGCAGGAATAAAATTAATTAGTTAACTATGATTTAAAACATGCCCTGATAAGCAAAGTAACGAGTACAAGAGCTTTTTTTGTAAAAGTCCACGAGATAATAGTAACCTTCCAAAATAATTTCCTTTCGAAATATCTGTTATTATTCTGCCACAGTATATAAAATACAGTATGCCACTACAGAACAAGCCAATAAGAAGCGCAGGGTGGCATTGACATTCAGTCGCGAGTGCCGCGAGAGATGGACAGACGACAGATGAAGTGCTTAGGACGGTGTACTCGTACTCACTCAGCAAGGTAATAACTATTCCTACCAGGAATCTCAATAAAAGTACTAAATGTGTAGGTACTAACTGTGTAAGCGCTTCCGAAGAATTTCCGTACAGTCGTAGATACTTCGGACCTTATGTAACTATGTCTAATGAAAATTACTTACATATTGTGACGTGCAATGATGGCTGACTAGCTATTAATGTTAGACTGCGCTGGGATTATATTGAAAGAGTCGCGCCGTTGCCTTGAACTTTGAAAATGCTTACCAGCTAGCTCCCATCGTGCAGAACTCTGTCGGTTAGCGCCAAATGCGCCGTGCAAAAAGCTGTTATAGTTCCCGAAATTGTATGGTTTAATAGACGATTCCATAAAAGAAAAAAATATTTCGTCGCAGAGTTAATAATTTAATACAGATATCTTATTTCATACAAATAAAATAATACTAAGAATATACTTACTTCATAAAAAAAATTATATCGGTATTGTAATATGTCGGTAACATGCTTTCAAAGCACTGAACTCTGAGCTCATATTATCATGGTCCGAATTCCACAACTTATTTAATATCGACTTTTCAGTGTAACGAGTCGGTTCCCTTTTATTTTCTATATGTGATTGTGACGGAACAAGCTTAATTCCCACCTGATGTTAAGCGGTAGCCTCTGCCTTTTACAAAATGTTGTAGTAATTTTTTATAAATGCTGTTAACAAAATTATTTGCATGGTGGCTTGCGAATGGCATACGCAAGCCCTACCACCATGCTCAAGTAAAAATTCTGTCGCCAAGCACCTAACGGTGTATTCCGGCAGCTATCCTTGAGAGCCAGCAATTCTAGGTTAGCCCGAACAACATCTTCTACCACATCATCACTTACCATCAGGTGAGATTAGTAGTCAAAGATTAACCTGTCAGGCATAAAAAAAATGACCTAAAATAATGTTCCCCAAAGAGTAGAGTTGCAATCGTCGTTACTTCAACCAGAACGGAAATGTTGAATCAGTTAAAAACAACTCGATGTTCATGAAATTTAAATGTGATGATATATCATACTGGATAAGAGAATATCATAGAAAGAATAAACAATATCGATTCATAATTAGCAGAGTAATCGCGTAACAAATATAGTAAAAAAATATAGTCGTAAATAATATAGAGCATCGTTTAAAGGTTATTTTTGATTTTTGAATTATTATTTTTGATCGCCACGGTAAAAACCCCGTAAGTAATAATAATATTTTAAAAAAGTGGTTAAAAGTCTATAGGAACAAAGTCCATGGAGTATATGCATATATTTAAAAGTATCATACAAACGAGATACAATTTATTAATAACTAGCTTTAGGCCGCGTTTATTTTGGTTATCGCGCTAAACCATTAACCTATTTTTGCGCAGTCGGATAAAAGTTTCCGATGTCCTTCCCCGTGTCTCAAACTATTTCCATACCAAACATACAAATCGGTCCAGTAGTTTTTATGTTTATTCGTGTCATAAAAATACAAATCTTTTCTCTTATTACTGTAAATGTACATTAATCATTGTAAATTTTCGCAATTAGTTATAAATTCTTTTTACAGGTAATTGAAATATCAATAAAGACGTCGACAGTAATTTTACTGCTCTGTCTGAGGCACAACAATAAACTCGCTAAAACGAGCGATACGTAAAGTACACAGATCAAGTATTTTCAACCAATTAGCCACAGTATCAAAAGGAGCAGAAGTGCTACTTTGAATTATAAAGACGATAGATCTATGAGTAGTCGTAGCAGGCAGGTTCTCTAGCGCCTTTTGACTCTGCTTTTTCAGTTGTCCTTTGGAAAGGAACCATTTTTAGAAAATAATTATTTTACAAATAATTTTTGATACATCATGATAAAAAAATGGAAAGTAAACTGATGTGTTATAAAATTATAAGGTAAAGGTTTGTTTGATATTCTTTATCATTTATCATCAAATATGTGAACAAGTATTGATGATTGATAAATAACACAATCGCGTTCACTCAAAATTAATAACTCAAAATATTGTACTCTTCGTATGTTATAATATGATTGTTGGAGCCACAATATTTTAGAGCGCTTTCATAAATTGTGTTTAGTTCTATTTATATACCAACCTGTTACAATCTTTGGAAAGAAAGTAATTTGTCTGAAACAGCCCCATATATATTGATGTACGTATGGGGACCCATACGGGGTCATCAAATGGTTAAATTATAATATGGCGGTAATTTTGCGGTCTAAAAGAAACCTATGAGTACAGTATAACAAATGCAATAAATTCGTTGAAAAGAATTTCATCCATTATTGTTCTCTCTTATTTTTTTTCCAGTACCTATATTTTACCTACAATATTTTAGTCACATCGCAGTTGAAAAAAATGGAACAAGATCTCATCACTCGTGAATGCATTAAAAAGTATTCGTTCGAATTTCGAAATGCGCGCTTTTTGTTTGTTTTTAAACGGGGTCTTTTTCGTGGCACGTGATTGATGGTGTAGTATGCCACCAACGCGGAAAAGAGAATGCATTGCAAAAAGTGGATGCATTAAATATCAATTTTTCATGTTGATAAAATACTTGATATTGTTTTAAAAGAGAAGGCATGTTTTATGCAGGAAGGCTTCGATAAAATATTAATATTCGAAGCAGGGAGGTATTCATGTTATAAATGTTTTTTTTTACTAACGTTAGTAACTTACGTGTCTCTTTTGAAGCATTTATGGCTGGGTTGCCAACGCTTTAGGTGAGCCTATCTTTACTCTATGGTGGTGCTTACAAAATTTTGCGAAAGCTCGACTGGCTACCGCTATAATACTAATATAATAATAATATAATACTTAACAAAACTACACTGCACAAAAATACTTTGAGGTCAGACATAAAAAATCAAATCTATCAGTTCAACATGTCTTCTTTAACAATACATGCACGTAATAAATAAATAATTTTCACTAGCAACACACAGGACACCACTTAATTACAAAATTAAACGTATTGGTTTCAGCTTTATACCTGGCCTTTACCTGACGCCAACCCTATGTTTAAGTTAATAAGTGCCGAGATGGACAGCCTGTTCCTGATGGTAAGCATCACGTCTGTCCATTACAGTTACAGTGTCCCCATTGTGTGTGACAATACACTGCACTCGACACTCCGAGACATTTGTTTTTAAGTCTCGAGTGCACGGTAATTTCACTTAGTTACTCGTTATCATTATTACCATTTGTTTTAACGGCGGTATGCCTTTATTAACTAAATACTACAAACTATATACAACACTACAGCTACTACAATAAAAGCATTTGGACTCATAGGCAGTCCAAATGCTCTAGCCCACTATCAGTTGGCAGCGTGCCCAGCATGCTGGCAGCATTGCCCCGTTGAATTGCAATGCTTATTATTATTAATTAAATTATTATCAATTATTACCTATAATGTGATAAACAACATACATTATCAAGTTTATAAACTGGACCGACGGCATTCTGTAATTTGCAATAAGACGGGGATGCAAATGTCTTATAGCTATTCATTGTGGCATAGTCACGTTCAACATTCATTCTTCGACCACATCATCACTTACCATAAGGTGAGATAGTGGTCAAATGCTAACCTATAAGGCATAAAAAAAAACAACGGACGTCTTCAGGCTGATGATGATAATTTTGGTTTCTCCAAAATAAATCTAAATGGCACAAAACTGTCGTTTTACATTCGATACTTTTCCAATTCGATTACTTCCCTCGATCATCGCTCGTGGAATCGATCAATCGCCGCTTCCATAAATAGATCGTTTGAAGTCGGACGGCGTGATTCGATCAAAGCTAAATAAATTATCGTACGATGTCTGAATGTTGGATTCGACGTGTTTTATTGACTTTCACTGATGTATCAGTTAAGCAAGAAATGAGGGTAGTCGCGACATTTCGCCTGTTAAGATTTTAGTGAAAATAGGTTACAAAATTACGAGAAAAAAATTATAGTCACGTGCGGGATTCGAACTCGCGCCATCCACCCTTATAGCCGGGGTATGATCTGACCGTTATGCTAACATAACATATGACTGAGGGTTTGTCTATAACTCTAAGTTTATTAGAGTTATAGACAAACCCAATCGGGTTTTTAGGGTGTTTCCTTATGAACTTATTAGGAACCGGCTAGGACCCGCGTTATATTTACCGGAAAGATTCCGACCAGTTTCGGACTGTTTTGAAGTCCTTCGTCTGGGAGTCACGATTGCGCGAAGCGACGAGCACGGGCCTCAGCGCAGTTACGCGCTGAGGCCCGTGCTCGTCGCTTTCCGGTACATATAACGCGGGTCCTAGCCGGTTCCTAATAAGTTAATATGGATAAAACTCGCGATAGTTTCCAAAGTGATGTTTCCTTATGCTTAAGTTTGTCAAAATTGTTACGAAATCAATAAAAACCGGCCAAGTGCGAGTGGGACTCGCGCACGTATAGGGCTCCGTATTTAAATATTCTGTGAATTGTTAAAGCGTCTACCTGTCATCGTTATCAGTATAGAGCAAGAAACGTTAAAAAAATCAAGTTTGTTGTATGGGAGCCCCCCTTAAATATTTATTATTTTATTTTTAGTATTTGTTGTTATAGCGGCAATAGAAATACATCATCTGTGAAAATTTCAAGTGTCTAGCTTTGACCGTTCTTGACATATAGCCTGGTGACAGACGGACGGACGGAGAGCGAAGTATCAGTAATAGGGTCCCGTTTTTACCCTTTGGGTACAGAACCCTAAAAAAATCGTATACATTTTAAAATAAAAAATCTTTTGACATCATTTCAAACCTAAAATCTTGTGACCATCACAACTTGAACCACACAAATCTAAAGCCGGGTCTGCACTGACCGCGTTATCGCGACAATTAATCGCGCGTAGCGACGCATTCGTATCGCGGAACAAATCTGTTTGTGACGCCGCGAGCGACAACATTTTATGATTTCATTTGATGCCGCGATGTCGTTTGACACTTGTCACGTTTTTTGGGCGTCGAATGAAAGTGGGCCAAGATTTTTTGTTGTAGAAATGTTTTATTACGGTCTATGATTTAATCAATGATGTAGGTGTGATGTTAATAAAATACAGGTATATGAAGAGAACTGTGTGACACATTTCAACTGTTGATTACATATAAGGCAGCCTTGTTCTTCGAGGAGCTTAGAGCATCGGATTTAAAACGTTAGGAACTTCGAATAAATACATTTGTAATTGTGTGCAAAGGAATTGTGTGTATTTGACACATTATTGGAACTGTTTATATTAGGTCCTTACATATGAAATTGGCGTTTTGTATGGGAGGAACAAAAAGTCGAATATTTTTTAATATAATATATTTAATTAATCAAAGTATGAACCATTATTTTCTATGCACTTTTGCCATCTCATAGGTAGTTCATTGATCCCTTTACTAAAAAAACCAGTCGGACGGGAATCAATAAAATCTTTGAAGGCGATTTGGACTGCCCCATCGGAGTTGAATTTTTTCCCTTGCAAGAAGTTATCCAAATTTCGAAAAAAATGGTAATCTGTTGGAGCAAGGTCCGGGGAGTACGGAGGATGTCTTAGACTTTCCAATTGAAGCTCTTCTAATTTAGTAGCCGTCTGTAGCGCAGTGTGTGGTCTAGCGTTGTCGTGAAGCAGCAGTGGCGTGGAGCGATTGACCAGCCTAGGTTGTTTAGCCGCTAGCTTTTCCATCATGGTTTGCAATTCCTGACAATAGACATCAGCCGTAATAGTCTGGCCAGATTTGAAAAAACTGTAATGAACAATACCGGCACTAGTTCACCAAACGCTTACAAGTAACTTTTTTGGGGTTAATTTTCGCTTGGGGCAGGATTTGGCTGGCTGGCCAGGATCTAACCATTGCGCTGAGCGCTTCCGATTATCGTAAAGAACCCATTTTTCATCACAGGTAATGATTCGGTTTAAAATACCTTCATTATTGTGCCGGTTTAGTAATGTAACGCAGCAGTCGACGCGCGTTTGCCGGTTTGTTTCAGTCAATTCGTGAGGTACCCACCTTTCAAGCTTTTTAATCTTCCCAATTTGCTTCAAGTGAATTAAAACAGTTTTATCACTAACATCGCAGCCTGCAGCTAACTCGGACGTGGTTTGCGATGGATCCGCTTCCACAATAGCCTTCAACTCTTCATTATCAACTTGAGTCTCAGGCCGTCCACGGGGCTTGTTCTGCAGGTCGAAATTTCCAGAACGAAAACGTTGGAACCAAAAACGAACTGTGTTTTCTTTTGCAACACGACCGCCATACACATCATTCACCCTTCGAGTTGTTTCCGCAGCACTAGTGCCACGGCGGAACTCGTACTCGTAAATAATGCGATATTTAAGGTTTTCCATTTTGTAAAATGAGTGACGCAAACAGAAAAGAACAGAAGAAAAAAAACAAATGAATGACGATCATCGAAGCACAAATACATGAGTCTATAGCTGTACAAATTTGAATTTGGAATTCCTTACCAAAGAGGAGAAATTCGTGATTAAAGTGGCCAGTACGAAAAACGCCAATTTCATATGTAAGGACCTAATATTTGGGCAAATTTGTTCGTCAAGTGGCATAAAGCGGCGAAATCTCAAGGTCCTCGGGACGAGCTAACTCTGACAATAAACTTTCTGTAGCAATCTCAGAGTCTGCAATTGTGCACATTAGATGACAATGGGCACACGACATGGAAATAATTCGGAATTTTTCGGATCTGTTTCGTCAGATACATAATATAGGGTTATATTATGTATCTGACGAAACAAATCCGAGAACATCCGAATCATTTCCTTTTTGAACGAAGGAAATTTAATAAACGAAAACGGTGCGATATGATAATCTCAGAACACATCGTGTAATTTACAAGCTCAACAAACGTTTAATAATTCACCGTTCACGCATCGCAAACAAAACGCACGATTTAACGCTAAATTCGCGTTAACACCGCCGCGGTGACGCTTGTACCAAATAACCCGTTCAAAAACAGCAATATTAATGCCGCGATCAGCGTCAACAAGTGTCTGCTGTGATTTACGGCGCAAATCCTTTAAACAAACAGGTTTTTGTACATTAAGTATATCGTATTAAAAACTTTAAGTATTTCAGTTTTTAATTAGTCTTGAATACATAGTATTCTTTGGCCGTATTCCACTTGACGCCAATTTCGTTATTTTCGATAATCTCGACCATATTTTTGTCTTTGGTTCATATTAAATGTGGACCCATAGACGCAAATGATGTCAACATTTTCGAAAATAATGAAATTAGCGTCTAGTGGCCCTTAATCTATAATCTTAATCTTAATAAAGAGGAAAGATTTGATTGTTTGTTTGTTTGCATTGAATAGGCTCTGAACTACATGACCGATTAGGATGAAATTTGGTATGGAAATAGTTTGAGACACGGGGAAGGAAATAGGATAGTATTTATCCGACTGCGCAAAAAAACGTTAATGGTTTTGCGCGATAACCATTCTACTGGACCGATTAGGATGAAATTTGGTATGGAAATAGTTTGAGACAGGGGGAAGGACATAGGATAGTTTTTATCCGACTGCGCAAAAAGAGGTTAATGGTTTTGCGCGATAACCGATGTACCCGCGGGTGGAGCTGCGGCCGGAAGCTTGTATGTTTTCAATTGCTGAGGTTGTGGTGCCGTTTCCACAGATAAAAATTAAAATGCCGCGCCGCCGCCCGTGCCGTGTAGGTATAGTCCCACCAACTTATCTGTTCAGGTGGCAGAAAAATTAACTAAAACTTTCCCTCAAATTGTGACAGTTTGTAGGTGATTTCCTTGACCAGTAGCGCCCTCGAGAACTACACAGTTAAGTTGGTGGTACTATAAATCCAAACATGTTTTACAGACTTGATGCCCATTGTTTTGCTAGTTAATAAGTAAGTAAGAATTCACACAAATCGTGACCAACTTGGAGCTCAAGGTGCTCAGGGAATCGAGCGCTTACACTGACGCGACGATAATATATCAACAATAATATTATGTGCCATCTCTCTGGAAAATTTGTTCTCAGTAACCATTTGTATGAAAGATGATAAATATAATAACATTGGATTATTTAACGAGGATTTCCAAAAAATAATAAGCGTGAGTGCGTCCAGCGGTGCATAAATAAACACAGAAAGTTGACACACGGTTTAAGGCATACTAAAGTATGACGGGGTCGACGGTCCAAAATGAATTATGCAAAATTAACAAGTAATTTAGTTGTAGAGATAATCAAAAGTGCATACCTACATACAACATACATGTGGAAAAGTATCCATACCTAAGTATACAAGGTTATTGGTAAAATGATAACAACCTCTTAAGGTTTACTTTTGCTAGAGCTAACAAACATTTTGAGATGTTTTTTTTTGTGATATGTTTTTTTAACATTTTTTTATTTATTTTTTGTTTGTTTATGCGTATTGGAGGGAATAAGCATGAAGCCCACCTGATGTTAAAATTCTCTTGTGCCTGTAAATAATATTTCACATATTTTATTACTTAGCTCGATGTATATAAATATTCAAAACTCTATTTAAAGGGAACGCGGCGCGGTTCACTATTGCCTCGGCGGGCGCTCTGAATATAACACATGCATTTCGTCGTGACGAATTGCACTGCGCCCGTCACACTGAGACATATATTTATTAAGTCTCATGTGCCTTAAATTTTCTGCCTCTCAAGGACTGCTGCCGACTGCTACCGAAGTGCTTGGCGACAGATTTTCTACTTGAGGGTGAAAGCTAGCGAGGCGAGCATTCGCAAAATGCCATTCCACCAGCCGGGAAGCTCAAGCCGGCTGTGGGGATCGAACCAGGGACCTGCGGCATGGCAGCCCATAGCTATTACCGCTCGGCCATCATTGCTTATGTCTTGTTCGCCCTGTAATTTCATTGCTACAATGCAGTTTGGTTACTGACTACTGGAGGCAGAATATCTGCGGTGGTACCTACCTAGATGGACTCATGCTGAGGAGACCTATATACTGTATAATTTAAAAAAATTTACATACTTGAATCAATTGAAAATAACAGGTAGCAGTGAGCCTAACACCAAACCCGCTATCATAGCAGCACCAACTTACAGCATATTCCTTCCCGTATGCCACGTATCAGGGATCGGTATAATTAAACAATATCATCATCATCATCAGCTGGAAGACGTCCACTGCTGGACAAAGGGCCCCATAGAACGCCACAAAGAACGGCTATGCCACTTGTAACCATTGGCTACCCGCGACTTTCACGATGTCGTCAGTCCACCTGGTGGGGGGCCTACCAACTCTACGTCTTCCGGTGTAGTGTGGTATTGTATTTTTTTTAATACTATAGAATTATACAATATACGTTATATTATTTGTAATACTCATCATTATTAATATTTCAAAGTACTGTCAGACGAAGACTTGTACTGATTGTTGGCCCCACACTCAGGAACAAAGTTATGTAAACTGTGGGAGCACCCGTTCCTCACGATGATTAAAATTGTTGAAAGCAATGAATCCTAGTTTCATACCACAAAAATCGCATCGTATTCTTTACGTCTCGATGATCAAACAGTTAAGGTGTACGTAGAACCGGGAGGCGCAGGTTTGATTCCTGACCGAGATGAAAATGTTTAGCTTTGTAACAATTTGTTTAATGATGTTTGTTCTTATCAAATTTGTTCATGTTCTATTCCAAATTATTTGTTTATGTAATATTAGTGTACAGCTAAAGTCAACCAATAAAACATTTATAAAACCGTCGTTTTAAAAATATTGCAGTTTCTTTGCTTACGTAGGTGGAACCAACAAGAAACCAAACAATTCTGCACGCTCTAAACAGGGGTACGTGCAGAACCTTGGTTAGAGTACACTCGGGGTGTAACTTTTCACACTAACGTCGTTTACAAACTTAGAGTAAAACGTTCGGTTGTTGACAACTTGATCATTCCGAACCTCAGAAGGTTACAACTTTTTAACTATCAAAATTGGTCGTTAAGAGGTTGTAATCTTACCTGGCACTAATATCTATGACATTTGCTGAATTATAGGCATTTGAATTTTGCAGGTATCAGTGGTATCATGCTTTGAAATATCATATAAATTGTAGTTATATTTATTGCTGTTGCCCCGCAAAAAAGAAACGTAACAAACCCCATAAAATAGATAGATATTTTAATACCAATGTCGATATTTGAGATTATAAAACATCCGTATCGTAACCGTAACTTTTGAAGCAAGTGATGGCTCAGTGGTATTGGCTTTGACTAGCATTAACTGCGGCGCAACAGGTTTGAATCCCACCGCGAGATTAAGCTTCACCGCTTGGTGGAAGGGCATTTTGCGTTGCCCGACTGGCTAGCTACCACCCTCAAGTAGAAAATATGCCGCCAAGCTCCTAACGGTTCCGGCATCTGTCCTTGAGAGCAAGTAATTTTAGGTTAAGCCTGTTAACACCTTCGACCACATATCAGATGAGATTGTGGTCAAAGGCTTACCAGAAAAAAAAAACAGCGAATAGGAAGCAATCAAACAACTACACTCTGAGGCTCTGAACGTAGCCCTGCACTCCCGCCATAATGAGCCGCACCAGAATAGCCAACATTAAACACTAACATTATAACCTCTAATTACGTCCTCGCCTAAACAAGTTACAATTAAACCGTGTTTTCGTGCTGTTTAGTCAACTTTGGCCGTAAATACGGCAGTTTACAAACTGTTCCCCGTTCGGACGAGGTTTATCAACTGTTACATCACCCGGTTTGCACTTGCCATGCTCAATGTTTTGTAAAGTGGTACCCTATTACGGGCAAAGCTTTCGTGTAGCTTCTGTAGACATACATTTGCGTTGAACGAGCTTGGCAATATTAACAGATCTATGCCGATTAAGTAGTACTCACTAAAACCAAACAAACTAATTTTGCAGTAAGGTTTATATTAGCGCGTGATTCAACTTGATTTTTGCGCTAATTTCTCCGTGGGAAATGCTGAATGATTTCAAAAGTAAAGTAGTTGATATGAACGTTATAAAAAAAGATGATTAAAAGAACTATTAAGTCGATTTCGGATCAATTTAAAATATATGTCAAAATAATGTTTAGTTTTACATATAGTCGACATTGATTTTAAAATAATTGACTTTTTCGGATGTGGTTTAGCACGAGGCTCATCGCACTTAACTTAATACCAGGGTGCTAAGTGGTAACCTGTGACTAATAAATGCAGTTCATCGTGTGTCGAAACTGTATGTGTAAGTATAACTTGTATTGCACTCATCCCCTGAGACATAAAGTTGTTAAGTCTCATGTGCCTGTAATTTCACAGGCACCCATACCCTTCAAACTTCAATCCGAGACACAGTAATGTCAATATTACAGTTCAACATTTTATTTCGTACTACCAAATATGAGCGCTCTTGGCGCTTACGCACACAAACGTAGTTGCGTCATATGTTAAATACTAAGAGCCTGTTTCAAAATGTTCGAGCAAGTTCTGGATAAACTACCCAGAACATAAAATAATTGAAAGATAAAAATGACAGTTAACATGCAGCGCGTTTCAAGCTTTAACCGATGGATAGGCTAAATCGATGACTGTGAAACGCAAAGATAGTGTGTTATTTATTAAATATATTCTGGGTAGTATAACCCGAACTTACTCGAGCATTCTCAAACGCCTGTTTAAGAATGCTCGAGTAAGTTCCGGTTATACTGGCAAATGGATATATCTGGCAAACCAGAAGCATATCATCCTTGAGCCTATAATATCTATGCTTGTGGTTTGCCAGATTTCCGAAAAAAATAATATTTTCATAATAATTCGAATAATCATTTTGTATGGGAATTGTTATTTTGACATTAAAGGACAAAATAAATCGAAAAACTGGCAAACCGGAAGGATAGATATTAGGCTCTGTAATATGCATACATTGTTTCACCGAGTTTGAAGACTTGGTTTTTCTTTTTATGCCTAATCGATTTAGCCTTTGACCAATATCACCTGACACCTGATGGTACCTAACTAAGTGATAATGTCGTTAAAGATGTTATTCAGGGTAACCTAGAATTACTGGCTCTCCAGGACGAAGAAACTACATTTATATGGAAAGCGATCCGAGAACTCTACTCTTAAGTAAACTTACATTAGATCTGAGGGTTTCACGCATTGAAGTTATTATTTTTTTTAATTCTGCGTTGCACTTGACCACTATCTCACCCGATGTTAAGTGATGATGCGATCGATGATCCATCATCGAGCGCGCTTACCCAGAAGATGCCTATTCACCCGCGTTTTGAAGATTCCCATATTGTACTTAACCGGAAATACAGACTCAGGCAGGGTGTTCCATTCCCTGGCGGTTCGTATGATGAACGAAGACGCAAATCGCTTCGATCGGGTAAATGGAACATCCACCATATAACGGTGGCGCTTCTGAGTATCCCAATATGCGATGCGATAGAGTGCGATAGAGACAGCGCTATATGAAAATTATTGTTATATTGGCCATGGTACAATACTCAGTTTTAATATTATAGGCTTATTATAGTTCCTAAGGGATAGGAGTAGGAGCCCTGCTCGCGTTTCGTTCTTACACTTTCGTCGGAAGGTTTTCGGTTAACACCCCACCCAACGCTGTTATAATCCCCTGCCGGCATTGGCAGCCGTCAAGCAACACTTGTATATATCGTGCGTTTAATCCACTACCCAGGCGTCATCGCATTAATTTGTCAAGCTGTCATCACTTTATAACGCCGCGGCTTAAGGTAAAGGCTGTAGCGATCATGATTATTTTGAAATATGTATTTTATTCATAAGTTGTTACGCGCAAGAGTTAGAAGAGACTAAAAATAAAAAGTAGCAAAAAGCTGAGCTTTGTGAGGGCCCGCGTTTATTTTACAATCTGATTCTAACGGTGTCATCTAGTATTAACTACAATGGATTTAAGTATTGAGTTTAGTTCTGTTACAGTGATGTTTGATGAGTGATGTAGTGATGTTAACTCTTTGGTTTTCTAACAGATGGCGTTAGTAGTACAAAACATTATAGCCAATGAATAAAAAAATGTTAATGTTAATTATTTTTAATGCTTGTATAATAATATTTTATGACAGATAACACATCCAGACATGAATTAATAATACTATATTAAAGCACAAATCTATAGGCATGATAGTTTTTCAGTAAAAGGGGCCACATAATACATGTTGCGGGATAGTGCTAGGGCTCACTTCACTCGCCCTCATCACTTCGCTCGTCCTAAATAGGTTAAATTTCATATTACAAACCATAATGTGCAGTTTCATCTCGGGCAGTAATCAAGTCTGCGTTTCCTAGTTAGGTATACTCACTGAATACCTTAACCGCTTAGCTCTTGGACTAAAAGTTGAACTTGCACTGGCCACTTCTTTAAGTAGAAGGGTGATCACTCCTCTATTTGAGGTTTTAGGTCATGAACTAAGCATGATATCGATTTATGTTACAATTTTTTTAAAACATAGTTGAAAATTATGAGCCATACAAAAATTACATGAAAATGTTTCGAGGCTCATAACTGTAAGGTATATTATCTTTTTAAAAATGTGTTACGATATAAGCCTAGATACTGAAAAGATAAAAATATATCATGTTTAATTCTGACCTAAAACCTCAAATAAGGGAGTGATCGCCCTTCAATGTATATATGGAGAAGTGACCGGTCAGTTCAACCTTAAGATCACCAAACGCAATTATTTAATATCAAGCATTACATTACAAATTTACGAGAGAAAAAATTATAGTCATGTGTGGGATTCGAACCCGCGTCCATTCGCCCCTATAGCTAGGGTATCTAGCTCTGGCCGACTGAGCTAACATGACATTATGAGTCTAATTTTAGCTGTCGTTCTTCAACCATCGTATGTGCATGTAATGTAATCCGCAGAGCAGGCGTTATTGCAAACAACAATATTAACATCAAGCATTACATTAAAAGCTCGAACCCAGTCCGCCCATCTTGTTTTTTTTATATCTGATAGGTTAGCCTTTGACCACTATCTAACCTGATGGTAAGTGATGATGTGGTCGAAGATGTTGTTCAGGCTAACCTAGAAGTGATAGTGATAGTGGTGCTTTTTACAAGGTTTTGTCAGTTTACCACCTGTAGTAGATACTAGTATCTTGACATTTGTTATGATGAGAATCTTATGACTTGCACAGCAAGTTCTTCAGCGGTGTTTGTTCGCCGATGACAGCTAGAAATGTCACTCTATCCAAAACTCCCACTCGTTATAATTGCTCCCCGTAAATAGGTACTTATACAGTAATGTGTTGATCCAGTAAGTTTGGTTTTCTAGTACAAAGGATATAATTATACCATCGTCACCGAAAGATTTCGTTCGTTGGGTATAAAAATTGGGAATAGAAAACTCTTAAATGGAGGGTTAAATGACTTTATATACCATTCATAAGTCATAAGATACTCAAAGGTGTGTATTCGTAGAGTGAAGAACCTCCAGGCAAAATATCAAATTCTAAACCCGACATAAATTATTGTTTATATAGCAGATACAAGGACAGCTGCCTAACACACCGTTAGGTGCTTGGCGACAGATTTTATACCTTAGGGTGGTAGTCAGACGGGCATTCGCAAGTAATGCTACAAGCGGTCACCCATCCAAGTCATGAACGCGGCGGACGTTGCTTAACTTACCTGATCGGTTAAAAACGGCTACGTTAACTACGCTACGACGCACGCTTCAAAATAATAGTTCGACATTTTTTTTTATACAGCTAATAGGTTAGCCTTTGACCACTATCTCACCTAATAGTAAGATGATATGGTCGAAGATGTTGTTCAGGCTAAACTATAATTACTGGATCTCAAAGACAGCTGCCGGAATACACCGTTAGGTGCTTGGCAACAGATTTTCTACTTGATTGTGGTAGCTAGCCAGGCGGGCATTCGCAAAATGCCTTACCACAATACTATAACGACTGCCATCCTAAGACAACAACCGGGACCGACGCGACGGCTTAACTTGCCCTAAGCACGTGCACGCTCAATATAATGTCACTAGTGGTCACCAAACCAAGTCATGACCGCGGCGGACGTTGCTTAACTTAGCTGATCGGTTAAGAACGGCTAAGCAAACTTCGCTACGAGCGCTTCCAAATTTACCAGAATAGTTCAACAATAAGGGTTCTCCGCCCTTAAACCAACTTAGTAAGCTCCGCTTCGAAGTCTTCAACTCACATTAAATTAATGACATGACCAATCATACCCGAACCACCATCGGGAGACTAATGATTGCGGCGACACGTCCGGACAATGTGCGAAATGACCGGAATATTAATGCATCGCATCGGTCCAACGCACTTTCATACTAATGGCGTTACGGCGACGCGCGATTTCAGACAAATTGCGTTTCGCCCGGAAATTTACATGTTATTAAGCAGTCTGGAGACTGAATCATGTTAAATACTTTGGGAATATTTTCCTGCTTCAATAAAATTGGTTCTACTATAAAACCAATTTTATTGAAGCGTCATTTCAGTGTCAATTTATTTTACAGATTTATAGTAGAAACAAATAATGCGTCTGGTTCTTGTCTTCCTAGGACGCCGTAACAGTTTAAGGGTAATGAGATGAGCAGCATACCACTACTCATTTCGATGCCAGTGGGCGTTACTGTGCATTAGGCGCATTCACGAGGAACTTTACCATTTTAACGCGTTTATTAACAGGGGACCTGCTATTTACCCTAGACGCCTGCCAAGAGTGAGGATGGCAAACCCCCTATAATGGGGTAGGATTTTGTTCAGTGGTAGATATTTTCCAAAAGGCAAAGGTTAAGTGTGAGAGTAGTATTTATACCATACATTAAAAGGTTTTTGAGGATACCGTACCACAAAAGGAAAAAACGGAACCCTTATAGGATCACTTTGTTGTCCGTCTGTCTCTCTGTCAAGACCCTTTTTGAGCCGGAGTATGCTCTAACCAATTGAACTAACATGACATGACGTCATAACTCGAATCTTTCCTATCCTTATTTAACCATCGTATTGGGATGGAGCGAAATCTATAGTACCACTTGCGTTGTACTACAAACAAGACCAATTTTGCAATTGGTTTTATACTTGTAAATGATGACGCAACCTTATAATTTTAATATAATATTAAAATTATACGGTTGCGTCATCATTTACACTTGTAAAATTATACTTATAAAACCAATTGCAAAATTGGTCTTGTTTGTAGTACAACGCAAGTGGTACTATAGATTTCGCTCCATCCCAATACGATGGTTAAATAAGGATAGGAAAGATTCGAGTTATGACGTCATGTCATGTTAGTTCAATTGGTTAGAGCATACTCCGGCTCAAGGAGTGGATGGACGCGGGTTCGTATCCCGCACATGACTTAAATTTTTCCTATCGTATATTTGTGATTTTGTAATGTAATCCGCATAGCAGGCGTTATTGCAAACCTAACAATATTAAAAAAGACCCTTTTTCTCATGAACGCGTGGAGGTATAAAGCTGAAATGCGTATCAAATACTCCTGAGTATTTATCTTATCTTCTGTCTGACTTGGACTTGTCCTTGGAGCTGTGAAAATTAAAACGTCTAAGCCAATGCAATCAAAAGATACAGCCGTTTATGCCGCAAATCTTTGACTTTCGCAAAGGAATCAAAACCTACAGGGTACTTCCCGTGAACGCAGAATCTTGAAATTTGGTACAAAGCAACGCCTTATAGCACAGATATAGGGAAAAATGCGAAAAGCATAAATTTTTATTAACATCATATAATAAAAATATCTTTAATAGTTTTAAAATGTTAACGATTTCATTTAGCAATAAAAATACCATAACTTTTAATTATATACCTACAGGTTTGTACGGAACCCTCGGTGCGCAAATCCGACTCGCACTTGACCGTTATTTATAATCATGTAATGGTAAGCATCACGCCAGTCCATTACAGTTGCATTGTCCCCTCTTGTTCTACTTGCACTGCACTGCGCTATTCACTCCGAGACGTTAGATGTTATTTCTTGTTCGACCAGTCATTTTACTTGCTATAGAGACTTTCGCGCCTCAACACAACAGTGCTTGCTAACTAAGCCGAATATCAGACAATGCGGTAGTACCAACCAAGGCGGACTTTTTAAAATGAGAATAAGAACTATCACCTCGTAGAGCTAAATTATCAATTTAAACTTCATTTTTTTATGCTTGGCATTTGACCACTGTCTCACCTGATGGTAAGTGATGATGTGGTCGAAGATGTTGTTCAGGCTCACCTAGAATTACTGGCTCTCAAGGACAGCTGCCGGAACACATCACTAGGTGCTTGGCGATAGATTTTCTACTTGAGGGTGGTAGCTAGTCAGGCGGGCATTCGCAAAATGAATTGCCACCATGCTATAACGACTACCATCCCAAGAAAACAACCGGGACCGTCGGCTTAACGTCCCCTCCGAAGCACGTACACGCTCAGTAGTAATGTCACTAGTGGTTACCCATCCATCTCATAACCGCGACGGACGTTGCTTAACTTGGTAATTGGTTAATAATAGCTAATCAAACTTCGCTATTAGCGCTTCAAAATAATTCATCATCATTAATCGTCAAACAAACAAATGAATGCAAAGTTTTCACTAGAAACTAGCTTAGCGCAGTCAAAAACTACCCTTTTTTGGGGGTTGTGGGTACATAGGGATTATTGGCTATCATAGTTTGATATGAAATTCAATCACGCAGGGTGGTTACAACGAAACAACGAGACCGTTAAAATCACCGTTGCTGATGGTCAAACAACAATATTTGTTTGGTCGTGTAGTTTGGTTGCCATTGTTAATTTTGATAACGAGTACGAGGTTTTGAATAGTATATTATTAAATTAGTTAATCAGAAAAAAAACATGCATATAGTACCACCAACTTAACTGTGCAGTTCTCGAGGGCGCTACTGGTCAAGGAAATCAACTACAAACTGTCACAATTTGAGGGAAAGTTTTAGTTCTTTTTTCTGCCACCTGAACAGATAAGTTGGTGGGACTGTACATGTATATTTATATTGTTACTTTTCCAATAACGCATGCTCTCCGAACGAATTACATTACAAAATTACAATCCTGCACATGACTATAATTTTTCCTTGTAAATTTGTAATTTTGTAATGTTTTTTTTTTAATGTTATTTTGACGGAACAAGCTCGAGGCCTCCCTGATGTTAAGCGGACTAACCTCTGCCTATAACAGATGCATTTCATCACAAGAAATGAATAGAATTGCGCTCGTCACGTTGAGACTTAGTTGTAGTCTCATGTGCCTGTAATTTCACTGGCTCTCAATGGCTGCTGCCAGAACACACCGCTAGGTGATTGGCGACAGATTTTCTACTTGAGAGTGGCAGCTAGCAAGGCGGGCAATTGCAAAATGCCCTTCCACCATGCGATGAAGCTCAAGCCGGCGGTGGAGATCGAACCAGGGACCTTCGGCACGGCAGTCTATAGCTATTACCGCTCGGCCATCATTGCTTCAATTATGTATGTGTTTATTTTAATATTATTGTTCTGGAGGTTGTTGTTGTGGTTCATTTCTGGAAGTTTCTAGGGGATGTCATTGTATTGTTAGTGAATGAGCGTGTAGTTAGTTACAGTACAAAAACGTATATTTGTGGTGGTGTGGTGTCTATAATATAATCGGGTTGATATTTTTTATATAATTTAATGTTACAATTAAATTAAATATTGTTTATATTGGTTATTTTCAAATTTAAAAGTGCACTGCATTGTAAATAGATATAATATTTGGAGAAAGTAGTTTGTGGCTTTTACACGACTGCCCAAAAAAAGGAGTGCTATGTTTTTAGGGTTCCTGTCAAAGTCAAAGTCAAAATCATTTATTCAATTTAGGCGTCTACGACGCTATGAAGGTCAATTACAAATTTTAGTATTGAAATATTCTACATTGTACTGCCACGTTCAGCAAATAAATTGTATAGAGCCACTGCGAGAAGAACGGGCAAGAAACTCGGGGCCATTCTTTTAAACATCTTTTAACAATGTGTTACATACATACTATATAATAGAGTTATTACAATATTTGTTTAAATTATGTAGGTGACAGGCAATAGCTTGGCGGAGGCGGAATTGTCCAGGCATTTTTATCGTTTATGTAATCAGAAACTGTGTAGTAGGATTTTTTAATCAATATGTTTTTCACATGCAACTTGAATTTCCCTTCTGTGAGCGTTGTAATATGTTTGGGAACTTTATTATAAAACCGCACACAATTACCTAAGAAGGACCTTTTATTTGTCTTTGCTAATCTAAAACCTGGCACCACTATTTTATCTATATTCCTAGTATTGTAATCGTGATTGTCACTGTTTAATTTAAATTTACTCAAATTTTTACGAACATACATAATGTTTTCAAAAATATACAGACTTGGTAAAGTTAAAATATCAATTTCTTTAAAAAGGTCCCTCACAGATTCCCTGTATGTATGATAGTGAGTTTCTTTATTCCACCATTACTTCTAAACGGCTTAATTTATTTTATTTATTTAACCATTTCGTTACATTACATAACATTGATAAGTCACATCGATACAGAAGAAATACATAGCTTTAAAGCAAGTCTTAAATATAACACAATGTCACAATCAAGTACAAATAAGCAACTTCTTTACATCCTCATAAAATAAACAAAAACTAACTAAGCATGCAAATCAGAAAATGAACAACTCATGTACTCGTTGATATGGTAAAATGGATGGCTTTCAAGAAAGTTTTGAGTATAATTTTGAATTTATTTAGAGGGAGACGTGTTATTTCCAAAGGTAATTTATTATACATAGCCAGTTTAAGACAGAGACCTCGTTTATAGGTTTTAACGAGTGTAGTTCTTGGTACATGCAACCTTTCTTTGTTTCGGGTATTATAATCATGTATGTATTATAATCATCTTAGGTGCATTTTCATAGGCAATTCGTGCTTTTTGGAATGTACTTCTATTACAGAGTTATATTTATGTATAGGCAAACTACAGTCAATATTTTTAATCTTTTAAAATAAGGTCTGACAGACGTTAATCGTTGTAATCCATGAATAATTCGAATTGATCTCTTTTGACAAATAAGAACCCTTTTGATATTAGTAGCATTTCCCCAAACTGTTATGGCGTAACTTAAAATCGAGTAACAGTATGCGTAATAAACAGATATAAGTGTTGCTCTATCAACCATAGGTTTCAAGTTAAATAACGCATAATTGGCACTGGCTAATCTTTTGCACATTTTGTCTATGTGAATATTAAAATTTAGAGTAGAATCTAGAGTGCATCCTAAGAAAGTTACTTCTTTAGATTCGTCTTGATAGCATAACTGGCTGGCTAATTTAAGATGCCACATTGTAAGATAAAAAATCTTCTTCTCTTTCAAATCTATCGATTGTTCTATGAAAATGAACAGCTTTAAAAAACGATTCCATAAATATCATTTGCAGTTATATTTTCATTAGAACTATAAAAATTTTAGTGAAATAAATAATTTCCGCAGCGTAAGCGATATAATTTATTTATTTTTACATACTTGTTATAATAAAGCAACCAAATTTGTGATACACTTGGTACATGATGTATTAGGATACACGTTTACAAATAATTTAGCTACGACGTTATAAAATACACCAATAGCTTCACGTCTATTAAAAATCCATGTATTTTTGTTCGCGGCTCGATGAAAATTGAAATACGCGGCTGCGTTCGCAGCTACCCGGCTATTTTGAGGTTGAAAAACATATTTTGCTTTTATGTTTTTATTTACAGACATTGATATCAGTGGAAATTGTTATTTTTTAGAATTGCTAGAACCTGTCACTAAGTTTACGCCATCCATATCTTTATGGCTATCTTACCCCAAATAGTACCTAAACCTTGTCTCCTTTAGTATTGTCTTAAAAAAATATCTAAGTAACGTCTCTCTTTGTTTCAGGTACATGAACCAACAGTCACAGAATTTCAGATTTCCCGCAGCGACTGAAATCTGGCATCATAATACTGCTATGGAACTATTGTATTATCTATGGTAATGGATAATTCTCAAATAATACGAGTTTATAGAGTAATTATATACTCCCATGGGTTGCCGTGCTAGTAAAGCACCCGACGACTTATATTATATATTATAGACGATATGAAGATATAATCATGTCGAAGTCGTGACATGCGACGAAAGGAAACATATAATAAGATGATAGCAGCGCCTTCTGTATGTTTTATTAGCAATAATTGTAGGTATATGTGTTCTTAGCTTTAACTGTATGTTATATCATGTTCAATACAGCAGTTGCTCTAAACATATTTGTTAAAACCATTCATAATCGATTTTTTTATTGCTGAGAGAATTGCTGCCCTCAATGCCTACTCCGAGCTAAGAGCGCCCACCGCGGAATACTGGACCGCGCCGCGCTCCCTTTGAATAGAGTTTTTAATATTAACATCAAGCTAAGTAATAAAAAATATGAAATATTAAATTACAGGCACAAGAGACTTTTAACATCAGGTGGTCCTCGCTTATTCCGTCATATACACAAAAACAAACACAAAAAAAAAAACAAAAACAAAAATATTTCATCTCAAAATGTTTATTAGGACTAGCAAAAGTCAACCCTAAGAGGTTGTTAGCTTTTTACCAATAACTATTTAAAGAAAAAAGAGAAAAAAAAAAACTAGAAGAATACATATACTCGTTTATAAGACTGATATATACGAAACAAATTATGGAAGTCGAAAAATAAAAATGTGAGCTATGAGTGTTTAAATCAGTATATCAACTTCATCTAATATATTTCCGTGTTCGAAAAAAGTTCCTTTCATTTTAATTTTACTTATATTCTTTATTTAGCTTGAGGAGACATATTGTACGAACTTCACATGAGTTGGATAAGTTAAGAAACACGTGGAGATAAGTGGATTAACTTTTAACCATAGCTTGACCTGTTGTCGAAAATATATACCTACCTATGTGAGCTAAAAAACTTTCGCGAGTTTTGTCCATAATTATTATTTAGTAACCGGCTAAGACTCGCGTAATATGTGTGGACAGGGGACAGCTTGCATTGTTTACCTTTGTTTACCGAACATAATATTCACCGGATATTGCTTACAGTGGACCAGTTAGTAACTTCAAATAAGTTCGAAACTGGTCGGAGCAATATCCGGTAAATATTACGCGAGTCCTAGCCGGTTACTAAATAATAAATATACCTTTGTATAAATCAATCTGAATGAAAGACTTCTGCAAAGAAAGCTTATTTCGTTAAAACCTTCTCCAAAACTAAAGTCAATACAATTTAAACTATTAAATCATGTACTCGTAGGTACAAGTACTCAAATTAAAAGCCTCTTACACACAACATACCATTAAAAGCTCCAATTAGAAAGTACTCCAAAATCCTTTTAAATACCGTCATTCATCGCGTGCCGTACACAGATTTATTGAACGGTCTTACTCACTGGGTCAGATCCGATACACCTTCCTGGAAAACTCTTGTATTGAAAAGACTCAATTCTAGCTATGGCGTGAGGGAACACGATAGAGTGGGTAGGTAATGGTGGGTTGGAAACGCCGTTTTGTTTTTCCATCCGTCAAGCAAAGATCACAGGCATATAATTTTAGTAACGTGCTTAAAGAGGATGAGCTTGGTTTTAGCTAAGTAATGTAAGTATGTAACAAACAAAAAAATAATAATACACAATTAAACATATTTTAATTTTAATTAATATATATTATATTAATATTTTAGAAAAAACAATTCAAAAATATAACTACTAATTGTGTACTTAATGACTATTAGCATCTAGGCGCCTCTGCTGAACGATTCCTGCCTGGGCAATCTGGAAGCTTAACAATTTATGTTATTGGACGGAACAATCTCGAGGCCCACCTGATGTTAAGCGGATAATAACCTCTGCCTATAACAGATGTATTTCGTCACAAGTTACGAATTGCACTGCGCCCGTCACCTTGAGACATAGTTCTTAAGTCTCATGATCCTGTAATTTCACTGCCTCTCAAGGACTGCTGCCGGAACACACCGTTAGGTGCTTGGTGACAGATTTTCTACATGAGGGTAGTCGCTAGCCAGGCGGGCATTCGTCAAATGCCCTTCCACCATGCGGTGAAGCTCAAGCCCGCGGCGGGATTCCAACCATGGACCTGTTGCGCGGCAGTCCATAGCCAATGCCACTGAGCCATCACTGCTTCAAACAACACTGCTACTATTCAGTCAATGAATATGTATGTGATAAAAGTAAAGTATCCGTTGAATTCTACATATAATCAGTTATATTGTTAATTGTAATTTTCGACATGTTATTTTATCTAATATCCTTACTCTTAAAATGAAACTACATATTTCAAAATCACGCATAACAATCCTCGCACATATAAAAATCAGTTTATCATTTCATTCTTGTGAACTCATTTTAATAATTTGTAAGTATTGTATCATAAAGTTAATTTTGATTAATGCCGCCATGTTTTTTCCTAATGAAATTGGTACACCTTGCTGAAAACGGTAGAATATTCTGATTAATTTAGTATTGTAAAGATCTAACAAACAACACAATATTCTGACAAATGAAGGAATCATTTTAATAATATCAGTAGGTATATATTTACTTTCATAAGTCTTATTTATGGGCAGAACGAAATTTTTTCAATAAAACCTCAAGAGATTTCAAACCAGAACTAATCAAAAACTTTCGTAGCTTGAGCTTAAAGTTTGTGATATACTGATAACCATCCGAATTGGATCGTCGTCGGTCGTGTTGAATTCAGTGAGTAAATTATAAGCAGGTAGCGTATCCTAATTTAATAACATTCAATTAACAAAGCATTGGAAACCGGTCCTTCGGAACGGTGTCCGGACTCTATCAATACTGGATAAGAATTCTATTAACAAATTCAATGTTGTTTTAAGCGCTATGGTTCTCTTCCACAAGAGTATGTCTTGGTGTGTATTGACCTAATGACATACATATTCAAAATCACAAATATACGATAGGAAAAATTTAAGTCATTTGCGGGATTCGAACCCGCGTCAATCCACCCCTTGAGCCGGGGTATGCTCTAACCAATTGACCTAACATGACATGACGTCATAACTCAAATCTTTCCTTTCGTTCTTTAACTATCGTATTGGGATGGAGCGTATATTTGTGATTTTATAATGTAATCCACATAGCAGGCGTTATTGCAAACCTAACAATATTAAAAAGACATACATATTCGCCAAAACCAGTCCGTATTCAACTAAGTTTATACTTAAATTACAATGAACCAAGCAAAACTATTGAAATAAATAGCCCCTTATAGTTTAACATATAATTCAGGAACTGCCTTAGATACTACCCTTCCATCCTTCTATAGAAATATAAATTAAATAGGTTGGTAAAAATTAAGTACAGTAATTAAACAACTTTAAACGGTTTAAATCGCGTATATTTATCATTATTTTACGTTGTTACCCTGTGACCACGACCACTGCAAAGTGTTTGAAACGTCGCGGCAAAAATAATGATAAATATATGCGATTTAATTAAAGTTGTTTAATTACTATGTGTAATAATCGCGAAAACCTAAGACAACATTATTAAGAATAGAATTCACAAAATACATCTAAAACTAAATTTACTTACATAATTGTATCAAATTAAAATGTAATAAAATTCGTTGTTGTCTAAAAAAATATTGGCGAACAGAAAAAAAAACTAAAACTTTATTTTAGTTCTTTAATCCATTTTGTATTAATTGCTACCAGCACCTATATATTGGGAACGGGGTAATCAAAAATATTCTCACAAAGAGATATTGTCTATAAATGGCACGGTTTAAGAAAAACACATGCATAAAAAAAAATGATTTGACAAGAAGCACGAGTCGCTCATCTGATGTTGAGCGCTACGCCTGCCATCAAGTGCAGTGACCGTTCTGCATGACACTGCACTGCCCTTGTAAGTGCGAGTCATGGTAAGTATCTTGTCTTGCCCGCTCAGTAATATCACTTGCTACTGTGCCCTTCATACCTAAACACAGTAGTGTGCACACAACTGCTTGGTGGCAGAATTTAGAAGCGCTCGTAGCGAATTTTACGTATCTGTTCTTAACCGATCAGCAAAGTTAAGCAACGTAGCCCGCGGTCATAAGTTCGATGGGTGACCGCTAGTGACATTACTACTGAGTCTGTCCCGGTTGTTGTCTTAGGATGGCAGTCGTTATAGCATGGTGGTAGTGCATGTTACGAATGCCCGCCTGGCTAGTTACCACCCTCAAGTAGAAAATCTGTCGCCAAGCACCTGACGGTGAGTTCCGGCAGCTGTCCTTGAGAGCCAGTACTTCTAGGTTAGCCTGAACAACATCTTCGACCACATCGTCACTTACCATCAGGTGAGATAGTAGTCAAAGGCTAACCTATCAAAACTAAGAAGAATATCTGTCGCTACGCAAAAGATGAAGTCAAAGTTAAAACCATTTATTCAATTTGCGCCTACAAATATATTTTTTTGAAGTAGTGATGGCTCAGTGGCATTGGCTATGGACTGCCGCGCAACAGGTCCATGGTTCGTATCCCGCCGCGGCCTTGACCTTCACCGCATGGTGGAAGGGCATTTTGCGAATGTCCGCCTGGCTAGCGACCACCCTCAAGTCGAAAAGCTGTCGCCAAGCACCTAACGGTGTGTTCCGGCAGCAGTCCTTGAGAGCCTCCAGGTGACAGGTGCAGTGCAACTTGTGACTTGTGACGAAATGCATCTGTTATAGGCAGAGGATAAACAGCTTAACATCAGGTGGGCCTCGAGTTTGTTCTGAAAAAAAACGGTCAAACATTGCTATAAAAAGATTCTTCTACTGCCGCGTTCTTCAAAAGAGAATGAACAATGAAGTCACTGCTAGCACAACAGCCTTAAAAACTAAAAACTCGCAAGAATCCTACCACCTACCGAACTCGTACCTATTGGACAAAAATAACCTTTAGAAAACAACGAACTAGGAATGAAAGCACTCTCTATTTATTTTCCCCAACTGTAAATGTAGATACGGCAGACACAGTGCAGTTCATAAAACTTTATTGACCCAACCGGAACAAGCTTACAAACAAACCTGAAATATAGTACTAGAAAAATATTACATTGTTGTTGACGAATTTATAACCACACGGTTTATTTGTGTCTTCCTCGTACTATGTGGACTCTTCCATGACCATATCCTCGCGCTAAGTGAGCAGAATTTGCCAATACATTTTTTTAAATTGGTAGATTGGATCTAGATTTTGAATCTCACTTCGAACCTTACTGTCTAATTCAAATACTATAAAGAATTTGATATTCGTTTTAATATTTATTTTCGAAGCGCTCGTAGCGAAGTTTACTATGCTGTTCTTAACCGATCAGCAACGTTAAGCAACGTCGCGCGCGGTCATGAGTTGGATGGGTGACCGCTAGTGACATTACTACTCAGCGCTTCCGTGCTTCGGAGGGCACGTTAAGCCGTCGGTCCCGGTTGTTGTCTTAGGATGGCAGTCGTAATAGCATGGTGGTAGGGTCATTTTGCGAATACCCGCCTGGCTAGCTACCACCCTCAAGTAGAAAATCTGTCGCCAAGCACAACGGTGTGTTCCGACAGCTGTCCTTGAGAGCCAGTTCTTCTAGGTTAGCCTGAACAACATCTTCGACCACATCATCACTTACCATCAGGTGAGATAGTGGTCAAAGGCTAACCTACCAGGCATAAAAAAAATATATTCGAAGGCCATAACGGGCATAATTTTGAAAAAAAAAAACAAAATTAATTCATCTCCATTCTCGTTCTATATAAACATTATGGCCCCTGGTGGTAAGGTAAGGTGATTAGAAGATGGTAAACCTGTTGATGCTAGATAACAGATTTTGTACTTGAGGGTGGTAGCTAGCCAATTGGGAATTCGGGCCTTTCTGTGAGGCAATCCTTAGTCGTTGCTGTATGCTGTTGATGATGGTAGCATCATTGTTTCACGAACCAACCTCTTTTATCTTGGTAAAGAAAAACCGCACGTACGGCGGTAGGTAAGGATGGGTAGATGCAATTATTTTTTTAAGCAGTAATAGCGGGGTGGTTCTTCACCGCCGGCTTGACCTTTACCGCATGGTGGAAGGGCATTTTGAGGGCGCCCCTGGCTAGCTACCACTCTCAAGTAAAAATCACCTAATAGCCAGCCAGCAGCAGTCTTTAAGAGTCAATGAGTTACAGGCACTTAAAAACTGTATGTCTCAAGGTGATAGGAGCAGTGCAGTTCGTCACTTGTGATGACATGCATCAATCTAGGCAGAGGTTACCGTTTAACTTCAAGCGACCAATTTGTTCCGTACTTAAACAATACTCTAAAAAAATGTATCCGACGTAATAATTGCTTACTATCAGACAATTCAGCTGCTCATCAAGCTTTGCTCCTACAAAATAACTGCTAATTTTAATCGTGCCATATCGCTTACCTATCCTGCCCACGCGCATCCATGGCGCTGCACCTCAGATCTCCGTAACAAATTGTCGCGTCATGTTTTCTGTAATTTAGCCCTTATCGCCGCCTGCGCCTGCGCCTGCGCCGCCGACGGCACAGATCCTCTCATCTGATTGGGATGCTAGATAGGGAGTTAAATACTCTTATCGATTGGACTGATTGTTAAAGGTATGGTTAAAATAAGTGGTTGTATAGGATACAAAAATGATAATTTTATCTTTTTTTGTAGACCCGCGGCGGAATTCGAACCATGGACCTGCGGCACGGCAGTCCATAGTCAATGCCACTGAGCCATCACTGCTTCAAAAAATCTAAATGCACTTAATAGGCAACCTACCATTTCCTAACCGGCATTGGGACTGGCACATGCCTATTGCAGCTATGCTGTATATAAATACTATCAAGCCTGGCAGCGAACATTGTCAGGACGGCATTGGGGCTGGCCCGCACCCGGCGCACCAGGGACGCGCTTCTCTTGCGCATTGTAGCATGGTAATGAAAAGGTTAGTCACCTTAAGGTCGACTTTGGCTTGCACGAGTGCAAGAAGCAGTACTGCTTATTGTCAAACCTTTAAACATATTTTTTTACAGTCTGTTTTGTTACTTAGTTTGAAAAGGTAACATGTGCTTGAGGAACGTTAAACGAATCAATTTGTAAACGAACCTTTTGATACCGCAATTGTACATTCCAAAACAATAAATCGATCAGATTAAGCCATTAATAAAACTGGAAAGTCTGCCACAAAAATAAACATGTCCACGCATCCTTGTGGGCAATACGAGCATAACGGTGCCATTTGGTTTTTCTGCATTGTCCGAGACGGCATTCCAAGCCATATTATAGCAAAGCAAATTATCATTTCATTCTAACATCATCATTTCCTTACCTTTATCACACGTATATGAGGTCGGTATAATATGTTTTCACCAATAACACTAAGGACCAAGTAAGAACACATTCTAGAAGGTTTTGGCCTGATGACTTCTTGAATTTTTGGTTTTGCCTTAACCGTGTTGGTTGTTGACCTATGTAAAGCCGACCCTCCAAGGGAATGCTCTTGTTGGTATAATATCAGCTATAAGACCGCTAATGCCCCTACACCATGCTTACACATGGTGGAGGGGAATTAGCGATTGCTTGACTGGCTAGCTACCTTCTTCAAGTAGAAATCTGTCGCCAAGCACCTAATAGTGTGTTCCTACAGCAGTCCTTAGAGCCAATAAAATTACAGGCACTTGGGACTTAACAAATGGTGTGTCTCAGAATGACGGGCGCAGCGCAATTTGGCACTTGTAACGAACTGCATCTGTTATAGGCAGAGGTTAGTCTGCTTAACATCAGATGAGCCTCGTGCACGCTCTGTCACAATCACATAAATAGCCCCATAGTACAGCAACACCCTAATACCCTCGGCAACTCGGGTTGTTGCATGCTGCTTGTTTGGTGTAATATTTAGTCTATGTGAAATCCAACTGAACGACGAACATTCTATATAAGTTGGGGAATGTACCATAGAACTGTAGCAGTAACATAAAGGTAAAAAAAATTGTTTGACTTGCGTACTACCACAATACACTGACAGGAAATTTCTCAAGTCTATTTACATCAAAATATAATACAAATGTAAGTTCCTGATTTTTTCAAAAGTGGTTTCTAGTTTATAAGTGTGCAATTTCATCTATACCTAGGTGTCAACTGCATTTTGCGATTCTTATACAAACTAATTAAATATTGCACAACCCTACATCTAAATCCTTGGAACGCTCTAAAAATTCCAGCATCCCATATCAGCACGCGATCAGGCATACCGTCGAACACGAGACCCGTCAGTACCTGACGCAGATGGCTGTGGGTTAATTGGCGTGGTTACGATATCAGATCTTATCGGGACGGGATGGATCGCGCGCCTGAAAAACACGTCAGGCTGATTACGAGTGGAACAACGATTCCACTACTATTTAGTCTCCTATTTATAAAACCTGCGGATAGGTTGAAAATATTAGTTCATGTAACTGTCATATACTTAATAAAGGGTATTAAAACATGAATGTAGTTTTAGGAACCGCAGGCGAGTTTCAAAATAAGATTACACGAGTGTTTGAATACCTAATTATATGCAGTTACATACACTACTTTATTTAATATCAATCAAAACATTAAATAAAATGTTTATCCAACAAAATATTACTCAAATTCGTATGTACGAAATAGCGCCAAAATGGAAAAAGTCTGTTATTGGTCTATGACTCGGAACCAGCGCTCACCACAGATAATGTGTACTTTAAGTGAATTGAAACCTCCTTTGTCGGGACACATTGTAATTTAATAATTAAAAAAATGTTTTAAAGCATTGTTTTGTTAGGAGAATAATGCTTTAATATAATTTTTTTTCTTAAAGAAGTATATAAATAAAATATGCCAATAAAAGTCGGTATTTCATTTCGTAATTAGAACATTACCGAATGAGGTTATATAAATATTTTTTATTTCATAGAAAGCGCGTGTTTTTTGTAGTAGCCCGTTGGGCGTAGCGCGCCTGAAACAGATATTGGCAGTTCTGGTTCACTCTGCACTTTAGGCACAAAGCTACAGGTCACATCGGCGTTTCTCTCTGGCTGGGATTACTCTACGGTGCGTTCCAAGAACGCCCGCCGCGGCAATACTGGACCGCGCCGCGCTCTCTTTGAATAGAGTTTTGAATATTTAAATCGAACTAAGTAGTAAAATTTTATGAAATATAGTAAAAATAATATAGAATAATAATATGGATAGCGGAAAACATAATAGAAAAATAAATGGAGATAATAAATATAAAGAAAACTAGATTTTTTATGACTTGACACTGACACACATATACATTTTATTCACTATTTACAGGTACAAAAGACTTTTAACATCAGATGGTCCTCTTGCTTATTCCGTCAAATACACATAAACAAAAAAACTCAAAATGTTTCTTAGGACTAGCAGAAGTCAACCCTAAGCGGTTGTTAGCATTTTACAAATGGCCCTGTATAAGCATTGTGCTCAAGCTAAAACGGAGACGCTTGCTTCTCGCTTCTCTCTCATTCGTTCAATAATATCACTGATTTTTGTATTTCGGTGGTTTCAATGGCGGTGTTTAAATTTTTGAATTGAAACAGATTGAATTAAAAAGCGAAGAAGGAAGAAAGTCAGCAGATTTGGGTCTGTAGTCCGGTAATGTTAGATTTATTCCAAATGCAATTTAAAATAACACAAATGTTTCATATGTAGATACACTTGTTTTAAGATTTTTCTGATCCAATAGCTGGAAAGATATTATGAATTCAAAGTAGACACCAGTCGACAGTATTATGAGATAATGAACTGCCATTTATGTAGTATAATCATATCATACAGACGTATTGTATTTCGGAGCTCAAAATAATCCCTATTTCATCAAATCATTCTTAAACCTTCATATATTGACAACAGTTGACGTCTCCCAATCCCCGCAATACATCAACCAAAAATACATTCAACATTCAGTCAAGCTATGAATGTATTCGCAGACAGAATGAAAGTCCTCTCCAATCGTTTACAATTCAAGTCAGCACGATGGACGAGCCCGTTCAGCTGTTATTCTTCAAGACCCTATTCACACATTGTCGTGTGGTACAGTTAAGCAGACCTCATGTCGATTGTGGTCCCAACCCAACTATCAATGTTACCCAATTGTTACTATTCATTATTCATTTTTTTTAACTTTATTGTGACGGAACAAGCTCGAGGCCCACCTGATGTTAAGTGGACTAACCTCTGCCTATAACAGATGCATTTCGTCCCAAGTCACGAATTGCACTGCCCCCTTGAGACATAGTTGTTAAGTCTCATGTGCCTGTAATTTCACTGGCTCTCAAGGACTGCTGCCGGAACACACTGTTAGGTGCTTGGCGACAGATTTTCTACTTGACGGTGGTCGCTAGACAGGCGGGCGCAAAATGCCCTTCAACCATGCGGTGAAGCTCAAACCCGCCCTTCAAAATTCGCTTATTTAATCGAGAGTGTCATCTGGATTTCGAATAAAAACGAATATTAAATTTAAATTTAAAATACCCTCGACACGATACCTAATTTCGTATCGATGACATCTGTGGAAGTTTCTCGCATTCCCTCATCAACGATAAAAGATTATTACTGATGTTGCCGATTTTAAAATGCCTGAACATAATATTATGTGAATAGTTAATCGAGTCACCTTTCAAACAAAAAAAAAGTTAATTAAAATCACTTTATTCGTACTGTACTACTATATAATACTGTACTTCTGATATTTTGCGAGTCTGGTGAATAGCTAATCCGGTATTTTACTAATCTGGTAGCTCCTGAGCCGTCACACGCAGACACACGTTAAACTTATAAAATCCGTTTGTTGCGTCAAGAAGATATACACAAAATAAATGTCTGGGTAGACATGCATATCAATCTTTCAGTACTCTCGCGTAGTAAAGTATGAAATTTTTGTACATATTTTTGACATAACTTTTAGAGACAGATAAAGGAATAGCGTAATACATAAACCACAGTGTGAGTTTTAGTAGCACCACTAAGATTCGATACCAACACACAAAATATTCGTTGCGTGTATTGTTACTTAGAACATTATTAATAAATCGTATATTTTTCCTTCTGTTCTTATTTCGAAAATCCAACGAAGTTCTTTTAATATTAGTTGATTTTTAAATTATGTCACATTATGTTTGGCACTTGAATGTATGACCATTGACACATTAAAGAGATAACAAGAAACGTTAAAAAACAATGTTCTTGTTTCAAGATCTTCCAAAATGAATATTTTTTTTTATTATTATATTGAACCTGCTCACAAAATTTCATGTAATTAATCAGGAAATCTGAGAGTGAGTTCCTTTTTAAAACCTTATGCATAATTCGGTTTAAATAATAAATATAATAAAAGATAAAACTCTTCAAAGGCATCGGACGGATAGCGTGGCCTTTCGTCAAGGGCCTCACCCTAACAATATCCTCTGTTTATTTACTACTATTGGATTGGAAAAGGCAGCCATGTGTGGATTATCAGTTTTTAAACAAAAAGTTTCGTCCACAACGTATTTACATTGACCGTGGTCCGATTGTCTCGATTTCAAATTTATTTTTATTCGATACCGACTCGATCGGGTGAGATATAAGAGGCGTTTAAATTTTATCTGTGGTCGTTTAAGTGGTGGTATTTATCGATTGTCGTGGTTGGATTTTACTTTTCGATCAATTTGTACTTCGTGAAAATTATTTGTGAGTTTGCTTGATTTATTGTCTTCTTAAAAAGTACCTTACATACTGGAATAAAATTAAATACTCATTTCTCAATGATAATGATTATCACAAACTGGGTTTGATCTTTAGTATTAGCATAGAACATTTAGTGTCCATAGAATGTCTTAATAAAGTTTCGGGTTGCTAACCAACACATAAAATAACTGAATGATAAAAATGACAGTTAACATGCAGCGCGTTTCAAGCTTTAACCGATGGATAGGCTAAATTGATGACTGTGAAACACAAAGATAGTGTTTTATTTATTAAATATGTTCTGGGTAGTATAACCGGAACTTACTCGAACATTCTGAAACAGGACCATAATACTACGTTACGCAATAGTTTAATATTCTGAGGGTACGTAAATCACATACAAGATATGATATTTATGTGATTTACAAACGATAACGTTTCCTTGTCTTTATATATCTTTGTAGTTGTATTATTTTCAAGAAACAATCTTAATCTTTTCTTAAACTTGCAAAGCAAACGATATAAAACAAAATATACCTCCACCCAATAAAACTAATTTTGTCAAGTTTCCTTGATCCTAGAAACTATGTAATCATAATAATTAAAACGGTGACTGTTGGAAATTTTATTTAAGAAACGAGACCTATTACTGTAGGTCTTGTTTTTACTCTTTGGGTACGGAACCCTAAAAAGCGGCCGGAATATATCAACACAATCAGTGTGGTTTTTCACCATGATACACCAAACTTCGGTCAATTTTAGTTACTCAGCAAATATTGAGTTTGGCTTATTATTGTATTTATTTATAATATTTTTTAATAATATAATTGTCACATAATATGTGTTCGAAGATTAGCACACAGAATAACATCCAGGTTAATTATACTGTCTTATGATTTTAGAAAGACCTGCAAGTGTTAATGCATCCACATAGCCATATAGCCCTGACCTTTCACCCTTATATTTCTACCTGTTTCGGTGTCATCAGAATTAGATCGTTTCAAAATTAGATATTAAAATTTAGTGTATTTTTTACATATAATTTTTATGGTAATGTGACAGAGCAAGCAAGAGGCCCACCTGATGTTAAGCGGTAACCCCTGGCTATAACTAGTATTTCGAAACGAGCTGCACTGCGCCCGTCATCCTTAGAAATACAGTTGTTAAATCTCAAGCAATTTTACTGGCTCTCAAGGACTACTGCCGGAACACACTGATAGGTGCTTGGTGACAGATTTTCTACTTGAGGTGGTAGATAGCCAGGCGAGCATTCACAAAAACCCATTCCAGCATTTGATGAAACGTAAGCAGGCGGTGGGAATCGAACCATGAACCTGCTGCACAGCAGTCGACAGCTATTACCACTTGGCTATTTCTGCCTCAGATGGTAATCTATAAGGTATTCTAATCAGAAGTTAATAACTTCCACAGCATCAATTCAAGATATTTTTATTTTATTTCTGATAGCCTTTGACCACTATCTCACCTGATGGTAAGTGATGTTGTGGTCGAAGATGTTTTTCAGGCTAACCTAGAACTACTAGCTCTCAAAGACAGCTGCCGGAACACACCGTTAGGTGCTTGGCTACAGATTTTCTACTTGAGGGTGGCAGCTATCCAGGCGGGCATTCGCAAAATGCCCTACCACCGTGCTATAACGACTGCCATCCTTAGACAACAACCAAGACCGACGGCTTAACGTGCTCTCCGAAGCACGGAAGCGCCCAGTAGTAATGTCACTAGCGGTGACCCATCCAATTCATGACCGCGGGCGACGTTGCTTAACTTTGCTGATCGGTTAAGAACAGCTCAGTAAACTTCGCTACGAGCGCTTCAAAGATGTAACAGTTTTATTTTACAACAATAATTTTATTGTTAAAGTTGACTCACTGATTTCAGTTCTAAAACCAACGCGAAATCTAAGATCAGAAACAATTACCGGCGGAAACAATCGTGTCACATACTTGTTGACTGGTAGGAACGTACTCGAAGTCGTAGAGTTGCCGCCAGTTTACAAACGGTTTGATTGTTCTTGTAAATCCGTCCAACTTTCACAAAGGCATACATTGTGGCGTGTCGCCGAATAGAAACGGCGCGGCGGGATGTGCCAAATCAGGTGAAGCTGTAATTTATGCATCTAAATATATATTATTGGGCTCGTAGCGCAGTTGACTTAGACGTTTTTACTTAGCAATGTTTGCTGCAGTCATAATTTGGATAGGTGACCGCTAGTGGCATGCTAGATTCTGAGCTCTTCCGTGCTTCGGAGGGCACATTCAGCCGTCGGACCCCATTTGTTGTCTTAGGATAACAGTCATAGCATGGTGATAGGGCATTTTGAGAATGCCCGCCTGGCTAGCTAACACCATCAAGTAGAAAGTCTGTCACCAATCGCCTAACATCACTTACCATCAGGTGTGATAATGGCCAAAGGTTACCCTCAAAAATACAAATAAAAAAAACATTACAGCGAAAACAAACATTCGAAACATGAATTGAATTCGAATCCTTGACCTGCCTTCCCTGGAGACGAGACAATAATATGTTCTGCCAATTTGAGCTACCGTGGTGAAGTAAGTCACAGTTGAAATTTATTATATCGTTTTTATCAGCCAATCGTCAGCGATCTCTGTAGCCAAAGTAAATTGAAATACAAACAAGACATCTTTTTCATTAGCTTTAAACTTGTTTACAATGACGGAACCTCATATGTCTAACATAGTAATTTTTGCATGCCTGTTAAGCATGTTGGGGTTAAAATATGTCATTTCGTAGTAATTTTGTAAGCTTATTCCCTTAACAGGCATGCAAAAATTACCCCTTAAAAATGTTTATCTTTCCATTCATATCTTTCGACACTTTTGTTTTCGAAGTGTTCGAAGCGGACAGTTTTGACTATTATTATCTCAAGTTTTATTTTGTGTTGATAGTGAATTAATATTTTTTATATGTATGTTTCTGTTTTGTAAAAGAAGACATGTTATACCGGCCCCGCATGATTGGGATAAGGGCAGGAAGAGGCTCGAAAATTACAGTAAACTGCGCTCACAACAGTATCAATTGTACACTCGGAAGCATACAATATAGTGCTTACATATTTTCCACTTGAGAGAGGTGTACCTATTTTATGTAACGAGCATCCGAAATTGTACCATATTTACAATATTTTTATGGACTGAAATAGCGCAGCTATTGCAAAATAATCTTTATTTTAATTTCAGAAGTCGTTCGTGGGCACTGAGATATTTTATCTCATATCTATACAATAATAAAAAAGCCTCAGTTGGCGCCAAATAGAAACACACGAACATTGAGATACTGAGATATTATTACTACGTACTGTATATCAGTCGGATTGTCCAGTGCTGAACACAGTCTCTACCATTATGGGGGTGTTTGCCGTCATCCCCACGTCTTTGGGTTCGCAGTGTCAGATATCAGTACCTCAGAAAGCGCCGCTACCGTTTGGTGTGTTACCCTTAGTCGCCTTTTACGGCACCCACGGGTAGAGATGGGGAGGTGACATTCTAGCCCAGCACCCCACGGACTATTATTACTACGTACTGGTACATAGTACGTAATAATATCTAAGTGCGTAGAAATAATATCTCAGTGCGTAGAAATAATATCTCAGTTCGTAGAAATAATATCTCAGTGCGTAGAAATAATATCTCAGTGTCTCAATGTTCGTGTGTGATTTTGCTTCTACCGTGCTGTTTCTATTTCGCGACAGCTTTTACTCATTGTTTCATCACAACAGCATCCATATTCCATCCAAAAACAATTCATTTTAATTTTCAACTCTACCATTATACAATAGGGCTATAACTTAGCCTTCTTACTGTAAGTAATTGAAAAAGGAATGTTGTAGCACATCAGCATTGCGCTGGACATTATCCATTTTTACGACTCTACCTTAATAGAACCGGCAGTTTAGGCCTTACTAACTTATTCTTTATATTATTTTATGCAATTTTAAACTCTACTACGTTAGGATAAAGAATTAAAGTGATGTCTTCAAAGCGGCCTTTTTGATTAGCAACCTTTAGTACGCCGAGAATTGTTTTCTTTAATCTAAGCTTCATTATTCTTTAGCTTCAGGAGTTCAAATAACAAGTCTTATCAAAAATCTCATTAGGAAAAGATTATCTTTTAGATTACGGAGTTTTATTTGGTATCATGCAATGTTCTCCTTCTTTATAATATTGTCAGATTCACGTGTTAAATTACATAGCATAGCAACACATCTGTATATCCCACAAAGGGTATTTAATATATATTTTTTTAATATTGTTAGGTTTGCAATAACGCCTGCTATGCGGATTACATTAGAAAATCACAAATATACGATAGGAAAATTTAAGTGATGTGCGGGATTCGAACCCGCGTCCATCCACCCCTTGAGCCGGGGTATGCTCTAACCAGTTACATAACATTTTTTCCTATCGTATATTTGTGATTTTGTTGGGTATTTTATAATTATAATTTCGAAAATAATTTAATAATTTCGAAACAATGATGGCCGAGCGGTAATAGCTATGGACTGCCGTGAGGCGTGTCCCTGGTTCGATCCCCACCGCCAGCTTGAGCTTCACTGCATGTTGAAAGGGCATTTTGCGTTTGCTACCTATAGATAGATAGATAGCGAAGTAAAAAATCTATCTTTAGCACCTAATGGTGTGTTCCGGCAGCAGTCCTTAAGAGCCAGTCATAGAGACCCAACAACTGTATCAACGGGCGCAGTGCAATTCGTATCTTGTGACGAAATGCATCTGTTATTGGCAGATGGAAGTCCGCTTAACATTAATGGCGAATTAGTTCCTGTATAAAAACATAGAAAATCCCTTTTTGTTCTATGTGTAAGGCAATTGTCTTTTTTCCAGGCAGAGTTCCTGACTCCGGAGTGCTATTGAACGTTTTTTTTGTCAAAATCTCTCAATAGAATTGATTGACTCATTAGACTTGATGAAGCAGTGATGGCTCAGTGGCATTGGCTATGGACTGCCGCGCAGCAGGTCCATGGTTCGAATCCCGCCGCGGGCTTGAGCTTCACCACATGGTGGAAGGGCATTTTGCGAATGCCCGCCTGGCTAGCGACCACCCTCTAGTAGAAAATCTGTCGTCAAGCACCTAACGGTGTGTTCCGTCAGCAATCCCTGAGAGCCAGTGAAATCACAGGCAAAAGGAGACTTAACAAGTATGTCTCAAGGTGATGGGCGCAGTGCTGTTCGTCACTTGTGATGAAATGCATCTGTTATAGGCAGAGGATACCGCTTAACATCAGGTGGGCCTCGTGCTTGTTCCGTCACAATAACATAAAAAAAAATGCTGCTCGACCCTGGGATTGAACCCAGGACATCGAGACTCCAAATCACGCTTTGCGCCACATACTAAACTATATTAAGTAGTTTAATGTGATTTTGTTACGCGTTTTTGGAAATATTCAAAGGATATATTCAAACACTAAAACTATATCTAGTGCTATCCGATACTATTTTGATGTTTGACTATGGATCAGTATAAAAGTTTCGGTTACCTGAATTTATCGGTTTAAGGGTAGGTTATACCACAAATAACCTTAAACCGACGTCAAAAACTTTTAATGCTTCTTTCTACGCCTATTTATAAAACTCTTTATCGTTTTTACTGTCGAGCTCTGGAGGGAACTTCGTATCGAAGGTAAAAAGAATTTTCTGATAAATTACATTGCCTTTGATACAGGTCTATTCACGAGTTTCAATACCTTTTTATTTGGAATGTCTTTTCAAGCTATTGATTTGGTATCGAAAGGATGTGATTGAAGGTAAGTTTACGCAGGATTTAAAGTTTAACTCATATAACGATAAACAAGAATTTATGTATGTAATTTATATTAGAGAATAAATTATAAATGAATATTAGTATATAGGATTTGATATCGTGCGGACTGAAAGCTCATCGTGTTTTCCAAAACTTATCATCAGAGCGCTTGGTCTATGCGACGCGTGATCAAAATGCTGACACCTATTTGGCTCTTGGAATGAGTATGTACCTACTAAAAAAATTACAAGTCCACGATCTTGTTATGAACATAACATATTGTCATGACAGTATTCACCGAAAAAATAGACAGGGGTGTCTATAGACCCACGTACCGCCAAATATGTTTTGGTCATGTGTAATAAGAGGCGTGTTTATTGTCATCTACAGGGCACAGTTTCTCCAGACTGCGAAAAAGCCTTTGTCATAAAAAGCCAATAAGTGGTCCGAAACGGGGAACGAACCCAGACTTATCGAGCTAATGTGATATCAACGAGGCAGTCCCAATTCTAACATATACATTTTTTTGGTCTTCATCTTTCTCAGGTGCCACCCCATTACTAAAAGATGGCCGTCCGCTCAGCGAACTTATTTCTTCCTATGCCAAGCGAAATACGTCTTCCACGCAAGCATATCTAGTACAGTCTCGAATATTTTTCCACCAAGACTTTCCTATATCCCAAGCCATCGTCCTCCTTCTTAATTCTAGATATGACTTGAGTTATATATTATAATATATTGAACCGAGTTATTTATTATATTTCTAAGGTTACTTTTTTAACCGGCGGTATGCCTTTAATAAACAAAACACTGCAGACTATATACAACACTACATCTACTACAACGAAAACATAAAAGCAACTTGTTAGTTTACCTAGTATATGATATATATATTCTTGCATTTTTTTTCTCTCCATTTTACAACATATTTTTAGGGCCACATATTTACCATATACCCGATACCTACATGCTTTCAGTAAGTTCGTAAGACCTTTTATTATAATATATATGAACATTTACAAATAACACCATAGAAAGCATGCAGTATCATTCTAAACCTATCGATGCCTGCGGGTTTTCTTCCACTATTATTTGCTGCAAATGGAACTATTCCTGCCCGTTCTGAGTAAACAACGTCGAATACTGTAATTTTCTTAGCTATTGTAGAATCTGTGCGGCTTAAGCTATCAAGACGTCTGAAATGTAAAGGACCTGGATTGCGAGTTCAATGTATTTTAAATGGAAATTCAACGGAGAAATGATTGACACGTTGGATTTGGAAGAAAATGATCTCCTCCATTCCGTATACAGATGTACAGAAATAAACTATTATACATATGTATAGTTTATACAGTGACTATTTGTTAAATTATTCAATCATTTAACGGATACAATTAAAGCTTATTAAATTTATAAAAATTAAAAACAATATAACGCAACTCACTAAACATATGCTATTATACAATTGCCAATTGTTGGAAGTTAAAAACTTGAGATTCTACCTAAATAATATTGCATAAAAAGGTGTTGATTATCATTAATTGTGTCCATTATTATTATTAGATCATTATTTGTATACTATTTCGCGTCTGAAAAGCGTTATAAATTTAATAAGCTCCTATATTATATAACATTTAGAATCCATTATTGAATTAATAAATAAGTAGTGCTAAATTTTAATATTGGTAGGTTTGCAATAACGCCGCGGATTACATTAGGAAAAATTTGTAATGTAATCCGCATAGCAATGCGGATTACATTACAAATTTTTCCTATCGTATATTTGTGTTGTGATTTTGTAAAGTAGTGCTAAAATTTGGTGCATACTAAGTACGCAATGTATTTATGTGAAAACCTTGGGTGTTAGTTATGTGTTATTTTCAAAATAGTAAAATATAAAACTTTCGAAGTCTCAATTCTTGTTTTAATTAATATAGATTTAGAATTATTATGACAGAATAAATATGTTGCTATGTTACGTGCAAGGGACACCACCACTTTTCTCTGATTATAAATCATGTTCCTCGCCCTTACTTAGCCTACGACTACAGTTTAGAGCTTCGAAACACCATTTCAAGAAACAAAACACCTAACCTACCAGATAATTCAGCCGCCAGAGGCACTACAAAACTGCAAACAGTACACCTCAGTGATTGTTAAGAGATGATATGATTGCATGTGCAGACAGCGAACATTACGAAGCGGGGCTAGCACGGAGCCCTGAGGCACCCTCCGCATCAAACCTGACCTGGCGGGAGTAATGTACGTTGAAGGATAGGTAATACGTAGGACGGTGAAGGAAGTAGAAACTTTGATTAGGAAATGAGTGGGATGGTCAGGTGTAGTGCGTAGAGTAAGACATACGTGAGTGATATAGTATTAAAGGCGTTTGATTAGTCTATTTTAGCAGTTTGATCTGTAAACACTATATAAATGTAGGTAAATCAGACCTATTGCCCAACGAATGTGGGGAAGGAAGATGATTTTGAATATGTAACAGATTTGAATTTTGAAGACATATAATCAAAAACATGTCCACACTTCACAAATAAAGTAGACTGTAACATGCTCAAATCCGGCTTGAAGGACCAATAAGTGCAGTGTGTTACAGTTTATAAGATGTGGTCAGTACGAAGGGCAGGCAAAGATAATGCACGGAACTAACCCAACCAATAATCTTATCTAAAACTGATTTATTGAAAAGGCAATAATTATAAGGAACTGTACGGAAGGTGCGTAAAAATGTGCGTAAATAACATAATTACCAAGTGACCTCAATTAGCGAGTCATTGAGATTGCTATGATATAAAAATAGACAAATAGACAATAACATAAAAATATGATATTATATTATTAAGTTATTGTGACTAAACAAGCACGTGACCCATCTGATGTTAAGGCTCATGTCAAAAGTATTATGTTTTTCAACACTTATTGCGGAAAAACTAACCTTGATTAACTGACAAGTGTTACCCTGTTGAAAAATCACTCGTTTCCGAAGTCTTAAAATGAGTTCAAGCTCGGAAATGGAAATAGATGAGACTCCTCGAGTTGTAAGAGCATATATATAGTAGAAGAGGCAGTAAGCGCTCAACCTAGATTTACGTATTTTATTTCCTTGTATGATAGGTACTTTTAATTTTCTTACCAACTTATTGCAAAACGTCGTGTGCGTACGTTATTGTAAAATTGGTACTATGGTTTGCAAACATTGTCCTCTCGTTAACATTAACCCTCTTTCCGCGCTTTTATCACAATTTGCTTATCAAGCCTCATCGCAGAAGAAGCTGGTAGTAAGTACGTACTTTATTTTACTGGTAGTTGAATTAAATAAATTATAAACAGTCTTATCGATTTTAAAATAAGCGTCATTCAGGCCTTATCGAGAATTTTGTACAATATGGTTGCTGCAAGGTAAGCTTTGCATATGTGCATATTTTTATTAAACATCTTTATTCCATAATCATTATTTTGATGTTATCTTTTTACTCCGACATAATTTTCATATTATAAAATGCAAAAATATTCCCGAGAATATTTTCTCGCTGATCAGAGATCCGGACATGTTACCCGGGGCGATGCGCGATTCACTGTGCATGTAGTGCGCTACCTAAGTACTTACTTCTAATTACGTTGTGTGGTGAACAAAATACTATATGTAGCTTTGTTTTAACGCAAACATACTTATAATTTATTCCCTTTGTTGGAGTATCTTTTGTGATTTGACTCTTGAAAATTATTATATTTTATTTATTCGTATATCTCTACTTAGTCTTAATTTACACATAGTTCTATACCAAGTCGCAACCCACGATTTATTTTTGTAGATTTAATTTTTTCGTAAGCCACATTAAACAATTTAGCTGTATCTTTCGAATAAGCATTGCAATTCAACAGGGCAATTCTGCCAGCATTCAGGACACGCGGCTTACTGGTAGTTTTATTTTCTTTACATTTATAGAAAATTGCCGACTGTGTGTTTAATTTTATGTATATAACCGTCTTTTATGTTTTCTGTCGTCAAGCACCTAACGGTATACTCCTGCAGCTCACCTTGAGAGCCAGTTATTCTAGGTTAGCTTGAACATCTTCGACAACATCATCATTTACCATCAGGTGAGATTTTGGTCAAAGGCTAACCCACCAGGTATAATAAACAACAAAAAAGGTATAGAATTGAATTTTGTACATCGTAGGTATGAGCTATTATGGTCAAGATTCTAAAATAGCCAACCTATTAATAAAGTACTAGTCGGATAGGCATATATATTCTTATTTATAAGTAAAGAAAAGTAAGTGTTATTTGGTTGCAATATATTTGTTGAATATTTATCAAAAAAAGACGTTCAATAAGTTCAATTCAAGATACGGATACTTATAGTTTCTATTATATTTGCTGTTTTAGTTGAAAGTTTTTTTTGTTACTTAAAGGCATTTTAATACTGTAGTGATTTGTGGGATTTGAACCCGCGTCTATTCACCCCTTTAGCCAGGGTATGCTCCAATTGAGCTAACATGACATAATGACTCATAACTCTAATTTTTGCTCTCGTTCTTCAACCATCGTATCGGGATGGAGCGACACCTATAGTTCTACTTACGTTGTACTACAAACAAGACCGATTTTGCAATTGGTTTTAAACTTGTAAATGATGTCGCAACCTTATAATTTTAATATTATTATATATGCAATAACGCCTGCTTGGCGAATTACATTAAAAAATCTCCTTTACTAATTGCATTAAAAAACCTCCTTGTTTGAATTCAGTTTATTACTGGAATTGGCAATATTTGAAGTAATTTTTTTTTTTTTTAACTTTTAAAAGTTCGAATTTTAAAAATCTTTCCATACGCGAGTTGATCCTCGCAGATTTAGAATGATAAACAACACCTTTATGAGGTGAAATACGTTTTTTAGGGGAGATGGGGTACAGAAGGCACAGTAGCTAATGATTGAAACTGTTATTTTGGCAATAATTTATATATATTTGTTGCTTTCAAAATAACACGCATCCACCCTCAATTTTTCACAACCAGAGACTACAAAAGATGCACACATTGATGCCAGATATTACAGACTAAATACTTTAATCTAAAAACTCTTACAGTGTTTAAATTTGCAACTAAGTACATGACTTCCAAACATGCCTAAGTTTTTTTTTATGTTATTGTGACGGAACAAGCTCGAGGACCACCTGATGTTAAGCGGACTAACCTCTGCCTATAACAGATGCATTTCATTCACGAATTGCACTGCGCCCGTCACCTTGAGACAGTTGTTAAGTCTCATGTGCCTGTAATTTCACTGGCTCTCAATGACTACTGCCGGAACACACCGTTAGGTGCTTGGCGACAGATGTTCTACTTGAGGATGGTAGCTAGCCAGGCGGGCAATCGCAAAATGCCCTTCCACCATGCGGTGAAGCTCAAGCCGGCGGTGGGGATCGAACCAGGGTACTGCGGCGCGGCAGTCCATAGCTATAACCGCTCGGCCATCATTGCTTCAAAAGTTACCCTAAAAACTTCGTAGACTCGAGTGAATGTGAATGCTTCCCTGAACCCGCGGGCGGCGGAAAACTCCCGACAACTTCACTTCATGAATGCTTGTTAAAAGTTCCCTTTCACTCTCGTTTACGAATATTTGAAAACATTTTCTTATTATTCGTTTTCTTGTTATTTGGGTTCTTGTTGGCTTCTCTGATTCACAAATTACGTTAGGCTTCATTACACTGGGAAGGTTATTGGTTTATTCGTTTAAAGATTTTATAGATGTATTTACTCGTATCTCGTGAACGAATTTATGGTGAACTTTGTTATATTTATAAAATATATACCTATAAGATTAAGTTAATGGAAAACGCATAAAGTAACTCATCAACTTGGAACTATAGTTTCTCGATGTTCATGGAACAGAAGAACACGTTCATATCGAAATATAGTACATAATTTTGAAGCGCAAAAATTTTGAATTTTGAAGTAGTGTAATCTCAAATAAGGGAGATTTAAGGTACAAAATTAAGCATTATATCGATTGAACTCGTCATTATCTAGATTTATATCGTAAAGAAATTTTAAAAAGATATTATCGTAGGTATGGAGCTAAATAACAATGATTATGTATTATAATGCAATAAATTTAAGGTAAGGAGATGCTGAGGAGGTACGGCTCCTCATAACTACTGGAAATACGTAACAGTGTCGGTTGGGATTAAGAGATTCTGATTAAGTATCTCTAGAACATTCGGATTTCGTTTACCGATCCATTAGAAAGATTACTTTTATAAAAGCCTAGTATATTTTATTGTGGATTGTTGGCCAGTTTCTATTCAAGGCAGAGCTTGCTAACAGCTCCACTTTATTACTTGCAATGACGAGATCAATCGATATCATGCTTAGTCCTGGACCTAAAGCCTCAGACGAGGGAGTAATCACCCTACGACGTTCGTATGGAGAAGTGACCGACCAGTTCAACCTTAAGGCTTAGGATAACGCCAATAACCTTGAAGATCTAGGCGGGCTGAGTTAATTATCTCCGCATCAAACATAATTTAACAAATCAAAAAAGTGTCTTGGCACTTTTGTGCAGAATGAAATGAAATAAATACATCTGCCAGTACATGAATCCTAGCTTTAATAATAACAAATATTTTACGATTTGCCCAATTAATTGGGCGGAATTGTCACTAGATATATTTTTATATTTTTAAGTGTTTTATTAAAATATTAATTTGATGTTTTCGTAAAATATTTAAAAAATATTTGTTTAATAATATGGATTTCCGCAAAGTAACGCCTGAATCTATTCATTATCCTAGCTTTAATATTTGAAAAGCAGTAGGAGCTGAAAGATCCCGAAAATGTTGATATTTATGAGAGAACAGCCTCAAAGCGCCCACAGACACGTTCCGCAGTTTATTTAAAGTCATACGTTTCCGCCTCATATATTACACGATTAGTGTCATACGAATTAATAGTTATATAATTACCGTCAAGCAGTTACAACTTGCTATAAATAACATCGTGTCCATTACAAATGCAAATCAACATGGAAAACAAACAACACAATGTAAATATCATCGGTGATCAATGGCTGCAATTAAAATAATTTGACCGCTGGTTTAATTTGAATAATAAATTAACGCCGTTTAGTATGATTGCGATATATTATGTACCACCAGGCGTACTAACCGGATATATATTTTGAAGCGACAATGGGCTAGTGTCAATGGCTCAATGCCACGCTGAAGGTCTATTGATGGTATCCCATCGCACGCTTGCGTAAGAAATATAAGTAAAAAAAATATTTTTTTCGTTGTATAAAATATATAAGGATACAAAACGATGAAGACGAAGCAGTACCTGTCTGTGGAGCACTTTTTTTTTTTTTCTTTATGCTTGATAGGTTAGCCTTTGACCACTATCGCACCTGATGGTAAGTGATGATGTGGTCGAAGATGTTGTTCAGGCTAACCTAGAAGTACTGGCTCTCAAGGACAGCTGCCGGAACGCACCGTTACATGCTTGGCGACAGATTTTCTACTTGAGGGTGGTAGCTAGCCAGGCGGACATTCGCAAAATGCCCTACCACCATGCTATAACGACTGCCATCCTAAGACAACAACCGGGACCGACGGCTTAACGTCCCCTCCGAAGCACGGAAACGCTCAGTAGTAATGTAATTAGCGATCACCCATCCAACTCATGACCGCGCGCGACGTTGCTTAACTTTGCTGATCGGTTGAGAACAGCTAAGTAAACTTCGCTACGAGCGCTTCACTTAGGTGTACCACGGAGGAAAACCAAGGTAAATCGCGATCTTCGGGTGTGTGATGTTGATGGTTTGAGAGGGTTTGTCGGATGCGGGTACGATGGAGTGAAACGTCCAGTTCGTATAATGTGATTATTACTGCAGGCACATCGCACTCACACAATACTTAAAAGCTACTGTTACATATACTTATTTAGCTTACGTCTGCACACAACAGGTGTTACGCGGGCAAACCTCTTAATTTTCAAATCTATTTCTTCAATCTTTATAAAATTCGCAAATTGATCGTTTTGGTGGTTACAGGCATATCTAGGATTAAGGATAAGAAAATGGGCTATTTTATATACACTGAGCATGTGGTAGTGCTTTGAATCATAGTGCTTTGAATTAAATGTTTTGAATCATAGTGCTTAGAATTATTGTGCTTTAAATTATAGTATATTGCATCATAGTGCTTTTTACGAAATGGATATATGGTGTATATATATGGTGGTGATATGGGATAGTAAGATTACCTTTTTACGATATCTAGTGAAATTTTTGAAGCAATGATGGCCGAGTGGTACTAGCTATGGATTGCCGCGCCGCAGTAACCTGGTTCGATCCCCACCGCCGGCTTGCGCTTCACCGAATGGTGAAGGGCATTTTGCGATTGCCCGCCTGGCTAGCTACCACCCTCAAGTAGTAAATCTGTCGCCAAGCACCTAACGGTGTGTTTAGAGCCAGTGAAATCACAGGCACAGACTTAACAACTATGTCTCAAGGGGCGCAGTGCAATCCGGCTGACACAGAACAGCACAATACACAGTAAGTGAAATTCAGTTTTTATCCTGCTCCTGGCGATGCATACGTTTACACTACTCGTTAATAAAAGCAGTAGCTCTGTGGGTAGCGACCATGTATATCCATAGCAGCGTTTGATCGGCAACACCGGTAATTGCTCACAATGACCGCCACCAGCCACAGCATAAAACTAATTAATATCGCCCACGGATACGCGTTATAACCACCCGGTTATGTTTGATTAATTCATCAAATAAAACCACAAAGCGTTCACCTAATTAATCATCAGTCTGGTGTGGGATTCATACTTTACTATAATTTGTGTAGTACCTTATTATTGTGAAATGTATTTTAGCATAATTCATTTAATATAAACATCTTCTACAACGTACAAGTATGAAATGCCTTTACGTTTTATTTTTTTTGATTGCATAGTTATTTTTTCAGTTATTTTTATGTCGAAAAACCAAACTCCTGAAGCAATTTTGATGATATTTTATGGGACCAATCTGAAAGTTAGGTACTATTAAATAAAAAAAAACATCTACATCGGTTTGTAAATGACGGGTTCTGAGGTAACAAATAATATTGAACCAAATTGAGAATCTTCTGCTTTTTTTGATATCGATGAAAAAAAAGGAGATCTGTATTTGAAGACCTCTTGTACATGTAAGGGTATAATTATATAGTCTTCCTCTTTATCGAGACAATAAAATAAGTATTGTGGGTCGTAATTTTCTTTAGGTAACCTCTTTTGAAACTTTGTTACAAGAAAAAATTATGTACATTATGTAATTGGTTTACCTAACAAATTTTAATAAATCGGCACTATGTTCCGGCAGGAAGCAGGCCATAAAAAACAAAGAATTATATGTCTAGCAAGTTGATACTGAGAAATCAACTTCAACGAAAAATCCAATACAAAATTTTAAATTATATAACTTCCCTAACGTCTTAGCCAATTTGCATCTACCCTCGTTTGTGTAAAATATATGTTTTACGTAATACATTCTCTCCGGAGTCGGCTGGTCATCCATCAGCGTCCAATCTTTAATCTGCCTCCGCCTTAGTCCATTCATCATGCAGCTCCCACGTAGGTGCGTATGGAGATTTTTATACTTGCTAGTTTTGAGCTGAAATATTGCCTTATTTCCATATTTTCGTGGATCTTTGTCTGAAAATAATGGACGATTTCTTGAATGTATGAAAATAAAAGTTAAAAAGACTTTTGGTTTGAAAAGTTAAGCAGAAGGTATAGAATTTCAAAATGGTTCGCTAATTTCACTGAATGCTTCGTGTAGAAGCGAATCGCGTCGTAAATTCTTCCGGTTTGGCTGCGTGGCGTTTGTGACGTCACGTCGGCTTAACAGGAAAATTGGGCGGAATTGTCACTAGATATATTTTTTTGTATTCTTTAAGTGTTTTATTAAATATTTATTTGATGTTTTCATAAAATATTTTAAAAATATTTGTTATTATTAAAATATGGATTTCCGCAAAGTAACGCCTGAATCTATTTATTATGTTGAGATAGATCTTAAGATGCAGTTTTCTAGTTTAATATATGGAACATCTGTCAAAAACAGCACTTTAAGATCAATCTCAACATTGAATAATAGAAAGATGCATTTATTAATACGAATCTTAATGTGGGTGTAAATGCTAATAGTACGAGTAAAACCATATAATACAAATTCTAAGCTTTAAAACTAATACTTTAGAAAAAAAGGAATAAACGGTCTAAATGTAAAAAAAGTACAGTAAAATTAAAAATACTAGATTTATGAATAAAGTTCAAAACTTGTCTCTGTTCTCCTATCCTCTTGTCTATGAAAAGTTTCCCTTCAACTATTTGTCTAATCTGTGTACATTCAAACAGACTGGAAATGTTCAAATAAGTTGTCCAGCGAAGGAAGCCTTTGAGATGGAAAAGGGTTGGTAACAAAGCACTTCAAACTAATGAACCGAAAAACGCAGCTAGTTCATATACTTAGACTCGTTTAGTTTATTGAAGCGCTCGTAGCGAAGTTTACTTAGCTGTTCTCATTCGATCAGCAAAGTTAAGCAACGTCGCCCGCGGTCATGAGTTGGATGGGTGACCGCTAGTGACATTACTACTGAGCGTTTCCGTGCTTCGGAGGGCACGTTAAGCCGTCGGTCTCGGTTGTTGTCTTAGGATGGCAGTCGTTATAGCATGGTGGTAGGGTATTTTGCGAATGCCTGCCTAGCTAGCTACCACCCTCAAGTAGAAAATCTGTCACCAAGCACCTAACGGTGTGTTCCGGCAGCTGTTCTTGAGAGCCAGTACTTCTAGGTTAGCCTGAACAACATCTTCGACCAAATCATCACTTATCATCAGGTGAGATAGTGGTCAAAGGCTAACCAATAAGCCATAAAAAAAATAACTGATTACTTAAATAAAAACATTTTTTTTAAACCGAATACTATTTTCATTGGTGGGCAATTCTGTAAGCAGGCAATTTTTTTTTTCCTTTTTTTAAAATATCTTTTAATGTTTCTTAATTCTTCAATATATATCTATTTCTGGATAGGTAATTATGACTGGCTTGTTCTAAAAATAATACCGATATATTATGTAAAAATGTTTTTTATTGCTGATATGCTAGCCTTCGACTACATCTTTCAACTACACACTAACGTGAAGGTAGGCAAGAATGTGGTCGAAGATGATAAACAGTGGAAACTGCTATTCAAGGATAGCAGCCGGAAAGTGTCCCGGTGCTATTATGTACGACAGGTTTTCTACACAAGTGGTTGCTGGCTAGACAAATAGTCATTCGTCAAATGCTTTACCAAACCCGCAGTGAGATAAATATATAAACAAATATGTGTAAAAATAAACTCATAATTTCTACTATGTAGGTCGAGCAATGATGGCCGAGCGGTGATACCCTGGTTCGATCCCCACCGCCGGCTTGAGCTTCACCGCATGCTGGAAGGGCATTTTGCGATTGTCCGCCTGGCTAGCTACCACCCTCAAGTAGAAAGTCTGTCGCCAAGCACCGAAAGGTGTGTTCCGACAGTAGTCCTTGAGAACCAGTGAAATTACAGGCACAATGAGACTTAACAACTATGTCTCAATGTGACGGGCGCAGTGCAATTCGTGAGTTGTCATGAATTGCAACTGTCATAGGCAGAGATTAGTCAACTTAACATCGGGTGAGCCTCGAGCTTGTTCCGTCACAATAACATTAAAAAAAAATAAAAAATGTAGTATGGGTATTTTTCATAAATATTGTAAATACATATCAAAAATTCTTCAATGCGAGCGTTTTAACGCCCTATTCCCTAAAACGTAAATTTACTTAAATTATCATCACTTTGACAATGTTTGGCAAAAAAATGCAGAATGGGTTCCTACCATTTTTTGATAGGAAAGTATAATTTCTGAGTCACGTTCTTTATCGTAAGCTTCATTCATTCAAGTCCGTGACATTTGTTCTGGCGATGTCCGCGGCGGGCGGCGCGGGGCGGGCGGCGGCGTGGAGTTCCGAGGCAATGGACCGTTGCGTTTCTCAACGAGATCTCAGCGGCCCATTCATGCGGGGCGCACCAAAAGGAAGTATGGCACACTGATTCTTACTGCTCAGCCCTTGCCTATGATGTGACGACAACTTAATATAGTAGGTAACTATTGTTATTGTACACATTTAAATAAAACTTGATACTTAATCTTGAAATATCCTGATATCCTCACATACCTACAAACTTTTGAATTACAATACATATTAGTGTGATGATCGAGTCAGCTCTATTTGGTAGTATAACTAGTACCATTTTTATCCGGATTTGTGAAGGTAAAAAGAACACGATATGATTATAGAATGGATATATATTTTTTCTAGTTTAGGAGAAATGTTCTTCAAGCCCTCCAGGTGCTGTTATAATACATTCTAAATCTCTGTCACCATTCCTGTACGTTACTGATTAAAAAAAATGAAAATATGTAGGTCTTTTCACTTGAAGTATTATTATTATATTATCATTTTACTCGCCAACCAGCTAGCTGACCAGCTCTGGACTTATGATCCATGTGAGATTTGGCTATGTCATTTTGGTATAAATTTAATGAGATTTTTTTCACATAATTACATTTTTACGAGAGGAAGTTTTTATGTCCTATTATTATTGTTTTTAAAGGACAAACACGCGTCTTTGGTGTTATTAGATATTTACTAATCATAAAATATTGTGCTACTATTTCTTAAAACCTTTCATGATGAAAAATATTTTTGAATAAATAATAACTAACTGCATTTCTTCAATAAATTTCTACGTTTTATTTATTCTTTTAAACTTCTAGCTCTACCAATAAAAAGAGACACACCCAGTTCGCCATTCATTCTAACCTAATTTCCTCCGCAACGGTCGCTGGCACGTCTTTCGCGCCATTTGTCACTATTTTAAAAAATAAAAATTCAAAATAAGAACCGGCGATGCGAGCGCCACTTTAAAGATGACAGCTCAAATTACGAGCTGCGCCTGCACACGCCGATTAACGAGCTCATTTGCAGAGTTTTTATTTATTATCAGCTTATTAGTCAGAGCTTAAAAAGTGCTGCAATAATTTGTAACTGTATGCTTTATCGTTTCTTGGACAAGGACATATGCACTTAAATGTTTCCACGTATTCATTGGGAAGTATTTTGAAAGACTTTATTGTCTATAAAGGTAGATTTTTTAAAGAGTTTATTGTCTATAGCTTTTAAAAAAGTTTATAGTCTATGATATTGTGCTAGATACTTATAGTAAACCAACTTAACTGTGCAGTTCTCGAGGGCGCTACTGGTAAAGGAAATCAACTACAAACTGTCACAATTTGAAGGAATGTTGTAGTTCTTTTTTCTGCCACCTGAACAAATAAGTTGGAGGGTCTGTATTATATGTATATAATAATCGTCCGGAAAGGTATTGCCACTATATACTATTTTTACCGCCAACCGCTAAGTAGGAATGTTCGCATTACTGTGTTACGGTTTGAAGGGTCTCGGCGCCGCCGGTAATATTACAGTCACATAAGACTTAACAACTTTATATCTTAGGGTGATGGGAGCAGTGCAGTTCGTCACTTTTGACGAAATGCATCTGTTATAGGCAGAGGTTACCACTTAACAACATGTGGGCCTCGAGCTTTTTATATCACAAACTTTTTTTTAGCATAAAAAAACTTTTTTGTGCAAGAACTAAAAAAAAGTTATAAACTACAGCTGCAAACTATTGATACAATATAAAAATAGGTAAAGAAAGTTATTCACCTCAGAAAGTTGTACGAATGAAAATAAAATACTGGCGACGCGATACGAAGTGACGGCGAGATAAAACAATGTTTTACTTGTATCGTTATCTTTAACAAAAAAACAAAACAACCTATATTTATTTATTTCGTAGCAGAACAAACATAAGTACCTTGCAAGCCTCAGGGCCAACTTCACCAAAGTATGCGAGTATAACTTTAATCTCTGTAGCACAAAATATAATATACCTTTGCTATCATAGCCGTCCATTGATGTTGCAGTATTATAAATTTACCAAGATTTTAACTCTTATAAATTTGAAATCAAGCAGACAATTCTAACATAAGAAAAAACATTATCCAAGATTAAAATATTGTACCGTAGAACTTAGCGATACAGCACCATAAACTGGAAACAAATATGGCCAATTTGCTTTAGCTGATAATACATACTGTTTTATGTCCACGCTGCTGTCAGATGTCGTAACAATCCAAACCAAGTAGTTTTCTATTTCGAAGATAAGACGCCAATAAATTTAAAATCGCGTCTAGGTTTGATTTTCTATGATAGCGAAAGCCTATCAAATTTAAATGGCTTAAGGTATAAAGTTATTCGCGGATTAATTTAACCCTAGATTGGTAAAATTGAGCCTGGCTCAGATAATATCCATTAACGATCGCGAAAACTTACGCAGGTAAAAGAACGAAGGAAAATATTTATGCAATTGAGATTATACGATTTTTTTATCTACGGTTTGCCTCTATTTATATCATTGCAAACTATTTTTCTTTGTATTTCACAGAAAACGTCAATAGCCAACAATTTTTTTAATTTTTTAAGGAATATTAGTGTTGTAGTCTCATCTCACCTGATGGTAAGTAATGATACAGTCAAAGATGTTGTGCAAGCAAGCCGAAAACTACTGTTTCTCAAATACAGCTGCCGTCGCATAAATAGGTGCAGATTTTCTAGGTTTCTATTGGGGGTGGTAGCAAGCCGGGCACTCTATTTTGTATATTACATGCCCTACGACCATGCAGAGCCATGCATTTTATTTACGTAATTAGACTGCAGGCCAATGTTATTAGAAGAAGTGTTTATTTTTGTACTAAGAATACTCATATCCTCATTTAGACTAAAAAGACGTTGAAAAGTCATGGAACGAGTATAAAAAAACACCTGCTGCCGTATGACGTCAATGACTTCGTATTGTTGTTGTAAATTAGCTAAAATAACGAATCACTTTAAATAAATTATTTGATGAGCTCACGCTCTCCTTTAAGATATTCTTGGAGTATTTACTAAAGTGCTGAGGAAATGAGAAATTCATTTAAATTATTTATTGTAATAGTTAACAGTTATTTTTAAAGTATTGCTTTTATTATGATTTCAATATGTAAAAATATTTTGACTTCACGCGCTTGGAAAGGTTTATTTTTATTTTTATTGTTTATAGGTTAGCCTTTGACCACTATCTCACCTGGTGGTAAGTGATGATGTGATCGACGATGTTGTAGGCTAATCTAGAATTACTGGCTCTCAAGGACAGCTGCCGGAACACACCGTTAGGTGCTTGGCGACAGATTTTCTACGTGAGGGTGGTAGCTAGCCAAGCGAGCATTCGCAAAATGCCGTACCATCATGCAGAGGTGTCATCTTTTATTTTTTATTTTATAAATGTACACGCCACATACTCCAGGGACCGTAACGTTTTTCTATTTTTTTTTTATTAAATCAAAATAGGAAACATAACATTCTAAGGGGGAACAGCGTTAAAAGAAAGCTATTTTTTTGGTAAAGTCATTAGCATCCAGAGCCTCCAGGGCTCCTCTAGCAGCACCCGTTCACGAGTTGACGCATGTGCCAGCAATCATTGTTTATCATTCGAAATCTGCGTTGAAAACATACATATGTTCAGCTCACTACAGCGAGTAAAACGCTAGGTGCAAGAAAAACAGTTTAAATAATGCACGGTTCTTTTATTTAAATAATATATTTTATTGAATTCAAAATAACTTAGCTGCCGAGCGTAACATACATATTTTTTCCCTACCCCAGTGAAGAAAATGCTCGATTCAAGAAAAAGCTAAAGTAATATGGCGTTAATGAATATTAAAAATAATACATTTACAATTGATAATATTGAAAGTTAATTTAATTTTGTGGAACTTTTGTAAAGGTTTGAATTTCGAAAACCTTTTCCACGCTAGCGGATCAAACGGACTTTTCCTCGGAGGTTTCGAATATAAACAACGCATTTCCGAGCTTGTGAGGTGAAAATAACTTCAACAATAACAGATACATAACTACATACCTACCTTTTTGGTATTTTTGCTGATAATCTTTTCAAGTTCCATTTTGATCGCTGACTTCCTTGTTCATGAGCGTATGGCATTGCTTTGAAATCTTGAACTTTAAAGTACTTACTGGGCTTAAAACAGGACGGGCAATTGGTTTTTCTAATACATTTTTAATGGTTACAGTTCTACATTTTGGAACTGTAACCAAACCGATATACAAGACAACATTTTCGCCATCTTTTACATGGGAAATGAAGAAACGTGATTATCTTATGAAATTGGGTCGCCACTACACTCAAGTTCAGTACCTTAAGGACTCATCTCAGTACTATTCTATAGATTGATGAACGGCTAACGATAACGGCTTGCCTGTTTAGTAACCAACCTCAAGTAGAAAATCTGTCGCTATCAGCGTGTTTAAGCAGCTGCCTTTGAAACCCAGATGCCACCAACAGGTAGTCAAAGGCTGTAGAAAAAACAACTACCTACCTTCCTACATAATAATTATGTGTTAAGTTATGTTTTCAAGTAAGTACCTGCCTACCTATTGAATAACACATTTCATGTCAACTATGGCGCCAAAATCTGTGAAAACAAAATGGCGTCGCGTCATTTCGGCGGCAGATTTCGAGCAACGATTCTTATCTTCACAATCCGGACTGACAGCGGAAGGTAAATGACAGTATTAAACGAACTTATTGCTACATTACATCTGCACGAGCGCTTTATACATAAACGTCAGGATGTCAGAGTTAAAGAACTGTAATAATTTTGAGGTTATGTAAGCTTATACCTTGAATCCTTTACCTTTTTGCTATGTCAGGATGATGTGTAGTTGGATCACTTTAAGAGACGCAATTTTTTTCTTGAATCCTTTACCTATCCCTATTAAGCTATTTTCTCGACGTGCTACGAAAGACTACGCCGTGGAGGCTGGCCACCTACATCGCGATCTCATTCAATGCAAAATTTTCAATTTCGATTGAATCAGCTACAAAATAGTTACTGGTACTAGGTACCTCCTGGGGTATTACTTACTAAATCGGATAAAATTGTGAAATTCTGGTTCAGGAAACTTGCTAGTGGCTGAATCCGTCCATCATTTCGCCGCAATGGCAGCGGTCTGGGACTTGCCGAGGAGAGACAGATTTTCTTCTTCATAGAAGCTCACCAGGCGGGCATTCCCAAAATACCCTACTAAAATCCTATTACTACTGTCATCTAAAAGAACAATCGTGACAGACATGATTAGAGGCCCCGAAACACAGAATCCCTCAGTATTAAATTCCACTAACAGTCATTCATTCAAGTAATAAAAAGACCGCAGCGGCCTTGTTGATCGTTTAAGAAGAACTAGGCCAGCTACGCTATGAGTTCTTAAATTTCTTTTTGTAGCTGGATGGATAGCTTTTGACCACTTTCTCACCTGATGGTAAAAGATGTTGTTCAGGGTAATATATAATTACCCTGAACAACCTGGCGACAGATTTTCTACTTGAGGGGGTGGTAGTGCCAGGCGGGCATTCGCAAAATGCCCTACCATCATGTTGTAACGACTGCTATTTTAAGACAACAACCGGGACCGACGGCTGAACGTGCCCTCCGAAGCACGTGCACGCTCTGTAGTAATGTCACTAGCGGTTACCCATCCAAGTCATGACCGCGGGGGGGCGTTGCTTAACTTAGCTGATCGGTTAAGTACGGCTATGCAAACTTCGCTACGAACGCTTCTAAAATGCTGTATTACTTACAACAATCGCATGAAAGTAGTAAAATATCATGTGAAAAAGTTTTAAAACTACCCACTTGTTGTGATTCTGAATTAGATAATAACAAAACGAGCCCTAAATATGACTGGTATGCAATTGAATTTGTACTTACCAAGTTCTTTCCCAGACTTTTAACAAGGCCCTAATTTGACACGGTCACGTTCGCAACTTTACACTTCTATTCTTTTTTTATGGCATTGCATTATACCTTATCGATACCACACAAAAGCTAATTTTGTATGGCAATATTGTATTTAGTTTTATACGAATAAACTTTTTTCAGAATTTTGGATTCTATTTCTTGCGTAGTAGGGTTGGAAGTTGAAATACATTTTGAGCAATATTTTACTTTAAAAAGCACGAGGAGCAAATTAATGGTTAACCTTACTTCTTTTAGAGTAGAGTCGTGTTTTCAGTTTCTTTGTAAAATCTTCGGTAGAGCACCTCGGGCTAAGAGGGAGCTATATTAAAATATTTTATGTTTAAAACAGAATGCATGTAGTGCCTCGGGGTGGATGGGAGCGCACTGCTCTACCGACCTTCGAGACTACGTTATTTATGAGAATGCTTATAGAAAAAGTAGAAAATACTTTTTATACATCTTATTTGTTTCTAAAGTTTATATAAGTACGCATATGTTTTTGTAACCAGGAATATTGCTTATTCTAATAACTTAAATTATGTGCATATAAAAAACGTCTAGTTTCAACACCACTGAGCGTTATAGAATATTATTTAGAAATATCGTTGTAGAAATTTTTTGCATGGAAAAAACTTCAAGTCAGCCCAGCTCGCGCTTCCGCTGAGGTTGCGGATTCAAGTCCCACTGGAAGTAATATTTTTAGATACAAAATATTTTCTGTTTACGTTTCACATGCGTCAATGCTCAAATAATACTTGTAATTTTTATAGAAAGTTAAAAATAGATAAATGGAGATTTTCTTAGACTACATTAAAAATGTTGTGTTTAAATAAATAAATATTTTAAATAAAATAAATTTGTTTATTGATCAAAAAAGCTACATTGCTTAAACACTTATTATAATACTAGATCATCAAGTTATCTATGAAGACCTTATTTGTGAACAATATTTGTTTATAAACGTGTACTAAATTAAAAAAGCGTAAAACTTCTTGATGTATGTACAGTATTAGAAAATCTATACTGAAATAGTGCATGGACTTTATTTATCAGCATTGGACGAGAACTTAAACATTTACACTTTTCGTTATACCTAGCTGAAGGATAGCTTTATCTTCTGACCTTTCTCAACTGTTAAGTGTTATTTAAATTGTACAGCTAACATTACTAAATTCCCCTACGCCTACGACAACTTTTAACACAAAATAATTACGTATTAAATGCTCAAAATGTCTCCTAAAGAAATAGCAGGAAACAGAGAATGTCGTATTTGTCGGGTATAATGACAGAGACGACGACCCACTTACCATCACCCGGAAGTAAAGCGCTTAATGTAATTTTGTTTGACATTCATTTGCGAAGAAAAACTCAACGGTAAAGTTTACATTTCACTTCTTTGATAATTTCTTTGGGTGTAATTTTATAAAGGCAGAATTGCGTTTGCGTGGGGTTTTAGATTAAAAATGACGTTTATTCTTCGTTTTAATCTAAGTTGGGGCTATTTAAAGCCTGAATTGGCGTTCCATTATGGTCTTTTGTGCATTTCACCAACAAGACTCCTTCCTCCATTGGCATCGGCGATAGTTATAACAATAGAATTTCATTCATAAATTGGCCATAGTGGGTCAGTCCGATTTCAACTTAATATAGAGGAAGGTGTTGCATCTCATCCGTGAATAAATCGTGAATGTCAATGTCACTTTAAATTTTATTATGCAGTGAACCTTCTTTAACTTGTGCATGTTTTCAAAAATCGAATGTCAAAAAAGAAAAAATCCTGACCACAACCACCGGCACAATGCGCTGTAAAATCGCGGATTTCCACTCGGATAAATCGAGACGTTTGCCGAATCGATTCGCGCTATATCGATTCCGCTACAAAATCGATTGATCACTGTCACCTCTATATCGCCGAGAATTACTCACGACGACAGTAATCTTGATAAAGTGAATAAGGGATTCAATGCGCAAGCGCATCTTCTGTTGCAATAAATGTGCTTATGATTTTAGCGACGTTGCTGCCATATGGACAATTAATTGTCGTTTGTGATGTCGTGTTTTTATGCTTGAACGATTTCTCTGTAATATGTCACAGGATAAAGTACATTTAAATAAATTTTGTTATTATTTAAAAAACACATTAGCTGATTCACACAAGGTGTTAATTCTGACATTTACATATATTGTGACTAGGGTTACCACCCGTACTCTAAAATAGAGTATATTGTCCTCCTTTTCATGTAAAATACTCTAAAATTAGTGGCTCGTTACTGGTTATAAGTAATAGACTAAAAAAACTGGTATCCGCAGCCACAATTTAAAATATGAATATTAAACTTATATAACAAAACTGTCAAATGCCGAGAAGGTAACAATATAACAATATTGGATGTTTACAACATAATGAGATTAATGTAATTAACAAAAAGTAAGGAAGATTGCTTCTTTGGATAGGAAACAATGAAAATGCTAATTTTCACTTGAATTTAAAAATAGGATTTGTAAAAATTTTACATTATTTCTTAACAAAGCTTTATGCTATTTTTATCAAATGAAAATGTTTAGTTCTCTCTAAGTAGTTAACTTAAATTTAAAGTCACCTATTTCATTTCAATATTTTGAAAATGTAATGTAAAATATTCTACAAAAGCGTGGTAGAGTTTTGGACAATTGTATTAAGATGAAAGATACAAAAAAGTAATGCAGAATAATAAAGAAAATATATTTTAAGGACAAATAATGATCAAAATTTATAATCTTTTTTTATGCTGTGTACTTTATTTTTGTTCTAGCAAAATAAAAAAGTACTCTATTCGTCCTAAAAACGGTAGTAACCCTAATTGTGACACCTACTGGTGATAGATTGCCATTGATTTAATTCATATAATTACCTATAAATCATTGAATTCAATACAGACCTGTACGGTACTGTATCAGCTGGATTGTCCACTGCTAAACACAGCCTTCCCCTACTTAGGGGGATTTGCCATTACACTTGGGAGGTGTCTTGGGGATCGCAGTTTATGATATCAGTTCCTCAGAAAGCTCTGCTGCCTTCCTTCCAGTATTTTAATTCCCTTGAATCGGCTCTTACGACACTCACAGGTAGCAATGGGGGGTAGACTATATTCTAGCGCGGCACCCACGGGTATATAATTACCTATGAATACTTTGTGGCAAAAATTCGTCTTGGTGAGTAATCCCGCAGTGTCAGATATCCAGCCGCAAAGCAGGAGTATGGCGTGAAGGTTACTAAGCAAGTGAAATTACTGGGCGAAATAGACAAGAAGTAACGCCTCACAGTGATGAGTGCAGTGCAGTGTCAAGAAGAACGAGAAAGGTGACACTGCAACTGTAGTGGAAAAGCGTGACGGACAAGAAGTAACGCCTCACAGTGATGAGTGCAGTGCAGTGTCAAGAAGAACGAGAAAGGTGACACTGCAACTGTAGTGGACAAGCGTGACGCTTACCACTAAGCAGGGTGACTTGTTCTTCTCATAAATTCGTCACATAAAAAATCAAATCTCGGTGAAAGCTTGCGAAAAAACATCGGTACCAAAATCGGCTTTTTATCGATGCATGTGCTACGCTGTAAACAAAACTGGTAAGTCAAGATCGCAGAAAGAGAAAATCCCTGCTTTGCCTAAAATGGAATGGCGAAATGATAAATTTGCTATGGTCGCGGGTCCCACAGTACCCGCTGCTCGTTATTAAAATTTTTCTTCTCGTTATAGTTTTATAAGTTATAAGAAGTGACTTTGGTTCTTAAGGGTGAACTGGCCGGCCCGTTCTCCATACAAACGTAGTAGGGTGATCACTCCCTTATTTCTAGGTTTAGATCCAAAACAAAGCATAATACCGATTAATCTCGTCATTATCTAGGCTTGTATGATGTCGAAATTTTAATAAGATAATTTACTTGAGAGTTATGAGCTTCGAAACATTTACATATAAAACTTTCGAGGCTCATAACTTTCAACTTAATTACCTTTTTAAAATTTTGGCATCATACAAGCCTAGATAATGACGAGATCAATCGGTATTATGCTTAATTCTGGACCTAAAATCTCACATAAGGGAGTGATCACCCTACGGCGTTTGTATGAAGAAGCGACCGGCCAGTTCAACCTTAAGCGAATTTACACGTTCCGGATTTTATCGCGCAAAGAAACTCCGAACATATCTCTCTCTCTGTAGCTCGTTGAGCGACTCTGAGCTTGTCTATAAGGGCCACATTTAAAGACCATGTCTTAGTGCCATAAGTCATCATAAGCATCACGACTTGGATCTTGGGACAGTATCTTAGAATATTGGTTTTCCAACCGTCTTTTAGATGTTTTGTATTTCGAGTTCACTATTCATTCACTTTTGTTTTGTAAGAAATATTTTATATATGTGTCAAAAATCACATTCAAATATTATATTTCTATTATAGACACAAGTGACAGACTTTGGCTAGGCGAAGTGGAAATTCTATATCAACGTAATGGTATGAAAAGTTGCAGAGCCAACTTCCCTTTCGAGGAGCTTACAGCCCCAAATAAACAGTTATTCAAATCTGATACCCGAGTCTCCCTTCACCCTTTTAATCCGAATTTCACGCTGAACTGCAAACAAAGACATAATTATTAATTAAATAATTAATTCCAACTGTGTTACGCTTCCGGTTACGTATTTACAGTTAATTGAATTTGCTATTTAACCCTTTCGTACTGTCACAGTAGAAGGAAGAGTTACAGTTGAAATTATTTGATACGAAATTTGCAACGAATATCTAAGAAATAAAGGATATAATCTTATTTTTTATCGTTGTAATATCAGTTATCGTGATGGGATCGGTTTCAACGGTATTTAGTTTGGGATCCTATAATGTAATGTTATAGCATTTAAATGGGTCACAGTTTAAATGTTAAAAAGGTTGTTCCTTGGAAAAAGCTTTTATATCATTAATGATAATTTAAGTTATATGTAACCATTTCAATTATAGCTCATTTGTAGCTGATAGTCTAGCATTTGACTACTATCTCACCTGAAGGTCCGAGTAAGTGATGATGTGGTCGAAGATGTTCTTCAAGTTAAATAAGCATTACTAACTCTGAAGGACCGCTGCCGAGACACACCGCTTCTTCGGTGCTTAGCGATATATTTTCTACTTGATGGTAGTAGCTAGCCTAGCGGGCATGCAAAATACCCTTCTACCATGCTATAACGACTTCCACCCTACTACAATACCGATACCGACGGTATCACGTGCCTTTCGAAGCACGGAGGCGCATGTTACTACTAGAAAGTTATCATATAATATCATGTTACTACTTTTGAAGCGCTCGTAGCGAAGTTTACTTAGCTGTTCTCAACCGATCAGCAAAGTTAAGCAACGTCGCGCGCGGTCAGGAGTTGGATGGGTGACCGCTAGTGACATTACTACTGAGCGTTTCCGTGCTTCGGAGGGCACGTTAAGCCGTCGGTCCCGGTTGTTGTCTTAGGATGGCAGTCGTTATAGCATGGTGGTAGGGCATTTTGCGAATGCCCGCCTGGCTAGCTACCACCCTCAAGTAGAAAAAACTGTCGCCAAGCACCTAACGGTGTGTTCCGGCAGCTGTCCTTGAGAGCCAGTACTTCTAGGTTAGCCTGAACAACATCTTCGACCACATCATCACTTACCATCAGGTGAGATAGTGGTCAAAGGCTAACCTATCATGCATAAAAAAAAAGAAAAGAAAAAAAACATAGTAAATTCTGGTTTTACTATGGTAGTAATGCCACTAGCAGTCACTTATCCAAGTAATGACCGCAGCAGACGTTACCTTAGCTAATAGGTTAAGAGCGACTTCAAAAGCTACTCTTCGAGCACTTCAAACTTTATTTGGATTTTTAATCATTCTAGATATCGAGACATATTTTTTTGTCATAAGAAATATAAGATAGTTCGAAATGGGAAACTGTTGCTCAATTTTCAATTTTGTATCCAAACGTTTTATATAAGTACACAGTTTTAGAATTGATTCCATCGTCGTTGGGTAAAATATTAATCGGTGGTGAAAACATCGAAAGTAGTTCCATGCGATTACATCGCGTCGACAACTTTGATAGATGAGTTGTCGCCAGCATATTTACTCTAGAACTACTACAAAAGCCATGAATGTCAATTCAGCGTCTGCAATTCGCGCAGTAGCAATCTATACAGAGAGAACACCTCGATCCCTCAAACCACAAGGTTTGATTGCTCCCTCTTTGCTTTGACGGGGAACCCTATCAGCAGATAGGGCTGTCGAAACAAAGAACTTTATAGTGCCTGACAAATCGTTCTCAATATTTTTATAAAAAATATGCTTTAGTTTGTGAGAATAGGAATAGAAATATCTAAAAATAACATGAACACTAAGTGTAATTGAGGTTAAAGATTCGCCTAGCAATATATGCACCACCATTTTAAGCCCCAATCTTAAATTCATACTTATTAGAAAACAGTGCCTATTAAGACCAAAATAATTTTAATTGAAATAATATTCCATTAAGGTCAACGCAGACTAATTTCTTTTCTCACGACTACTTGCGAGTTCGTTTTGGATACGGTGGATGCCAATATGTCGCGGTGTTAATTTTTTTTTTTTTTATATCAAGGTCCATAGAAAAAATACTAAACGATTAGAAAACCTGTCACCAAGCACCTAACAGTGTGTTCCGGCAGCTGTCCTGTGGCCAAACACCTAGCAGCAGCTGTCTTTGAGAGCCAGCCAGTTCCATATAGGTTTAGCCTCCTCAATATCCTCGTTTATATCACTTGACAAAAAGTGAGATAGTGGTCAGCACGTATTACCACAATTCACTCAGACGGTAATTAATACAGAGCAATGAATTGAGACGTTTGATCCTTTAAACCGTATGGTTAGCTTAATCTCCAATGACACATGACGGGAGAGACACAACCCTAACATGATAGGGATGTCGAACGTTGAAATATTGCAGTGGTTCAAAAATGTTCTTATTTTATCAACGGAACGCAAAACGCGGCCCTAAAAGGTTGATTTATTGGATACAAAAATATCTCACTTTAGTAGTTATATTAAATGAAAATGAAATTTAATTCAGTTATGGCATCTACTTTCATAATCATGGAAATTACATACAATAAAAAATATTATAATAATTAAATTCTACTGTCAGGTTCAGCAAAAACGCTATTTTTGGAGACACTGCGACAAGATCGTGGAAAAAAGCTCAGCAGCCATTCTACATTAGTAGTTTTCCAGTAGTTCAATACATTTGACAATGTATGACAAAAATCATGCGAATGTTTGAATGTGAAAATGGGTTCATAAGTGTGTGTGTGTGTTTGATTATGGCCACTTCACTCTAAGACAGCTATACCAATTTCGTTCGTAATTATGTAAGAATTATAACATGGAATATACTTTTTATCCTGATTTATGAAATAGTTATAGTAGGGGGCGCGATGTAGCCGACTTCTAGGCGGATGAAGCTGTTTTTTTTTTTTAAATATTTTATATATCATTGGTGACAGGTACTTGCATGAATTATCCGCGCATCTTTGTTATATAGGCACAAACCTTGATAAAATGCTTTTAATCCAATTTGAATTTACTCACTGTGTGCTGAACATGTTTTTTTTTTGACGTAATGTTAGCCTAGTATTTATATCTATAGACTGCCGTGCCGCAGGTCCACTGTGCGCCCCCACCGAAGGCTTAAGCTTCACAATATGGTATAAAACCATTTTGCGAATGCTCGTATAACCACCCTCAAGTAGAAAATCTGTAGCCAACCACTTAATAATGTGTTCCGGCAGCTGTAGGTCTCCGGGTGACGGGCGCAGCGCAGTCCGTCACTTGTGACGAAATGCATCTGTTATAGGCAGACGGGCCTCATGTTGTTCCTACACAAACCCATAAAAAAAATAAAAACTACCAATATAATAAATTAATAACCTTACGGTACTGTGTAGTATTTTTTCTTGTAAGTATATCATTCGTTATCATTATTCTCTACTCTATTTAGTAGCTTATTCTAGAGAGTAACCAACACACAGCAACCGACTATCTGTTGTCTTTGTAGAATTGCTCTTGGGCAATATATATCACATAGCCATTCGTAGCATAGCCCTAACATATCAAATAGGGTTGTCAACGTTATTATATTGATCATCTTTTATTTAATATGTATGAATCTGTACCCCGTGATAATGTGTGTCTATGAATCTGCAACACCTGCATTCGCCAAGTAAAAAAAGAAATAAAAAAAGTTAAGATCTTTACTAAAACTCTTAGTTTTTTTTCAATACATCTGTAAAATACATATATGATATGAAATAAATAAAAAGTTAATTACCTCACTAAATAAAAATAACGTGTATAAGTGCTCTAAAATCTATTATAATAAAGTATCTCTAGACGTTTGTTGGTTTTCAAAATATGACATCCCTATGCGCCCTCCCGCCGGGTTCACACTCAGTGCACCGATTACGGATTCCGGACACGAATTATCCGATGTTGTTCCCCAAATTACGGACTTTCGGTAATGATGACTCGAAAAGCCACAGTATATACATAGACAGAGAAGTGCAGTTTTCTTTACTCAAAATAACACAATAACGTCAGCATGCGGCGACGACTGACAATCTTTTCGTACACTTGTTCTAAGGGCGAGGAGATATCCATGGGAGAAAGACATTGAAATCCAGGCGAAACACTATGCGAAATGGTACAATCACATACCTAACCGGGGAAAGAGGTTAAACAAATTTACGAGTTGGTGATAGTTACCGGTGTTTTAGAATATCTTGGCACAGTACTTAAATGTCTGCGTATCCTCAACATTCGTTTTCTGCCAATTTATAGCGTAATTAATGATTATGATATATTAAGCCTTATAAATTTTTTCGAACTATTAGATGACTTAATTCATCATATAGTTCGAAAGTTACCAAACGAGAAAATAAATTACCAAGCTGGTAACCAGTTTTGGAAAAAAAATGCATATCTTTTAGGTAACAAAAAAATGTTGCCAGTTTCTAATCGAAAAATGTAATTCCTTAGCTTGTAACCAGGAATATAAAAGTACTGTAAAACCGTTAAGTAATTGATAATAGCGAAGAGAGAGACAGAAAATTATTAAATAATTTCAAAGTATGTATTTTTATTTTTATTTTACTAAGGGTAAGAATATGTTGAATAAGCACCATGCCACTACTTTGATCGACGCGAGTAGCGTGTTGCACCAGAATGCGACGTAAAATCAGTTGTCAGTACAAAAAAACCACATAACTTGCTTTACGATAGTTGTTACCCTGTTATCTGACTAGCTTGTTTACAGGAAAAGGTCGACGCAACGATAGAAAGCTATCAATATTGACACAGCTCTATTATTATTGGTTATATTATTAGTGGTTGACATTTTCGTGTCGTAGTGAGTTTCCCCACGGGTCAAATTGCACTGTGGCATAAGTACGTAATAATGTTTGCTTAGCGAGCATTACTTGCACATGGAACAGAGGATGTATTTGTGAATTGGCACGCCGTTTCAGTTTAATAGATTTTTGAGTCCACGCAGAGAGATTTCAGGATTTGTACAGCAGATATGAGAACTTTTATTAGTAATGTGTATTAATTGATATTGCAATCGCAGCGGAGCTAGTCTGACTGTTCTTAGCTGCTGAATTTTGTTGAAAAACTTTCTTTGCGGTCACTTCTTGGATGTGTTACCGATAGTGCAAGGCATTTACATATTTACTGAGCATATCCATGCTTCGGTGACTATTTTTTGTCTTAGGATGGCAGTCGTTTGGCTGTGGCAGAGGTATTTAGGCGGTCTTAAACCTTCTTCAGTAGAACTGGCTACTATATTCACCAAGCCGAACTGGGCCCACGTGATGGATACTCTGCTACCAGTACATGCGCCTGCCGAAGAACGCACTTGTACCAACAGAACGTGATATGCTACGGAATGGGTCCTTCCTGTTCCTACCAAAAGAAGGAAGAGAAAGAAGTTAGTATTCTTGTTTTCTACTTTTCTCTTTTTGCATGAAGCCTTTTTCACACCATTATTTTACTAAAACTAAACAGACAACTCTGAAAGACTGATTACATAGAACAGAAATACAAATTAATTGCTAATGAATGGTCTTGCATTTCAGAGTTCTTTGCCGTAGACACCATTCTCCACATTATTTCATCAAAGAGTTGGAAACATTTCTAAATCTACGAAGACTAGCGATATGTGCTACCAATTTAGAGCATAGGGCTGAGATATTTGCAATTACTCTTCCTCACCCTTCAATGAAGGTTTCCATTGCCGACAGTGGCGTTTGGTGTCCTCCCTAAACTAGCAATATAGAGCCAATGGTTGGTCAAGAAGAGATCTCCATGTTGAAGCTTGGCCAAACAAATGAAGATACATTTAACGTATTTTTAATACAAATGGTGGCATACATATTGTATGATACCAAGATTGCTTGCATTTGAAATAAGGAATGAGAATAGTAGATAGGTAGGTAATAAACTTACCTCGGCCTGAGATCCAATGCTCTCAATCCCCTTTAGCTGGTGAACACTTTGCTGACACTGATATATAGATAGGTATTTGTTATTATTTTTGATTTGATAGTATTTGTTATTATTAGTTAATTTTAGTGTTATAAGAGTTGATATATGGCCCCATTAAAGTAAAGATGGGAGATTTTACCACTTTTATTTCACTTAGCACGAGAGAGAGCTCACAGACGTATATGGTGTGAAGTTTTCTTTCTTCCCCGCCGTGGCGCCACCGCACGTTAGCTTGATATTGATTGGCGCGCAATTCAAATCTTCAGGTTGTGTTGGAATGAGGATAAGGGAAAGGATTGCAAGCTTTAACACATAGTGACCGTTTAACACCTACAGGAAGAACAGGGTGGATTCTCCCTCATTTTATCTCTTAGAACAATTTCAGCCGGATACTGCTGAACAGAGCCTTCCCTATTAGAGAGTTTGCCAATTGCCGTCATATCCAGCTTGGTAGTCGTCTTTGGGATCGCAGTATAAGATGGTAATTCTTCAGAAGGCTCTGCTGCCCATCTGTTTGTCTGTCTTTCGTTGTTTCCTACGACTCTCATAGGAATACCACGCGGCTATATCTTAGATAGGCCAGAATCTAGGAATACTGCGATAATGTGTAAAAAATAAATGACGACACCCCACTGTGTATGAATACTGCCAATTCTACTCTTTCCCCATAATGTTCAGTAAGAAAATTCCAGCTGAAGGAGTAAACCTAAGCAACTGAATACTGAATGCATTCTTAACCTAAGTAATCCTGACCCAACTATCGGAAAGACTACTTTAGAAACCGTAGAGAGTTCCATGTCATCCCACCATATGTCACAGTTCACATTACCATGAGTATCGTGACAGTTATGTCACCACGCGAGGGGTAGGTAAGTAATTTATTTGATCGCTCCACCCCCGGAGCTCATTCACCCTTCGGCGACAAATGATACACACGTTTGAGTTATGTAGGAATTATGCGATTTAAAGCCTTTTAAGGGTTCTGTACTAGAACCCTAACTAAGGTTCTGATGTCTGTCTGTCCGTCCAACATTTAAGGGAGCGATTCAGATCAAGTAGGAGCCTGTATCGATTTTAAAACGAAACTAAATACATATATATGAGGTTTTCTCTCTCGAAAAAAAAAGTAGGGATTTTGTACATAAAACAAATATACAATGAGATTGGGCGCAGGTTAAGGGAAAACTGCGTGCAGAGGATGGTCATTGCCATACAGCGCGGAAACGCTGCAAGTGTTATGGGCACCTTTGCACCGGGGCGATCAAGGGTGGGTTGTTTGATTAGGCTAGTTTTAAGTTTGACTTAATTGTTATATGTGTATCGATATTGACATATTTGATATAAATAAAAATTTTAAGTATACATATGTTACAAAATCACAAATTTACGATAGGAAAAATTTAAGTCATGTGCAGGATTCGAACCCGCGTCCATCCACCCCTTGAGCCGGGGTATGCTCTAACCAATTGAGCTAATATGACATGACGTCATAACTCAAATCTTTCCTATAGTTCTTTAACCATCGTATTGGGATGGAGCGACATCTATAGTACCACTTGCGTTGTACTACAAACAAGACCAATTTTGCAATTGGTTTTATATTTGTGACGCAACCTTATAAAATAAATACATATGTCATTAAATAATAAATTCGCGCTTATTCATACGGAACTCTGAAACCATTCGTCACAAACTCACGCTCAATTTCCCCAGTCAAAGAAAGCCGCCGCGTTCAAACCTCGTTCAGACGGTCCAGTAACTCGCCCGCCCACTTGCCCGACCACTTGACTGATCGCTTCCGAACGAGCCGATGGAATGTGTAATAAGCTTGCGACACTTGTACACGGAAATCAAATCACTTCTGTTGATTATTAAATTATCAGCTTACGTTATGATTATTGGTATTTCGACACCATCTGTCACAGAATGAAATATATGATTGGCTTAATAGAATTAATAAGTACTTATCAATGTGTGGTACGTAATCATTTTTTTGTGTCCGAAGATCTATGAGTCTCTGCTTCACTATAATAAAACTAGAATGAATTTCACAATATATATGTGTATATTAACATGCGTGACATATTATACTAACAAAAAATTCAGTGCGCGTTGCCTGCCGGCATGTATGCCAACAGGAATATATCATAAACTGCAGATAAGGTAAATTCGTCTTACGACGCTGCAATATAAAACTCACAACCTTCAACTGCTGTTAATTTTCAAGGTAAAGCCCAGGGTTAATCTTTAAAATTACAGGCTCAGAAGAAAAGCTGCCGAGACACAACGTTACGTGCTTAGCGATTAATTATCTTTTTGAGTGTGGTAGCTTGAAAAGCGAGCTTCGAAAAATATCCTTCGGACATGCGACGAAGCTCAAAGAAGTCAAATCAAAGAGTCAGGTATATTACCTAATATTTCAAATATACAAAAATTAAAATCGCAAACGATTCAAACAACATATAGCGCAGTTAAAATAACGTTATCACCGTAACGACCGCCGTAACGTTATATGAATGAACACTGTTTTACGCGTGTTGCGGTGCTTTGCGCCTTCTATGGGTCAGATAAGTGTATCTTCGTTATGTTATGGGATAACGAGGATTGTGTTGTTAATGTTTTATTGCAATGATTTATCGCAATTTTATTGTATTATATGAATAATTGCTTGTGTGGGTTGTAAAATGGAGTATAAAAATGAAGATACAAGTACTTTGGATATACTTTTATCTGTCTTTTATTTTTACATTGATGCGCTAGCGTCTGATCACTATTACCTATAATATATTAGTTAGTTATTGTAACTATTCCGCATTGGAGTTCAAATAAATAAAAGAAAGGAAATCAGACAGTAATCGGAGAAGGATCAGCGCCTCTTCTCTAATAATATTTATAAAATAATAATAGGTACATAATATGCGATACTTAAGTTAAAATTGAAACTTTTAAACTTTCGGGTACATACTTATCGATTATATATACCAATTGATATCAGATTACCTACTCTGTCGGTACATAGAACGATACTTGCGTTACTACCAATGCGATAATCGTTAATTAATTAATAACTAGGTTGGCATTAATTGCATGTAGCGCCAATGGTGGTTTATTAATTAAAACGTGAACAGCTAAATGAAATCGTTATTGAATTAATTATTCCGTTAGAATGTTCTTTTTAAATAACGTTTACACAATACACATTCGCGAGATAATTTTTTTATGCAATTGTGACGGAACATGCACGATGTCCACCTGATGTTAAGCGGTAACTTCTTTTTTTTATATTATTTAGTGCCGGACGGACAAGCCAATGTCGTATGTCCATTACAGTTACAGTGTCCAAATTATGTGTGATAATGCACTGCGCTCGACACTCCGAAACATTAGTTTTTAAGTCTCGTTTGCACGGTAATTTCACTTCCCTTCATTACCCTGCCGTTTGGAGGTAGAATATCTGACACTGCGGTAGTATCCACCAGGACCTGATTGACACCACCCGGGGACCACGTGTTTGATATAGAGATTAAAGGTACCTTCCCATGGCCGAGGGTGACTCAGTCCCCACAATTCCTAGGTCATGCATCCATCACCCAGAGACAATTTTTGAGTCTCATGTGCCGTAATTTCATAATTACTTTACTGGCTCTCAAAGACTGGTGACAGATTTTTACTAGAGGGTGGCAGCTAGCCAGGCGATCATTCGCAAAATAACCTTTAACCATGCAGTGAAGCTCTAACCAGCGGTGGGGATTAAACCATGGACCTATGGTACGGCAGTCCATATAGCTATTCCCGCTCAGCTATCGCTACACTTCATTAACCATACATCGCTGTTAGGATTAGGATATGAAATAAATACGTGATTTTGGAGTGGGAAGATGCTTTTGCAAGCGTGCACCATTGGATTTAGGTCCCACGTAATAGGGACCGAGCCTATTGCCATTCACCGGACACAGTTTCAGGGCCATACAAAATGTTTCCTCTAACACATTGGACGAAACACAAGAACATATTAAGAATAATATGTTTACGCTAACAACATCTAAGACAGAAACACAACATATTGTATGAAACCCTTGCAGGGTACTAAGATAGTATATAGCCCTATTGAGCGTTTAATACACACACTTACCCTACTCACATCCACATAAGAAATGGCATTCTGTTCATTTGGCGCACTTTTCCCTCTTACGACACCCACGGGAAGAAATGGGGAGATGACATTCTAACACGGTACCCCACGGATTAATACAATCAATGATCGCATAATGAAAAACTTTGTTGGTTTACTTCCCATACTGAATTTAAAAGGAAAATTCCGGTAGTGTAAACGATATTAAGGTAAGACGTCTTATTTTATTTGTAACTGTGATTCTGCGAAATACCGGGAAAGCCGTAACGCCTCATGCCGTCCTCGGCCGGTTTTAGCGCGTTTACGATTCGAGCTCAATTACCGCCACTTTATAGCTTATTTAAAGCTCTTCAGCTATTCCGGGAGACCACACACGCTAAGGGTTAAATGATGTTTATACTTATTTTAAAATAATGTTGTTTTTATTGTGGATTCATTATAAAAGTACGTTGCCCTTTTATGTAGTTAGCATGGAACAAGTTGCCCAAAATATTTGTAGTTTTTAATTTTATGAGGTTCTGTAAATCCGAAGAAGAATTTACCTATACGGGATTATTCTAGTGTTTATCTGTAAATCCGTCGCGTAATCTCTGCAAAAAAATACAATTTCCTATTATATAACATATTTTACTAAGTCTCATGTGTCAGCACTCTATTATATACTTATTATTAAATATAATATATATTTCTTATGTTATTGTGACGAAACAAGATGCCCACCTGATGTTAAGCGGACTACCCTCTGCCTAGAACAGATGCATTTCATCTCAAGTAACGAATTGCACTGCGCCCGTCACCTTGAGACATAGTTGTTAAGTCTCATGTGCCTGTAATTTCCAGGCTCTCAAAGACTGCTGCCGGAACACACCGTTAGGTGCTTGGCGTCAGATTTTCTACTTGAGGGTGGTAGCTAGCCAGGCGGGCGTTCGAAAAACGCCCTACCACCACGGTGTAACGAATGCCTCCTAAGACAACAACCGGGACCGACGACGGCTTAACGTGTCCTCCGAAGCACGGAACTGGTCAGTAGTAATGTCACTAGCGGTCACCCATCCACGTCATGACCGCGGCGGACGTTGCTTAACTTAGCTAATTAGCACAGCTAAGCAACCCACACTACGAGCGCTTCGCATAAACACACTTCAGACATTCTTCATCACTGTTATGCTCATTACCTTTTTCAGAACGTCTCAAATCTGGTGCGTACGAATTACATGTCGTCTCCTTCCAACTCTACTATCTATGTTTCAAATTAAATGCTTATTTAACTTTCTCCTGTTACAGGTAACACTCCTGAAAACTTATCTACTATAAGCGGCAAACCGTAAGTAAACACACAAAGTTAACCGCCAATTTGGCAACACTGAACATAGATTAGAGGAAAACAAAGGTAACTTCGCAAGATAACGCACAACGCTATAAGTTGTAACGGTAATCACCGCTATAATTGTTACAAACAATGCTAATATCCAGGATAACGTTACATAACAAAGGTAGCGTTATAACGCTAAAACTGAGATAACATCTCGTCACAGTGTGTGAACCTGTTTAATTGTCTTTTGGGAACAATTGTGTTACGTGAATCTGGGGTTCCCATCTATCCCAGATTGTAAAACTTGAGGAACGTAAAATTACCTATCCTAAATTAAACTAGTTTGTGAAAATTGCAGGATTGTGATAAAATTAACTGATTTCACTATAATTTTATTTTTTTAACAATTACACTAGTACAAAAGTGAAATATGTTTATGCAAATATAGGTGTCAGCATTTTTTAAGTTTCGGACAACACAATGTGCTCGTGGTCTCCATGGATAATAACAAATACATAATACATACATAATAAATAATGAATATTGCAATAATAGCATTGGCAGTGGGCATAAGGCTAAGTATAATGTCTGCTGTATGGAGGATCCGTTGTTCTAATCCTGCTTAAGGCACGAAGCACAGCACAGCTCCGTAGAGCGTTTTCAATGCAATTAACTTTGATTCAAAACTTTTCAGGTGTTTATTGATGTCTTAAAAGCCTGTTCCCATTTATAAGTTTAGCCTGCTAAATCACTTACTAATAGATTATAATTATAGTGATCAGAAGCCAACGTATCAATATAAAAATAAAAGAAAGATTAAAGTAAATTACTTCCATCTCCATTTTCTTATACCTACTCCATTTTACAACCCACACACGCAATAATTCATATAATAAAATAAAACTGCGATAAATCATTGCAATAAAACATTCACAACACAATCCTCGTTATCCCATAACATAACGAAGATACACTTATCTGACCCATAGAAGGCGCAAAGCACCGCAACACGCGTAAAACAGTGTTCATTCATATAACGTTACGGCGGTCGTTACGGTGATAACGTTATTTTAACTGCGCTATATGTTGTTTGAATCGTTTGCGATAACATAAGGATTGAACTCTCGGTAGAGAGTAGTTTATTCCTTGAGACTGTATAAAGAAGCAATTCTTTATCTCTGTTAAAGGTATAAAAGGTGATATGAATTTGAAGTTACCAATTACCAATAACTGGTGAATAATGCCACTATCGCAGGTAAGTTTGATATGTAATTAATTTTGCATTAATGCAAATTTTTGGGTTCCGTACCCAAAGCGCAAAACGGGGCGTTATTTCGAACACGTAAACGAAGTGAATAACAAATCTAAAATTTAGATATTTTGTGTAAAATGTTTATCCAATACCAAATATTAGGTTAAAAAATGCAACTTAGGATATTATTTTTCAGGAGAGTTTAAATAGGTACTTGGAAAGATTGCCGAATTTTTCTGTACCGTTTTGTTGCAGACCCGAACATACTAAGGCCGGACTCGCACATGGCCATTTCTTCTATATTTTCACTAAGTAACTATTTTATTAATATAACAGTTCTATATATGAATAATTCAAAAGCTTACAAAATTACAAATAATACGATACGATAACTCTTCGACACCGAAAATATAGGAAATTACAAAAAAACACTAACAATAGATTGCTAAAAAGAGCGGTCTTAGCGCTAATAATTATTTCATTAATAATATTAGCTTACAGTCTTTAATGCAAAAATTAATAGCAAGAGAATATTGAGCTATTTTTAAAAATAGGTGAACAAAAGTATAATTCTTTATTTTATAATATATTAGGACGACAAGAATGGAATTTTCTCGCGCTCCCATTTGTGGGACTATGCAATAGGACCACGAGGAAATCCCATTATTAGTAGTCCCATGTCTTAGTGCGACTAAGTGTAAAATGTTAAGAAAATATGCTTCATTATCATTGCATAACATGACCGTGTAATGCAAATCTATAAAATCCGCGTCAGCTTATGAACCTCTTCCGTAGAACCTTAATTGCAGTGTTTAGTAACGATTATTCTAATAGACAAGTGAAACGTAACATCTTTTCGTTACTTTCTATTTAATCTTAACAATCTCCCGCATCAAAATAAACTTGATTCAAACAAAAGAACCACGTTGTAACAGAGCTCATAATATTTTAATAGCCCACACGCATATCGCCGCAATCAATCTCGATATGAAAAGAAATGCATTAAAGTATCCGTTACCCTGTGTTATGCTAACTACATGTATAATAGTACCTGTGATAATGCTAGTTTACACTCACAGATAATGCGAACGAATATTCGTTTACAATTACATAGAAACCAAACGAATGTTTTTTTTCTTTTATTGTCATAGAACCAACAGAACTTAAGAAAATTACATTACATTTATTATATTAATGCTTACTGCCAATGACAGGTTCTTACGTTTTATACAAAAATTTAATAATATTATATATATCGCATAAAAATTATAAAAAATATTAAAAATTATAAAAAAAACATATGTTCGTTGACACTTATATCGAAAACGAACCAACATTCCTAATTTGTATTATGATCACGAGAACATCGTACACCGAATAACTCATTTGAGTTCATTCGTGTCCGTAATCATCGTCTGCTGTTGTACGACCACTGTAGAATAGTGACATCCAACTGTAAATGCCACAATGACAACTAATATACCCGTACATAAGCATCAATCATCGCCCGTGACTCGCTATTTCTTCGCTCACCTTGGGGTGCTTAGCTGGTTACTAGCAAATTCCAAGAACTATGACAGTGACTTTGTTTCCTTGGAAAAAAACATTTTTCTTTTATTTCTTTTCATTAGTTTCCCGTGAATAAGCTCCAAAGTTATCATTATGGCGCATTGTATCTCTTATGCAACCACGTCTCAGTATCACAAGACATCTCGAGTAATATACACTAGTCTAGGACATATATCTTCCAGACTTTAGGCACTGTGGAATTGCGGATAAGAAAAAAAGGAGATAATCAGATATTGGATGTAAACTTATATCCCCTGATGTAACAAATTATTTTTGAACTACGAATATTCGTTTTACGTGCGCGTAGTGTAAACTTTGCCTTATGTAGCGACACAAGCAATAATTCTGGCACTTTCTCCGATGCCCGCGCTGACCCCCTAACGATCGAACATTTGTTATAACGTCTATTTCTACGTCTCTATCATATGCGCCATTGTACGCTAAATTGTGTTTTGTTCGATTGTAAAGGGCATTGCTACTTTATGGTCAGTTTTGATGATATAGTTACAAAATGTATATTCTTTTGTTTGTTTGTTATTTTATTACATAACAGAAATTCCTTCCTCATATTGTTGGCCCTATACCCATGTTTACCCGTTTAAGCTTCGAGGTAATCGAAGCGTTTAAGTTATAGATTCCTTGTCGGGTGTCGTGGTAGTATTGTATCTCCAAATCTTCCTGTGGAAGTCGTAAGAGGCAACAAAGGGAACAATACCAGTAACTTACTGGTATTTTGGGCATGTACTAATGTACTACATGATTGCTTGACTAGTCAGGAACTAGTGGCTGCAATTCAACACTCAAAAATATGGGGGGGGGGGGGCGCCTTCGCGAGAGGCAAGGTCTGTACATTTACTGTATGCCTTAACTTACTTGTAGTAGGTACTTATAAAATATAGATCAAAGTGAATATTTTATACATAGCGCCCGCCCACTTGGAATTTTCATGTTAAATTTTACTCGTAGTCCGTCACTTAATACCTAGAGATTTACTTTATTTGACCAGACCATGGTGAGACCATGCCTCACAAGTAAAATTAGAACATTGCAACAAATAAATTAAAATATTTTCCACCCTTTTTAACCGACATCAAAAAAGGAGGAGGTTCAAATACAACTCTACTTTTTTTCTTTTTTTTATGGCTGATAGGTTAGCCTTTGACCACTATCTCACCTGATGGTAAGTGATGATGTGGTCGAAGATGTTGTTCAGACTAACCTATAAGTACTGGCTCTCAAGGACAGCTGCCGGAATACACCGTTAGGTGCTTGGCGACAGATTTTCTACTAGAGGGTGGTAGCTAGGCGGGCATTCGCAAAATGCCCTACCACCATGCTATAACGACTGCCGTCCTAAGACAACAACCGGGACCGACGGCTTAACGTGCCCTCCGAAGCACAGAAACGCTCAGTAGTAATGTCACAAGCGGTCACCCATTCAACTCATGACCGCGGGACGTTGCCAGGGTTCGAAAAGGTTCCGAAAGTACCGGTACGGAACCGGTATTTAGCGGTTCCGATCCAGAACCGGAACCGAAAACAAACACCGAATTAGCGGTTCCGATCCAGAACCGGAACCGGAACCGAAACCTCTATAAGAACCTTTAAGAACCTTTATTTTATCGGTATGCGATGTGAACGAAAGGGATGTAAAACACGTTTGAACTTGTTTGGTTGGATTCGTTCGGCACTATTGCAACGGTACGATAGCGGTGCTGTACGGGCATCTAATGGAGGGTAAGATACATCATACATAATCGAATTGATCCAGTCAGTACTTACATTAGGTACCAGTGCGCACGCCGCATGTTTGTACTGTATGTTTTTAGGTTTTTATCCCTTGCAAAATAGGTGGAAGGAAACGTAATTCCGCTTATTCATATTTTATATATAACGAAATTCAAAGTAAATCCACATGTACCGTGAGTAACTGTGGAACAGTCATACAAGTAAGATGTGCTAAATGCAATATAGAAAAGGAGGTTACATATAACTAACTTATAAGTTTTATTTTACTGAATGATAAAACTGACAGTTAACATGCAGCGCGTTTCAAGCTTTAACCGATGGATAGGCTAAATCGATGACTGTGAAACGTAAAGAGATTTATGTATTAAATATGTTCGGGGTAGTATAACCGGAACTTACTCGATCTTTCTGAAACAGGCCCTTAGTGGGCTTGATGATAATGAATAAAATAGTATAACGTAAACATATGGCTCATAGCCATATTTTTACATCCATCCTATACTTTTTTATTATTAATTTATTATATGGCTCAATGTATTTTGTTTCATATATGTGGTCTTTGTGTGACCTTAGATTAACTAGGTTATATTTTTGTCGCAAAATGCCGTATCACCATGCAGAAATACTGGTTCTAGAGGACTCATAGCGGCACATACCGTTAAGTGCTTGGCAACAGATTCTCTACTTGAGGGCGGTAGCTAGCCAGGCGGGCATTTGCAAAATGCCCTACCACCATGCAAAACTACTGGTTCTCAAGGATACATAGCGGCACATACCGTTAAGTGCTTGGCGACAGATTTTTTTACTTGAGGGAGGTAGCTAGCCAGGTCGGTATTCGCAAAATACCATACCACCATGCCAAATTACTGCTTCTAGAGGACTCATGGCGGCACATACCGTTAAGTGCTTGGCAACAGATTTTCTACTTGAGGGTGGTAGCTAGCCAGGTGGGTATTCGCAAAATGCCCTACCACCATGCTAATTTACTGGTTCTCAAGGACACATAGCGGCTTACGCCGTTAAGTGCTTGGCGACAGTTATTGTACTTGAGGACCGTAGCTAGCCAGGCGGGCATTCTCAAAATGCCCTACCACCATGCAAAACTACTGGTTCTCAAGGATACATAGCGGCACATACCGTTAAGTGCTTGGCGACAGATTTTTATACTTGAGGGAGGTAGCTAGCCAGGCGGGTATTCACAAAATGCCATACCACAATGCCAAATTACTGCTTCTAGAGGACTCATAGCGGCACACACCGTTAAGTGCTTGGCGACAGTTATTGTACTTGAGGGTGGTAGCTAGCCAGGCGGGCATTCGCAAAATGCCCTACCACCATGCAAAATTACTGGTTCTAGAGGACTCATAGCGGCACATACCTTTAAGTGCTTGGCGACAGATTCTTTACATGAGGGTGGTAGCAAGCCAGGCGGGTATTCGCAAAATGCTCTACCACCATGCAAAATTACTAGTTCTGGAGGTCTCATAGCGGCACATACCGTTAAGTGCTTGGCCACATATTCTCTACATGAGGGAGGTAGCTAGCCAGGCGGGTATTCGAAAAATGCCGTACCACCATGCAAAACTACTGATTCTCACGGACACATAGCAACACATACCGTTAAGTGCTTGGTTACAGATTCTCGAGGGTGGTACTCTCATACTCGACTTGAGGGTGGTAGCAAGCCAGGCGGGTATTCGTAAAATGTCCGACCACCACGCAATATTACTGGTTCTAGAGGACTCATAGCGGCAAATACCGTTAAGTGCTTGGCGACAGATTTTCTACTTGAGGGTGGTAGCTAGTCAGCCGGGTATTCGTAAAATGCCCCACCATCATGCAAAATTACTGGTTCGCAAGGACACATAGCGGCTTACGCCGTTAAGTGCTTGGCGGCAGATTTTCTAGTCATTAATTATAATCAATATAATCATATAACTTTAAAATCACTTAGCCGCGATGTTGATAATTAATGGGACTTTCATAGAATATCTTACTATCTTTTCTATAAAACAAAAAAGATATAAACATGGTCATACAAAGAAAAACTATTCGACTGGAAGTAATAAGTACAAATACGCCAAGCGCTTACACTCTCATCTGTCCTTTAAAACAATATAAAATAATAAAAATCCATTCTAGTCAGCAGCGCAAGCTATAAAGGCCTCCCTTCCATCCATTTGGAACCTCTTAAATAGGTTCTATGGAACCGGTTCTTTGGAACCGGAACCGAACCGGAACCAGAACCGGAACCGTACCGAAATATGGAACCTTTATAGGAACCTAAATGAAGAACCGTACCGAAATATGGAACCTTTATAGGAACCTAAATGAAGAACCGTACCGAAATTTGGAACCGGTTTTCAACCCCTGGACGTTGCTTAACTTTGCTGATCGGCTGAGCACAGCTAAGTAAACTTCGCTACGAGCGCTTCGAAATTTTGTGTACTTATGTGTTCTTTACAATGTGTACCGATTTGGATGTTTTTTTTTTATATTCGAAAGCTTGTCGTGTGGTCCCCCTATTTAAATTTTAATTAGATCTGACCTGTATTTGAGTTATCTCAAACAATGCATATTCTATGTTTGAAATCGTATTTTTTTGTTAAAATGTTGTTGTTTGGAAATAACTTCCCTACACACGAGCACTATTGCCATGATTTCCGCCACTTTTACAACTAAGTTGTTTCATTCTATTTCATAACCATCTGTATACATATACGTACTAATTTTATTGTGTTAGTATAGTTATTCGCACACACGCGCGCTACGTCCGCGCTATTGTGACGATGCCAAAGTAGATTCGGAAGTAGACTCGCACGTACCAGTGTGCACGTTGTGTAGGGTTGCCCCCACATCAGGAAGACAAAAATCCTTTTTATTTTATAGAAGGTAGAGATTTCATAAATCTCTTTGGCTAAAAGGTAAACAAAACTTTCAACCGGTAGTAAAAAAGTAAGGTTCTCTGTCCTAAATTATGCTCAATTAAATTGGTATTTATATTGTTAATTTGGATGTAATAGTGGCTATTTCATTCAAAATAATTATTTTACATTAACTGGAAAATTAAAGCGAAAACACATAGAAAATTTACATTAGCAATGGGAAATAACAAGAGTAATAATAATAAGTATATAAAAGCGGATACATCTCATCAACATATAAACAAGACTACATATTCTATATGTATATCATATTCTAGCCGCTGGTATAATACTGTTTGAAAAGTATAAATTATCTACTTATGTTATATTCCTAAATACACAAACTTCGATGTAACATTTTCTTTTTTGCATCATCTACAAACTTAGGAAATAAGTAATAGACAGCCCTAGGCTAGGGACATCTCACGTAGTGGCGAGCACGTGGCCGGCAGATGGGGGAAAGTGGCCAATCAGTTACTTTTAATTAATTTCCGAGGGGCGCGAACTGGGCGATTCACCTTCTTTTTCTATTTGGTAGATAATGAACAGATGCTGACTGCGAGTGTTTGTTTGTTTTGTGTCGAGTTTCTGTTATTTTTGTATCATATATTTTCAAGTAAAGTATTTATTACCTTTCTCGAGCGTAGTGTGTGTTGCATGTAAAAAAATTAATTGTTTTTCAAATATGTTTGAAAGTTTGCGGTAGTTTTCCAAACAGAATCTTTAGTTATTCGTCGCCTTGACATCTGATTCATGATTCATGGAGGACACTAGCATGGAGGATGCCCTGAGTGGCACTAAGGGGCGGCATATGACGCGTTTGATCATGCTTGATAGATATCGACGTCAAATTTGTTGAAGGCGTTTTACGACTTAGTTTGTCAAATATGTTTGAAGTTGGTGTTTTTTGAACAAAACATTAAGAGTACTCCTACAGACGAGTTTGATAAATTTATTTAATGTCTTGTTTGATCGTTTACGCCTCTTGTTTAATGAACTGTGAACTTTAACAAACGAATTTATCCAACATATTTAATCATATACAAGACACTTTAGTTGTAAAGGGGCCATGAGCGTTCATATATATCTATAAAAATATAAATTTCTGATTTCATTATAACTTTTTTAGTAAAATGAGCAATGCACTCAAAGAAAAATTAATCAAGCATTCTGACACGTTTAAATTAGCTTAGTTAACTTAATATGTATTTTTAATTAATTTTCCACGAGATAACCCCTCTTAAGCGAATTAAGGGTAGGTGGGGGGGTAATATATATCCTATCAGTGAAAAGTGCCTTAAGATGCAGACGGCGCGTTTTAACGTTGTTAAGGGGGGGTCTAAATTGGCATACTCGAGATAACGACTTTATTAATTTGATTAATCCCGCCCGTGTGGATGTATCTTAATAACGATGGCTTCCAACGCGGATGTAGGCAGAGAGACGGTGGCGCAGTTTAGTTTTATTTTATTTTGCGAAACAGATTTATATAAATACCACTAACATAACAGATCTATTCGCCACACATAGTACGTGTATAATAAGTGCGCGAATAAAATTTACCAAAAATGATAGATAGATAGATAGAAAACTCTTTATTGTTACACCACTGTTAAAATATTAAAGTTTACATATTAAATAATGATAACATAGTGTTACAATGGGCGGCCTTATCACTAAAAGTGATCTCTACCAGGCAACCTTAGGATGGAGTTGAACTAACAAAACAATTGGGGCGGGTGTAGTCCAAAAATAGTACATATTCAAATGTCATAAAAATATTTTAAAATAAAAACGTATTTTAGTGTAATTACCAAACAAATATATAAAAATAGAATACTTATAAGTTTTTTATAATAATTAAATAAATACATATATATATACGTGTATATACATACCAACATACATATATAGATAATGATATATACATATCTAAATAATATATAAATTATATACAAGAAATACATACATATTATAATATTAGGTCCTTACATATGAAATTGGCGTTTTGTATGGGAGGAACAAAAAGTCGAATATTTTTTAATATAATATATTTAATTAATCAAAGTATGAACCATTATTTTCTATGCACTTTTGCCATCTCATAAGTAGTTCATTGATCCCTTTACTAAAAAAAACCAGTCGGACGGGAATCAATAAAATCTTTGAAGGCGATTTGGACTGCCCCATCGGAGTTGAATTTTTTCCCTTGCAAGAAGTTATCCAAATTTCGAAAAAAATGGTAATCTGTTGGAGCAAGGTCCGGGGAGTACGGAGGATGTCTTAGACTTTCCAATTGAAGCTCTTCTAATTTAGTAGCCGTCTGTAGCGCAGTGTGTGGTCTAGCGTTGTCGTGAAGCAGCAGTGGCGTGGAGCGATTGACCAGCCTAGGTTGTTTAGCCGCTAGCTTTTCCATCATGGTTTGCAATTCCTGACAATAGACATCAGCCGTAATAGTCTGGCCAGATTTGAAAAAACTGTAATGAACAATACCGGCACTAGTCCACCAAACGCTTACAAGTAACTTTTTTGGGGTTAATTTTCGCTTGGGGCAGGATTTGGCTGGCTGGCCAGGATCTAACCATTGCGCTGAGCGCTTCCGATTATCGTAAAGAACCCATTTTTCATCACAGGTAATGATTCGGTTTAAAATACCTTCATTATTGTGCCGGTTTAGTAATGTAACGCAGCAGTCGACGCGCGTTTGCCGGTTTGTTTCAGTCAATTCGTGAGGTACCCACCTTTCAAGCTTTTTAATCTTCCCAATTTGCTTCAAGTGAATTAAAACAGTTTTATCACTAACATTGCAGCCTGCAGCTAACTCGGACGTGGTTTGCGATGGATCCGCTTCCACAATAGCCTTCAACTCTTCATTATCAACTTGAGTCTCAGGCCGTCCACGGGGCTTGTTCTGCAGGTCGAAATTTCCAGAACGAAAACGTTGGAACCAAAAACGAACTGTGTTTTCTTTTGCAACACGACCGCCATACACATCATTCACCCTTCGAGTTGTTTCCGCAGCACTAGTGCCACGGCGGAACTCGTACTCGTAAATAATGCGATATTTAAGGTTTTCCATTTTGTAAAATGAGTGACGCAAACAGAAAAAAACAGAAGAAAAAAAACAAATGAATGACGATCATCGAAGCACAAATACATGAGTCTATAGCTGTACAAATTTGAATTTGGAATTCCTTACCAAAGAGGAGAAATTCGTGATTAAAGTGGCCAGTACGAAAAACGCCAATTTCATATGTAAGGACCTAATATTATCTCATATATAGCCTAGACATTGACAAAAATGTACTGTTAAATTAAGGAGACAAATAAAACCTTTTAACTTCATCCTTGAACATTCTGAGAGTCGGTGCTTGTCTGATTGATACAGGAAGAGAATTCCACAAGCGGGCAGCCTGAATAGTGAAAGATTTAGTATAAAACGAACTCGTATGAGGATGGATTTCAAGTGTGAGATTTTCTGATGACCTTAAAGTGTATGAAGTACAGTGAAGGAAATCAAAGCGTTCCTTGAGATAGCGCGGGGATGTAGGATTGAACAATATATTGTAAAGGAGACTAAGAATATGAGTATTCCGGCGAAAGCGTATTGTCAGCCAATTGAGCTTAGAACGAAACTGAGAGACGTGATCATATTTGCGTAAACCAAATATGAATCTAATACAAACATTTTGAAGACGCTCAAGTTTATCTAGCTGTTCCTCCGTGAGATCTAGATAGCAGGCATCAGCGTAGTCAAGAATTGGAAGTAAAAGAGATTGAGCTAATGCAATTTTAGTGGCTGTTGGAAGAAAGTTGCGCAACCTTTTTAAGGATTCTGCTGCGGCAAATAGCTTGCGACTGGTAATTTGTAACTGTTGATCCCACCTCATATAGCGATCCATTGTTATTCCAAGATTCTTTACAGAGCTACTAAAGGGAATAGCAATACCACCGAAGGAAACTTGAGGAAGTAATGTCAGGTCTATTGTAGACAGTAACCTTGAGCTACCAATAACTATTGTTTGTGTCTTAATGGGATTTACTTGTAACCCAAAAGAGTTGCTCCATTTAGCTATGCGGTCAAGATCAGCATTAACAATCTGAATGGCTTCAGATAGTTTATTCACTGGGGCCTTAGAATAAATCTGTAGATCGTCTGCATATAGGTGGTAGGAAGAAGTGAGGTTGTGAGAAATGGAATTAATAAACAAAGCAAACAATAAAGGAGATAAGACGCCACCTTGCGGGACGCCTGCTGACGTGCTACACCACAAAGAGTATTTATCTTCAAGGCGAACACGCTGCCTGCGCCCGTACAGATAACTGTGAAACCAATCAACTACCGTTGGAGAAATGTTAATTGAGCGAAGGAGAGCAAGAAGAATGTCAAAATTCACAGTGTTAAAGGCGTTGCTAAAATCTAATAGAGTTAATACAGTAAGTTGGCCATTGTCCATACCAAGACGGATATCATCAGTAATTTTGATGAGAGTCGTTACAGTGCTATGCCCAGGTCGAAAGCCAGATTGAAAAGGATTTAAAAGTTTATGACATGATAAGAATTCGCTGATTTGGTTGTAAATAAGACGCTCGAACACTTTTGACAGGAATGGAAGGATAGAAATAGGTCGATAGTCGGAATAAGATTTGGGGTTTGATTTTTTAGCCAATGGAATAATTTGAGCATCTTTCCAAATTGAGGGAAATACTCCATCAGAGACAGAGTTATTAAAAATGTGACAAAGAACAGGAAGTATAACATCTAGAATGGGCATAACCATGTTACGACTTATGGCGTCGACACCAACAGCATTGGAAGTGATTGAAATTACGCTCTTCTTAACATCGCAAGCGGATAGTTGATTAAAAATAAATGGAGAATGGTCGGGAACGGGTAAAGTTGAAAGGTAACGTAAGGTATTGTTTTTATCTGAGATGTTAATATCACATGACGAAGAGAAATGTTGGTTGAGAGAATTGATATTTAAATCATTTGGAATAGACTCTTGTCGTGATTTACCTATACCCAATGACCTGAGAAATTTCCAAACTTTGGCAGGGTCCTCGTTAGCGACAGATTTGTGAACATGGTGGCGTAAAGCATCCCTACACACCATATTGCAGCGATTGCGAGATTTAACATACACAGCTTTATTTTCATCAGATGGACGACGCTTATATTTACCTTTAGTGAGTACTTTTCTATGCATTAAAACTTTTATTTCATCGGTTAGCCAAGGAGCTGGAAGGTGCTTTATTTTTATAGCTCGCAGAGGGGCATGCTTATCATACAACTGTGTTAATAAGGAGTTGAATATAGCAACTTGGTCATTCACAGACGCTGCATCATATACCGGAGACCAGTCGACTACTTGGGCATCATTAAGAAATGCTGCCTGGTCCATGCCACTAAAATTGCGCTGAAGTATGACTTTAGGTTTTGCTTTAGGAGGACGAATTTTATAAGACAGGAATATCAGATCATGATACGAGAAGGCATCGGCGGAACATTGACCGTGCTTAGCAACATGCTCGGTGGATGATACTATAATCAAGTCAAGAAGTGAAGGAGTGTAATTTGGGGAGTGATGAGTAGCATTTAGAGGCAGAATATGCATGTTGCAGGAATTAATGACAGCTTCAAGTGAGGAAGTACGAGAATCACGTTTGAGAAGACAGGTATTGAAATCACCCATGATAATGGTGTGGATATATGAAGGGGTAAGATCTTCAAGGATCTGTTCAAAAGATGAGAAGTAATTATTACAAGAAGAATTGCTATAATAGGCTCCGAGTAAGATCTTATTATGTGAAAGAAGGACTTCCACAAAAAGATGCTCACCAGCATTTGATGTAAGCGGTTGAGATGAGGTGCTGACTACTGAGAAAGGAATATGTGATCTAAGGTAAATAGCCACCCCACCCCCGCGGCTGTCAGTACGATCATTTCGGATTAGGTTAAAACCGGGCAAAGAATATGATACAGAGGGTAAGCACGGTTTGAACCATGTCTCGGAGACTATTATAGCGTGAATATTTTTGTGATCTAGAGATGCCTGCATATCGGGATAATGTGCCGGAATACTTTGCGCATTGATATGAATCACGTTAAAATTTTTCGGTACATCAGAAAACTGCGCGTCGAGAGTATCATTCAACGTTAGAATGCTTTTGAAACTCTGGTCACTAGAGGAACTGTTAGAAGACAACGACAAATACTCTTCACTATCACTATTATCTGCATTTTTAAATAAGTTTAGCATAGTTTTTAATATGAGATATAATAACTATATACTAATATATAATAATGTAAATATATATTTAAATATATATAAATATAATAAAATATAAGAGAGGTTTTTTTTTATAACTCTCCACCTGCCAGTTGGGTATCAGTAGATCCATAGATACAAAACAAACACGCACAAGACACACAGATACAAATTTTCATACACAGAGAAGATAAACGAAAATGCGATACACACATAGTCACAAACTAACCACATCAAATAAATATACATCTAATATATATTATGAAGCGACAATATATATTTTTTTAATATATTCCAGTTATGTACATTTTGTCACCAGGTTTGAACAGAATAAGTGACAAACTCTATCTATGGTTTGATGAGAAGTAAAAAAAAAAAACGTCAACGTCAAAACAAATCGCAAATGTCAAAACTGTTTGAGAGATAGTGAAATTAAATAAAAGTTATATGAATGGTGCAAAATATGGACAAAAGCTACATAATAACTACCTACTTACAGTGTGAAAAATTCAGAGAAGTAGAGAGGGTACCCGAACACGAACAAACCATTTTGCAAATAAAATTGTGTAGTAATTATACCCTCGAGAAATAGGGAGATTAAAGCAGTCATGTCATCGCTTTTTGGAAGCAGCTCGTCTCGGCTTGGCTGTAGCTATCGACTCCTTGTGAGCATCATGCACTGAAATCGGCGCTTCCGTACCACCAATCTTCTCGAGCTCTGCAAGAGAGCTGATACGATGTCTTGTTCCGTCAGCACCCGATATGAACACGAAACCGTCTTTCGTCCAACATTTGCCAATGCCATATCTTTGGCGAGCCACCATAAATGTATGATGCCGTGACTTAGTTAAAAACTCAGATAGTGTTAAACCTGATCCTTTTAAACCCGTCTTTGCGAACCAGATCTTGTTTCTCATCTCCAACGTACGCAATTTGAACAGGATCGGTCTGGGTTTATCAGGAGTGGACGCACGACCCATTCGGTGACAGCGGCTGATGTCTTCGACAGTAATACTTATCTTCGTGTGAGTTGCCACGGCCCTGGCCACTACAGGTGCAGTCTCTTCATCCTTAGATTCCACAAGGCCATGGAGCAGCAAGATCTTACGACGACTACGCATTTCCATGGTATCCTGCTGATGAACAAGCATACCCACCTGATCTTGAAGGCATTGGATGGCAGTCATGATAAAGGAGCGGAATGCAGTAAACTCCGATGCCAAGTGGTTTACATTGGTTGAAGGTGTTGCAACGTGAAGCTCACCTTCATAAGCATCCATCCGCTGCATAAATAACTGCTGGAGTTGGGCCATTGACTGTTGTACTGCCTCCATGTTGAAATGTGTGTGCAATCAATACCAGTGTATCTCAGTTTAATTATGTTTATAGTGACTTTGTGATAAGGATAACACCCACGGGCAGGTATTTTGTGCTAGATTTTAATTATACATCAAATTTAGACATATAGGAGAAGATTTACTTATTATTTTAAAATAAATTAACTCAGACAAAATTTGATTGATGTTTTTCACTCTCCTACCCGCACAGAAAAAAAAATGTCATCTAATTAAGCAACTGCCGGTGGGTCAACTACCCAAAATGCTGCAGAGCTATGTATCCCTAAATAGCAATGTTTGTATTAAAAGGTAATGGGGTCCAACTCTCACCTTTTATAAATATCATTATTTCAAACCTAAAATATTGATACTAAGATTCGTACCACGGCCGTCACGAAACAATAATGTTCATATAGCGCTATCTTTATCGCACAAATGTCTTGATTCAATGCACGCAGCCCGCTCTCTCGTTGAAGTTCTAGTGTAAGTTTACTGTAGTGACATGTGGTAGTGCAAATTAAAATTGTTAATGTAAGGTTAATATAATACTATATTAAGAGATAGGAGTTGGCCCCCAGATTCGTATGGTATTCGATACATTAACGCAAATGAACATACACACAGTTGATAACAGATTGCTGCCTTGTTGCTCCAGTGGCATTAAAACATAAGAGGTTACAAAATCACAAATATACGATAGGAAAAATTTAAGTGATGTGCGGGACTTACATTTTTCTATCGTATATTTGTGATTTTGTAACGTAATCCGCATAGCAGGCGTTATTGCAAACATAAAAATATTAAAACTATAAGGTTGCGTCAACATTAACAAGTTTAAAACCAATTGCAAAATTGGTCTTGTTTGTACTACAACGTAAGTTATACTGTAGGTGTCGCTCCATCCCAATACGATGGTTAAATAAAAGAATGAGAGGAATAATTAGAGTTACGAGTCATTGTCATGTTAGCTCAAGCGGTCCGAGCATACCCCGGCTATACAGGTGCATGGACGCGGGTTCGTATCCTGCACATGACTATATTTTTTGTCTCGATAATTTATAATTTTTTAATGTAATCCGCCGAGCAGGCGTTATTGCAAACATAACAATATTAAAATGTATGGTGCGTTATTTTATTTTTTTTGCATACATCCCATATAATAAACAGCGAGTCTATTGTTATTAACCGGGCAAAGGCGAGTATCGAACACAGAGCTCGAGATTGCGAAACGAAATGCTAAATACCTTCGTAATAATGTAACAAGGCTCTCTGACTATACACCGACCCTTGTCTGTTCGAGACAATTCTAATTAGTTTTACCTCCGGCGTAACGTATGATGGGGTGTGTGTAATTCCCTTTATCATATGGTACATGCGTAATGGCGAACGCTGTGTGAATTGGGCCTTAAAGCTTGAGACACCTATGAATTGTCCTATCTACAAAGATTTTCAACAATGTAAGTAATTAAATAAGCGTATTCTTAACTTTACTCCACAGACTTTTAATTTCTGTGTCTCGTAGTAAAAGACAATGCCTACTCCGACCTAAGAGCGCCCACCGAGGCAACACTGGACCGCGCCGAGCTCACTTTGAGTAGAAGTTTGGAAAATTTACATCGAGCTAAGTAATATAAAATATGAAATATATTAAATTACGGGCACAAGAGACTTTTAACATCAGTTTTCGTGCTTATTTTGTCAAATACATATAATAAACAGAAAAGAAAAAAAACCATCTCTAAATGTTTGTACAGGACTAGCAGAAGTCAACCCTAAGAGGTTGTTAGCCTGTATATATATATATATATTATGTTATTGTAATAGATAGGGAGAAAATAACGGAAAGCGATTCAAGAACAAAATAGGTTTTGCGAGAGAGCGACGTGAGGTCGGCGCGTATGTATGTGGCGGACTAGCTGACACCGCGGCGGTGCTCGAGTACCCCTCCCAAACTTCAGGTGCCCCTCTGATACCCTACACTGGTAGTGCTTCGCCCAGGTAGCCAACCTCGCAAACCTTTGTATTTATTTAAGAAAATTACATTATCATACGACACATATTTAAAACATTAAAAAGGTAATAATATTATATCTATAGCTCTTGCGTCGCTAACAACCCCCACCCCAGTGCTGCCTCAGCACTCATCGCCCATAGGAATGTATGCGACGCGAGCTGCTGAACGCCGAAGTACACCGTTCTTTGTTTTGACATCAACGACTCTGATGCGCCCATCTTTGCCTGTCATCACAGCCTGTACCAAACCCTTGGGCCAGACGTTCCGAGGAGAGGCAGGGTCCACTATTAGTACAAGATCTCCAATCTGCATGGGTCTTTGTTCGTGCGTCCATTTAGATCTGGGTCTCATTTCTGGTAGCACTTCTTTCACCCAACGCCTCCAGTATAGATCGGCCAAGCGTTGTGACATTCGCCATTGTTTGCGCAGGTACATGTCACACTCACCAAAAGAGCCGATTATTGGCATGTTTAACGAACTGCCGAGTAGAAAATGATTAGGTGTCAATGACTCATTAGTGTTAGGTTCTACGTTTACATGCGTGAGGGGGCGGCTGTTGACCATCTGTTCCACTTCTGCCATTAGTGTGCTCAATATCTCATCTCTTGGAGCTCGTTCTTTCAGTGTGGAGTGAAGTGAATTTTTCACACTTCTAATTAGCCTTTCCCACGCTCCACCCCAGTGAGGACTGGCTGGTGGAATAAAAGTCCAGGTGGTCCCATAGTTGACAGCTTCACTCTTAAGCACATCTTCGTTCATTTCCCGTACAGATTTCCTCAACTCGTTGTCAGCCCCTCTAAGGTTGGTCCCGTTATCAGAGTATAGGTGCTGAGGCCAACCACGCCTAGCAGCCATCCGTCGAAGAGCCATTATCAGAGCGTCGGTGGTCAGGTTATTAACGATTTCAATGTGTATCCCTCTTACAGTGAGACAAGTAAACAGAACACCGTATCTTTTTTCTCGCCGTCTGCATACGGTTACCTCTATTGGGCCAAATAAGTCTACTCCACAAAAGGTAAAAGGCCGTTGGTGATGAGCCATGCGAGCCTTGGGTAAGTCTCCCATTCTAGGCGGAGCGGGCATAGCCTTTCTTATACGACACAGCATGCACTTCGAAGAGACGGTTTTCACAGTAGGTCTGAGGCGAATAATCGAAAATTTTTGTTTTAGCTCGTTAACTACCGTTTCTCGGTTTCCGTGCGCGGCCTTGACGTGGTAGTGACGAACAATTAACATCGTGACGTGATGGCGGCCATCAAGTATCACAGGCTGTTTTACTTCCTGTGATATTTCAGGTGCGGCGTTAATGCGGCCAGCGACCCGAAGAACTTCATATTTATCTAAAAAAGGTGACAAGGTAAGCAGTTTACTTCTTCTGTTAATTTCTTTTTTATTTTTCAGGTTGGCAAGGTCTTCGGGGAACGACTGCGCTTGTGAGTATCTGATCAGCAGGCGTTCGGCCCTCAACATCATTTGGCCGTCTATCTCACCGGTAAGCTTTCTACATTTATCTATGAACGATAATACTTTACAGGTGGATTTCAGTAACCGGAGCCAGGAAGAGAATCTTTCCGGGTCAGGGACAGCGGGTAAGTCTAGTTCTGAGTTAGTGTGAAGAGTTGTTACACATTCCAGGGCCACATCTGATAAACTAGGAGGCTGTACTTCCTGTGGCCAGGTACTTTCTTCATTATATAAAAATACTGGACCGCGAAACCATTCCTTTTCTAACACCGAAATGTCACAATGTTCCCTGGTAGCTATATCAGCCACGTTCAGTTTAGTAGGTATGTAACGCCAATCATTTATTTGTGTAAGCTCATCGATCTCACCGAGCCGATGTGCTATATACGCTTTGTAGGTACGCGTGTTATTACGTATCCAGTGCAGTACTGTAGCGGAGTCGCACCAAAAGTATATCTTTCGTACGGGTATTCTATGCTCTTTGACAATCACGTCTGATAATCTTGCAGCTAAGACAGCGGCCTGTAATTCCAAGCGAGGAATAGAAACATGTTTTATCGGGGCGACTCGACATTTACTCGCTATAAACGCAACCTTCGTCTGTCCGCTATCTTTCCAACGCCAGTAAGCAACAGCGCACATGGCTTTCGCTGCGTCACATAAAATATGTAATTGTAGGTTGCTATAACCTGCGCTAGACGTTTCCCCCGAGCCGTCTAAAGCGCATGTACCGGACGAAGTGGGCGTGGCTTGAGGCCACGATGCGTTATCACGTGCGCTCGCACTCAATGCATCTACTGCCTCGCTCCCTGTAACAGCCTTATGATAATGTCTAGGCAGACGTATGTGACTCACGCGCTTTAACATTGCCAGCCATCCCATCCATTTAGTAAACATGTCATTTGTGATCATTTCGTCCCAGCCAAGATTAGTTTTCCATGTTTCTTGCAACATAATCTTTCCTTTTACAGTAAACGGCGCCAGGAACCCGTTAACATCGAATATTGACATAATTATACGAAGCATTTCCCTTTTAGTAGGTCTTCTTTCACCGGTGACTAACTTTTCAGGTATTCTTTTCAGCGATAAGTCAAAACCCAACGTGTCTTCTTCTGGAAACCAAATTAAACCAAGTGTGCGCTCGCCGTCGTATTGCTGTCCGATTTTGAACCTTATAGCGGTGGAGCCTAGGGTCTCTTGGGGTAAACTTTTGATAACGGCTTCATTATTACAGGTCCAGTTTCTAATATCGAAACCACCTTGTTTATGAATGTGCGTAATGTCTGTTACCATTTTGATAGCCGTATCTTCACTTTCCATGCTGTCTATGTAGTCGTCCATGTAGTGTTGTTTACATATAGCTGCCACAGCGGCCGGCATACACAATGCGTAGCGTTGAGCGTTTTTGTTTTTTATAAATTGTGCTACAAACGGGGAACAGTTAGCGCCAAATACTAGGGACGTCATCGCACACGTTTTTATTTCATTATCTGAGGTTGATGTCCACAGGAACCGTAATGCATTTCGGTCTTCGGGTATGATTTTCACTCTCAAGAACATGTCCCTTATATCCCCAGTGATGGCAATTTTATGTTCTCGGAATCGAAGCATGATACCGAACAGCGATACTAGTAGATCAGGACCCGTCAAGAGATAATCATTTAAACATAACCCATCACACTTTGCAGCAGCATCAAAAACGAGACGAAGCTTTTTCTTATTAGGGTTGTCTACTCCAAAATGAGGTAAGTACCACGTCTTTGGTGAAGTTTCAGGGTCGGTGATCTCAATTGCATAATCATTCTCAAACAGATGGTTAATTCGATCTTTGTATCGTAAGGAGTAGTTTTCATCCGCTTTCATCTTCCTCATCACACCCCTTAGCCTATTTTCAGCGTAGTGATATGACTGGGGCATTTTACAGTTCTTGTCCTTCCATGGCAGTCCAACATACCACCTGCCATCGACCAACGCAGATGTTCGCTCAAGATGATCGATAGCTCGTTCATCATCAGCGTTTTGTCGAGGTTTACAGCCTATGCCCATGGATTCAATCGTGAAGGATTGGCGAACTTCCTCCTGCAGTTCACGTAGACACCGGTCGCTGTCCGATATGATCGCACCCGCGTCTGTGGAGATCAGCAGCGTTGAATGCGGCGTACTCTTACGCCTGCCTGCAGCCCTCAGCGGATCGCGCACATAGCCGTGAACACACCACCCCAAGGGAGTATGAGTGGCGTAAAGTCCACCACGGCAACTATTAACTATTTCAGAAGGTATCATCAAGTTATAATTGTCCTGCCCTATCAACAGTTCCGGTTTAGCCTGTCCATCGCACAAGTATTTTTTAATCTCAGCTTCGCACTTAAAGTTCGCGATATTAGATAATGTCAACGTCTGCACAGGTAAGTCTAATTGAGTAACACTACGCGCTTGGAAAGTAAATTTAGATCCGTCTTTGTTTGAAACATCTAAGTCCACAATCTCACTTTCGCAAACCAGTTCCGTGGAATCCCATGCACCGCACACTCGCATGGTTTGTTTATGTCCGTGCAGTCCCACGCGCGCAGCCAACGCAGCGCTTATCAATGACACGGTTGAACCGTCATCAAGTAACGCGACACAACTCACTATACCGTTAGGTCCGTGAATATTAATAGGAACAGTTTTTAACAACACTCTTGAGCTATTTACTTTTATGTGCGACACAGTCTCAACTTGCACGTCACTGTCCTCACTATTGGTGTCCTGAGATTCCGTAACATTTACACTATTTCGTTGTATATTATTGTCCTTAGCGTAGTGTAATAAACGGTGATGTCCTTGAGCACAGTTATCTATATCACACACAGAAGCCGGGCAGTTCTCTCTATTATGGTTTGACACTAAACACTTATAGCATAGTCTGTTACGTTTTACGTAAAACCACCTATCTTTACGCAGCGATTTTTTAAACTTTTTACAGTCTGGTAGTTTATGTTTTGAAACACAGCAAAACCGGCACTTATCGTCGTTATCATTATCACTTTGTACGAGTACAGTTTGCGCGCGAGTTTTAACGGTGTTATTGTATTTACGTGTCACAGAATGTTCACTACTAACGCTGTGGGTTATGTTTACTGCACTTCGTGATATCTTCATAGCTTCCCCATCTAGGAACTCGGATAAAATCACAAGTTTTGACTTGCAGTCTTGGTTGTAGTAAGGGTAGCTGAAGTCAGTCCATTTGGAAATCAGTATCGTAGGTAATTTTGATAATATCACCGCGACTATATTCATTGCACTAAGGTACTCATTCTGTCCTATTGCGATTACTGCAGCCACATAATTTTTCACTTTCACAGAGAACGGTATAATGTCTTTGTAATACTGCTCTGATAAGGGTTGTAGTGAAGTGATGTCCTGCATAATCTTAGATATAATTATATCAGGGTTTCCAAACTGAAGATCTAGTGTTGACATGATGATGTCAGGAGTCGTAGCGCTGATCAACAGTGACGTAACTGCTTCCTTAGCTGGTCCATGAAGACATTTCCTGAGTCTCCATAGGTTTTCCCTCTCGTTGAAGTTGCACACGAGCGTTGATTCTTGGTAAGCTTGTTTAAACTGTAGCCATTCCAAAGGGTCACCAGAGAACGAAGGTAGGTCTCTGGGCGTGCATAAGCGGCTCAGCATTTTGGCATCTGAATCTTTCGTTGCAGCAGAAGCAGTCGCAGCGGTCAGGTCTTTTATAGCGCTCACCAGCAAACTGACGCTGGCCTCATGGCCGACGTCATCACCATCAGTTACTGGTAGCCGTGGAGGACACGCCTGTTCTATGTAGTTACCATGTCGTGAGCGAGGCTGTCCTTTCAGCTCCTGCTGACTGCGATCAATCCACTTCTCCACTTCGCTGTGTGATTTAACTTCACTTCCTCCTGATCGTGAACTGTATTTTTCGTCCAACTCCGCTATATCCGCAGCTAGCTTTTTATCTATAAGCTCCATTTGTATACGCGCTTTTGCCTGTGCCGCTTCCAGCTCCAATTTCTTTTTTCGCGCCAATTTTGAGGAAGTGGCTGATGATGAATATTTTGACTTCGGAGCTGTGTTTACTTCTTCATTGGCTTTTTGGAACGCTGATGTTGAAGGATGAGCCAGAACGTTCTCCGATTTAACTGACTTTGCACTGCAGTAATCTGCGGCGCTACCCACATTTTGAAAAAATGTTCTTTCCAGATGATGTTTTGTGGATATTGGCAGTTCAGCATCACTTTTACACTTCTCCATTGGCTTAGAAGCTTCCACTGTACGTTCTTGTTCCTGATCCAACCCTGAAAGCTTTTTCTCTTCTTTTTGTTTTTTGATGGTGCTGCGCGTGTTCACCATTGTTCGCGGCGGAGTTGTAAACATTGGTAACTGATAATAAATTCGGCTCGAAGACCACTTTGTAATAGATAGGGAGAAAATAACGGAAAGCGATTCAAGAACAAAATAGGTTTTGCGAGAGAGCGACGTGAGGTCGGCGCGTATGTATGTGGCGGACTAGCTGACACCGCGGCGGTGCTCGAGTACCCCTCCCAAACTTCAGGTGCCCCTCTGATACCCTACACTGGTAGTGCTTCGCCCAGGTAGCCAACCTCGCAAACCTTTGTATTTATTTAAGAAAATTACATTATCATACGACACATATTTAAAACATTAAAAAGGTAATAATATTATATCTATAGCTCTTGCGTCGCTAACAGTTATTGTGACGGAACAAATTCGAGGCCCACCTGATGTTAAGTGGACTAACCTCTGCCTATAACAGATGCATTTCATCACAAGTCACGAATTGCACTGCGCCCGTCACTTTGAGACGCAGTTGGTAAGTTTCATGTGCCTGTAATTTCACTGGCTCTCAAGGACTGCTGCCGGAACACACCGTTAGGTGTTTGGCGACAGATTTTCTACTTGAGGGTGGTCGCTAGCCAGGCGGGCTACAATACGTACTTTGAAATTTGATTACACGTCGTGTAACGACGTGTAATCGTGCCCTCCGAATCACGGAAGCGCTCAGTAGTAATGTCACTAGCGGTCACCCATCCGACTTTTGACCGCGGCGGACGTTGCTTAACTTTGCTGATCAGTTAAGAAAAGCTAAGCAAACTTCGCTACGAGCGCTTCAAAATGAGGGTTGATGAGTGATATAGCCATATTGGCTATATCACTATATTCAGCAGTGGTATGATAGTTCGATCTCCCTGTTATAATGATAATTTTGATTCAAAAGTATAATATTAAACAACGTTCGAATGGAACCCGCGAGCGATAAAACCCTCTTAATTTCATATCGAACCGGTAAAATACCGTAATTTTGAAGGCCACGCGTGTCGCACCGTCATTCGTCAATCAACGTCAAGCAACGTCAAACCCGATGATAAACGACGCGACGATGACAATTCGAGCGATTTCAATTCTACCGGAATTATGGGGAAACTGTTTTCAATAATGTTATTTTTATCATTGGATACCCATTTCTACATTCGCCAGATGTTTTAGTCCTACGAGAAATATGGATGCCTATCCTACCAGACTCGTAATACAAAATAAAACTTTTTTTGAGAGTAAAATAACACTTTTCCGGCCTTGCGATAGCTTTAAGGCTAGTATACCAACTGATAAAATCACAAAAAAAACCTCAAACTGTTAGTGCGATTGCGAGTGTAATCATTTCCAATCTGACAGCCTCGTTGGTGAAGTGGCATGAACGTCACATCTATAAATTAAGTCATCGTGTACCAGGTTTGATCCCGGAGTCAGAAAAGTGTTACCTATGTTGTTTGTCTCAACCTGTATTGCTGTTTTCAAGTCTATTACAAGGTAAATTTAAAAAACGACCACTATGGTCTAGCTGAGTATATTTATATGATTTTTTTTCTAACCAATGGTTTTCGTTTTAATTTTATCATTATACCGACTTGAAAAAAGGACTCAACTCGTCTATATTGTTGTTTTTTGTTTGTTACCTGAGGACTTTTGACTGGGTGAACCATTTTTGATGATTCTTTTTCCATTTGAAAGCTGATGCTTGCCGTGTCGTCCATTTAAATTTCTTCCAAATGACTCAAGCCGTTTTTGAGTTACACTCCAATAACTGAAAAGTATTTTCCTATCTTGATGATATAGTCATTCACAGTGAATGACAATCGACCCGATAAATAAAAAGGGAGGATTTATTTTTTTACAAAAAAATGGTGCTGACTTCAACACTCAGTGAAATCATTTGTAGAAGTCGGTACCATGCGCACAATAATGTGATAATAGGTACTTTTGAACCGTCATGGTACCGACTTCAACAAGTTATTTCAAACATTTGAGTGTTGACGTCAGTTCCATTTTTTGGTATTGTTTTCTCTGTAATAAAATTATTAGTTAACTCTATATTATTACACAACATACAACACTAAAGATAAATACACAAAAATACTATGATACAAGTGTCACAATTGGAGGCCGTACACTATTAGCTCTTTCCAGACAATGTTAGCTGGAAAACATACCTATCTTAAAATGTATTCGGTATTGTCCTTTATCTCTCATAAGTGGGGTACTACAGCACATATTTCTAGATGATGACTATGTCTTATTACCATTCCAATATCAGAATGACTTCCAGCTCCAAATCACGTAAGCACCTACTTATCTGTCCACCCGACCCGCACTCGATAAATTCGCTAATCTAGTTCTTGTGACTAACTCCGCGCCACAGAAAAAACAAACAGCAGATGAAGAACACCTCCAAGTTGTTACAACTTAGATTTATGTAATACATAAGTATATAAAAAGTCTCCATTGACTTGTTGGTGCTGTGGCGAAAGCGCCTCTTTATCTTAGCTATATCCTGGGTATGTGAACTGTTGGTCAGGCAAGATTGACATTATTGTTTCTATTGATAAAATTTCAGTCAATTTCACTCTAGAGTCAGGAATTGTGCTCAATAAATGGCCTCAGTTTCTTTAAATGCAATCAAAAGTGAAAACCACTGTTGTATAACACTTAATTTGTTAATTCAGGATGTAATAGGTGACTGGAAGCCTATTGCCATCTACACGGGCACAATGACAGATCTTAGTATATTTTGTAGAAGTAGCATCGGAACCTCGTAGTTGTAATGTGCACACATCTCATGCCACTATACCACCGAGACAGTCACAGTAAATAATAATTTAAATGAGAAACCCCGTGACTCTGACGATGTCGGTGGTCTTGCAGTTGGTCGTCAGCCCTTAATAACCCGGCCTGGTTTAATTTTCTTACTACCTTCTTCTTCAAGGTATGGCCCTACGCTTGGACACAATCATCAATTAATAAATGGGTGCTATGCACTTTAATTGTAATTTTATCTTAACACATATCGTCTCATCTGATACACTCACTATATCCTTAGTAACATTAATGGTAGCTACCACAGTACATGACTTCACGTTGCTTCGTGTGTTAGTGTTTGTCGAAAACCCAGGCAGAGAAAAGAAAACACGATAAATAAAAAACCATGAAAAAAACAATAGCAAGCAAAAGAAAGTACCAGGCGACAATAACTTCAAAGGAGGTTACTAACTAGAAAAGTTGTCTATAAAACCTCTTTATTAAAGCCAGCCCACACAGAGTTACTTCTCGCAAAGAACAGGGATTTTAAGTCTAGGCTGTCTATCATCTTCAACATCATCACTCATCATTTATCAACAGCAGCGATGGCGGTCCTATTATAAATAAAACGCTAAATAGAAAAGTACATAATTTTAGTAATATACTCGTAACTACCAGAGGATCATGAAGTAGAAGGAGGTTTCTAATCGGAAAGTCAACGCTGTACCTTCTCCACTGCTTCCCAAAAATATCCTGTGACCGAGTTCGAAGAGCGTCCCGCTCTCGGCCCATGTATCACAGTTTGGCTCCCCGCCAATATTCTGCTTAATCTGAATACAATTGCACGACCAGGCACTATTTGTGTAATTAGCCTCTGATTTATGCAGCTTTGGTTTACACGTTCCGATGATACATGCTCAAGGAAATTAATAAAAAATAAAATTTTAGGCGTCTATTATGATTTTGAACAGAATACATCTTTTTTAATTTTTTTTATGTTATTGTGAAGGAACAAGCGCGAGGCCCACCTGATGTTAAGCGGTATCCTCTGCCTATAACAGATGCATTTCATCACAAGTGACGAACTGCACTGCGCCCATCACCTTGAGACATACCTGTTAAGTCTCATTTTGCCTGTTATTTCACTGGTCATTGATAGAGTAACTAAATCAGCGTTGTATCGTAGACAATGTCATAGCATGTGCATAAAAGTGTACAATGCCCTACCTGAACACTTCAGAAAATTAGATCTAAGGTCATATAAACGAGAACTGTTAAAGTGGCTTCACACAAATATATTTTATTCAATAAAAGATTTAATTAAATGACATAATATAAATTTAGGTAAATGATATTGATGATGAAAATGAAATGAAATAATTTAAATGTAATGTGTAATGTGTAATTGTGTGTAAATGTGTTAATCCTAATATCATTATTGTTTATGTTGTTTTAAATTATTTTAAATTAAATTAATGTTTGCATGCCACAGTTTGGCAAAATGTACTAGGCGCACTTTGCAAATCTCTGTTCCATCCTTTGTACCTACATTTTATGCGAATAAACGATATTCTATTCTATTCTATTCTTGGCTCTCAAGGACTGCTGCCGGAACACACCGTTAGGTGCTTAGCGACAGATTTTCTACTTGAGGGTGGTCGCTAGCCAGGCGGGCATTCGCAAAATGCCCTTCCACCATGCGGTGCAGCTCAAGCTCTGGGTGGGATTCGAACGATGGACCTACTGCGCGGCAGTCCATAGCCAATGCCACTGAGCCATCACTGCTTCAAAATATAAAAAAATTCAATATAAAGGCAATAAATAAGTACTTGGGTATGTTGAGTAAAATTATTGTACTATTTTCAAGTGATGCGATAGATATCTTGCCCGGTTGGAAATGCCTGCTAGTTTTTGTTGCACGTACCTATATCGATTTCACCTTCAACTTGCCAAGTTAAGTGCCACTCAATATGGCGATGACTTGCAAGTGACACTCCCTACGATAGTTGCAAGCAGGGCGAGCTCAACATACATATAAACATTATTATTTAGCTCATATAAATAATAGGACTTTAGTAGAAAAGTATTTTCTAGTTATGTGTCGGCATATAAATTTGGGGATTCGGCGTAGAGGGACGGTAGCATAGGTGAGCGCGGCGTCGTCGTGGGGTTTGTAGTGGGAATTAGATTTATTATAATGTTTTACTAGGCATATTGTGGACTTAGCTTGGTCCTTGCTCACAATAACTTATCAGCTTAATAAATATCCCCTATTTGCGTTTTTTTGCTTCATCAATCATCATTTATGAACAGCAGCGATGGCGGTTCAATTATTAATAAAACGCTAAATAGATAAGTCCATTATTTTAGTCATATAGGTACTCGTAACTACCAGGGGATTATGAAATAGAAGGAAGTTTCTAATCGGGAAAAATGTGGGCTCAAGAGTATATATGTCTGCATGACACTGACTTCAACTTATTTCATATTTTTCAGGATTTAAAGTCTGTTATTTCCATATTTTTAAGTTACTTCCGATTTGTAGAAACACAACAAGCGTCTCAAGTAGAAAAAAGTAGCGCTAGATATAGCGATGAGTTGCAATACTCGCGAGTCGACGGGTGCAGGCGGGATGAATAATGTATGTAGCAATTGTACAACTGTGGTCAAAGGGACAAGCTGAGGACATAGTGTAGGAACGACGCGAGGAGGTATTGAAAACACAAGTAACAAGGTTCCATTTTGAAATAGTCCTTCATAATTTTTTACTTTAACGTCTTACCTATTCTGTACCATGTTGTCGGATCTACTAGTAGAAACAAGTGGCACTGAATAAAGTGAAATGTCAGGTGAACTATGCGTAAACTCATATGTTAAAGACTTTCAATCAGTAAAGAGTATATTCAGAAAGAGAGTGATTTTCGGATTTCTAATTAATATATATGTATATTAAGATACTTAAACCAACTACTTACATCATATTTCCCGTTATCATTGTTATATAATAACATATCATTTATGCAAACCGTGATATTATTTGCTATTATTATCAATGAAGCGCTAAAGTACAAATATAAAAAAAAACACAAGTGTATGAAATTGTATAAAAACTGTGTAAAATCAGGTTTTAAGCGATAATGTCGTCCTAGTATATGAATCCGTTTAACTTTATTTGGTAAACAACACCTGATTTCTAGAATTTCATCCAAAGCGTTAGGAGCCGTTTACGAGATCCGAGATATTTACAGGTATAGAACTTGGAGGTTGTTAAAATGCGTTCGTTGTAGTAGCTGTAGTGTTGTGGGTTATATACAAGAACATACAAAAATTACTGTTTTGATATAACTCCTCTAAAATTAAAACACAATTCTCTTAGTGTCTTATCAAAATTATTATACTAGATCATTAAATAAATTACACTTTTTTAAAATTCAAATAAACGGATAAAGAGTGTAAACCCTCTGCTTGGTCAATTTTTCCTCTTTATCTCAAAACCAGGCAATGTAACAAAAAACAACCCGCTTCCGCTTGCGCATCCGCTACTTCTACCACCGTAACCGCACCATATCTTCTAAGGAATGCATTGATTTCCCGACAAGCCCGACTGATTATCCTACCAAATAAATATTACATGAGGAGGAACTCAAAAGCTTCTCTCGCACGCCTTTTCAATACGCATGCTTATTTTAGAATAGGCATATGGCATTTAACACAGTAGGTATGTAGATTGTATTCAAGTTTGCAATGGTATTGTTTGAAAGTGTCTTTTACTGCAACGTCTGCGACCAAAAATAATTTACAAGCTAACTGACAAAAAGAAAATATGTTGGAAATATGAGTACATATATCTTGTAGGTTTAAATTCATAGGTATATATAATTACTTAGTAGCAACTATAATATACATATGTATATAAACCAAAATATTATATAATTATACACCAGGTGCATGTATGCATGTATTTATTTGTTTATGCGTCTCCTACGATATCCCTAACACAGATAAGTGACATACATTTTTATACCTACTATATTTACTAAAGTAGCAGAAGGTCATCATATACCAGCTTTCCGCCAGCAGCTCCGCCCGCACGTATTTCTGTTGTCGCGCAAAACCATTAAGGGCCTCTTGTACTTGCACAGTAGGCAAATTTAGCGTGCGAGAGTTGCAGGCTATGGACACTACGCGGCGCTGCGCTTTAGATGCACAGCGCTCGTCAGGTCGATGTCCCCAGCCGCACGCTATCAGCTTCATAGTGTAAATAAAACTGTTGATCTACTTTAGGTATCTGCTACTAAATCCAGTACTCAATTATTATATTCTTGTGACTATTCCCTTATAGTGCAACTAACACAGTTGATAACCTTTAACTATTACTATTAAAATACATACCGTTAAGTGCTTGGCGACAGATTTTCAACTTGAGGGTAGTAGCTAGCCAGGCGGGTATTCGCAAAATGCCCTACCACCATGCCAAATTACTGGTTCTATCTAGAGGACACATAGCGGCACATACCGTTAAGTGCTTAGCGACAGATTTTCTACTTGAGGGAGGTAGCTAGCCAGTCGGGTTTTCTCAAAATGCCCTACCACCATGCAAATTACTAGTTCTAGAGGACTCATAGCGGCACATACCGTTAAGTGCTTGGCGACAGATTTTTTACTTGAGGGAGGTAGCTAGCCAGGCTGGTAATCGCAAATTGCCCTACCACCATGCACAACTACTGGTTGTCAAGGATACATAGCGGCACATAGCGTTAAGTGCTTGGCGACAGATTTCCTACTTGACACATAGTGGTAGCTAGCCAGGCGGATATTCGCAAAATGCCCTACCACCATGCCAAATTACTAGTTCTAGAGGACTCATAGCGGCACATACCTTTAAGTGCTTGGCGACAGATTTTCTACCTGAGGGTAGTAGCTAGCCAGGCGGGCATTCGCAAAGTACCCTACCACCATGCAAAATTACTGGTTCTGGAGGACTCATAGCGGCACATACCGTTAAGTGCTTGGCGACAGATTTTTTACTGGAGGGAGGTAGCTTCTTAGAGGGCACTGCTGCTCACTTTCCGGTATTTTTCCTTAGTTGCCCATTACGACACCCACAGTTAGTAATTGGGGCGTGACATAGCCCGGCACCCCACGGGCTCGGCTACACTATTTACAGCTCACTGAACTAAAATAATTGAATTGTTTAGAAAACCATACTGTACTTTTTATACTGTGGCGCGTGAAAACAATGCCATCGAGAAAGTATTTTTTTTATTTGGCATGGTTTGAAATGACGTACAAGACACTCGCCTGATGGAAGATTCACGCCAGCGGATAACCATAAATGTTGCAGTGTCACCATTCTGCTAATAATAATTCTGTTTATAAATATTTCTAGCTCGTAATCGCCGGAGAGAATTTTGCTGGAGAAAACGACACGCGTCCTACCTCGATGACGCCTAGGCGGGTACTGAATGACGTGCGCGAGAGCTTGAATCTTTAGATTTGTAGTTATTTTTTCTTGTTAAAAAACTATAGCTAAATTTGAAAATGTGCCTTTAAACGTTACTAATAAATAACAAGCTCTATCCATTGGTAAAACTTCCACATAGTTTCATGATAGTATCTTTTAGTTCTACCTGATTTAAGTAGCGATATGGTGTCATGTTTGACATTTTTTTTATCGAAGAAATTGTTCATTATCACATTTTTGACTTTGTACGTTCCTGGAGAGTATGTTTAACTTTATATAAATGATTTTATATGTTCTAAATTTTCAATTATATTCGAGTTACAGATTTTAAAAAATGTCTTAAGTAGGTGCAAGCTCGCCTTAACCTCTTTTTGCGCAGTTGGATAAAACTATCCTTCCCTAGGGTCTCAAACTATTTTCATACCAGATTTCATCCAAATCGGTCCGGTAGTTTTTAAGTTTATTCGTTGCATACAAATGTACAATAATCCAAAACTTTCATCTTTAAGTATAGTATTATTAATGTAGAAGTGTAGATACGTAGAGAAGTGAAGAAAAGTAAGAGGCGTTACTTTTCCTCTATCATCAGGCGTTAATTTTCATCTAAAAATTTAAACAGAACTTTGCGGAAATCCATATTTATTAACGTTTTTTTTAATACTATTTATTTTAAATTCTTCCAGTTTTGCTTCGTGGCTTTGTGTTACTTCACTACACAAAATTAGGTGGGATTGTCACTAGATATATTTTATGTAATATTTTCCTAATTCTTTTATAATATTTGTTATATAGATATGCTGTTTACAAAACATCTGTTGAGCTTATACGTGATCGGTACAAAGTTGTTGAAATATATGTGTATATGATCGATGCTATATCATACTTAGACTATGTGATAGAGCGCTATCTCAATTTCTTCGTTCACTGCTTCAACATGTCCGTCAATTTTGCTCTAGCCACGCAACGCAACGAACGTGTCAGTGACTAGGCGCCGCGTCGTCGTCGTAGTCTTCGGTAGTATCCCCATCATCAACAGCACCATACAAGAAGGTTGGAAATACCAATCAGCACACGAGTTTCATTTTTGTCGCGGTCCTTCCAAGCTGTAATGCAGCTTTGTCATGGCGCTCTATACATTCCAGTGCCAAAAACAAGTAGAAGTACCAAGTAGAAGTTAACCTAGCTTTTAGTTTACACGAGATAGGTTTTGGAATAAGAAAATATGTTATATAATTATAGCCAATTGAGCATCACAATTTATGCTGAGTGGGTGAATGAAGAACACCATTAAAATAACTATTTATTGCCGCATAAAAACCTACACTTAATTGTACTCAGAATCTGCTTAATTATAATTAAAAACCCCAATTACTTTATCGCATCAACACTTATAAAGTGAAATTAAAGTCTCTTTTAAACTTTCTTATGTGCTATTTTTATTTATAATGTTGATCTTTATGTCTAACGCTATAAGAGCTATCGATTAGTTAGTATTTTAATGGCCAGTTTGATACTTGATTATAATTATAGTATACCGTAAAATTAAGCGTTAATTATTAAATTTTTCGTTTATCGTTAAAATGTTCACCCACGACGATCCGTATATTATGTACCTACATATTATATTCTGACAGTTGAGCACAAAAAAAGAACTGACTTCTTGATTGCTATAGGTGTATAGGTAGACACTTAACTAAGTAGAACTCGTGTACTACGAGGGTTATTCAAGAATCTTATCTATGTAGATAAGATTTGTTCTGTCACATTATTTTAAAAGCTATCATATATCTATCTGTATTAAAATTAATTTCAATTTTCACTTTGCTATTTGGCCCTATTATGTTGTTAAATCTCGCTTCTATTAGTGACAATTTTTTATGGCTTATGTAAATTTATTAACTTTGAATTTATTATCTATATGTAAGCTGTTTGCATTCCATGTAAAATAAAAATAAAATAATTATATGTGTATTATTAATAACAAAATACATATTTATTTTAAGTCAATATTTGGAAAATATAACAAAATATCTAATGACAAATTCGACCTATTTTCCTGATAAACGTCATAAAGGCTACGTAGCGTTACCGATAGAATTTTTGACGCGTGCGCTTCTACACGAAGCATCATCAGGAGATCTTGACTCTTTTTTTCTTGAGCGTGTGCTCGAGTTAGGAATAGTTTTTGTAATGCAAGCTTGCAAAGTTTTTATTTGGCGCAAGTACTTGTATTAAAACTAAAAAAAATTATCCTGAGCGTAACAAAGTTTTCAAAGGTACGAGACGCTAAATAACTTTGCTGCCGAGCGATACACACAATTTTTCATCTCCAGGGAGGAAAATGCTAGGTGAAAGAGAAACCACTTCAAGCCTTCCAGCATTGACGCATGCTAAGCGTAAACATAGAAATTATTTCGGATCTTATAAAAAAATCTCACAAAAGAAATGTACTGGTTACTTATAATGTCACCTTTGATATATATGACAACTGTATTAATGTATTATGCTATGGAAAGGTAAGTACAGTTTTGCGCAAGACATAACGGTAAGTAAGGGTACCCAAGACTCAGGCTGTGCCTAGTTTGGGACCCACTTTTATTCTAATCAATCGCAACATAAAACTCTCATAACATATTTAGTTTGTACTGTGTAAATCTATTGGAAATAAAATTATTATTATTATTATTAATACGAGTCCAAATAAAAAATGATTTCATCGATTTGGTGTTAGGTGTTGATCGTATATCAACCTACCAGCCTAAGTAAATAGTCCTCTACTATTTGGGTAGATGTCGCCAACGTCAATAAGCCGTACATTCAAACGGATGGAGGAGATTCGACTGTCAAGCACCCGCTTCCATAGCATAATTGGTAATGCACCAGGACGGTATTCTGGGGGTTGCGGGTTCAAACCCCGCTGGAAGTAATCTTTTTCCATCCGAAATAACACTTCAATACTGTAGTAAATTAGTCTTAATTAATAACTAAAATTAAAATTTACCCATCGCCATTGATGATATAGAAGCAAATAGTTCTGGAACTAATATCAAGATCCAAATTTAAAAAAACCTTTTCCACGCCAGTGGATGAAAAAAACGTATCTCTAGTAAACGAAAAACATAGGATTTCCGAGCATGAGGTGAAAATAAATTTTTGACATGACTATTATGGATTACCGCAAAGTAAAGCCTGAATATATGGCATAACTTTGTCTATGAAATCACAATAGACAAACTACTTATCTTATCACCACCTTCTCTCTATATATATATATATATTTGTACCTTTTCGTTATATATGTTTGTAAAATATAAAAGAAATATCGAAAAATCATATTTTAAAAACTCTACAAGCCACAAAGTATTTACTTATTACTGAAATATATTTATTATAAAAGTCATCAAAAACACAATTTTCCGTGTAAATTGTGCGTGCCTCGTGTAAAAATAATTGCTGCCTTTGATGGCCCGTCGGCTACGAGAATTTAATATGCAACCTCCGCCATCAAAGGGAAACTGCCAAACCGAAATTAAACACACCCACGCTGGCCCAATGCACGAGTGAAAGCGAGCAACCCATTCGAAACGGTTACCATAGAGGAAGTGCTCATGTTAGTGTGTATTTTTTACTCAATCACACTAAAACGGCTTGACTGATCCGAGTAAAACTTTAAATTATATATTTTTTAATTATAAATATTGACAGCTTAGGTCTCGAACTAACACATGGACTAACACTCGTAGGAAACTGTTTATCATCATTTCTCTTTGGTTACGCCATCGGTGCTTTGCAAGTACTGTTTTATTTTTAACGCAAAACAATAATCTATTTCTTATAAACGTGCGTTTATGTATATATATATATATGTACCTATCCCTATCTATCCTACCAACATCCTTCTTCTAACGAAACTCTACGATGACGTCACACAGATGAACTCTGAATGAACATTGAGTGAAGAAGCATTCCAGAACCGTTCTTGCTTTCACTCGCATACTCACATTCTTCTATTGAAAACCGCCCAAAAAACGTCTTGTGTCTCTGTGATTGTGATAAATAATATACTACTGTGTGTTGAGCTAATACCGGTCAAATAATTAAAAATTATAAACATTTCTACACAAAAACTTTGTGAACTGTGGTGGATTCATGAACCAGCAAACAGAAGAAATCTAGGTAAGCGTTTCGTACCTAAGTCCCTTCTACAACCTTTTGAATTCCTAAAAGTTTCCACCACTCTTATTCAATGCGAGTGAATCCGCGGGGCGCAACTATAGTTTTTTTGAATGGTAATATGGCGGCACAAGCACGAGTCCTACCTGATATTAAGCAGTATCCTCTGCCTATAACAGATGCATTTCGTCACAAGTGACTAACTGCACTGCACCCGTCATCCAGTGACATACAGTTGTTAAATCTCATGTGCCGGTGTAATTACACTGGCTTTCAATGACTGCTGCGCCGGAACAGTGTCTTAGGTGTTTGGCGTCAGATTTTCTAGTTGAGGGTGGTAGCTAGCAAGGCGGGAATTCGCAAAATGCACTTCCAAAGCTTCTGAAGCTAAAGCCGGCGCGGCGGTGGGGATCGAACCCTGGACCTGCGGCAGGGCAGTCCATAGATATTACCACTCTGCTATAGAAACTAAAAGCGGAAAACCTGATACTTATTATTTACGGAAACTCAAATGGTTAATTCTACATACTTAAAATGGCGTCAAATGACAAATGAATGAAGGTGAAAGTTTATATAAAACTAGTACACTATATTGCAATACAATGCCTTATTTATAATACATAAACAATTATTGTGCATGTAGCTTAAACACATATTGTAAAAAACGTGAGGCATTTAGCCATGCTCTAAACATAACGATTACAGCTAAAGTTTGCGGCAAATTATATTATTATTAGGTACATACTACATTGTGCCAGTTTGACCACAGATAAGTTTGATTTTTTGAAGCACTGATGGCTCATTGGCATTGGACTGCCGCGCAGTATGTCCATGGTTTGAATCACGTCGCGGGCGGGCTTGAGTTTCACCGCATGGTGGAAGGCCATTTTGCGAATGCCCGCCTGGCTAACGAGCACCCTCAAGTAGAAAATCTGTCGCCAAGCCCCTAACGGTGTGTTCCGGCAGCTGTCCTTGAGAGCCAGTACTTCTAGGTTACGCCTGTTAACACCTTTGAACACATCATCACTTACCATCAGGTGAGATTGTGGTCAAATGCTTACCTATCAGAAAAAAAATAAATGGGCCACAATATAAAAAAAGATTTAGGCCCATTTTAAAAAAATAGAGTTACGTTATGTCCCGGTGGCTATAACGGCATACATTTTTTGTATGCCTGATAGGTTAGCCCTTGACCACTATCTGACCTGATTGTGAGATAGGGTGACAGACTTAACCTAGAAGTACTGGCTCTCAAGGACAGATGCCCTATTTTTTGAGAGTGCAGGTGGGGTTTTTAGTTTCAAGAATCATTGAATAATGTATGTGTCGTGATTACCATCTTAAAGCGAAACAATCTTCATCGTGGTAGTAAACATCAACACGTGGCATGTCACTTGGACTTAAAAAACAATATATTAACGTAAATAGTGAATTCAAAAATAAAATGCCAAAAAAGGAACCTTGTTGAACTAAATGAAATTAGCATGCTTTAGTAAATATATTAAATCCTCATCTTTTTTTTTGGAATTCAAAATGGACAAAACACATAATGCATGAATTACATAGACAAAAAAAACGTTTGAACTGAAAACACAACATAATATCGCAGTCAAATCATGAGTTTTCCATACAAATTTAAGTTATTTATTATACAAATAGGTGATTAAAAATGTAATAATCAAAAACTCCTATAACTTAGACCCCATGTCCGACAGAGCAAATATCATTTAATTCACATCCGTGTTTTCATTTCACTTTGTTCATTAATTACATTTTTCTCTTTGGCATCTTTTAATCCCATATTTTTCTTTTACTTAGAGTTTTCTCGAATAATATTATTTCGTCCCTTTCAATGCCCTTGACACGCGTGCCCTGGAGGTACACATACCCCACAGAGGCCACGAAATAAACGCCTATAAGCGGTAAGCGATGAGCGTGTCTCTTTAATTAAATAAACTGATCATGTACGAACGAGGCGTGCGTGGAGGTTGATGTTCTTTACCTTATTCATTGCACTAACTATATATCTTGTATTTTTTTACATGTTTCATTTTAACTATCCTGTATAATATCGCATACTGTGTATAATTCTCTATTAGAGCTATTTATAAATAAGCAATTACGCATGCTGAACCAGAATATTAAAATTCTGTTAGATGGAAGAGCATTTTTGAAATAATTATCTTAAACCGAACAGAATTTTTAGAATAATTTTATTTCTCATTATTGAAGATTTCTGCAAATTAGGTATTCTTTTGTAGACATGGGACTAAACAGGACCAAATATTTTTATTTCGATATTAGTTATCGTTACATGAAACGCAATACGACTATGATTTTATCACATATACAAATACAAAAAAAAAACACAAACTTTTTATTTCAAGACCATGGCCATAAAATGTGATTAAAGATTGTCACAACATTATAAATTAGAACAAAAGTAGTAAAAGCTCCCTAACGCCATTGTCATACTGGATGCATAGAGCATTTTGGCTTTATGCGTAAATTTGATCCACAGGTTGCACGTGTAAAATCACACCTTTACCTCCGCCGTATAACGCCGATGCGAACCTTCGAGCCAGCATGTTACATCTGACTGATAATGCTCTACGTTCCCTCGCGATGTACATGTCATCAGACATATCATCTCTAACCCAGTGGCCCAAGTACTTGAACCGCGTAAGGGATGATTTATATTAGACCGGGCCGTGTCCGGGCCGTGCCGTGGACGGGGCGGCCCGGGGCGGAGCCCGTCCGTACGTTAGTAGGCGGGCCCGGACGGGATACGGATCAGGCACGGTTTAATATAAATTGCTTCATACAAAATGTATGTAACGTTTCAAATCCGTGCCCCGTCCGGGCCACGTACACGGCACGCCACGGGCACGGCCCGGTCTAATATAAATCTACCCTAATGCTATGAGCTTCAAATCATTAATGGAGTATCCAACATTTGTCTTATTAAGCTCGGCGATCAAGCTATTCATTATACATTAAAAAGCCCTGGAGGTTATTCCCCTTTTCCTCACATCACAGTTAAACTATACATATATTATACAATAGATAATGAATTCGCACATTTCACAACATTGTTTAGGTTTTCGTACCAAATAAGCGTTTTTTTCATGGCCATCTGCAAATAACTAGTTACCCTCTGTTTATATAAGTTGTTCTTCTTTCTCCCTACTGCTAGCCAATGAAAGCAATAATCTTAACCTCTACAAATATTTGGGATGACATCTGAGATTCAGTAATATATTTAGATTTTGTTATATAAGTGAGATAGTGGAAGAATTATTATTACAAAAATGCTTATTACTCGTTGAATGCATTGTTTCCTTACTTGTGTTAGTTGTGCAGACGTTTCCATTCAGGAAAGACGCTCCCTTCCAAATTTGATGGTGTAATTGCAACTACCACTGCCTACTCAAGCGATCATAATATTTTACATTTTATTGTTTTACTATGCCATTAGTATATACACCCACACTAAGAAGTAGTGTAGGAACGAGGCTTACTCGTACAAATGCGCAATAATGTACTGTAAGTGAACAGACCTTGTAATACTTTAGATGTGTTAAATAAATGAAATATTAATATTTATTATTTTCCCCGTTCGCTACTCAAGTCCAACGCAATCTTATAATTTTAATATTCATCATCATCATTTACAAGTATAAAACCAATTGAAAAATTGGTCTTGTTTGTAGTACAACGTAAGTTCTACTACAGATGTCGCTCCATCATCCTAATACGATGGTTAAAGAACGATAGGAAAGATGTTATGTCATGTTAGCTCAATTGGTTAGAGCATACCCCGGCTAAAGGGGTGGATGGACGCGGGTCGAATCCCGCACATGACTTGAATTTTTCTTATCGTATATTTTTAATTTTGAAACCTTAATTAGAGTTAAATAGTACGAAAACAATAATTAGACAATGAAATAGAACGGGGAAAATATGAAAAATATGTTTGAATCAATGTGCATGAGTGTGACTTGAAAATGCATGAGGGTGTGTTTGTGTATGAGAGTGTGTTTGTGTGTGTGTGTATGTGTGTATGAGAGTGTGTGTGAGGGTGTTTGTGCGTGTGTGAAGCTATTATTTCAATACTATCAAGATACTTTCAGCATCTTGATCGGATAATGACTGAATCCATTTGAGACATTTGGTTTTGCATGTATATAAGAGGTAAGAGGGTACATTATTAATTCTTTATTTGCCTATTGTAGAGCAACGAGCTAATTTGATCCGGTACCGCTACTCGTTTCTTTTCAGCATTACAAAATTAATATCTGTTTTCAGTTAGCCGTATAAGTTTTTGTATAAAATACGTCTGTTATAAGCTACAGGCAGTTAGAAACTGTTATTTGAATTATACCCATTTTAGTTATATACGCATTGCCGCATATATTTTAGTTATATACGCATTGCCATATGCGTATATTACTAAAATATATTATTGGCAATGCGTATATAACTGTTTAAAATTTCAACTGTGTAGTAAACGATTATACCTATACAGCATTCTTTTTTCTACATTTGAAAATCAGAGTGTAATGTGATTAAGGCGTGTGCACACCGTTAGGAAATCGAGTCACGACCCGCTTCGTTAGGCTTTGCACACACAGACGGTATACTCCCTACCGATTTCAAATATCTAGATTTAAAAATACCAGGTTTTTGAAAGGGTTTTGGTAAGTTGATTATGGTTTTATATTAGTAATACTGCACTGAGAGAAATTTTAACCAGATTTCAAGTTAAAAGAACAAATTTTCTGGTTAAAATAGCGCCTATATGCTGTAACTTTGTAGCTATAAGGTAAATCTTGTTAAGTCTGTCAAGGTGAAGCAATAAGCTCCTCATCATTTTATTTCAACATTGCGCTATGTTACGTGTTTAGCATATCACTTTAACAAGCTGCACACTATTATTTTGACAAGCTCAGTTTGTTCATTCAAAGGTTTGCTTGTTATGATGTCTTATTAAATGTATATGAAATACTTGTAGTATCTACAGTTACCTTGTTATGTTAACCCGTTGTTTTATTTATTTATAATGCAATTCTTTCAATCGATGTAACTTTGTTTTAATACGATATTATTTAAATATGAACACAGTATTTTCTTAACCCAATATACGATTATGAAAATTACACCATTTAGTTAGCTGTACTTACTGTATCAGGCCGGGTCGTCCACTGCTGAACACAGCCTCCCATATTTAGGGGGTATTTGCCATAATCCCCACGCTTGGCAAGCGGCCTGGGGCTCGCAGTGTTAGATGACAGTTCTTTAGAAGGAGCTGCTGCCCACCTTCCAGTATTTTTTCCTTAGTCGCCTCACGACACCCACGGGATGATATGGGGAGGTGCAATTCGAACCCGCCACCTCACAGGGCATATATTAGTAATACATCTACATTATTAGGTACTCGTACATTCAATAGCGCGAATTCCGGATTTTTCTGTAGTTAGGTTAGTTATCTCCACATTGTATCAATAAAAGTACCTAGCGGGAGTTAAAAAAAATTTTGATACGCGGAAACGAAATCATATTTTTTCTGAAAGTAATTTTATTAGTCAATAAATGGTTTACCGAGGTACTTAGGTCAGCCATTCCTTTTTTGCATAACCAATTAAGCACATGCATTCAAGGGGAACCGAGAAAAATGTGCTTGGTTCACTTCTTAATAGCAAAAATAATTCGGATTGCTCAATTGATTTGGTTCAACAATTTCATGTTCGAAAGAATTCATGATAAATCTACAGGAACAACACAAAAGCAGTAAGGAGTACAGCTGAGCCATATTTAGGCATTCGCGTAAGAAAATCAGTCAAATATCGGCCATAATTGTTGATGAATACATTATAAAATAATAAACAAATACTTAATAAAAAAAATAACCACGAGCGGGAATCTAACCCGCAACCAATGTAATAAGTGAAGTTATTTAGAAGTTATTGCCTATGAATTTCGCTTCTTCCCCTTGTAACCATGTCCTTGCACCAGGGTTCGATGGTAGCGAATTCAAATCTCGCTCTGGGTTTAAATTGTTCCTTGCGTTGTAAGTTTATAAGATTTTCGTTTAGCAAGTGATAGGTGTTATTTACTTCCCTAATACTTCCATTTTGTTGTGTGGTAGTGATATGGTACTCGCTGAGTTGGTACTAACTAGTACCTAATCATGTAAGCCGACCCACTCTATGAAATTAGTCTTTTATTTCTGTGATTTATAAGCTCGTATCTGTGTAGGCGGATGCTAAGTACAGTCGGCGAAACAAGTGCTACTTCATTAGGTACACCGCCCGTACACACATATTCTACGACATGTGATAATCGCGAGAGAGTGAGAAGTTATGTCAGTAAATAAAACTATACTTTATGGTGTTTGCTGCAATTTTGATTAAAGAAGTCGTTCAATATTGTAATATTTTCAACACTGGTATTCAAGTTTAAAGTTACGAGTGATTATATCTATTGTATTTTGCAGGTCGATTCACATTGACTGTATAGTGACTGTACGGTATCTATATTAGTACAGTATTTTTACACTCTATTACGCAGTAATAATAGGTACATGGCGTGAGTATAGAAATACTGTACAAATATCAAATATAGGTAGGTACACGGTTTGTAAAAATACTTGCAATACATACGTAATTTACAGGTATAAACTAAGTAGCGTCAGTTTACTTTTTATGTCTTTATGTTTAGTTCATATTTAATACAAAAACTAATATGTCTTTTTTTACTGACATTATTAATTACTTAAACGACGTTCTAAATAATTTTACACGTAAGTATAACTTTAGTGTCCGAATCTCACAGGATTTGTTTTCTGTCGTGGTTCTAATATTTATTTGAATTCAGCTCACATAAATCAGATTTTGTATTATCAAATCAAAATCAAAATGTTTTTATTTCGGACAATTATAAAGTGGGTTAGTATAATGCAAAACCGTCTTCTTCCTGTGGATAGCGTGGAAGCCATCCGTCCGAGGTGAGCAAGCGTCTCTGACGCACTACGGAAACGAGGCAGACCCAACAGCATTCTGAATACATTATTATTTTGGACTCGTAGGACACTTAACGATTTTTGAGTATAGTTGACCCGCAGATTGCCGGTGTACAAACTTTGACAGTTGAACATTGTGATTTTAGCTTCGTCACTATACCGAGAAAATTTACGGAGCAACATTTATTTATTTATTTCGTTACTTCTTACCGCCAATGTCCTACGCTCCCGTTCAATGCTAACATTGTCCTTAAGGTCCTCGGTAAGAATATACCCAAGATACTTGAACTAGTCTCCGTGTTAGAATTGCACCTACTCCCCGTGGGGTGAAGGGTTAGAATTGCACCTCCCCATATCATCCCGTGGGTGTCGTAAGAGGCGACTAAGGGAAAAATACTAGAAGGTGGGCAGCAGCACCTTCTAAAGAACTGCCATCTTGCACTGCGATCCCCAAGCCACCTGCCAAGCGTGGGGATTATGGCAAATACCCCCTGATCTGGATTATCTAATAATATACCTAATATGACCTATATTAATAGATCATCTCTTTATTTTTAAACTGCAAGGACTTTGCCATTTAAAACTGTTGGGTACTGCCAAGTCGATTATTCACTTTGCAAGATTTAATTTACTGCTGTTTTCTACATAGAATGAAAGGTAGCGAATGTACAGGCACAGGGTCATAAGATGCAATACAATACAAATCAGGGTTTTGGGTGTTGATGTTTGTCAAAAATATAGGTACTTACTAATATTGTTATGTAACTTAATTGAAATTTTAATTTTTGAATACACAACATTAAGGAAGGTATCACTAGTAATAGACATTATACACTGTATATGGTACTTACTTACTTAATACCTATTTTGTATAGCATATACTACTAATGTAGGGTGTTGTTGCATATTATGCAAACAACATGGTCAATTACCATATCTTTATTTACCTACTTACATAAAGCTGTACGTTACACTCTTACCTGTATCCAACTGGGATAGTATAATTACAAACAAAAATTTCCTGTGACAGTTAGAAAGAAGGTTGCCGGCCGGTCATAACAACACTAAAAAATCACAACAGACTTAATTTATAAGTCGCTAATATAAAAGACATTGAAAAACTAAAAGAATGTTCACACGTCGGGACGAGCTCGACACGGAGCGTGTCCGACACGATATGTCCCTAATCGTAAACATGTCGGCACGCGAACCGATCGCAGCACGGGCACGGTGCGGCAGCTGTCGGCGACGACAAATGGCGAACAAGCTGCAGCGAAATGTCACTTGTACGGAATATCGCTCGTTTTCCAAATACACCACTCGCAATAATTTAGGGACGGTGTCTCCGTGTACAACACATTAGAAAGCTGTGAAATAACGTACTTGTACCTCACTGTACCTAGTTTTACCAGACGGTATCTTGTATTTGAGGAAGTAATTCAATTTGAGTGTAAAGGGTTATTGGTAAAATGCTAACAACCTCTTAGGGTTGACTTCTGCTAGTCCTAACAAACATTATGAGATGTTGAATAGATTCAGGCGTTACTTTGCGGTAATCCATATTTAATAATAACAAATATTTTTAAAGTCTTTTAAGAAAACATCAAATTAATTATTTAATAACACTTAAAAAATCTGTATAAAAATTATGTACCTATATCTAGTGACAATACCGCCTAATTTCCTGTTAAGCCGACGTGAAGTCTTAAATGAGATGTTTTTTTTTAAGTTTTTTTTAGGTTTGCTAATGTGTATGTGACGGAATAAGCACGAGGACCACCTGATATTAAAAGTCTCTTGTGCCTAAGAGCGCCCGCCGCGGCAAAACTGGACCGCGCCACGCTCACTTTGAATAGAGTTTTTAATATTTACATCGAGCTAAGTAATATAAAATATTAAATTACAGGCACAAGGAACTTTTAAAATCAGGTGGTCCTCTTGCTTATTCCGTCAAAACAAGCACAAAAAAACATCTCAAAATGTTTGTTAGGACCAGCAGAAGTCAACCCTAGAGCCTAGAGGTTGTTAACATTTTACCAATAACTCTAATATACTATAGTACCCCGACTGGTATATTAAAATTGTGCATACCTATCTTGAGATATCCGCCAAAGGTGTACGAGGAAGATAAGCAGTGTGCAAGGAAAGAAAACCTCACTTTCTTGCACTCTATGTACCATTATTATTTACACGCACAAAAGAAATATTGTATAAACGATGCCAAATGTACAAAAATGTGTATCAATCATTTACTGTGGAGGTTCCTCCGATCCCTACTTCAAACCACTCCGTCACTAACCGAGGCAGGTATTGGACGGCCCAGATGACCCCATCGCAGCCATTACGTTGGCGCCATCCGCAAGTAGTCCCGGTAACATCCCCAGGTGTGCGGTAATCAGAGATCAAACACTGAGCTCGCCGGCCAGCTCGAGGCAAAAATAAAGTCCCGATTAGTGTCTCTCCAAATCGTCACAGAGTTAATAACCTTAGGCCCCACTCTCAACGGTACCACATTGTAGTTTAACCGGGGCAATTAGTTCAGACCCTCGCAATGTCTTTCGGCAAAGACTCAAGGCGAGGTCCGTACTACAGTTGTTGGCCTTTAACCCGTTGCCAACCACTTCTTTAGTAGCGGTGCGTGTTCGGCGCCCGCAGGAGACGGACGGTAGGAAGCGCTTTTCGCTTTCTCGCTCCAGGGCTATAAGAGGGCCTTCCTTTGCCTAAAGTTCGGTGTAGTTGAACAGCCGACAGGGCAGCCAACATCTAAGTTTGCCTTCACTAAAAATCTACTGTAGAAGAGCGCGCTTTCGTGAGTGAACAGGGGCCACATTGTCTTATTAAAATGGAGATGAACGTCATTTTATCATTTTACTTTGAAAATGAAGCTCATTATGAAGCTCTGATTCATAATTGTTAAAATGAAGTTCTTTTTCATTATCATTTTAGTGAGACAATAAAGTTCCCGGTCTGGGCGTATCTAATTTCCAATACAATATTAGGTGTGTTCTCGTAAGTTCACCGAATTCAATACTCAAATGTGTGAAATAACTTGTTGAAGTCCTTACCATGATGGTTCAAAAGTTCCTATTACCACAACTGCTACTTATGGGATCGATTTTCATTCACTATCAATGACGATATCATCAAGATAGGAAAATACTTTTCAGTTATTGGAGTGTAACTCAAAAACGGCTTGACCGATTCTGATGAAATTTAAATGGGACTTTAAATTTAAAGAATCATCGATTTTGATGATTACCTCAGAACTCTTCATTCGGACGAATTGAGTACCTACCTCCTCCTTTTTTTAAGTCGGTAAAAAATAGCCTCCTTTGTCTGTCTAAACGTCCTGAAGATTAGATGGCCCATGCGCCAAAATTAAGTTAATACTTATATACATGTACAATACCTAGTTACTTAATAGTACCTAGTGGTATTATAAATGTTTCAGTTGTTTTAATGCCCCCTTGTTAATAAAACAAAATGATATCTGCACAGAACTTTGTCATTGTAAATCATGTTCCATGTCACCCTATTGTTATATTTAATGCTTTGTGGTAACCGACGCTATTGAGTAACTGTGACAGGGGCTTAATTGTCTGTGGAATTGATCAAATGGATCGTTTGTCTGTTGTTAGTATTTATGATTTAACTGTCAAAATGAGACATTAGCAATGTTTTGGATGATATTTTCGAGTTGTTAAATTACTTTGTAAAGTTGTAAGACAAGGAAGAGTGAATCATCGGTCTTATCATTAAAGATAACTGAGTACAGTCCGGCAAGTATAACTTGGCGCGGCTGTGCGCCACTGTGTTCAATGTCAGTGTTGCCACTGCACAGAAGATGATGCGAAAATTGGGAAAAAAAAAATTTGTTCAATGATTTACATTTTATTATTAGTACTATACATTTAATTTACTTGCCTGTCTTTGTATTAACAGAAATATTAAAATTTAATTGTAATTTTATGTAACACTAGCTTTCCGGCCGCGGCTTCGCCCGCGCGTTTGTCGGTTAACTCATCACAACAGATCTCTGTGGTTATCATGCATAACCATTAACCTCTTTTTGTGCAGTTGGACAAAAGTATTCTATGTGCTTTCCGAGTCTCAAACTATTTCCATGCCATATTTCATCCAAATCGGTCCAATCGTTTTTGGGTTTATTCGTTGCATACAAATATACAATAATCCAAAAATACAAATCTTTCCTCTTTCTATTATCAGTGCAGATGTAGATGTATTTACAAGAGAGTAACAAATTAAATGCAACATAACAACGACCTTAAATACCTAATTTAAATTACGTAATAAGACCAAAGATAAAAAAGCTGTGTTTAAAAAAATTGTAAGACGACTTCTGCCCGTGATCGCAACGATTGAAAAGTTTATTTTAATAATGAATATGGTACGTTGGTATATATGTACATAATAGTTTATATCAAGATATAGAAAGTATAGGTACGGCAATATCTATGCACACATAATAGAAGCACATATGTACGAATATTGAAGAAACCTGAAACCTCGTTGTTTCAGAGTAAACTAGTAAACTTTATTCTTAATACTGCATGTACACAACAGCCGCCATTACAGAACAGAAGAACTTATTTTCTACAAGAAAACTTAACATAGTGTTGCCATACGTAGAATATTATATTGCTACTTTGGTTTGAACTATAGATAATACTTAACACCCCCCCCCCCCCCATCCCCCCCCCTCAATGTAATATTCCTTATTACACCAATATTCAATTACGACCACACATATTTGAAAACTTAACTAACAAATTTTTATACAAAGGCTTTGTAAACATGTCTGCTATCTGACAATCAGTTTTAACATATTCTAAAGTTATCTTTTTTAAACTTAACATAGTGTTGCCATACGTAGACTATTACATTGCTACTCTGGTTTGAACTATAGATAATACTTAACAACATATATAGAAGTATGATTATGAGTGGGAATGTGTTATTAGATGGATAAAGAGATTGTACTGCTTAAATTAATTCGAAATATGCAAACCCACTTATCAAAAGTACCTAGTTTTATATCATGTACCTATTCATGTAAATTTTCACACATTATGATATCATATCATACCTGATCAGTGCTTTTATTTATTAACCTATAGCTGATAGGCTAGCCTTTCACCACTATCATACTTTTTGGTAAGTGAAGCTGTTGTCGAAGATGTTGTTAACTTAGAATAACTGGCTCAAATCTCAAGGAAAGTTGTCGGAACACACCATAAGGTGCTTGGTGCCAGATTTTCTACTAGTAGCTAGCCAGGTCATTCCGAAAATGCGCTACCATCATGCTATAAAGACTGCCATCCTGAGACAACAACCGGGTCCAACGGCTTAACGTGTCCTCCGAAGCACCGAAGCGCTTAGTACCTACTTACCTAATGCCAGTAGCGATCACCCATTCAAATAATGACCGCAGCGGAGCTTTCTATAGGGTGCATACCATTTGAAGTTAGATTTGCTAAAAACGCTAAAAACGATCACACTCCCAAAAAGTTGTTCCACATGGGTCTTGGCGTTATTTTCGCCATAAACGCTATGAGGCTACTGGAACAGTTTGAATTCCCTACATCTAATGTCAAAAGTGACAGAAGTGGCAAATTTTAGTGGCATTCTTAGCGTTCTTATCCTAAATGGAACAGGGGATGACAGTTACAAACGATCACAGTGATCACAACCACAGACGCAGAATGTGATCAAAATTATCGAAATTAACGTTCTTAGCGACAAATGGAACACGCCCTAAGTTAGTTGATCTGTTAAGAACGTCTAAGTATGCTACGCTACAAGCGCTTCAAAACATTTTTTTTCTCGTTCAATAGTCAGTATTGGTGAAATGAAATGAAATGAAATGAAATGAAGTTTATTCCAGCACTACACAACATTACAATAGCTTCTACTGAAGCACAATTAAATACATATGTAATACAACTAATAATACAGCAATTGCAATGTTGCTATTATGTGACTTATATTATACTATTTGATTGACCGCCACCTAAAAACTAACTGTACCAACCGAGATGCCGCCCTAACCGCAGTATCAACAAATTCTCCACAAGTCTGTCACCATTGCGTCCTATTCTTAGCTCGGATATATTTATAACTAGAAAACACTACAAAAGAATCCAGTGTGGTGTGATATATATTAACAGCGCCATCTGTTTGCCGTAATAGCTGATGTGCGAGCCACAGATCATAGCTGCTGACAGCTTTATGACGGAGGGCAGTTGCTATAGACTTGGTCGAAACAGTACGCAAACTAACTAGATAGGAAATGCGTGTAATCAAAATTTCTTTCCACTATTTATTTGATGACAATTTATGTACCTTTTATTAATCGTGTTTCCCTTTTACTGCATCCTAGGTATTTATTATTACTCACATAAACACATTATTTATTTGAATGAAGAAAAATTAAGGACATGCAACAGAAAAAATATATTCTCAAATTATCCGCATGTATTGAGGGTTATATTTACGGTGCGTAAGTCACAATCCAGTCACGGCTAATAGATATTTTTGCAAAGTTACGCCTGAATGGATTTATTATAAATAAATATAAGTAATTTATAGGTCATTTTAGTAAACAACATTTTATATACCTATCTTTCATTGACAAACACTATGATGAGATGGGGAGATAAACATTACTTAGTTGCCATAAATAACGTGTCGATTGAAACACGACTGGGTTTTTTGTAACACTATATTCAGCATCGTATTATTGCTTTCGCTTCTGTCACCTTATTACCTACTACGTGTATGCAAGCTTTCTGATAGCAATTCTGCGGAATGACGCTAGAGCTAAGGTACTGAGTTCATAAATATAATGTGTCGTAATATGTGAGGGATGCGCAGGAGTGACCGGACCGTCTACTTTGTGGCCGTGAGTTACTGCACTGGGTGTTTTAACAGAAGTCTAAAGAAAACAATATATTGTTGGAAAAATAACGCCCGTGTGAAATATTTGTGTTCGGAATTGTAGCGTGGTATCAACAGGCTCGGAATGAAAGTATGGTTCTCACAAAAGTAATGAATTAAAGCTCAGAATCGCAATTTTTTTTATGCTATCGTGATGGAACAAGCTCGTGGCCCACCTCTATAGAATATACTATATACTTAGTATAAGTGTGAATGCCTATACGACTCAGTTAAGAGCCGCAAAACGTGACATTATTCATAGAATGACATATTTTATGTACTGAAACTCGATATCTCGATCGTGCGCTCTAAGAGTCAAGACCTCCTGAGGATGCTTCGTGTAGAAGCGATCGCGTCGAAAATTCTTCTGGCTTGGCCGCGTGGCGTTTGTGACACGTCGGCTTAACAGGAATATAAGGCGGTATTGTCACTAGATATTTGTAAGTGTTGTATGAAAATATTAATTTAGTGTTTTCAAATACTTTTAAAATATTTATTAGTATATTATACTGAAACCATTATCAATATAATTTTATATTATTGTATACATGTAACAAAAGTTGTTTGTCCATCGGGACATTTATGATTGCATAAACATTAACAAAACAAAACACAATTTTTCCCAAATATAATTATAAAGCTACGAATAAATAATATTTATTAGTAGTTATAAAGGTACATAATTAGAGGTATACGAAAACGTACCGAGCATCTAAATTAAATACTCTAAGTACGGCTTCATTACTTACTACTCTACCCGGAAACATTGATATTAATAGCAGAACATTTTCCAAGTTAATGGTTCAATAACTCACAGAGCCTAATGTCCCAGACCTGACCCTGGGGTCTGGGGACTTACTTAATGCTCGCTCGCGATTAATTCACCTTCAACTGGAGTAATTTAACTATAAGGTTTCAAGTAGTGATCGTGTAGTTAGGGAGCTACAACTCGGTTGTAGATATTTTTTTTTTTTTTTTATATGTTTGCTATAACGCCTGCTATGCGGATTACATTACAAAATTACAAATATACGATAGGACAAATTTAAGTCATGTGCTCCATCCCAATACGATGGTTAAAGAACGATAGGAAAGATTTGAGTTATGACGTCATGTCATGTTAGCTCAATTGGCTACAGCATGCCCCGGCTTAAGGGGCGGATGGACGCGGGTTCAAATCCCGCACATGACTAAAAAAACTTTTTTATGTTTTTGTGGCAGAACAAGCCCGAGGCCCACCTGATGTTAAGTGGACTAACCTCTGCCTATAACAGACGCATTTCGTCAACGACGAATCGCACTGTGCCCGTCACACTGAGACGTCCAGTTGATAGGTCTCATTAGCCTGTAATTTTTCTGGCTCTCAAGGACTGCTGCCGGAACACACTGTTAGGTGCTTGGCGACAGATTGTCTACTTGAGGGTGGTCACTACCCAGGCGGGCATTAACAACATGCCCTTCCACCATGCGGTGAAGCTCAAGCCCGCGGCGGGATTCGAACCATGGACCTGCTGCACGGCAGTCCATAGCCAATGCCACTGAGCCATCACTGCTTCATAAATGTATTTCGTTCCTAATTCCTGTCGTATATTTGTAATTTTGTATATTAAATACTTTTCCATGTAAACATATTAACAAAAAAAAAAAAACGTCTTCTAACATAAAATGCGCATTTTTAGGGATAACTCAAATACTTCACATCAGATCTCACTCAAATTGAAATAGGACCACACCAAGTACCAGTTTTCGAATATAAAAAGCCATCAAAATGAGGTAACACACACAAAAAATACTTTCGAATTGAGTCAGTTGAACCTTTTTTGAAGTCGGTTAAAAACCCTTATATTATCTTGGCACACTAAAAAAAAAACAAATTTTTTTAAAAGTATAGAATGCAAAATGTTTTACTACTTAAGTAATTTTTATCTGTTCTTTTTTTTCAATGATTTCTATGTAATATACGCCTGACCTACGAAATTGTAAAGCAAATCTTCGTGACGAAGATTCAACGCCATCTCTAGGATTTCGTAGTCACTATGTTTAGCGTCAGAAAAAAAAACAAATCGTACGGCTTAACTGATAACCATAGAACATAAAATAATACTACGTATAGAACGGACACTCCTCTCCCCCCACCAAAACGAGCCGTCCTCACCTCGCCACCGATTCTGAGCTGTCGCTGAGCTGATTTGCGTACGGGACGCGCAACTCGCGCACGATGACGTGACGACGGAACATGACGATTGTACGGGTATTTTAAAAGTTGAGAATGGGGTACTTTTTGCTGTTTACGGTTGCTTGCTTGCTAGAATAGGATAGGAGTTTTTGTAGATTCCCTAAGAATAAAATGAGGTAAGTCTTTCTTGGTAACCTACACTAAGTACCTACTTATTTGTCGTTCTTCAGTTATACAGTAGGTAACTTATAAAAACCGGTAATTTACAGTGGGTATTGAAAAAAATACAAACATATTACTTTATCTTTGTATACTATTCAAATAATGATTATTTTAGAAGATTTTCCTTTGCGAGAATATCCGTGGATATCGGCTTTGTTTGCAGCGAAAAAAGTTTAGTGTCTTTGTAACCTATACCTTGACTTATACCTACCATAGAGAAAAGCAATACACATACCGACCTTCGCTACGGTTGACACGCGGCACACTTCATGTTTGTTTATTATACGAGAACAACATAAATTATTATTATGATTGTAAGTAATTATTATCATTACTTGTATAAAATGTGAACTTGAATGATACTTTTTGTATATTGTAGGTATCTATTATTGTTTAAGTAATGGAGTGAAATGTGAAGTAATGTTGCCTAACCTACTCGGTTGTTTGTTGTGTATTCCTACGTCGTACCTACTTGGAGTTGGATTGTTGTGCTTGTAAATGTTTCTGCAGGTATATGCATAATTTACGAAATCTAATAAGACTAATAAAAGTATCAAAAGATTGTTAGCGATGACAACCTTAGAGTTCACGCACACATTTACGCGTGTACAATAACAACATTTGTATAGTGTCTGTGTAATAGGTAGTTAGAACGCGGCTTTTGTATAGAAAATGAGTCGAGTGTCCAGGCTGTGCTGATAACTACAATCTATTTGGTGGTACGGTGCACCTCTAAGATTTATCAAGCAAAATAAAGTATTTATTTAAAGAGAAGTGTATTTTTTACTGCTATATAAAAGGTAGTTATTGCAAAACCTCACCACACAGTTTGAGTTGAGTAGCAGACAGTGCCCGCGTTGGTGTTACGCCGCCGCGTCGTGCCCTTGTTTTAACAGCGACATATATTCAACATTTGAAAGGCGTCTAGCCTGTCCTTACGAAGTAATATCGTCAATGGTTTTAAAAAAAAATCATACAATTGATCGGTCAGCTATCTCATCAATAGCTGGAGGACATCCACCGTTTAACGTGGGATCCTATGTAGCGTTACGCTTTGTCTCCGCAGCTCAGTTGGTGTTTCTAACATCAATACTTGAATTCTAGGTAATCCTAACCCCTAAAATATTTATGTATGTTACTGTGTATACATACACTTAATTTTTTTTAGTGGTATGGCTATTTATGTATGAATATAAATAGCCATAGGCACCTACCTCTATAAGATAAAAATTTAAGAAATAGCGTGTATTATATTAAAAGTTATTATAAATAAAATGACTTACGGTTCGTTACTTTGCCCGTTGTTTACCAACAGTCAGTAAATACTTGGTCGTCAGTAATGTTTGTGCTTTTAAGAAAATTGCTCTCGTTCCCGATTGGTAGACAATTTCCTTTAGTTGTTAGTGTTTGTTGTTTGCGAGTTAGAGACGTATGGGAATCAGAATAAATGAATTGAACATTGTTTGTGATGGAAATTGTGAGAACAAATCAAGAGTGTTTTTAATAATACAATTCAAGTAATGGAATTATTTCTAAGGTACCTATTTCTGTGGTAATTTTACCAAAACTGATGACATCATAACAAAGCATTTACCTTTCTGGAGGAATGGCAATTTTTTGTCATATAGCTTATTGCTTTGCTCATAGAATAAGCTAAAGGCTGATTTAAAAATCTTAAAATTACAAAATCCAAAGTAAATACTTTCGAAGTGCTTTTTGGGAGACTCAGCCAAACAGCCCATTAAAAATAATTGTTGTTGGTTTGATCATAGTTTCAAAACACCAGCGCACCAGAACCCCACTGAGATCAACCTTTTGTGGGGTGCCGTGTCCAGTGCAGGGTTAGATGTCACATAAACATCTTTACCCGTGGGTGTCGTAAGCTTCCTTTTGGATAAAAATAGTATAAAAATATATTTTACTTCTACTTATTTTTTTCTGCTCAGTGAGCTCCAGACGATGCCTTATTAAGTGAGGCTTTTGTCATAGTAGAAAGAGTTTCTACTATGCTTTTGTACTAAGTTTAATAACTCAAATGCTTTTTTCTGTTTGTTTCAGAATGCAACTGCAATGGTCACGCGCGTCGCTGCCGCTTCAACATGGAGCTGTACAAGCTATCCGGCAGAGTGAGCGGCGGCGTCTGCCTCAAGTGTCGACACTACACCGCTGGCAGACACTGCCACTACTGTCGCGAGGGGTACTACAGGGATCCGACTAAACACATCACTCATAAGAAGGCGTGCAAACGTGAGTACCTAAGCTCTAGTAGATGTGGAGAGAGAGAGAGAGAGAGAGAGAGAGTCAGCGGCAGTGTATAAAATCGGTTCATACAAATATCTTTATTAGACATATCAATGTGTTACAGATAAATCGTGAATCCATTGGCTCCAAACTAGTTTTGACTGTGTTTCAGAGCCAAAGGTTTCTCCCATAGAAATTACATATATCATAAATATGCCAAAACCTAGAATAAGGTCTACATTAAAATTAATTTTAAATCAGTTTAAACTTCAATCCCAGATATGTACATTAAATAATCAAAGTTGTAACTAAAAAAATTGCTTTTTGAATGCACATATCGTCCTTATTTCAAAAATGATTCCAAATGTAAGATTCATACACGTAGTTACTATTGGATTCGATAACGGATCAGTATGTGTCTCAGGGTGACGGGCGCAGTGCAGTTTGTCACTTGTGGCGAAATACATCTGTTATAGGCAGAGGTTACCGCTGGGTCTACAGCTTGTCCCGTCACAATCACGAATAATTAACGAATCAAATCCTTCGACAAATGCAGGTGTAGGTACCTACACTACGGCATTTTTAATTCTTAATAGACGTCTGAGTTTGCTTCGGTTCCATTGATGCTTCTGTAAACGGCGAGACCTAGCCCATGATTTAACTACGTAAAATAAACATAAAATAATGTATTTGAAAATTGTTGTAGGGTATTTTGAGAATGCCCGCCTGGTTACCACCCTCAAGTAGAAAATCTGTCGCGAAGCACGTAACAGAGTGTTCCGGCAGCTGTCCTTGAGAGCCAGTAATTGTAGGTTAGCCTGAACAACATCTTCGACCACATCATCACATACCATCAGGTGAGATAGTGGTCAAAGGATAACCTATCAATAATAAAAAAAAAACTTCGCTATCTATACAGGGTTATTGGTAAAATGCTAACAACTTCTGCTTGTCCTAAGAATAATTATGAGATGATTTTTTTCTTTTTTAATTTTCTTTTGCCTGTAATGTATTATTTCATATTTTTTATTACTTTGCTCGGTGTAAATATTCAAAATTCTATTCAACGGGCCCTTGGCTCGGAGTAGGCATCACACAAAATCACAAAAAAAAACAACGAAAATTCATCTCAAAGTGTTTGTAAGGACTAGTAAAAGTCAACCCTAAGAGGTTGTTAGCATTTTACCAATAACCCTGTATACTTCACAAATCCAGTCTTAAGTTATTCCAAAGCACCAGGAAGTATCAACTCCATATTTACCTCGCAAATATTAATGAACGCTCGCGTTATAGCCTCCGTAGGGTGCGAAGGAACCCATGAACTGACTTTTTACGCCATATTAAAAGCAAAAGTGATTACACTACAGCTTCACGAACATTCAACTATAAATTCCATATTAAACGCTGCCATAAAACGTTTAGTCCCGACACCATAAAAAACATTACACGGTAAACATCTCAAAATGTCTTCCTTTTAATAAATAAAGGATGGATTTAAGTAAACTGTGCGCTATAAAAAAGTTAAAAATACAAAAATGAACGATAAAGTTTAACACCTGGCTAAGAAATAAACAAGGTGATGCCGGGGTTATATCTTTGTTTGAATACTTATTTATATTAAAATAGACGCCTTTAAAACCATTTGTAAGCTACGTAAGGTATTAAAGCTTATAATAATAGAAGAACTATTACATCAACGAAATGTGATTCTACAGTTTGGTCGGATATTCCGAATCGGACTGTTCCATAAAGAACTCCTTCGTGTTAAATTTCTAATCGCTCTTGACGCTGCATTGTACTAAACAACACGCATACCAACTAGTAAAATATTTTGTTTTAAATGAAACCGATTTCCAACTCTAAAAGAAAATGGAACTGACTCCAACACTCAAATGTGTGTATTAACTTGTTCCAGTCGGTACCATGCACACAATATTGTGATTATAGGTACTTTTGAACTATCATGGTTAGAAACGGAAATGTTAGCCAGTACTTCTAGGTTAGCCTGAACAACATCTTTGACCACATCATCACTTACCATCAGGTCCGATAGTGATCAAAGGCTAACCTATGAGGGAGAAAAAAATAATGTTTGTGTCACAATATATCTAAAAATCCGCCACTTTATTTTTTTTTATGTACCTAGTGTCACTTGCGCTATCATAACAAATCTAACGATATCCCATTCAAATAGATTTATCCGTTTATAAGTTATGGTGGAATAAAGAAACTCACAAACATACGTTCAAGTACCCTGAAAACATAACACTCCTTTTTTGGGATGTCGTGTAAAAAAAAACATTTAATTAAAATTAACAAGCTCCTCCATTTTTGAAAGTTAAAAAGGAATCCCTCTAGATAAATTTCTTTTCCTATTTTGACCCATCGTCATCTCAAAGCAACACCCGCGACCCAACCCGCGAAAACTATTTCCGTAACAAAAAAAATATTGATACCCTCGACGCAGTCCGCCGTCGCCCATAGCCCATAAAAACGAATGTAAACGGATAATCGGTTTACGGCCATTCCCAGCATTCCCCGTACTGGTTACCGAATAGTTTTCCCATAAAGTTCCCAATCGAGTTGCCCTTTTTTTCGCGAATTGCCCCCTAGAGACCGGGGGTAAAGTTGACACGGTTTTGTGCTGACTTTCAGATTGACTGAAGACATTGTGGCTAATACAATTGTTTTGCGAAATAGGGTAGAACGACGTTATTTTTTGTTTTGCTGAAGAGGCGGCGAAAACAAGCGGATTTTGAGAACGGTCTCATGGGTGTTACCTTTTCGGGGTAACAAAATGTAACATATGTAAGTACAGCTATGTACACGTTTTTTTCAGCGTCCATGTTACTTCTGTCTATTTTTATTTTCTTTTGGTTTGGTAACACATTGTCGCTTAAAAAGTTGTAAAAATCTGTGATTTTCGGTAAAAAAGAAACGGAAATGTTATGTCTTTGTTTTTTTACTATTTATATATATCAAGTGTTAAAACATATACCTAATAATGCTGGATTATTAACCATTAAGATTTATTAACAAAATACTACACTAGCGGCGGGCCGCGACTTCGTATGTGTATTTCACAAAAAATTGTAGTCTTGATCATCAGGAATAAGGTAGGATTCTGATGGTGAAAGAATTTTTAAACTCATTCCAGTATAATCATTGAAAACATATATATCTATCATTTAAGTCGTAAAACATTTTGCCTTCCATATTCTATATAGCTTTCCCGCCGTGTCTCCACTCGCGCGTATGTCGGTTATCGCGCAAAACCATTAACCTCTTTTTGCCCAGTAGGATAAAAACTTCTTATCACATATCTTATTATATATATGTCCTTTCCCAGGTCTCAAACTATTTCCATACCAAATTTCATACAAATCGCCCCAGTATTTTTTTAAATTTATTCGTTACATACATAAAATACAAATCTTTCCTCTTTATAACATTAGTGTAACACTACATCTATTACAATGATAGAATATAAGCAACCTACAAGTCATTGCAGACTCACAGGCAGTCTAAATGATACAAATATACTTATATCATAGGTACTTTTTTCATAATTTACGATTCTCCTATTAAGTATATATCTACTTGGTCACTAATCGTGCCCTGCAAGGGACAATATTCATGTTCCTAATTCACTCTTTTGGCCCTCTAACAGATAAAACCTACTTTGCTCGAACATATACAGGAACCAATCATTGTTCTTCAAAAAAATGTATGGAAATATATTCACAATGTGATATCCTATCACAGCGTGCAAAAATCATCCTTTCCACCGCCCAAGGTAAAGAGCAACATATTTGCTCGCTTCCCAAACTACCCATACTGATGAGAGCAAAACAAATTTATTCCGGCCTGCATTGCGCGGCTTTGGTCCTCCAGCGGTCTACCAAATGAGCGGTCCAGCGGTTGCCGCTATTCCCTGTAATCGTGTGTGACCCCGATAATGGTAACCCTCGTAAACAGACCTACAGCCAGTTCAGGGTTTACGGATAATTGAGTCGATCTGGTGACCTTCTTGTCTCAAAGGTTGTGCAGACCTTTTCTTTTTCTTCTTTAGGCTAACCCTAGGCTACAATCTCATCTTCGTTTGTGATTATATGAATTATGGCCGAAGATGGTACATAGGATTCTGAGGGTAAAACGAGTGCCAAGAGGATGAAAAATATTCACGAAATCGATGTTTTGTATTCCCTGTTTTCTACTCCAAATATGAACTGGTAATAGTTATTTTCACCTCACAAGCTCGGAAAGTTATTGCCTATTTAACATTCGCGTGGAAAAGTGCTTATTTTCCGCTAGTGTGGAAAAGGTTCTTGAAATTCGAACAAGTTCCAGAAAAAATAATTACTTTATATGTAACCAATTTTAATAATATTTTATTATTACCTTTAACATTTACAAAACTTTTTGTTTCGGACGGGAATCAAACCCGCGTGCTCCGATTTCACCGGATGCCTAGCCTATATCATTCGGCCGAATGGGATAGGTAAATTTTGTACTCCCATAATTTGTAAATGTAATTTTTGCCCTGCAGGCGATAGTGCTTGTAATAATATTAAAAAAAATATTACCCTTGATTTCTGCTGTAAACTTACGCAAATGTACTTCATTATTTAATCTGTTTTTCTTGACCTTAGCATTTTCCTCGTTGGAATGAGGTGAAAAATTGTGTGTGGTGCTCGGCAGTAAAGTTATTTTGCGTCACGTATCTTTGAAACCTTCGGCACGCTCAGGATTCTATATTTAAAACTCGCTTTACTCGTGCTTCAATTCTAGAATCCTTCGCTTGCCTTCCACCATGCGGTGAAGCTGAAGTCGGTGGTGGGATCGAACCAGGGATCAGCGGCACAGCAGTCCATAGCTATTAACCGCACGGCCATCGTTGCTTCTATTCTAAAATGTTATCTCTTTGCTATTAGGAGTAAAACAAAACTTCCTGTTGCGATATTTCGGTTCTCCAGAGGTCGACCGGGCGGTTGACACTTACCATTCCCCGTAAACGTGTGTGACCCTGATAATAGCCACCCTCATAAATAGACCTACATCCCGTTACCGTGTCCGGGTGTACGGATTATTGAGTAGACAACCGGCGGATGATCTCGCGAGAACGTAATTATAAAGTGTCCAGTGCGTTGGGCTTGGTAAAAGTTTAGAAATCAACTTTCTGAATGTGATACTTTGAGTTTTTGCAGATTGGTTTTTGGCGAAAGATTTTCTACTTGAAGGTGGTAGCCAGGCGGGCGTACCACCATGAGGTGAAGTACAAGCCAGTGGGATTCGAACCATAGTTCTTTAACGAGTTACTTCGGATTCGCACAAGCTTGACTTAGCTATGGAATCATATATTGTGGGAAAATAGTGTATGTTCTGAAGATCTTTACTTCACTATCACAAATATACGATAGGAAAAATTTAAGTCATGTGCGGGATTCGAACCCGCGTCCATCATGTCATGTTAGCTCAATTGGTTAGAGCATACCCCGGCTCAAGGGGTGGATGGACGTGGGTTCGAATCCCGCACTTGACTAAAATTTTTCCTATCGTATATTTGTGATTTTGTAATGTAATTAGCATAGCAGGCGTTATTGCAGACCTAACAATATTAAAAATATAATATTTTAACCCTTGTGTCCTTATATATATATTAGAAACATGTAAATATGTAAAAAATACCCTCATTCTTTAATAAAGAAGTACACCAACCTAGAAGATATCCCATTTCGTTTAGACATAACCTCATACTACCAAACTCAAAACTAGCAATGGTTCTGGTCCCTATATAATGACAATACAAATATTTAACACTACCAAATACATTAAAAAGGGAAGAAAAAGACTCGAAATATGACCATTCTTTAAATAAATATTAATTACTAAATGTTATACTATAAACGAATTCCTTGGTGACAAATTTAAATGATAATGAAAAAGATCGGTCGCTCCACTATTATATTTTTGTTTTATTCTTGATAGGTTAGCCCATGACCACTATCTCACCTGATGGTAAGTAATGATGATGTCAAAGATGTTGTTCAGGCTAACCTAGAAGTACTGGCTCTCAAGGACAGCTGTCGGAACACACCGTTAAGTGCTTGGTGACATATTTTCTACTTGAGGGCTAGCTAGCCAGGCGGGCATTCGCAAAATGCCCTACCGCCATGCTATAACGACTGCCATCCTTTAGACAACAACCTGGACCGACGGCTTAACGTGCCCTCCGAAGCACGGAAGCGCTAAGTAGTAATGGTACCAGCGGTCACCCATCCAACTCATGACCGCGGGCGACGTTGCTTAACTTTGCTGATCGTTTAAGAACAGCTAAGTAAACTTCGCTACGAGCGCTTCGATATGCCCAAAATGGATCATATAAATTTGTAAAAATGTATGTAAGACGAGCATGTAAATACAACACATAATATGATGCAATAAAGAATTGAGAATTCTTCTGCACGACAAGTCCATTGCCACCGAACCACCATTGCTTCAAAATTCAATTTTGTTTCTTTCGAGCGCTTTTTGTAACAATATGATTACTATTTCTCTACTTTGGAAAAATATACGTATTTCTTTTACGCAAACCTAGCCACAGTTTGCCACGAAACGGAGGAAATTGGACTCGTTACGGGATACGAAAAAAAAACTTTTATATTGACAATAGTTCGCAACAATAAAAGATAATAGAGCGAAGTTGGGATCACTGCTTTGAACTTGTTTTATCTACTTATGGAGTTTGTTGTGGAACATTATATTTTCCTTTGTAAAAATACAGAGGGAAAAATATATTCTGTGTGTTCAAGATTGTTCGCTACTTAACTCTTTTATCCGTTGGTTACTTTTGCTAGGGTATATAATATGTAGGAAACTGTTAATCGTTTGTCACTTTTGAAGCAGTGATGGCTCAGTGGCATCGGCTATGGATTGCCGCGCAGCAGGTCCATGGTTCGAATCCCACCGTGGGCTTGAGCTTCACCGTATGGAAGGGCATTTTGCTAATGCCCGCCTGGCTAGCGACCACCGTCAAGTAGAAAATCTGTCGCCAAGCACCTTATGGTGTGTTCCGGCGGCTGTCCTTGAGAGCCAGTAATTCTAGGTTAAACCTGGTGACATCTTGGACCACATTATCACTTACCATTAGGTGAGATTGTGGTCAAAGACTTACCAATCAGAAAAAAAAAGTTTTTATAACAAAAAGGCTAGGTACTTGTGTGTGCCTGAAAAGCCGTATATTTTTCATAACACCTTGTTTTTATAATGGTAAGTGACGATGTAGTCGAAGATGCTATACAATTACTGGCTCTTAAGGACAGTTGCCGGAAAAAACATAAGTTTCTTGGCGTCACATTTTCTACTTAAGGGTGGCTAGCCAGGCGGGCATTCACAAAATGCCCTACCACCATACGACGACTGCCATCCTACGACAACAACCAGGACCGACGACTTAACGTGCCCTCCGAAGCACGGAAGCTTTCAGTACCTAGTAATGCCAGTAGCAGTTACCCATCACTAAAGTTACGGACTTTATAGGTTGCCACTTAAGCCAACCTCTTTGTTAATCTACAGCTACAATACACCTAATGAAATCTCCAAAGGGTGACATAAAATAATAAACATCTCAATTCTAATTTTGTTTTATTTTTATGACAGCCTGCGATTGCCACCCGGTAGGAGCTAGCGGCAAGACCTGTAACCAGACGAGTGGTCAATGCCCCTGCAAGGACGGGGTCACCGGCACCACTTGCAACCGCTGCGCCAAGGGATACCAGCAGTCCAGGAGTCACATCGCGCCTTGTATACGTGAGTACATTTTATCTGTTCGAACCTAGTTATTGGCCTAACTAATTTTGCCTGAACTCTTCTCAGTATCGGCGACAACAGACAGGAGGAGGATTTAGATCTAAAAGGGATAGACCAGGTACGCTCACATTAAAATTTATGGAAAAGACAACTCGTTGGTGGCCAGTGGCATGCACTCGTGGCGTTTCACGTCCAAACCACTGTCCCAGTCTGATTTAATCTCAGGTTCAGCCATGTCAAAGTCAAAATCATTTATTCAATTTAGGCATCTACGACGCTCTTATGAAGGTCAATTACAAATTTTAGTATTGAAATATTATACATTGTACTGCCACGTTCAGCAAATAAATTGTATAGAGCCACTGCGAGAAGAACGGGCAAGAAACTCGGGGCTATTCTTTTAAACATATTTTAACAATGAGTTACATACTTACTATATAATAAAGTTTTTACATTATTTGTTTAAATTATGTAGGTGACAGGCGATAGCTTGGCAGAGGCAGAATTGTCCAGGCATTTTTGTAGTTTAAGTAATCAGAAACTGTGTAGTAGGATTTTTTAATCAAAATGTTTTTCACGTGCAACTTGAATTTCCCTTCTATGAGCGTTGTAATATGTTTGGGAACTTTACTATTAAACCGTACACAATTACCTAAGAAGAACCTTTTATTTGTCTTTGCTAATCTAAAACCTGGCACCGCTATTTTATCAAATTTAGGTACTGAATATTCTACGAACATACATACTATTTTCACATATATACAGACTTGGTAAAGTTAAAATATCAATTTCTTTAAAAAGATCCCTCAGAGATTCCCTAGGATCCATTCGATTGGCACGCTTTTGTATGATAAAGATTATCTCTATCTCAGGAGCAGTTCCCCACAGCAATACACCATACGACATAATACTGTGGAAGTACGCGAAATAAACTAGGCGAGCGTTAATGGACCTACAGAACATTGTCATAGCATGATGAAAATCTATTTTTCCTGTGGTTAATTACAGTAACAATCCGGAGCCTGTACCCAGTTAATTTCAAGTCAAAAGACAATGACGTAACAAATCTAAATCTCATCTAATATATCTGGTGAGTAAACACCACCTGCAGTCACAGGCGTATTGAATTTGTGTTTTTTATTACATTAAATGTTATGTTAAATGTAGAATAGTAAGAAGAGGCACTGTAAGTGTCACGTATGAATCACGGTCTGGAGATGACGATTACTTAGTAAACTGTATTAAACTGTTAAGAAATAGGAAGATCTGAAAAGAGTACGGGCCCAGAGTCTGTAGTGTAAACATATAAATATATAATCAGGAAGGTAATTAATGCCTCTTTACACTGCCGTTATTCTATCTGACTGACCGGACTTCACAATAAATAAACAAGACATATGAATCAAATATGGCAGTATTTTACAACCAGACAGCATCGAAACCTGTGTTAAACTTGAGTAAGATCTTGGAATACTACAGCTATCTCTGGGACGGCTGAGCTAAATACCGATTCGAAGACAATTCAGCAAAACTGCTCATTTGTGCCGATGCGTTGTAAAGAAGTCCAGGGGACTGCTTATTTGTGAAACTGTAGCACTGTAACTTGAACATTTGTGTGTGCAGGTATCCCGCGCGTGGTGACGGCTGTGCAAGCGATGGAGGCGGTGGAGGGCGAGCCGGGCCGCGGTAAGTAGTAAGTGGACCTTCATGCACTCTCGCCTCACCATCACTTCTATACAGGGAAGCACTCACTTTGTACGGGAACATCTTCTTTCTCGCGGTTGTGTAACAAATGTTTGAGACTTTGCACATGCATGGCATTAGCTCCTGAATATGGCATAACTGGTGTAGCCACGTTAGTGGTTCTTCATAACATCTTCTGAATACCTTCGCTTTGTATTGGATGATGTAGTACGGACAAAGATACTTTGAGCCAACTGTTCAGGAGATTTGTTATAGAGATGAACGTCTTGGTTCTTCTCTTATCTTTATGCCAAATTGAATAGCAACTGGTTCTGTAAATTGACTGAGTTATTACTGACCACACAGTCAGATAACATACAGATTTCTGATAATGCTCTATTTTCTTACTCAGTAGCTTTTTCAGTATATTATTACTTGGATCGATAATTCGTCTTTATATTCGATATACTACTCCAGGAAGATTACTAGACTACGTTACTGTAGTCAAGTAATCATCCTGGAAATCCGTAAATTATAAAGGCGAATAAAAACTAGTTTTGTTGTTAAATTGAAATATTTTGCTGAAAAATGTCTTCAAATCAGTGAAGACCTGTTGTGGTAAAATTAAAAATTTTGTACCCAAATCATTTACAACTATAAAAAACAAAAAAAAACTGCCAAATGAAAGTTGGTCCTCGCTCCATTCAGGTTCTGCATCGACAACGACACAGCCAGTAAAATATAAAATGTTTATTGGTCTTAATCACAACTTCCAAAGTACATATTAAATCGGCGTTTGCAGAATTATTGTTAATAAACGATATGGTACCTACTAAGAGATAGAAATTTCAGGTTCCCAAATTGTTTAGTTGTATAGATAGACCGTATTGTCTGTATATATTTACTGGGTTATTCGCTTACAACCTCTTAGGGTTGATTTCTGCTAGTCCTAAGGAATATTTTGAGATAATTTTCTTTTATTTGAAAAAGATATATATTTTTTCGTGTTTTAATGGCTACTCCGAGACAAAAGCGCCCGCCACGGCAAACACAGGACCGCGTCGTGCTCCCTTTGAATAGAGTTTTGAATTTACATCGAGCAAAGTAATTAAAAATATGAAATAATACATTACAGGCACAAAAGACTTTTTACATCATGTGGTCCTCGTGCTTATTCATTCAAACACACATAAAATAAACACAAAAGAAAATTAATAAAAAGAAAAAAAACTTTGTAAGCAAATAAGATTCATCTCAAAAAGTTTCTTAGGACTATGGAGAAGTCAACCCAAAGAGATTTTTAGCCATTTACCAATGACCCTGTATATAGATATAGATTTCAATAAGCTGTAGTTGATGACAATCAACATGTGAGAATACGAAAAAAAACCTTTTTTTGGTTACCTTCTCGTGTACCCATGATGTACCTGTTGGATGATTTGTACAAATGAAAAATATTAATCCAATACTCGTTTTTGGACCAACATTCTACACATAAGATAAAATTTGTTTTGTAACTCATTCCGTTTACAAGGTAGAGACCCGCGACATAGGAATGAACTGGCAGACCAACAATGGAATCTTACTAATGGGCTCTGTTTTGCCCTAAAAAGTGAGTGCTTTCCTTTTGAGAGACTGCATATTTGCCTTACTTATGAATACTTAGAATACCTTATAATAATAATATTAAATATTGAATAACTATCATTTCATCACATCTAACAAAGCATAGATCTGTTTTAAAACCATTTTACATGTCCGTTTCACACTTGATGCGTTTAATGTCCTATGATTTAATTTTATACTATGCAGTCACTCGGTTTTCAAAATTGTTTGCACCTTAATTATAATTTTTCCTTTATTATTTATTGCATTAATTATGTATGAACACAGCCTTTTAATTTCATGTTAAACTCATATTCTCGTACCACTACTAGTTAATGTTTCATTATACAGTCAAGAAGAAAAGTGTTACGTTATTTTCGTTTAGATTAAGAGGTTGTGTAGAACTGGTAAAATTATTATAAAGATTTCACATCTTTGAAATTGTAACAACAACATTTTGATTTTATTATTTCTGTAAAATTAATTAATATGAGAATAATAAATATATAAGTGACACTAAGGTATGTGAAGTCTTTATTAAAATAATTTACTTTGTCTTTATTGTTTCGTGAAATTAATTTCGGGCTTCTTTACAAATCATTTATTGACAGATTCATAACCTTTCTTTTTATTTTTAATTATCAGTGGCGAGCGGAAGGTAAATTTCAATATGATTTTTAACCATCACATTTTGCACTTTATTCTTTTTAACATGCTTATATCAAGTTTATCATTAAACACAATATTGCAAATATTTATAGATAATCATAATAAATGTATCCCGTATATATGAATAAAATAGTACTAATAAATTATTGCCTATTTTTCTCAAAAATGTATTAAAATGTACATGAAATACAAAAAGTGTGGAAAGCTTATTACAACTGTGACTTAACAAGACTTTAATAGCTTAATGCACACATAATGTTTTATGGCTTATTGCAAAATAAAAAACTACATTTCTGCTTAATGATTTGTTAAGTTTCTTAATATTATATTGTTATGTTTGTGTGTGCAGCGACGGATCAGTGCGGCAGATGTCGCATCGGCGCTCGCACGCTAAATTTAAACAAGTTCTGCAGCCGAGACTACGGTGAGTACCACATTCTATTTTTTTGTATTTATTAGATATATATTCATCACACCACACATACCTACTTCTAAATAAGGTTATTCAGTTAAATGTACCTATTCAACTTTGGTCCTACTTCTGCCAGTAACTCTCATTCCTATATATTTTATAGTCCGAGCTAACATTCTTATAAGATACTTTCAGGATGGTCATGAAGTATGAAGTGCGATTTTCAAAATTGACTCTCATTTTAGGATCTCTTTGATGATTTCCGCGCTCTGTAAATAATTTCTCAGAATATCATCTCATTTTATTTATTCAACTTCATATCCAACAATTATTAATATTACATACTGTCATAGTTTTTTTCTCAAAAAATATTACACTAACTTTTTATTCCCTTTGTCTCAAATTCCAAGCACAATCTTTAACATTCACTGTCAATCATGCTCTGATGGAGTAAGTATTACCGTGGAAAATATTTTGACCTTAGAAAACAGTTTCTGTATTCTGAGACTTTGACGTGAAATTCGTCCACTTTTAAATCTATTTCGCTAGCTTAACTTTGCAAACGATTGACGCAGCATATCCTCGCTTAACAGCTCTTTAATGGTTAGACATTCGGTATATGATCATGTATTGTATTGCATTTTTTACCTTCATAGTTTTAAATACTTTTTATACTAATATTATATTCATTGTTACTTCCATTTGTGATGGAGGTTGAAAATTTTGAATCCCTTTGTCAATAAATTTTTCAAGAACTCTTTCAACTCCTTGACACATATTTCCATTCTGGTCTTTGAATGAGTTCAGTTCATAGTTTAAAATTTTAACCCTGGCTGAATGAACGGACTTTTCGAACAACTTTGTTGCAAAACTATTCTTTTTTAAATACTTTAGCTCGTGTGTTTTTGTTGCCGCAATTATTTTAATGATATCTTTCGCTCTCATATATTTTCCTTTCAAGCTACAATCTTCTCAGTGGCTTCTTGCATTCTACATAATATAGTTAGGTCTAGAAGCCATCCATTTCAAACAAACAAACAAATATATTTTTATTGACATAATTGATCACAGTACTTATTAATGAACCCATAGGTTCCCGAACTAGTGTATAACTGTGTTTCAGGAACCAGTGGCTTCTCCCATTTTTAACTTCTTAACAATATACATTTTACATTATAATATACATTTCAACTAAGCTTGTTTTGTCCACAACTTTATGCGACTAAACCATAGCATATCTATATTATATTTCTCTGTTACTTACCAAACAACAAATAGAAGCCTCATTCAATACATCTCCGGCTTCTACGATTCCTCAATCTCAAAGCTGTCGGAAGTCCGATCAAATTATTTAGTTAAGTAGTTTACATGGGGGTTTCTTGTTGCAAATTTTCTACTTTTAATGTTTTCTGTTCACTAGAAGGCTTTCGATTGCAGTGAAGCTAAATTTAGTTAGCTAAATTTATAGTCTTTATGCATCTTATAAACATTGGCCTCTTCACTCTGAAAATTATATCCAAAATGTTTCATTGTTTATGAGAATTTAAGACTACCAATGCTCTTTTCGCTCCGTATCAGAAGGTCTATCTAGCAAAACATTCTACCTCTTCACACCCAGTAATTTATTATGTGTACTTATAGCACTTTTCTTTCATAAGCTAGTCATATGCATGACAGTGTGACCTCCGACTTTTACTTTTCGTTGTATTCCCAGATTATAAATAAGTTATGATGTTGTTTCGTGGACAGTCATAATGGGCAGAGTGGTGGGTCGCGAGGCTCCGGCGCACGGGGTGGGGGTGGGGGCGGGCGGCGGCGAGTGGGCGCGGCTGGCACTGAGCGTGCAGGCGGTGTACAAGCGCGCGCCGCGCAGCCGGCTGCGGCGCGGCGCCGCCACGCTCTACGTGCGCGCCAGGGACCTCGCCTGCAAGTGCCCCAAGCTCAAGATTAACAAGTAACTACATTCATTCTTTATTCCTCGTTAAACTCTCGCAACTATCATCTTTCTTGGTAAGATTTCTCTTGAAGAAGTCGTCTGAATAATTTGAACTTGGCTGACTTTTACATAAATGCCAGTTAATGCAGTTCGAGCGATAAAATTATATGTTGACATAAATTGACAAAAATATACTACAGTTTTATAAAGTTCAATTTAACATGTTTACCATAACTTGGTTGAAATGACTCGTAATTTTTATTTTTATTTTGTTGTAATTTTGTAATAATTTGCCTGGAAATTGCTAGTTTAATAAAACCCTAGACTTATTCTAAAATTCATATATTAAATGACTCATCTGAATTTATTTTTATCTAATGCAACAAAATTTCAAAAGAAACAAGATCATTCCCAAGAATATTGTAGGTATATAACATGCATTTTCATGTCAGTATTCAATGAATGTATTTTTCCAGGTCATACTTAATCCTAGGAGTGGAAAAAGAAGGAATATCGTCCGGCCTACCCGGTCTGACAGTCGGCGAGAGAACCCTACTGCTCGAGTGGCGCGATGACTGGCACAGACGTATCCGCCGCCTCCAACGACGCGCCATGAACTGTCACTAATGACTTCCCATCCCGTATTAACTGTCATTTCTCATTGTTTACGAGAAAAAGAGCAAAGGCCGTCGCACATAAACAACCACGAAGCCATGTGGTTCTTGTTGATCGATTTAAGGTATTCCGTCGGTGGTTCCTTGCAACCGTGAATTGATAATGTAGTTGATTTAACTGTTACTGCCATATACGTGCTGTCTATTAACTTCGTACAATAACATAGGTTGGCAGAAAGGAATATTATATTTGCATCAGATTTATCTAACAATCAAAGATAAAAATAGATGTATAAGTTAAATAAACTTTAGTTCTAAACATGCCTAATAATAAAAAAATTATGTTGTCTTAATATAAACAATAATTATGGCCTATACGAAGTTAATCATATATGGCCTATAATTGTATGGCCTAAATATATCATTTAATTATTTTTATCTAAGACCAGCTTACAAGTTTCAAATCATACTGCTATAAAATATTCATTTCTGTCAAAGCAAATCGTTTGCCTAGTCCGTTAGGTATAATATTAATTATACTATAATAAAGTAGTATTTTTGACGACATATTGCGTGCATCGTTTTTATATGCCAAAACCCAAAAGAACGCCCCATATCAATCAAACTTCAAATTGTATTTTCTTCAACGACACAAGTTTTAGAATGGGGACTGCTATTATTCTCAATCTACTTTCCTTCCTAGGATTTCGTTACAAATTGTATAAAGCACTATGTTTTTATTTATTTTATATTAATAGTTTAATTGAATAATCTTACTAATAATAATATTTCGTTCCATATCTTGCATTTTATGTATAAATGTTATTTTATAGATGCGCATGTTAATATTGTTTTTATTTTTACAATGGCAACACGTAGTGATATCATCTGTCAAAATATTTATTGGTATGATAGCACTAACGATTGGAGATTGTTTTGACAGATGTTATGACTTGTGCCGGCGTATGTACAATGTAGTATTTAGGTCATGTTCTCAAGAATGACTCATCTCCAAATAGTCACAATGATTTAACGTACCTCATTTATAAAATAATCTTAGGTAAGGGTTATAATGTTTAATTTATAAAACTAGCGTAGGATTTTAAAACATAAACTTCTATAATTTTCAGATTTACGTAGTACACTGCGACCACATAATTGGGCATTAAAACATTATATATAAAAACGTATTAATTTGTGCCAGGATTTCTTTTCTGTATTCTTTGTCATGGGTTAGTTCACAGTTAAAAATGATTACCTACATAAATATAAACAAGGTTTTGCAGCTCAATATGTGGCGTTAGTAGAACTGTAAATTACTTTTTTATCTTGCCAAAGTAATACGTTCATTTGTACAGAGTACTTAATTTATGTGTTAGTCTCTGTCTAACTTCGTCTGGGTGTCTTTTAAACACGATGCGTTGCCTAACTACGGTATGTACAGTATTACTAGCTTTACTAAGATATAATATTAAGGTCCTTTCTTTTTAAAAGTACAATCGCACTCAAAAGCAACATCATTGTAATTAAATGATTAGTAACGCTCCATAGCAATAGGATGAATGGGATTATGTGAGGCTCGCATGATATTTCATGGAACCTCAAAATATAACTGGAAAATGTGTAGCATCCTTGCTTTCTAAAGATATACATAATTATGTGTTATTGATATTTTTTTGTATTAATTAAATAATGTATTGCTACACTTTTGATACATTTATATTTTCCACGAAAACCCATCTGCTTTGAATACACCGTCCAAGTACTAACCATTCATTAAATAAAAAGAATCAGAATGAATAATACATCCTGTCCACATGATCCATTGCAAAATCCCGTTCGAAATCGAAAAGTAAACAAAACTGTTATCGTAAGATATCCGAAGTATTCCAACAAAGCGGTACGCAGGCATCATTGTAATCATTCACAATTGAGCTGTCAGGGATATTTATGTTATCTCCCTTGCGGGATAAGTGCATAATGTCTGCGTTCCACTCTATACTGCAGGATAAGACAAACTTTTTTATTTGGATACCGAAAATGGAATTCTTTTCTTATAGCCAAACATTTCAGTACAGCATAAATATCATTGAATAATAATTTTGATTACGTATTTGAATTGTTTAGTGAAACATGTACTTATCAACTTGGATATGTCTTATATTTACACTTCTTTCTGTACCTAATATTAATAACTATAACTTGTATTGCCTAAAAAACATGCCTAAAAAAACGCCTTAAAACTGTAAGTTAGTAGTGTACTCGTGGGTACTCAGTGAGTTGGTTACCTACAATAATCTCAAAGCATAATTGGAATTGGATGAATCCGAAACAATGGTGCATGTTCGAAATTACGTTGCCTTTGTGGCAACAGAAAATGATACAAAATTGGTCTCTGCAATCCTTAAGTGGATCTTGCCTTAAGCATACAATGGTATAAATCAATTCTGTACAGACAACTGCATTAACATGTAGAGGGGTTTGTACCAGGTTATAAAAATAGGACATACTCCAACTTTTATTAAGTTTGCTTACTGTAATACATTTTATTTTGACACGGGTTTGTGACAAACGCGATGCAATTCACTTTAATCTGATCGCAAATGACTATATAAAAATAGCGTCAAGCCCATGGTGCCGGCTTAATAAGTAAATTTTAAACAAATAAATAATCTCAATATTTATTGCAGCGTCATTTTAAATGTCTAAATGATAAATCATGTAACAAAGTTGTCTTCCTAAATAAATCTTACTTATTATAGCCAAGTCACTGTGACGGAACAAAAGTGTATAACGTATTTATTGACACCAGTGTTTATAATTTGTAACGATTTTTTGCGCAATTGTACTTTTAATAAGAAAGTAATAAATAAATAAACATAGATTATTATAAATACCTATTTATAACGACTTAGTAATTTTGCTTGGACGTTCTACGATTTGTAAAAAGTGTATTTAGTTGTAGATTTATCTATTTACCTGTTTCTAGTTATGCATATCTTTAGATTTCGTAATTTTAATTAGATTTGATACATATTTACGTACCACAGGTAGGTTTGGAATCGTCTTGGATTTTCGATTTATGCTCTCTTATAACCCGTGGAAGCACACATTATCTGTTTTATTGGTTTAGTGACTCACTTCCAGTAATGAAATACTAATATTTTAATTCAAATGCCATTTTTAGACATTTTTAACATATGTAAGAACTTAGCATGTTATTAATCTGAAAGTAAAAAAAAAACATTAAAAGCATAACATCAAGAGAGAATGTAAATACTGATATAATTTAAGCGAACTCATTTCATGCTTTTTGTTTATTTTATCATGTCAATAACTCATGAAAATTACGTCGAAAGCAACATTCTTGCCGGTGGCGATAACCGCGATTTTAATTTATTGCTTTGCTCGGTAAATATCATGCAATATTTATTATGGGCAAGGAATATTATATACAAAAATGAATAAAGTTATAGTATTTATGCGATCTTTAAATCATTGATAAGTAACACATTAGTTAATTAACAATAGAGTGCATTATTTATAATAATTATAAATAAAACGCACAGAAATGCCTACATCGCTTACTCATTACGATTAACAATTAACTTCGCGACTGTACTGTTAATCAAGAATAAGTATTTTGATTATTTTAAAATGATTTTATAGTAATTAATTTATGTTTAAGCTATGTCAATTTTATGGCATTTACACAGTTATTTAGGGGGATCATGGACAATTAATTAAAGTATTAACTATAATTGTATATGGTGGACCTCCCTGGGTATGTATTAAAGTGTATTTGCAACAGAAATTAATAATTGTGTTTTATGATACCCTGCTCCTGTGATGTAATAAATGTTATTGGTTATATTTATTTAAAAATAAAAGTACATTAATATACGGAATGGAATCTTTTATTTCTAATTTCCTTGTTGATATACATGTGGATTATTTGAAAACTATTTATTCTACTAATATTCTTCAAGGGTTTTGAGGAAAAAAATCAAATTAAGATGATATAAACACGTACGTATACGTATTTTTTCATTTAGAATCATGAAAGAATTGAACATTTAAAAAATATGATAAAACCAATTTTATATATCGTCCCTTTATTTAGTTCCAAAATCACCAAAAGACCAAGCGAGCACGAAGTGCGAGTGTAGCGTATCTGCTTCTGCTATAACAAAAATGCTTTCGTATGTCCGGTTGTTCTCCTCTACAGATCGCATTTCTCAACCGATTTTCGTGAAATTTTTTGAAAAGCTTTGATAGTTCCATAGATTTGTTTGTCGATGCAGTTTTTGGAGTTTTTTCAAATAAACAGAGATATTTTGGGTTATGGAAATTTTTCAGTTCAAAAACCTTGCATAACTTTTTTGTTACCCTTATCAAGAAGCAACTTTTTTGTCTGAACAACTTATTCATCATATAACCTGAAAGGGGTAGGGGGGGAAAAGAATAAAAAAAACCGCTAATATCAAATCACAAGGGAACAAAAAACAGCATTTGGAAAAGTTATAATCGGGTTTTACAACAAGAACTTTGTTTTCTAAAACAAAATAAAACAAAGAATTTAGATGAAGATGATTTAAATTTTTATTGTATTACGAAGAGAAAAGTTAGACAATTATGAATAAAATATGATATCTGGCAAATGTCCATCACGAGCACGCTGATAGATGTCATTTACTAAAACTTTTAATAACTTTTTGACAAAATGGCAATAGGAACAACACGTGCTCTCCAAAGCACGTAGGTGCTAATTAGTAGCCACTAACGGTCAACTATCCAAGTATTCACCGCAGCAAACATTGAAAGTTGATCGGGTAAGAACAACTAGGTAATCTCCACTACGAGCGAGTTGCCTGACGTCTAGGCTATCAGAACATGCTCGACTGAGTCAAATCTTGTGCAGTAATTTTATTATATCAACCGTCATAGGGGACTGTGATGGGGAAATTATTACACGCATTGGTAGTTATGTCATATAAAGCTGGGTTCGTTGAAACAATCAATACTTACCAAATATCTTGGTATTTGTGCATCTGGTGAATGGTGATTTAGCAAGGTTGGCTCAGTGGCAATCGTTTTCAACTGTAGGATGCATTTCTTACCGTATGATGGTAGGTCTTATGCGAATTCTTACTTGGCTAACTACCACCTTCCCGTAGTAAATTCTGCAGTCCCCAAGCACATATCAAGGTGTACCAGCCGATTGTAAATAGCATTCGGGCTTTTAAGAGCACTTCCCTATGATAATATTTAGAAAATATTTGAAGGCACATTAATCTACATCGAGGATAAAAGATGTTTTGAATGCCCGGCTCCAAAACCTGTTACGTAGTTTATATAAAACTAAATTGTCTGTCAAACAATTCTTGCAATAATGCGGTCGTAATTTATTATTCAAACTGGTCCAAATGCATCTACTATGAGTTATTCTGTTCAGTCTTCATATATTATTTTGATTTTTTTTATTGACCACAATCCTACCTGATGGCAAGTCATGATGTGATGACCTAAATTAATACGGGAACTGGCTCTCATGGATAGCTGATAAATCCACCGTTAGGTGCTTGGCTACAGATTTTCTTAGGTCCCGACATAGTCTCGGGATTACCATTATTGTTATTCCTTGAGAGCCAGTAATTCTAGATTAAGCCTCATTTAATGATGATGATCACTTACCATCAGGTGAGATTGTGGTCAAAAACTCACATATGAACAATAAAAAAAAAGCAGGTCCGAAGGCGTGCCCTCCGAAGCATAAGCACGCTATAAATGCCACTAGTGATCACATCAAACATCCAAATATTCTATTCTTACTACACTCACAGGTAGTAAAAGGGGGGGGGGGGGGTGACATTCTAGCCTGGCACTAATAATAATACCTACCTGCTTATTAGTAAATTTACTTTTAGGAAAACATATCATCATGTAAGTAGTTCTTTTGATGGCAGAGTTTATAAAAAGCAACATTTTATGATACCATGAAATAGGGGGCTAGCCTACTACATACATACAGTTAACAGATAAAGCCAGGGCCACACATAATAGTAGATATCTACATTACATTCAATATCCAACCGTACCTCAATAAGATATATTAGACTCTTTCTGAAATAATAAAAGAGCTATCAAAATATTGACAGCGATAAAGTACCAGGATAACGAGATGTACAACTTGGAAGCCTTTTAGAACCGTATCGCATTACAAAAGTTTAGATTCCACTTCAACTTTGAAACAACACTTGATATTTATGACTGCGAAAAGGTGGTAGAAACACAACAGGTAGATATAGCAGTTTGGCGGTGCCCCATTGCAATAAAATATGGGTAAGGGCTTGTCTACACCTCGATGATTTCCCTAAGGATCGTGACGCCCTCTGATGGCTTACTTGTTACCTCGAACTTCATATTTTATTGCACTTTTGTTTCCGCTCAAGGATATTACGGGTATATAAAGGGGCTTCTGAAAGCCTATCGTTCCTATTGGGTGTGAAATGAAAATGCAATGATAAAAGAATATTTTGTCAGTATCCCGTGGGGTGTCGGGCTAGAATGTCATCCTCCCATCTCTACCCGAGGGTGCCGTAAGAGGCGGCTAAGGGAAAGAACACCAGAAGGTGGGCAGCAGGGCTTTCCGAGGAACTGATATTTCTTACTGCGATCCCCAAGACGCCTGCCAAGCGTGGGATTATGGTAAACCCCCCCATAACGGGGGAGGCTGTGTTCAGCATTGAACAATCCAAATGAAACAGTAACCTAATAAAAGTGATTCTGATATACCTACGACTATGTACGACTTTCTGATCGGACGTGTACTGATCGTCCGAACTTGGGTACTTATCGTATTATGGAACACGATCTTCAAGTATACTTTTCGTTACACACAAACAATCACATATACTAACAATTGTAAACACACAACATACCTACACACAAACTAATTAAAAAAACTGATAAAAAATCCTACTACACAGTTTCTGATTACTTATACAACAATAATGCCTGGACAATTCCGCCTCTGCCAAGCTATTGCCTGTCACCTACATAATTTAAACAAATATTGTAATAACTTTATTATATAGTATGTAACACATTGTTAAAGATGTTTAAAAGAATGGCCCCGAGTTTCTTGCCCGTTCTTCTCGCAGTGGCTCTATACAATTTATTTGCTGAACGTGGCAGTACAATGTAGAATATTTCAATACTTAAATTTGTAATTGACCTTCATAAGAGCGTCTTAGACGCCTAAATTGAATAAATGATTTTGACTTTGAATAACTTACACTCATACATTTACACACACTCTATACGTTCCTTAAGCGTTAAGTAAATATTGCAAGCACCGGATAGTTAATATAAGACGTAAGTGCCAGTGTCATAACTATTATAGGAGAAGCCTATGGTCCCTAAAACACAGCTGACGCTAATTCGGAAACCTGTGGAATCATATTTACTCTGTAACTATATAACTTGAATAAAAAAAACCTATTTGTAATGATTGTTGAGCAGTCACAGCTATGGACTGCCGTGCCGCAGGTCAATGGTTCGATCCCCACCGCCGGCTTGAGCTTCACCGCATGATGAAGGGCATTTTGCAAATACTCGCCTCTACCAACAAATAGAAAATCTGTCAAGTATCTAACAGTGTGTTCCAGTCGCAGTCCTTGTGAGCCAGTAAAATGACATGCACATGAGACTTTACTGTATGTGTATATCTCAGGGTGATGGGCGCAGTCCAATTCGTCACTTGTGATGAAATGATCTCGTGCATGTTCGGTCACAATCCTATTATAATAAACCTGATATGTCCGGGTATTTGATTGGCAGCTACTCGCATGTCACAAAGTCTCTAAATCGTGATGAAAAATGTTCCAGCTTGAAAGAAAGTTTGATTGAATTTAGATAAAGGTAAATTGTCAAATTGCTTGATTCCGGTCATAGAACCTCGAGGCCAGGGTATATTTGTCAGACGTCACAAGCATATGTGCTCTCCATATAAACTAAGAACATGCTGGCCATAAATTCACATGCTTGGCAGGCGTCTTGGGGATCAGTATAAGTTGTCAGGTTCTTCTGAAGGCACTGCTTCTCACCTTACAGTATTTTTCCCTTAGTCGCCTCTTATGACAACCGCGGGAAGATATGGGCGGATGACATTCTAACCCAGCACCCCACAGATGAAAATGAATGAAAATGGAAAATATTTATTTATGACGGACGGATGAACTCATTGTATATGAAATCCTTACTATTATTTTATTAATGTTTTTTTTTATATTTATGCATGATAGGTTAGCCCTTGACCACTATCTTACCTGATGGTAAGTGATGATGTGGTCGAAGATGTTGTTCAGGCTAACCTAGAAGTACTGGCTCTCAAGGACAGCTGCCGGAACACACCGTTAGTTGCTTGGCGACAGATTTTCTACTTGAGGGTGGTAGCTAGACAGGCGGGCATTCGCAAAATGCCCTAACACCATGCTATAACGACTGCCACCCTAAGACGACAACCGGGACCGACGGCTTAAGGTGCCCTCCGAAGCACGGAAACGCTCAGTAGTAATGTCACTAGTGGTCACCCATCCAACTCATGACCGCGCGCGATGTTGCTAAACTTTGCTGATCGGATGAGAACAGCTATAAGTAAACTTCGCTACGAGCGCTTCATATAACATTAATATAGCTAAAAATCTATACTTACAAGTACCTATTTAACGGGACGTAATCGCGACAAAACATATACTTTTTACTAAACTACTTCTTATAAAAAAAACAGCCATGCAGTCTACTCTTTTTTTAAACTATTTCCAGACGGTATTTTTATGCTATTGGGTAACCAGTTATAAATTGATAGCGATATATAATAAGCATTTCGCTTGTATTGTATCCTTTTGGGCAGGAGGTTCAAATAAAACATATTATACAAACTTAAATCTTTTTTGACGGGTATATACTTAGACTATGTGTTCAAGTCGCGAAAGTCTTTAGATAGATAGATAGATAACTCTTTATTATACACACCACTATTATATATACATTACAATAAAACAAAATACGAAGGATTACAGTCAAGTGTTACAATGGGCGGCCTTATCACCAACAGCGATCTCTTCCAGACAACCTTTGAATCGAGAGGAAATAGAGGAGTATTAAGACGGGGTGCATTCAATTAATATTAACAGTCCAGTTGAACGGATTGCTAACTTAAAATTTAAACAGAAATATTTTCCTAAACAAAAACAAACAGAAATGACTTAAATACTAGCAATATACCTTTACAAACTTACATACAACAATACAATATTATATACATAAACACACACACACACACACACACACACACTATACAATATGTAACCAATTATGCTATGTTTGAATATAAGTAACTTAAGTTGTTATAACTAAAAATCTATGGGTAATACCATAGTAGAAAGAGCTTTCTACTATGGTAATACTTACCGATAGTACATTCCTGTAAGAAAGTCCTACCAAATCACAATAGAGCATTGAAACATCATTTCCTAAGTCTTCTAGATGAAATCTTCATGGTGTCTACGTATCATCAATGGCATTGTCCAAGGCGGAACAATAATAAACTATCCAGGTTTAGTTCTGACATCGTGGTAGTGTTGTAAGCTGGCGGACTGCAACGGGGGCCTTTCTCGATCGCTCTCCACAATGCGCGATTGTACTCTGATCTACTAAGGTCGGCTGCATACTGTCCATTATGACTGTAATTATTTGAGTGAAGTCTCATAATCCGTCATGTGATAAACGGAATAGAACCGCCATTTTGCCAAAAAGTGATTAATAACTTTGATGACAGAATCGACATCTGTCAGCGTGCTCGTGGTGGACTTTTGCCAGATATCATTTTTCATTCATAATTGCCAAACTTTTCTCTGCGTAATACAACGAAAATTTGAATCATCTTCATCTAAATTCTTTGTTTTAAAAAACAATGTTCTTGTTGATAAACCCTTTATGTATAATGTTATATATATTTACGAAAACTACCATTTGATGTAGATATAGTGAGATAATGTATTATTACAAAATCACAAATATACGATAGGAAAAATTTAAGTCATGTGGGGACTTAAATTTTTCCCGGATTCGAACCTGCGTACATCCACCCCTTGAACCTAACCAATTGAGCTAACATGACATGACGTCATAACTCAAATCTTTCCTATCGTTCTTTAACCATGGTATTGGGATGGAGCGACAGCTATAGTACCTCTTGTGTTCTACTACAAACAGGACCAATTTTTCAATTGGTTTTATACTTGTTAATTATGACGCAACCTTATAATTTTAATATTGTTAGGTTTGCAATAACGCCTGCTATGCGGATTACATCACAAAATCACAAATATACGATAGGAAAAATTTAAGATATGTGCGGGAATCGAACCCGCCTCCATCCACCCCTTGAGCCGGGGTATGCTCTAACCAATTGAGCTGACATGACGTCAAATTTCAAATCTTTCCTATCGTTCTTTAACCATCGTATTGGGATGGAGCGACATCTATAGTACCACTTGGTCTTGTTTGTAGTACAACGCAAATTGATTTGATTTTGTAATGTATTTAATAATCGCAAAGATTTTGTAATGTAATCCGCATAGCAGGCGTTATTGCAAACCTAACAATATTAAAAATATGTATTATTACTTATATACTAAGTTGGGAATAGTAATGACTTATGTTTTGACTGAACGCTATATGTAACACACTTGCTCGCAGTGTATAATGAAGCATTTCTCAATCTAATGCATGATTTCAGGGCACAATGTGCAATAATGGTGCGTTGATAAGTTAAGGCTGGCTACATACTTTCCACTTAAAATTGCAAAGGAGTATCTGTTTCAGAATAAAAAAAGGTAATCGATTATAAATCGAAAGGGGTTAAAGAATGGCTGTCCCACCTTTGCCAACTTTGGCTGTAGCCTGTATCGCATCGTGATCTCGCAAGTAAACGTGTCGCGGTGTCACCTCGTAAAAAAATACAGAACGTTTCATGGTGTGATTTATCTTTACCGGTTACAAGCTATGTAAAGGTCGTCTAACAAAATGATTATGGAAATGAACAAAACTTTTGTCATTTGCATTTGAAAACGATGCTCATTATGAAGTTGAAATTTCAAAATGAAAATAATTTTCATTACCATTCCAATTAAATAATAAGACCCATAATAGACAGATTCAATCTCATTTGCAGATTTAAATGACACAACATTTTTACTTTGGGTTTGGATCGAACATGCGTCTACCGTTTATAGGCACCGGGGACTTAGCTCCTTAGCCACCGAGGCTGTGGCAGAATATACAGAATTTTATACTTCATAAAATTATTTTAACAATCATGCGCGGCCATCATACTACTGTACTTTTTCTGACCAAAAAAAAGTTCGCTTAAGTTTCGTTATAGTATCACATCGCAACCTTTCTGAATTTCTACGTACTTATTTGCTCAAAAAATTTGTGAACTTGATATTCGGATATCACGCTATAGTAACTACTTAAAATCATATTAAATATTCATTATCATCTACTAACATAAAATCTCTATTTTAACTGTAAAAATAATATGTATATTCAACATAGAAAGTTGCAACTCTACCGGCGGCCTAAACAAGCCCTTCAATGCTACAACAATAGGGCTGTAATAGCTCGCATTGTGTCGACACACACTACGCACATTTTAATCACGGCATTGTTGCCCGTGTAAACACCACCTTAGGCAGAACCGTTACTGTGTAGGCGATTCTACTGGATCTGTTTGTTTTCACTCGTTTTGGATGGACAAAGAAATGTTAGTTTGATTGACGTAATTAGAGATGTCAAGTGACTGCCATGTTTTATGTGTTCTAATTACAAGCTTTTGTCTTACAGCATTTCCTGGACTGAGGAGTCGATGGTGTGACTAGTGGGTTCGAGTCCCATTTGTAATTACACTTTTTGATTGTTATTTTATTGTCAATAAGTGCCGAGACGGACAAGCGGGTGCTTGAAGGTAAGCATTGCGTCTGTCCATTACAGTATCACCATTGTGTGTGATAATGCACTGCCCTCGACACTCCGAGACATTCGTTTTTTAGTCTCGATTGCCCAGTAATTTCACTTGGTACAGTGCCCTTTTAACCTAAACACATCCTGCTTGGACCATTGACCTAGCTAGTGTAACCTTGAGCTCAATGGCTTGGAGGTAGAATACCTGACACTGCGGTGATTCCCACCAAGACGCCCTAAAATGCTGAAGAGGCCTACCAGCAAGTTTGTCAACTGATTGGCACCATCCGGGGACTGCGTGTAGGTTATCGAGATTAAGGGTACCTTCCCACGGACGACTCAGTCCACAAAAATCTTATGTTTGGCGACAGCTTTTCTACTTGAGGGTGGTAACTAGCCGGGCGGGCATTTGCAAAATGCCCTACCACTATGTGTTGATATTCAAGCCCGCGTCGGGATTCGAACCATGGATCTACTGCGCGGCACTCAATAGACAATGCCACTGACCCATCACAGCTTCTACTACCAGTTTTCGCCAGATATATTTTGATCCCATGTCAAATCTAAAATTGCCATCTACTGATTGAAGTTCCAGGCTTCAAATCCCTACTGAAAATATAAACAGAAGAACTGTTCGCTCTGGAAATTGAACCCAGGACTTCAAGATACCAAGCCACGCTCTTCGCAGTCGATGCTAAGTATTCATAATTCTAATTAAATTTACGCTCTCGTAAAATATGATTAACGAAAGCCATCCATCTTATCCCAAGCAAGGGCTTTCGTAACCAAACATAACACCTACTTACCACGAGTAGGTAGGTATATCTAACGAAGGTACAAAAGGCAGAATTAATACACACTCCAAACAAAACAAATCACTTGTTCTCGTTACGATAATTAAGTTTCAACACCTCGTGACAAATGTAGCTAGTTGCAGGTGCGCTGGTGTTCATAAAACATTATAATTTATGTTCAGATTGAACACAATGGCAGTGTTGAACAACCCGCTGCTACTCTTATCGATGAGGAAGCACAATCCTTATGTGAATTATAATTTAAATTGCACTTGAATTGCATAATGTTTTCTTTATATCTATTTCATGTTTCCATGAAACTAATGAAGAAAATTAACTATGTACTTGTAGGCTAGGAAAGAGTCGCTTCACGTCAACAACAGGTAAGGTCAGATAACAGTTCCTCAGAAAGCGATGCTGCACACTTATTGGTATTTTACCCTTTGTGACTTCTTACGATTCCTACAAGAAGATATGAGGGTACAATTCTGGCAGTGGGGTGCCGGGCTAGAATGTCACCCCTCCATCTCCCGAATGTGTCGTAAGAGGTGACTAAGGGTAACACACCAGCAGGGGGGCAGCAGCGCTTTCTGAGTAAGTGAAATCTCACACTGCGATGCCCTAGACGCCTGCCAAGCGTGAGGCTTATGGCAAATCCCCCCATAATGGAGGAGACTGTGATCAGCAGTGGACTATCCGGCCGATACAGTGCCAAACGGACGGCGTAATACCGTCGAAAATAATAGAAGTTGTACAACCGCTTTGTCTTGGTAAAATGATAACGAAGATTAACTTCATTTTATTATTTGAAATTTCAATGCAATATCCTGTATGTACCTAATAATTACTAAATAACTTAATGTATCTATGTATAGTGCCGTTTCCCATGGGGTACCAGGTTAGAATTGCACCTACCCATATCTTCCAGCGGGTGTCGTAAGAGGCGACTAAGGGAACAATACTGGAAGGTGCGCAGCAGTGCCTTCTAAAGAACTGCCTTATTACACTGCGATCCCCAAGCCGCCAGCCAAGCCTGGGGATTATGGAAAATACCCCCTTAATAGGGGAGACTGTGTGCAGCAGTGGACGATCCGGCTGATACAGTAGACTGTGTACGTATAGTGCATAAACACATTTGTTTACTTTCATTCGTCCCCGAAGCCAAAAACCAACAAATTGTAAATAAAAAAAACAATGTCCATTCCATTGAGCAGTTTTAATGTCAAAATGAAGTTAATCTCCATTTTAGTTTAAGGCAACAGGCTGGGCGACAGGCTTTCTACCTGGTGGTAGCTAGCCTGGAGGGCATTCGTAAAATGCCTTACCACCATGCTTTAACGACTGCCATCCTAAGACGACAACTGGGACCGACGGCTTTACGAGCCCTTTGAAGCACGTGCACGCTCAGAAGTAATGTCACTAGCGGTCACCCATCCAACTCATGACTGCGCCGGATGTTGCATAACTTTGCTGATCGGTTATGAACGGCTAAGCAAACTTTGCTACGGTGTTTTATACGTGCTAGTAATAAACACTATACTCTAATGAAATAAGTAATAACCATAGATAAAATGTCTGTATTGCACACACACATAATATTTCCCTACACCGTACGTGCCTCACGGAGGATAACAATACCAAACACCATGACTCGACAAACGTTCTACGCAAAGGTTCTACGCAATCACACCATTTTATATATGCAGTCATTCTTCCAGCTATATATTGCAATTTAGCATCACGGGCTTTGGTAATAAGATGTATGACTTCTTTACAATATTTCTGTAGTGTGTAAGGAACTTGGCAGATTTCTAAAGAGCTTTTTGCGATCTGCAGATGATCCGCGACGAACGACGAGTGGCGGCGGTGTTTACCTTCTGGATTGAATAATCATGGTGATACTTGATAAATGTGAAATCGAGAGATATATTGATGAAGGCTTGATGAAATTGATGTTATTTTGTACAAGATATGTCGGTTGCTACTTTAATATTGAGCGATCGTTTAATTGACGAACAGCTGTTGGCAGCTGGGAGACTGTTTTAAATTCCTTGCGATTTTGTTCTTTCCACGACCTTAGGTACTAGGAGTAGCTTATATCCATTTTGCAGGAGTTTTTTGAAGCAATGATGGTCGAGCGGTGATAGCTCTGGACTGCCGTGCCGCAGGTCCATAGTTCGAGTTCGATCCCTACCGCCAGCTTGAGCTTCATCGCATTGTGAAAGAGCATTTTGCGAATGCTTGCCTGGCTAGCTGCCACCCTCTAGTAGAAAATTTGTCGCCAAGCAGCAGTCCTGTTCCGGCAGCAGTCCTGTTCCGGCAGCAGTCCTTGAGAGCCAGTAAAATTACAGGCACATAAGACTTAACAACTTATTATGTCATTAAATTATGTCTCAAGATGACGGGCGCAGTGCAATTCGCCACATGTGCTGAAATGCATCTCTGTTACAGGCAGGGGCTAGTCCGCTTAACATCAGGTGGGCGTCGTGCTTGTTCCGTCACAATCGCATAAAATATATGTATACCAATATATATTATATCCCAGTTAAAGAGTTAGGGCAGAAGTGTACTTAAACTTATATTTCGCCAGTGGTAGATCCCGTATAAGGAGAGCTTATCGCCATCTATAGTCATTTATCTATAATCTAACACTCTATTATAAATCCATACATGTTATGAGGATGTGTTCATCAAAAGCGATTTTGAGTTGAAAGCAGCTTTCAGCGCTTCGCTTGCTTAAGCTCTTAAAACGGATGAAAGCAACCTACCGTCGCCATGCAGCACTTTGTTGTGCCTATATAGTGGAGACAATATAGTATGATGGAAAGTAGCAATAAAAACTGGGACTAGTTTTGAAATAAGTAAGTATATGATTTATAAGCAAGGATATTGAAATACCTATATTATATCATCACATTATAAGTAAGTGCGTGTGTGACATTTCATTATCAGTAAATATATGATCCACATCATCTTTCTTATTTTTACAAATTATTGGAGCACAATTTTTTTTGCCCGGGGCGGGAATCGAACCCGCGTACTCCGATTTCGCGCCGAATGCCTAACCGCTCGGCCACCTGGGCACTCTATTTCTAGCCGAAATTTCGTGCCCCAATTGTATTACTGTAACTTTCATAGGGATAATCTTTCTACCTTAGATATAAAAGTGTATCATATGTACATGTAAATTCGGTATAAGATGTCTTTTTAAAGGCCTCTATTACATTATCTAGCTTTGTGTCGGTTATCACGGAAACCCATTAACCTCTTTTTGCGCAATTGAATAAAACCTCAATTTCTCATATAATTTTTATTATTATTTTTATATCTGCATATATGAATCTCGATGTGAATCATATAAATACTGCACTAATTTATGACACCGTGAAGTAGGCCACACTCCGACGTGTCAAAAATCTTTATTATCACGGGTAGTTCGGCCAAACTATAACAAAATCGTAAATCCCTTCGACTAGATAAACGGTGATGGTCCCTCTCGTTATGTTTTACGATTGTAACACACAGGTCATAAAATGAAGGGCTATGGTTCCTTTATATTGTAGGATACGAGCCCTCACGAGACTCATGTACAATCTAATGTAATATCTCATAATTAATACTCTTTTTTACCCCGTGGGGTGCCGGGTTAGAATTGCATCTCCCTATATCCTCCTGTGGGTGTCGTACTAGGCGACTAAGGGAAAAATACTGGAAGGTGGGCGGCAGCACCTTCTAAAGAACTGCCATCTTACACTGCGATCCCCAAGCCGCCTGCCAAGCGTGGGGATTATGGCAAATACTGACATTAACAGGGGAGGCTGTGTCCAGCAGTGGACGAGTTGCCTGTTACAGTTACAGTAATACTCTTTTACAATATTTCAAATTTACGAGAGAAAAAGATATAGTCTTGTGCGGGATTCGAGCCCGCATCCATGCACCCCTATAGCCAGGGTATGCTCTGACTGCTTGAGCTAACATGACAATGACTCATAGCTCCAATTTCCTCTCGTTTTTTTGGATGAACACCACCTATAGTACAACTTACGTTGTACTACAAACGAGACAATTTTTGCAATTGGTTTTAAACTTAAATTATGGTTTCGTAAAAGGTGGGAGGTGGCTCCCTGTACTTCAATGTCATTCTTCACAAGGAAAAATGAGGTACCATTACGAACGTCGCTGCCAACAGCAAGAGCAGGGCGCAAGTGCAGCGGTGTAGCCACGTAGCCACCACCGACAACGCTCGGAAGTCATTCTTAGGAATACATACACAAACCAGTAGTGAACCCTGCAGTTCACAACTGGCAGTGTCGTTCATTGTTAACTAGATGCATGCCTTCATTGCCGCTGTCACAATACCGGCAATGAAGGTGTACATACTGTCAATGGACTGGTTGCAGTTGAGCTTCACAGTATGGTGACATGCATGTGATGGTCTGGTTAGTTACCTCAAGGGGATTTGAAGCGATATGTTCCGCCACCTGTTCTTGAAAGTTAGTTCCCTTTCTAGAATTGACCTGTTCCTCTTCGATCACGTCATTACTTATCAATGGTTGAGATCAAGCGCGTGTAGCGGAGCTTGTCTAGGCTTCATAACTAATCAACTAAGTTGAGAGACGTGCGCTGTGGTCATTACTTGGATGGATGGCTGATGTTCCATTTACGTTTCAGTGGTACGGAAGGCACGTTAAGCCGTCGGCTACAGCATGGTTGAACAGCATTTTGCGAATGCTCTCATTGCTAGCTATCAACCTCAAGTAGAAAATCTATAACGTCACCAAGCCAAATATTCTTAAATCTAAGTTAGCCTCTCTAAGTTAGTCTCTCTAAGTTAGCCTGAACAACATATTCCATAACATCATCATTCCTCACCAACCATCAAGTGAAAAAACTTAGCACTGCTTTTCAACCAATAAAAAAAGTTTTTGTATACCCTCCAATGCCAGGGGGCATAGACAATGTCTCCAGAGAGCAAACATGTAAAAATAATAACAAATATTTTATCATTTAGGCGTCTTATATACTTGCGCTCTTATGTAGGTCATTTAAATATTTTTAAATTGTAATATTCCACATTCGACGGCCACATTTAGCAAAATTATTGTAATAGAGCTCCTGATATGTTTTGGTCTCACGTAGTAGGCGGCGAGCATTTTGCCATCTACCGGGCACAATTCAGACTCCGGATTGCTACTGAAATTTCTCTGTCAGGGAAACCCAATAACTCTCTGCACCTGGGATTAAAATCAGGACCTTGAGATGTTAAAGCCACGCTTTAAGCGACCCACAAAAAACCAGAATACCATATGGAATATATCTAGCCTACTTCTATCTACTATGGAGCGGAACAAGCGCAAGACCCACCTGATGTTAAGCAGTTACCTCTGCCTATAACGGATGCGTTTGAATGGATGCACTGCACTGCACCCATCACCTGTTGTTATGTCCCATGTGCCTGTAATTTCACTGACACCCATACCCTTCAAACCGGTACAGTACTACATTACTGCTTGGCTGTAAAACTGTATGATGGCTGCACTTCCCTGGACGAACTCATTGACATAAAGAGAGTTCTACTTTACTGTCATTTTTAGGGTTCCGTACCCAAAGGGTAAAAACGGGACCCTATTATGCTTGTATCTCAAGAACAGTGATAGCTAGACAGTTGAAATTTTCACAGATAATGTATTTATATTGCCGCTATAACAACAAATACTTAAAATAAAATAAATATTTAAGGGGGGCTCCCATAAACAAACTTGATTTTTTTATCGTTTCTTGTTCGATACTAATAACGGTCCTAGGTAGACGCTTTAACTATTCACAGAATTTTTTTTTTTTTTTATACCTGATATGTTAGCCTTTGACCACTATCTCACCTGATGGTACGTGATGATGTGGTCGAAGATGTTGTTCAGGCTAACCTAGAAGTACTGGCTCTCAAGGACAGCTGCCGGAACACAGCGTTAGGTGCTTGGCGACAGATTTTCTACTTGAGGATGGTAGCTAGCCAGGCGGGCATTCTCAAAATGCCCTACCACCATGCAAAATATAATTAATTTAAATAAAATAAAATAAATAATTAAGGGGGCTCCCATACAATAAAAGAGGTTTTCGCCGTTTATTATTCTGACTTACCTGCTAAAAAGTAAAAGCTCACTTGAAATAAGTAGGTACATTTAAATAGATAGAGGCATATATAAAAAGCTCAAGAAGGACCTCTGAAATTTACTGAAATAAGTTGATCTGAAATTGAGACCTACAAAAGATTCTCCACGCAGAACGAAACTTTGAACAGATCTAAAATATGGCAAAATACGCTTTCCAAAGCGGTCCTTTAAAATTGCGTAGGTACTTACCGATAAAATCCTAAAAAGTATTTTGTAAGGATTTTATACCTTACTAAAGGGACCGGCAACGCATCAGGCGCAACTCTGCTATTGCAGATGCTATAGGAGACTCCAAACGCTTTCTTTTAGACGAGTACAGACCTACCAACTTACCTGTTCAGACGGCAGAAAAAAGAACTACAAAATACCTTCAAATTGTGACAGTTTGTAGTTGATTTCCATGAATAGTAGCGCCCTCGAAAACTGCACAGTTAAGTTGGTGGTACTATACCACATCTAAAAATACGGCCTGGTATTTAGATTGTTGTAGACCACTGTCATATTATATTATGTTCTATACCACTGTTCAAAGCATGTAACATTCTCCCCCTACCATTTATTAATATGAGAGACGTTTGTTTATAAGTATTTAACGGGACTTAATCGCGATAAAAACATTTATAAATATGTGTTCAAGTCGCGAAAGTCTTAAAGTTACTATAGACGTTTGTTTGTTTGTTAAAGATCATCCAGAACATTTAGAAATGCGAAGTGGAGTTTTTCACGACAAACGAACAAAATTAATATCAATCAAGAAATTTATTATATTAATGAAATCGTTGTTATAAAAATATTTACAAAAGAAATGTGTTCATAATTGTAACTATATATATTGTATAGTTTTGTAAGTTCTGTACATGTGAAGTTAGAGATCAGTAGTTGCGGAGTCCTGCTGGTGGACTTGAAGACTTGAGGTAGATGGAGTAAAACACTGCGTTCACAGTTGTTTTTGAAGCTACTACAGTAATAAGATTCCTAATGAAATAAAAATTTTGAAAGGAGATATTTATAAATCGATTATGTGACTTGTTTTATAGCAAGGAATTTACAGACTTTAGTGACCAAAAAACCCTTGAATATTTGCACATAAGCACTGTATATGACATTATTTAAGACCTTGTACTTATAACTATTTAAATAAATGATTGCTTTGATTTCATTGGATAAGCTTAGGGAAGTTGGATTCCAGAATATTCTTGAATGCTGATGATTTTGATGAAATTAAATAGGAACATACATTGATTCTATGTCCTGGAATATCAATGGATTTTTGGCATCCGTGTATGCATGATAAAATAAAATTAAACAGCGAAGCAAAGCCCTGGCTAAATGATTAGTTAAAAGTTAGTGCCATGGTCCATGATAGATTCAATGAAACAAAACTGTTAGAGCAATAATCAAACACAATTTGATTCCGCCATCCCCATTCTTTAATCGGACTTCCAGGGATACTCAGAAGCGCCACCGCTTTATGGTGGATATTCCATTTTCCCGAACGAAGCGATTTACTTCTTCGGTTATCATACGAACCGCCAGGGAATGGAACACCCTGCCAGAGTCTGTGTTTCCGGTTAAGAGGCCTTTTACATTTTGCAGCCCTCTCACTCGCACTTTTAAAGATTATTTTAAATAGCAACAATATGGTTTATATTTTTTAAAATGTAGTCAATCATTATTTCGCTGCATGCAACTATAGATGTTCTCAACATATTTTTACTTTGTTACATGTTGAGTCCAATTAGAATTAGAGGCCCAAAATTTAAAATAACTAAATTACGCGTTTTGGATCCCCCATAACAGATATCAAAATGAAAATTAGTAGAGAACATCTATAGTTGCATGCAGCAAAATAATGATTGACCACATTTTAAAAAATATAAACCATATTGTTGCTATTTGAAATTATCTTTAAAAGTGCGAGTGAGAAGGCTGCGAAATGTTCTCTTAAGTACGATATGGCAGCTTCAAAACGCGAGTGAATAGGTATCTTCTGGGTAAGCGCGCTCCATCATCGATCGAATCATCACTTAACATCAGGTGAGATAGTGGTCAAGTGCTACCCAGTTCAGTATAAAAAAAAAACGAATAGTCCGAGTGTTTTATGCGTTTCAGTGTCTAATGTTGGTTTATATATCATTTATATACATTGAGTGGCTATAGCTTATGTACTTAGACACATCACAGCATTACGATGCAAGTCACAATGGTGAAAATAAATGAGTAAACAACAAAGACACCTGGCAAATTGGATGCGTGCGTGACGACCATCTTGATTTGATTAGCAGCGCCATCTAGCTAGGGGGGCATTAAACAGGTAGATTTGTTTGATTAGTCTAATGTTAATTAGAACGTGGGTGGGTTAATTAAGGTGGGTGGGTGGATGACGGATCTGGTTCCTGATTCTAAGGATGTGTGGTAAAAAAACCGTTGATGATGTACATGTTTTTTGCTAGTTAACCAGTTTATATAGGTATATGATATTTATTTATAAGAAATACCGGCCAAGTGTGAGTGGGACTTGCGCTCGATTCCATTATCTGTAACCTAATCTTGCAAGTTACAGACACTTTTCGCAGTGTCCGATTGAGCTGGGTAGGTACGGCAAAAACCTCTTTTATTGTATGGGAGCCAAAGAAACAAATCAATTTGTATGGGAGCACCCCTTAAATATTTATTTTATTTTTAGTATTTGTTGTTATAGCGGCAATAGAAATACGTCATCTTTGAACTGTCTAGTTATCACCATTCTTGAGATACAGCCTGGTGCAGACGGACGGACGGACAGCGAAGTTTCAGTAATAGGGTCCCGTTTTTACCCTTTGGGTACGGAACCCTAAAAAGAGATGGCGCTGGGTATAATAGGCATTCGAACTCCCCACGTTTGGGCTTGTTACAATTCTGTCGAGAAGCACTCTGGACATAGAGCGTGTTTTTTATATTCCTTAACTTAAGACATTAAAATAGACGGTCTAGTCTTTCATCACCATCTTACCAGCTGTAGAAATTTGAAGCAGTGATGGCTCAGTGGCATTGGCTATGGGGTGCCGCGCGCAGGTCCATGGTTCGAATCCCGCCGCGGGCCTGAGTTTCAACGCATGCTGGTATGGCATTTTGCGAATGCCCGCCTGTCTAGCGACCATCCTCAAGCAGAAAATCTGTCGCCAAGCACCTAACGGTGTATTCCGGCAGCTGCCCTGATTGCCAGTAATTCTAGGTTAAACCTTCGACCTCATCATCACTTACCATCAGGTGAGACTGTGGTCAAAAAAAAAAAAAAGTTTGCCTGCATGTTGGATGTATACGCTATAGAATTAGCTCTCAAGAACACCTGCCGAATACACCGGCAGGGGCTTGATTTTTGAGGGTAGTTATAAGCTATACATTTGTATCCGGATATTACAGTTCTTACTATATGCGGTAAAACTCAAGTTTCTGATAAGAAGCAGCTACCGCCTAATTGTAAGCTTCAGTAACGCAGACTGATGTTCTACGTGTGATATTATTTATATGAAGGAGTGAAGACAGTTTAACATGAGTCAACAAGCTTGCCGTGGTATAAGCGTGAGAAAGAGCATAAATATAATATAGGAGCATAGTGCCATCTAACGCTCCATCCATCACCACCTAGTTCCAGACTGTACTGTATAAGCCGGATAGTCCACTGCTGAACTTGTACTTATAACTATTTAAATAAATTCCTGCTTTCATTTCATTGAATAAGCTTAGTAAAGTTGGAGATCTAGAATATTTTAATATTGTTATGTTTGCAATAACGCCTGCTATGCGGATTACATAACAAATATATGATAGAAAAAACTTAAGTCATGTGCGGGATTCGAACCCGCTACGCGGTACAACGTTAGTGGTACTATAGATGTCGCTCCATCCCAATACGATGGTTGAAGGACGATAGGAAGGATTTGAGCTATGACGTCGTGTCATGTTAGCTCAATTGGTTAGAGCATTCCTCGGCTAGAGGGGTGGATGAACGCGGGTTCGAATCCCGCACATGACTTAAGTTTTTCCTATCGTATATTTGTTATTTTGTTCTAGAATATTCTTGATTTTTGATAAAATTAAATAGGAACATACATTAATTCTATATGTCCTAGAATATCAATGGATTTTTGGCGTACGTGTATGCATGATAAAATAAAATTAAACACGTTCGAAGCGAAGCCCTGGCTAAATGATTGTTAAAAGTTAGTCCATGGCCCATGATATATTCAATTAAACAAAACTGTTAGAGCATTAATCAAACGAATAGTCCCAGTGTTTTATGCGTTTCAGTGTCTAATGTTGGTTTATATATCATTTATATATATTGAGTGGCTATAGTTTATGTACTTAGACATATCACAGCATTACGATGCAAGTCACAATGGTGAAAATAAATGAGTAAACAACAAAGACACCTGGCAAATTGGATGCGTGTGTGACGACCATCTTGATTTGATTAGCAGCGCCATCTAGCTAGGGGGGCATTAAACAGGTAGATCTGTTTGATTAGTCTAATGTTAATTAGAACGTGGGTGGGTTAATTAAGGTGGGTGGGTGGATGACGGATCTGGTTCCTGATTCTAAGGATGTGTGGTAAAAAAACCGTTGATGATGTACATGTTTTTTGCTAGTTAACCAGTTTATATAGGTATATGATATTTATTTATAAGAAATACCGGCCAAGTGCGAGTGGGACTTGCGCTCGATTCCATTATCTGTAACCTAATCTTGCAAGTTACAGACACTTTTCGCAGTGTCCGATTGAGCTGGGTAGGTACGGCAAAAACCTCTTTTATTGTATGGGAGCCAAAGAAACAAATCAATTTGTATGGGAGCACCCCTTAAATATTTATTTTATTTTTAGTATTTGTTGTTATAGCGGCAATAGAAATACGTCATCTTTGAACTGTCTAGTTATCACCATTCTTGAGATACAGCCTGGTGCAGACGGACGGACGGACAGCGAAGTTTCAGTAATAGGGTCCCGTTTTTACCCTTTGGGTACGGAACCCTAAAAAGAGATGGCGCTGGGTATAATAGGCATTCGAACTCCCCACGTTTGGGCTTGTTACAATTCTGTCGAGAAGCACTCTGGACATAGAGCGTGTTTTTTATATTCCTTAACTTAAGACATTAAAATAGACGGTCTAGTCTTTCATCACCATCTTACCAGCTGTAGAAATTTGAAGCAGTGATGGCTCAGTGGCATTGGCTATGGGGTGCCGCGCGCAGGTCCATGGTTCGAATCCCGCCGCGGGCCTGAGTTTCAACGCATGCTGGTATGGCATTTTGCGAATGCCCGCCTGTCTAGCGACCATCCTCAAGCAGAAAATCTGTCGCCAAGCACCTAACGGTGTATTCCGGCAGCTGTCCTTGATTGCCAGTAATTCTAGGTTAAACCTTCGACCACATCATCACTTACCATCAGGTGAGACTGTGGTCAAAGGCAGCAATAAAAAAAAAGTTTGCCTGCATGTTGGACGTAAAAAGGGCTATAGAATTAGCTCTCAAGGACAGCTGCCGGAATACACCGGCAGGGGCTTGATTTTTGAGGGTAGTCATAAGCTATACATTTGTATCCGGATATTGCAGTTCTTTCTATATGCGGTAAAACTCAAGCCTCTGATAAGAATCAGCTACCGCCTAATTGTAAGCTTCAGTAACGCAGTAAATGCTCTATGTGTGCTATTATTTTTATGAAGGAGTGAAGATAGTTTAACATGTACCAACAAGCTTGCCGTGGTCGTCGATAAGCGTAAGAAATGCATAAATATATAGGAGCATAGTGCCATCTAACGCTCCATACATCACCAACTAGTTCCAGACTGTACTGTATAAGCCGGATAGTCCACTGCTGAACACAGCCTCCCCCATTATAGGGCGTCTTGGGGATCGCAGTGTAAGATGGCAGTTCTTTAGAAGGCGCTGCTGCCCACCTTCCAGTATTTTTCCCTTAGTCGCCTCTTACGACATCCACGAGATTATATGGGGAGGTGCAATTCTAGCCCGGCACCCCACGGGAAGACTCCAGACTACCTCTGAAAATTTATTATGAAAACCCAGTAAGTGTTCCTAAGGAGGATCGAATCCAGGAGCTCATGATTGCCAAGTGGCGATTTCGCTATTCCATCGACTCCTCGGCAAAGTACATAAATACCTGCACAGTGCACACTTTATATAGATACCTAAATTGTGATAGAAAGTAAGAAACACTTACTCAACACTAATCCGATGAAACTCCTCGCCGTAACGTATCCACTTAACTTTAATACTTACCAAAGCCACAGTTATGATGACAGAAGGGGAACTTAAAATATTTAAACTTTATATAAGGAGTTTAGATTGAACAAAATTCTCTTCGCTAACTCGACGGCCGAGCGGTTAAAGTACTCGATGCTTAAAACAGGGGACACGGGTTAGAATCCTGTTTGAGATGAAAATTTGTGCTGAAGCGCTTTTTTAGGCTAGATTTTGACCACTATCTCATCTGATGGTAAATGATGATGTGATCGAAGATGTTGTTTAGGCTAAAGGCTCTCAAGGACAGCTGCCGGAACCGTAAGATGCTTGTCGACAGATTCTACTTAAGGGTGGCAACTAGCCAGTCGTGCATTCGCAAAATGCCCTGCGAAATTATTTAAATAAATTTAAATAAATGCTTGAAATAATATTTAGAATAAAATAAGTTTACACTTTGGTATATCTATTATTTTACGCAGCACTTCTCGACAATTCCTACGAGAGTGTGCATTAACTATTTCTGTAAGGTAGTACAAAATTGATACGATTTTACAGACTCCCTAAAGAGCAGGTTCTTATAGTCAATCCGTGTTATTTCTGTAGCTGTAGCTTTTTATTTATGCTGGAGCATCAGACTTGATGATATTTTTGTTGAGTGCAGTACCAAACCATAATAATATATAATTTTAGTTAGCCCCACAAAATTTCTTCAAGTCAAGCTGTTCTATTCGTAGAACAACTTCCTAGTTGTTCTTCCTCGAAAACTCTCCTGAGTTTTCCTTCTTCTTCTAGCAGTTAACAGACAGCAGAATAGCTGGAAAATAATCTGTATTTCAGTTTTATTCAATAAAATAAAAAAAATACGTTCCAATATGCCTTACCTTGATGATCTTATAGTTACGACTATTTCCGGTGACCATAACAAAGGATGAATGACACAAACAGGCCTGTACACAGCATGCATTACTGAAAAGTCAGTTTTTTTTAGGAATACGGAACCTGTTTGTACTGAAAAACATAAAATAACTTATAGTAACCCAAAGTGAGATGTTTGAATAAGCATCGCAGTGCCTTTAGCGGTTTATATCTTCATATAAATTGTAGAACCTCGTTTTTTCTTATATTTATTTATCTACTCTTTGTAGACGCTAACTGAATATTATTTACTGTGACGCTAAGGTAATAAATATTTTCCGCACAAACTGCTACATAAAATTGCCGAGGAAAGCTCCAGAATGTTCGAGAGAGTTCCAGAAACATCCTAATGACCGTACACGACGAAAAAACGCGCAAAAGAACGCGTGTCGACGTAGATCGTCTTAATACGTCATTAGTAGAGGCGGAAATAGCACTGTTTTTGCTAAACGGTTTCTTCTTCTTTGACAGGGTTGTCAAGTATTCTTTTTCAAATAAGGCAGTTTTACATTGGATTCACAAATCAAACTTCCTGTTGTAGATACCTTTGTATTTGCCTACCTGAATAATGTTGATTCAAACATAAAAATTAGTCATGATAGAGCAAAGTAAACCACATTCTCTCAATACCGAAACATTCTCATATTTGAATTTGTAACAAACGAACATTATCGAAATTGTGCAATGTAATACGAGACGAACCTATTTCTATCTACCGGGCACAGATCTAAACTACGAGTAATGATAACTTATTGATCAGAAAACCAAATAACACTGATCCTGGCGACCTATGATCTAAAAATGCAATAGAGACGCTTTTCCCATTTCTATTATTTAAATTAATTCACAAACTAACTACATGGTTCAAGTTGATGATATTCAAATGATATCAACCTTATAATTTTAATATTGTTATGTTTGGATTTCACATAACTTAAATTTTTCGTCTATATGTAATTTTGTAATGTAATTCGGCAAGCAGGCGTTATTGCAAACATAACAATATTAAAATTATAAGGTTGCGTCATCATTTACAAGTATAAAACCAATTGCAAAATTGGTCTTGTTTGTACTACAACGTAAGTTGTACTATAGATGTCGCTCCATCCCAATACGATGTTTAAAGAACGATAGGAAAAAAATGAGTTATGACGTCATTGTCATTATAGCTCAATTGGTAAGAACATACTCCGGGTAAGGGGTGGATGGACGCGGGTTGAAATTCCGCACATGACTTAAATTTTTCGTCTCGTATATTTGTAATTTTGTAATGATATCAACCGTTTCTAAATCGTTCTTATGTATTTACATAAAACTTTTCGCACCGCTGACACCCCTTGCCAAAGCACCGCTTATCTGGTTAATTCTGCGTGATTTATATCAGTGCGCCGATCGCAGGCGAGACGAAAGGGATTAAAGGATATCCTAGGAGATATCTCCTCCACCAGATAATGTAGGGAAATCGGAAATGCACAAATGGATTGGTTTTACAGTTTGTTTCTATAGATTGTGAACGGTTATTTTGTTTCAGCAAAGGAATAGTATAGTACGAGTTTGTAATTGTTGTCGATCGTGCGTTAAGACGCTGTCAAATGCTGATGTTTGTCCCTATCAGATTGCGTAGGAACGAAAGAGAGGGAGCGATGGTAAGCTTAGGTAAAATACGAAAGTAAGTCTAACACAAAACTAGTAATGTAAGTCGTAAATGTACCTTTTCTTGTCAAATATATTTTCAGACACATGAATACGTAAATAATTAAGATATTTACGTTACATGCGTAATTTAGAGTCAACTTTGCAATTTTATTTTATATATAAGGTAACGTGTTTCGGACTGTCTGAGCTTCACAATAATGTCGCTAGATGGCGCTCTTAAGCCTTAACACACCTAAACGTTTGTTGCAGCGATGTGAGATTTGTATTTTTGTCTATGAATAAATTAAGCTTCCGACTACACCACAGTATTTTTATTCACGTCGAGAAGTGGCCTAAACATATTCGAGCCGAATACAGTTTTAATCTGTGGATAGCTCACCGACGATTTTGGGAGATATACCGGCACCAGTAGCCAGGCACTTCGTAGTGCATCGCCGTACGTCTCTAGCTCCTTACACCGGGAGCATAAAGATCATTTTTAGGCAAAGAGTGTTTCCGCTACTCGCCGCCAGAAGGCGCCACTAGTAGCTAAATGCTCCAGCGGCAAAGCAGTTTATTTTCTACCGATATATTGACCAAAGTGGAGAGGTTGGCGCAAGAGGGCGCTGCAATAAATCAATCGTCGGAATGTGGCAATACTGGAGAGGAATGAAGTTTGAGTGAAGTCATCACTGGAACGGATAACAGTGAAGTAGTTTTTGTGTAAAATCGTGAGTACATTTATTAAAATAATATTTCAAAAGTGAAGTGATTTGGAATTGACATAACTTTGGGACTTGTAAAATTTGCATGATAGTTAAGAACTCAGAATAGTTAGCGATAGGTTGTATAATCGGGGAACCTATGCCCAATTTTAAAATTTCTGACTGCGACAAGGTTCTATACACTTGTGAAATTTTGTGACACAAAACGAGACTTAGAAAAATTGTGATCGAAATTACTTGCATTAGTAAATTTTATTGTGAAATGGTTCTACACACTTGTAAAATTTCAGAGCATAATCGAGACTTAGAATAATTTCATTAAAATTTTTGTGTTATTAAAATTGATTATTAGATGGTGATGGTGATGGTGATGGTGATGGTGATGGTGATGGTGATGGTGATGGTGATGGTGATGGTGATGGTGATGGTGATGGTGATGGTGATGGTGATGGTGATGGTGATGGTGATGGTGATGGTGATGGTGATGGTGATGGTGATGGTGATGGTGATGGTGATGGTGATGGTGATGGTGATGGTGATGGTGATGGTGATGGTGATGGTGATGGTGATGGTGATGGTGATGGTGATGGTGATGGTGATGGTGATGGTGATGGTGATGGTGATGGTGATGGTGATGGTGATGGTGATGGTGATGGTGATGGTGATGGTGATGGTGATGGTGATGGTGATGGTGATGGTGATGGTGATGGTGATGGTGATGGTGATGGTGATGGTGATGGTGATGGTGATGGTGATGGTGATGGTGATGGTGATGGTGATGGTGATGGTGATGGTGATGGTGATGGTGATGGTGATGGTGATGGTGATGGTGATGGTGATGGTGATGGTGATGGTGATGGTGATGGTGATGGTGATGGTGATGGTGATGGTGATGGTGATGGTGATGGTGATGGTGATGGTGATGGTGATGGTGATGGTGATGGTGATGGTGATGGTGATGGTGATGGTGATGGTGATGGTGATCGTGATCGTGATCGTGATCGTGATCGTGATCGTGGTCGTGGTCGTGATCATGATCTTGATCGTGATCGTGATCGTGATCGTGATCGTGATCGTGATCGTGATCGTGATCGTGATCGTGATCGTTATCGTGATCGTGATCATGATCTTGATCGTGATCGTGGTCGTGATTGTGATCGTGATCGTGATCGTGATCGTTATCGTGTTCGTTTTCGTGTTCGTGGTCGTGATCGTTATCGTGATCGTGATCATGATCTTGATCGTGATCATGATCTTGATAGTGATCGTGGTCATGATTGTGATCGTGGTCGTGGTCGTGGTCGTGGTCGTGGTCGTGGTCGTGGTCGTGGTCGTGGTCGTGATCGTGATCGTGATCGTGATCGTGATCGTGATCGTGGTCGTGGTCGTGGTCGTGGTCGTGATCGTGATCGTGATCGTGATCGTGATCGTGATCGTGATCGTGATCGTGATCGTGATCGTGATCGTGATCGTGATCGTGATCGTGATCGTGATCGTGATCGTGATCGTGATCGTGATCGTGATCGTGATCGTGATCGTGATCGTGATCGTGATCGTGATCGTGATCGTGATCGTGATCGTGATCGTGATCGTGATCGTGATCATGATCGTGATCGTGATCGTGATCGTGATCGTGATCGTGATCGATACATCTGCAGAGCGTGGTTTAGATACCTATTTTTTGTCAAATTTTCATGTAAAAATAACCTTTCTTTGGCAGGACCATTGTTCTATGCAATAATTTGTTTGAAAGGTTATGAAAAACTTTGATTTGGTTAATTAGAGCTTTTTGTATGCACTTAAAATACAGTGTATACTCTAATTTACATTTTTTTTTCGCAGATACTTGGTTAGAGTTCCTTTGCAGTCCGCAATAAATGTTGAAGCGAAGTACTTTGTGCTTTTATTTGGAATTTCGATTGTAAACCTGAGTCTTTTAGCCGTGGTTCTCCTTGTTTGGCGGTTAAACGAATATATATTAGATTATTTACTTATATTGCGCAGTCTCCAAAATGTATCGGGCAAGAGATAGATTGTAAAAAAAACTGATTGTGGCGAATGTTCCAGATTATAGAGTTTTATCTTAGCAAGCTTACAAAACTAAATAAGGGTACCAGGCTGCCCGGGGGGGGGGGGGCCGAGCTGCCTGTGGGGGTGCAGAGCTGCCCTTGGGGTGCCAGGATGCCCGTGGGGTGCCCGGCTCACTCGTCACTATTCTAACAAAAAAAGAAAAAAGAATGATTGAAATTGGAGGAAGCGTTAATAAATTACAATTACGTGTACATTTTGACTATCATCCCCTTTCGAGGCAACCGTGCTGAATTTCGGAATCAAAAGTATATAATAACCTTCTTCATTGAATTCCATCTAGTTTGGAGAGAGAGAGAGATAGAGAGAGAGAGCTTTGGAGTGATGCGCGGCCGGTATATAGACAGAAAAACAAATATTTAAAAAAATAAGATTTGGTATCAGTGTTAGCTACAGATTGCTATAAAAATATATTTTTTAAATATCTGCCATGTACAGAATTTGATCTGTCACAGTTTTATTATAAGTATTGATAATTGCAAATAAAAAGATGGTAATTAAAACCAATTTTAAGGTATGTAGCTGTTTTGGGTAAGTATGTAATTACTGTAAAATCTAAAAAAAAAAACATTTAAATCTGATTATTTACAGTGAAAAATTTAGCAAGTTTTATTGATTTTAACCCATTGGCATCGGCGATAATGATGGTATCAGTGTTAGCTACAGATTGCTATAAAAATATATTTTTTAAATATCTGCCATGTACAGAATTTGATCTGTTACAGTTTTATTATAAGTATTGATAATTGCAAATAAAAAGATGGTAATTAAAACCAATTTTAAGGTATGTAGCTGTTTTGGGTAAGTATGTAATTACTGTAAAATCTAAAAAAAAAAAACATTTAAATCTGATTATTACAGTGAAAAATTTAGCAAGTTTTATTGATTTTAACCCATTGGCATCGGCGATAATGATAAAATGATAACAATAGAATTTCATTCATATCAAGGACGTAGTGATCCTGACGATGCCAATGAAATTAAGAAAGAGTTGCGTATATTTATTACAATATTTCAACAGACTATAAATCAAATTTCTAGTTTGTCCTTGAAGTGTACAAAATAGAAATATGATTCATTTATCCATCACCATCACCATCACCATCACCATCACCATCACCATCACCATCACCATCACCATCACCATCACCATCACCATCACCATCACCATCACCATCACCATCACCATCACCATCACCATCACCATCACCATCACCATCACCATCACCATCACCATCACCATCACCATCACCATCACCATCACCATCACCATCACCATCACCATCACCATCACCATCACCATCACCATCACCATCACCATCACCATCACCATCACCATCACCATCACCATCACCATCACCATCACCATCACCATCACCATCACCATCACCATCACCATCACCATCACCATCACCATCACCATCACCATCACCATCACCATCACCATCACCATCACCATCACCATCACCATCACCATCACCATCACCATCACCATCACCATCACCATCATTACCACGATCACGATCACGATTACGACCACGATCACGATCACGACCACGACCACGACCACGACCACGACCACGACCACGACCACGACCACGACCACGACCACGACCACGACCACGACCACGACCACGACCACGACCACGACCACGATCACGATCAAGATCATGATCATGATCACGACCACGATCACGATCATGATCACGACCACGACCACGACCACGTTCAAGATCATGATCACGACCACGATCACGACCACGATCACGATCATGATCACGACCACGATCACGATCAAGATCATGATCACGATCACGATCATGATCAAGATCACGACCCCGACTACGACTACGATTATAATTACTGTTTGGAACGTCAACTTTGCGCAGGCAAGGTTCTGAACGCCTCCCTAGCGTAGGCAGTCTACTAGTCTATAGACATTTTGAGTTGAATAGAAAAATTTTGCTTTTGAGTGTCGTGTTACATTATTTGTTTGATTTTGGGGACAGCGCCTTGTTTGACACCCCCGCGCGTGTTGTTTTTGAATGATTGTTGGATTTTTGAATGACTTGAATTTGTTGGAGACGTTGAAGAGTCTCAAGAGGACCAGGATCCATCCATCAGGAAAAACAGCAATCTCTCACACTATGCCATAATTTTATAAACTTGTTTCATCAATTGTCTATGTTGTAAAAAACAAACTATTGTTACGGTCTAGTGATATATGTGATCCGGTATCAACAAATAGTTTCATCTTACTTCAATCAATAGCCATAACGTCGATTTTATTGTGTTGTCTTTGTTCGTTTCCATTTTGTATGTTGTTTTTGTGTTTTGTACTTAGCGGCCGCTGGTAGCGGTTCGTTTCACGTTAGTTTCAGATAAATAGCTTAAATAGTTTAAAAGTTATTAACGCTTTATTAGCATTTTCATCACGATCACCATCACGATCACAGTTATAAAATTTATAAAAACATGCCGGCCGTAACACATATAATGTAAACGAAATGGAAATGAGTTACTTCCTGTGCGTACGTGTGTAAAATCCTGTACACACCTGTATAAAAAATCACGACCGTACGTTCAACGAAAACAAAATATAAGAGGGAATGATTTCAAAATATCTGAAAGCGTTTGGTGGCAGTTTCGCAGAGAGAAACTTGGGTCTCTATTTTATAAAACAGAATTCAATGATGATGCCTTTGAAGAAGTTATTCTCAAGAGCAACTTAAGAAAGAGTAATCTGCCCATACTTACTGACTTGCCAAACATGCGTCAACAGAAAAACCAATCTCATCAGCAAAGTACCGAGATCTGCAAACTCCTACTAATAGGATACCTGTAAAATTTCATTAGTATTATAATAACTGTCACCTGCCTACCTAACTCAGGGTAGAAAGGAGCATAAAAGAAAGAAGAGAAGAGTAAAATATATAGTATAATGAGTAGAAAGGGTCGTGGATTTCAGACAGGTTTATCAATTTGGCAAGCTTCCTTGTTTAAGGACTTAGCTCCGGTCCGCTAGTATCCGAGTTGATGCTCAGCAGCAGGTCTGCCGTGCAGGGCTCGGCTCCACACCGCCGCGCCGGTAGAATGTCCCAGCTAGATGCTGTAGAGACGTTTGGCCGCGGTCGGTGCTGGAGGTCAGAGGACGGCCGGAGTTCAGAAGTAGTGTGTAGCTTCGTACGGAAAGTTCTCCGTCTCGTACTGGTAGTTCAGCCTTGTACTTGAAGTTCAGCCTTGTACTTGAAGTTCAGCCTTGTACTTGAAGTTCAGCCTTGTACTTGAAGTTCAGCCTTGTACTTGAAGTTCAGCCTTGTACTTGAACCCTGGAATTAGATGTTTCCGGTCACAATGGGTCCAGTGAGATGCTGAGCTGGTGGGTCCACTGTCCCTCTGCTACTGAGCATGTAGTGACGCGCAGAGGGCCTTTAGGGATGTGGCCCGCCAGCAAACAGAGTTGTGCCATAAGGGCCAAAGAGTAGTGCTGCTGGTGAAGAATTCGCATCCGCTAAGGCTTCCGCTACCGAGCATAAAGGGACTAGCTAGGCCCTTCGCGGATGCGAACCACCAGCCGCTCAGAATGCCAGAACGGCCAAGTAGGTATGTTGCTGGTAAAGATGCGCACAATCCACGAGGTCCGTTCACTACCGAGCAAAAAGGGACAAGCCTAGGTACCTCGTGAATTGCGAGCTACCAGCAACACCCTTTAAAGTTTGCCAGAAGGGTGTAAAAAGAAACACAAGTAGTAAGTTGAGAAGCAACATAAAATCACAGAAAAATATACAAAGGTTACACAAGAGAGTTAGCATGTAAGACACCTAATAAAATATACAGAAAATTACGATGAGAGTACATACCAATGTTGAAAAATAAGGTTAGAATTTTGGGTGGTCAAGTACACTTTCACTTCAAAACACAAACTTACCCAGTGTCTGGGGATTCTGAAGATTAATGTTATATTTTAATTAAGTCTTAGTAACAACTTTCAAACGTAGAGATTTAATTCGAGTTGAACAGTCGGTGGCTGGTGGCGAAGTGATGCCGATTCCTCTTCGAGGAAAGACATCAAATTGGGCGGATGTTCGAGGCGCATTTCGCTACCATATATGGTAATGCAAAAGGCCTCAAAACCGTTGTCGTCGCAAAGCCAATGACTGCACTTGATTTTGAAAATATTTAAAATGCAACGTTCCTCTAGCGGAACTCAAAAACCACCATCATGGTATTTTCTGACAGACTGGATTGACATTTGTTTTAACTGTCAATATAAAAGTCGAATTGACCGGAGATACAGGAAGAAGAAGACGGTATTATAAGAACGAGAGTATCATTGTTGATTGTATACGCGACCCCTATTGGCGAGTCGTTGAACTACCTCAGCGCTCGGCAAAGGTATTTAAGCTTATCGCTTTATAGGTCTTTTCTAACTTCATATGGAATTTAGATAGACGTTTGGTCGTTTGCCTACAGATGGCGCGCTGATTTAAATTAGTATTTAGTGAAATTTTTAATTATTAAGTTAACCGATATTTTTAGATCGGTTACATATCTCCCCACCCAAGAAAGAATTTTTTTACTAGAAAAAAAAAATTCACTAGCCTTGAGCAGTTCTAAGAAAAAAAAATACTTCACTTAAGACCTAACTTTGAGTATCTTATATAAGCTACAGAAACTCCAGTATATGATCTTAAGTTATTAACTAATTAGATATCCCAAGAAACGATTATTGACAGCAATATATTGAGAGGAATGGAATTTGTAGGCTGCAGAAGTTAACTTCTATGAACAGCTAGCTACATTATAGGTATGAATAACACACTAGAACATAGTCAAGTTAAGTACTTATAGTAGACATTCATGGATTATTTTTTTAAATATAAGTTTCATAATTGCCTAAGTTAAATTAAATTTTAAGACAGAGAAGTTAAACAAAAGGAAATTTTACATTAGGCTTCTTTTAAGAGTCTGTAACCCGCTCTAGATAATGGCTTGTTTAGTGAGTTATCCACCGCTCAGTACAATAGGCTTGTTTTTAAAGTGTTTGTACAACCGCACTCTATTTGAAGAGTTACCATCTGGCACGTAAAAGAATGATTTTAGCATGTTATAACACTATTCCCTTGAAAGTGGAGAGTGACAAAGAGTATTTAAGGAAGTTAAATTAATTCAGTAAATAAGTTAAGATGTATAGTCTGTAGTACATTTATATCCTATGCCATCATTGTATATAAGATATAAATAATGATCAATATAAGCAAGGATCACCAGTTATTAGAATACCAGAAGTATATAAGATACTGTTACCTATAAGATTAGTTGTATATAAGGATTTATTTTTCCTATATAGATAAGAATATTTTAAGAGACTATTAAAAAGTTGCACTCTATGAGTTTGGTTTTATTTACCAATATATTTTAGTTATTTAAGATACATAGAATATGCGTTTTAGTTGTAAGATTGTATATTTAAAGCTTTAATAAATTAATTCATAGTATGAATTTGGTTTTATTTGAGAATTTCTATATATTTTAAGTCGACAACAAGTTATTCAGTACAAAGATTTGCAATTGTTAAGAAAGTGAAATAATTACTAGTATATGTAATTACTTAATTTAAAATCTTAGATATGCCAAGAGCAGTATATTATGCAGGCAAAAACTAAGGATCAAAAAAAAAATTTTTCAGTTAAGTCATATACAAGAAAAGTCAATTAAGTATAAATGTGACATTTTAAGTTTTTAGTGACAAGTTTTTCAGAAAACCTATTATTTATATTATTGTGATAGTAAGTCATAGTATTAATGTAGATTTCTATAATATATTTAATTCAATTTAGTTGAATTTTAGATATTCAGTTGAACATTTTTCATATAGTCAGTCGTTAAAAATAAAAGAAGTTAATACTGAGATAAGTATTAACTAAAAAAACTTTGATATGTCATAAGTGTAGCCTATGCATATCAATAAGTTCATAGAATAGCAGTAAAAGATAAGATTTAAAACGACATTTGAAAAATTTAGAGTTCAGTTGAACTTTGGAGAATGGTATTCTCCGTTGCAAGTTTATAGAAAATAATAAGTTATTATGTAGTGCCACTTCATATGCAAATCCAGCTATTTGCATAGATAAAAAGTTAAGTTGTAGACTCATGTTTGAAGTAGTGAAAGTATACTTGACCTATATACCCAATGACAACAGTGTCATACAAGGTCAAAAATAAAAAAATATTTTAGAGGGTACAATTTTTTCCAGATGAAAAAAACACGTGGGTAGAATTAAAATTGAGGTGTGTGCTATTTATAAGCTGAAAAGAGGTTATGTAACAGAATATTAGATATTATTTAAGAAAAATTAATTAAAATTGCAAGGTTGTAAAAAAAAACTAATATTTAATTTTAGAAAAAAAAAACAAGTTCGTTGAAGACGATAATGGGTGGATTTCCTACCACCTGGGTATAACCCGTGCCTTTTAGTCGCCTCTTACGACATGCAGTGCTACAGCCGGCTTATTCTCAGGCCCCGGGCCAGCACAGGGCTTGTCAGATATTATGCAGAATTTAGAGTTATTAGAATATATATAGTGCTTAGAAGAAGCAATGAGTGGATTTCTTACCACTTGGGTATAACCCGTGCCTTTTAGTCGCCTCTTACGACATGCAGTGCTACAGCTGGCTTATTCGCAGGCCCCGGGCCAGCACAGGGCTAATCACAACTTATAAATAACACACACAAAAGGAACACAATAAGACACAGTATAAAAATTACAAAGCAAGTATGGCAGAGCCACACCCAAGAAAGTTTGCCAAACCAACCTGTCTGATCCTATTTTGTATGGGCGCCAATGTCACCTGCCTACCTAACTCAGGGTAGAAAGGAGCATAAAAGAAAGAAGAGAAGAGTAAAATATATAGTATAATGAGTAGAAAGGGTCGTGGATTTCAGACAGGTTTATCAATTTGGCAAGCTTCCTTGTTTAAGGACTTAGCTCCGGTCCGCTAGTATCCGAGTTGATTAGCTCCGGTCCGCTAGTATCCGAGTTGATGCTCAGCAGCAGGTCTGCCGTGCAGGGCTCGGCTCCACACCGCCGCGCCGGTAGAATGTCCCAGCTAGATGCTGTAGAGACGTTTGGCCGCGGTCGGTGCTGGAGGTCAGAGGACGGCCGGAGTTCAGAAGTAGTGTGTAGCTTCGTACGGAAAGTTCTCCGTCTCGTACTGGTAGTTCAGCCTTGAACTTGAAGTTCAGCCTTGTACTTGAAGTTCAGCCTTGTACTTGAAGTTCAGCCTTGTACTTGAAGTTCAGCCTTGTACTTGAACCCTGGAATTAGATGTTTCCGGTCACAATGGGTCCAGTGAGATGCTGAGCTGGTGGGTCCACTGTCCCTCTGCTACTGAGCATGTAGTGACGCGCAGAGGGCCTTTAGGGATGTGGCCCGCCAGCAAACAGAGTTGTGCCATAAGGGCCAAAGAGTAGTGCTGCTGGTGAAGAATTCGCATCCGCTAAGGCTTCCGCTACCGAGCATAAAGGGACTAGCTAGGCCCTTCGCGGATGCGAACCACCAGCCGCTCAGAATGCCAGAACGGCCAAGTAGGTATGTTGCTGGTAAAGATGCGCACAATCCACGAGGTCCGTTCACTACCGAGCAAAAAGGGACTAGCCTAGGTACCTCGTGAATTGCGAGCTACCAGCAACACCCTTTAAAGTTTGCCAGAAGGGTGTAAAAAGAAACACAAGTAGTAAGTTGAGAAGCAACGTAAAATCACAGAAAAATATACAAAGGTTACACAAGAGAGTTAGCATGTAAGACACCTAATAAAATATACAGAAAATTACGATGAGAGTACATACCAATGTTGAAAAATAAGGTTAGAATTTTGGGTGGTCAAGTACACTTTCACTTCAAAACACAAACTTACCCAGTGTCTGGGGATTCTGAAGATTAATGTTATATTTTAATTAAGTCTTAGTAACAACTTTCAAACGTAGAGATTTAATTCGAGTTGAACAGTCGGTGGCTGGTGGCGAAGTGATGCCGATTCCTCTTCGAGGAAAGACATCAAATTGGGCGGATGTTCGAGGCGCATTTCGCTACCATATATGGTAATGCAAAAGGCCTCAAAACCGTTGTCGTCGCAAAGCCAATGACTGCACTTGATTTTGAAAATATTTAAAATGCAACGTTCCTCTAGCGGAACTCAAAAACCACCATCATGGTATTTTCTGACAGACTGGATTGACATTTGTTTTAACTGTCAATATAAAAGTCGAATTGACCGGAGATACAGGAAGAAGAAGACGGTATTATAAGAACGAGAGTATCATTGTTGATTGTATACGCGACCCCTATTGGCGAGTCGTTGAACTACCTCAGCGCTCGGCAAAGGTATTTAAGCTTATCGCTTTATAGGTCTTTTCTAACTTCATATGGAATTTAGATAGACGTTTGGTCGTTTGCCTACAGATGGCGCGCTGATTTAAATTAGTATTTAGTGAAATTTTTAATTATTAAGTTAACCGATATTTTTAGATCGGTTACATAACCTAACACACCATGAATTGCTTTATGTCTATATGCCTCAGAGCATACTGATCAGATCTAAGAAATGATTTAATTATACTTAATAGTTTTTTTATTGGTTTTTCAAAGCTATGTATTGATTTATTAAATAAGATTTTTAATTATTTGTTTTATTACAGTACTTAATTCTTATTGTGGCTTGTTGTTTTGTTGTTAATACTTGAATTGAGTTTTTGTAATTACAAAATATTATTATAAGCAATGCTAAGTTGGTAATAATGTTCATTTTGTAATTTGTTGTGCTTTTGTTTGTCTTTTTTTGCATATAAACTAATTACCTATTAGATTAAATTAGGTTTAAACGAATATACTTAAGTACTTTCATTTTATAAATATCTAACTTATTGTAGGCCTTACCTTCCTAAACAATACAGTACAAAATAAAGATGTAAGAGACTATTAGGACTTATTGAACAATAGACTTTGTAATAATCAAACAAAACCAGTACCATAAAGTCTCATGTAAAGCATATTACGGCCTTAACTGCAGCGTCAGAAAAAGTGTAATGTTATTTATACGAGTCATATGGTATTACAATAAGGTAAGACCAATGTATGTTTTATTTTCTTGAGTATGTAATGTCAGAGCTAAACATAACGCCACAAACAAGGTACATAAATCATTATTTTTCCGAACCATATGATCTGTTGTTTATGTATATAAAGTATTACTTTTACACACCACACATATATTTTGGAACCAAACGGTCTGATTGTAATATTAGCCAGCATATGTTTAAAACTAAAATTCATTGTTTGGGACCAAATGGCCTGATATCAACATCGTATACAGATATTGTAACAAAGCATTACATGAATATTTTTAATCTCAAATTTTTAGTAAATTATATAAATATATATTGACCAACTATATACAACTTAATAATAAAATTTATAAAAAAATCTTCTAATATACAACCTATCAAATATATTTAAATCTTAATAACGTAAACGTTCCTTATCGTGTAAACGCGCCTTACGAGCGCGGAGCAGGGAGACGCATGCGACGGTTATTCGAAGCGGCGCTCAGCAGTTGTTACTAGGCAGAACCGACGCCGACGGCTAGTCCACGCCACCTTGCGTCAACCCGTGCGCTCTAGCCGGTTGCGAGGCGTAATTATTAGCTTTGAAACCTTCTGGATCGTAATAGTGATAGATTTTACCTACTGTTTGATATTGTGCCAAATTACTTTAAGTGTTTCCCGCGATAGGGGTAAGTTTTGAATAGCACACAAAAAAAAAACAATAAATTGCGATTACTAAAATCATACATATTGTCATATCCTCATTAATTCATTCCAGTTTAACTGTTTATTTTATTCAAGTTCATTAGTAGAAACATAATTATTACATTTCATTTTCCTATAAAATTTCATCCATTTTTTTATCTACCTCTCATTCTAAGAATGATTTTGCATTTGTATATTAACATTAACATTATTTCTTTTTTCTTACTTTCTGCATTAAAACTAAAATGTAAACTCCGTTCTGATAGTTGTTTACCACCACGGCAAAACTACTACGTAAGTACCTACCTATTTCTTTGTGACACCGTGGTGGGCTACCGGAACGGGACCTATAAATCAGTGAATGTGAAATTTTTGATTTTACGCATTCCAGGAACACTGGCTGGATTAATCTCCTTTACACGGGGCTTATAAGGACGCCCACACACTGCAACCAACTTTGGACCACATTAGTTTTGGACCACGTCGTGGTCCAAAAGTGTATAACCGGCCTTCAGTGTGCAATGAGCTGGTTGTAACTACGAGCGCCGAGGCTGTCTACCCCTAACAAATTCCTGACTCCACACTGCGTACTTCAACACCTGAGGCCATCCACCATCATCACCTGGTCCAACGATATAGGGAAGTACGCCACTACGGAAGCAGAAATAAGTCTTAAGGTTGAACCACGACCTCATAAATTTATGTGCCCGCTTTTAAATTATTATTGTTTCATAAATTTTAGCTTCTTTTAATTTGTTGTATTAAACTTAACTTCTCTTTTTTTTATCTCATTAATCATCTTTCATAACTTCATTCACTTCTTTTCATTTTATCATATTGTTTTTTTTTTGTAATCATATTATATTATATATTTTTTTTATACTGTATCAAAGTACCTTAGTTTCATTTCTCCTACTACCACGTTAGGTAGGTTAGAAACTAAGTGTACCTATAGCGGTACATTGGCGCCCTTTAACGTGGTTGATTCTATTTCTGCTTCTAGTAGTAAGTAGTTAGTTTTTGTACGGTGAGTGGTTTAGTTTGTAAAACGCTTCGTTTTTATTTTTGGTTGCAGTAACTGAGGTAAAAGCAGTATTTTGTCTTTTGTTTTGCCATTTTTACTTATACTGGGTTGAAATAATTGTAATATTTTGTGGTTATAATTTTTACCTGTTTAATATATTACGAATACTGCAAAGCTACTTTCACACCAGTTGCAATTTGTTTAACATTTTAGTTTAGTTTTTTTTCTGATCCAACGATCTTTAGCGTAATTTTTCATCAATTAGAGCGTTCTGTTAAATGTTATTGTAACAGAACGGAGTATTTTCATCATTGTTTAAATAATACCGTTTTGTGTGCTATTTACAACATACCTTTTTACTTCATATCGTTAATATGTCATTTCCTATTAAATACCTATCTCTGCAAAAGTCTGAGTTAGAATATGAGGTTTCCGTTAGAGGTGAGACTCCCGCCAGCACTGTGGCAGATATTAGGAAACAGATTGGTAAGTTGAGTCAAATGTATCCGACTAAGGACATTTTGTGCTCCCATTTGAATCCGTCGGAAGACTTGTCAGTTGTTTTTGAACTTTTGGAGAAAATCAAGTCAACCTTCGTCGTGGAGATTTTAGACAAAAATATTGTGGCTCGTACCGAAAATGTATTCCATCATCTATATCACAGGCTCAATCGTATCTGCGTGGACGAAAAGCTAGTCAGTAAACATTTGGAATGCAGTACGCTTTTCAAAGAGCTTTACGAAAGGCTGCTTATATTTAAAAAAAAAACTGTAGATCCCCTCTCCGTCGCTGGCTCTTCTAGCTCAGAATCACAGACCGTGAACACACCCATTAACGTGACAGTTACATGTGAAGGTAATGGTAGGACTATTTCCGAGTTGGGTAAATTAAGATATGACGGAAAGACTTGTGTACGCTCTTTCATTCAACGAGTCAACGAATTTAGTGAAGCTCGTAATATTTCGGACGCTAAGCTTCTGTCATTTGGTACCGAAATTTTCGTTGATGATGCACTACATTGGTTCCGTAGTATTAAAGATATGGTATCATCCTGGGACGAACTTGTCATACTTCTGAGACAAGACTTCGACAAATCGGATTATGATTATCGATTGTTAGCTGAGATTCGATCTAGAACTCAAGGCGAAACTGAAAACATAACAGTCTACTTGTCAGTTTTAGCAGGTATGTTTGCACGTTTATCGAAGCCGTAGACGGAGGAAGACAAACTTGAAATTGTTCTACATAATATTAGACCCTTTTATGCTAGCACTCTTGCTTCAGCTACGGAAATTAACAGTATAGAACAATTGCGTATTCTATGTAGAAATTTTGAGACTATTCAGTCTCGGTTAGCTCAGATTCGCGAGCCTGTTTCCGCCTCTTCTGGAAATTTACTAGCCCCCGAGTTCGCTTACAAAGGCATGACAAATTTATATAAACAAAATGCAAATTTTACAAATAATAGTTTTGCTACTAATAAACCTAACGTAAATAATAATAAAATAAATGAAAAATATTTACACGCTATAGACAAAGAACTTTCTAATACTAATAAGAAGCTACCTTACTGTCCTAGATGTCGCAATAATGGACATAGTTTGAGAGAGTGTCCTAATACTGAGATCATGTGTTTCAAGTGCGGTCGCAAAGGTGTCAAGAAGCCTGATTGTCCTAGTTGCAATCCAAAAAACTAGAGTTACAGGATTGTGGTACCATTTCTTCCACATTAGGTCGCTGCAATAAGGAAGAGTGGGATGAGTGGTTAGAGACTGTACGTAGGTTTTTCAACTGCTACAAAATTGCTACAATTCTGAACGATAAACCTCTGAATGATATGCGACCTTACATTAATATAAAAATAAAGGGCATTACTGCTTCAGGTCTTCTAGACTCAGGATCTGCGATCACCATCATTGGCAATAATGCACATGTTTTGTTTCTTAATCGTGGTTTTAAACTGTATGATGATGACAGAATAACTATTGTTGCTGCTGGTGGTCAGAGTTTTCAAAGTATAGGCTATATTACGTTACCAATACACTTTGAAAGTCAGTTTCACATAATAAACACATACGTTATCCCTGAAATTCAATCGTCGCTTATTCTACGCATTGATTTCTGGCGGACGTTTCATTTATGTCCTAAATATATTTAGGTTCATTACAATTAGCTACGGTGCCGCTAATGGATTTAAATGTAGACAAACCGGATACTTTTGTTAATTCATATGATAACCTAGAGACTTCTCAAAAGGCTATCGCTGATAATATCATATGTCAATTCAAAGATATATCTTTCGACCGAAAAGGTTTAGGTCGTACACATTTGATCACCCATCGGATTGATACTGGCGATTCTCCCCCCATTAGACAGCGGTATTATAGGCTCTCCCCAGAAAAACAAAAAATTCTAATCGAGCAGGTGGATGAGATGTTAGCCTTAGATGTGGTGGAATATTGTGAAAGTGCATGGCAAAGCCCTTTTTTGCTTGTCAAGAAGAAAAATGGTGAACCTCGTTTTTGTCTTGACCGCAGAAAGCTCAACTCGGTGACTAAACGTGACGCGTACAATTTGCCGTATATTTCAGAAATCTTAGACAATCTTCGCGATGCTCGCTTCTTAACTAGTTTAGATTTATCTAAAAGTTTCTGGCAGATTCCTATAGAGGAGGGGGACCGCGACAAGACCGCTTTTTACGTGCCCGGACGCGGGACTCTTAGATTCAAGACAACCCCTTTTGGATTGACAAATGCCCCTGCCACACAGCAGCGTTTAGTCAATACACTGTTAGGTGACGTAGATCACCGCATATTTGCGTATCTTGATGACGTCATCATCGTTAGTAGCAATTTTGATGAGCATGTATCCCTTCTCCTTCGCGTTTTAGACAAATTACGCAAGGCAAACTTGACCATCAACCTTGAAAAGTGTGAGTTTTTTCGAAGTCAGCTTAAATACCTAGGTTACGTGGTTGATGCGAACGGGTTGCGGACCGATCCCGACAAGGTAGAAGCTATCCTGAATTACGCTACTCCTACCAATCGTAAGGAACTGAAACGGTTTTTAGGGACAGCTACGTGGTATCGTCGATTCGTGCCTAATTTTAGCACTATCGCAGGACCGCTGAACAAGTTTACTTCTGGTAAGAAAAATACTCCACCTTTCCAGTGGACTGATGAGGCTGATGCTGCTTTTAAGACCTTGAAAGAACGATTGGTATCTGCTCCAGTTCTTTCGTGTCCTAATTACGATTTGCCATTCCAAGTACATATAGACGCAAGTAACTATGGGGTAGGTGCCATGCTTACACAATGCATCGAAGGTAAAGAACACCCAATCGCCTACATGAGTCGATCGTTGACTGTGGCTGAGAAGAACTACAGCATCACCGAACGCGAGACTCTTGCTGTTTTAGTTGCCTTAGAACATTGGCGTTGTTATGTTGAGAACGGTAAAACATTCGTTGTCTATACCGATCACAGTGCACTTAAATGGTTCCTTTCTTTAAACAACCCTACGGGCAGACTTGCACGTTGGGGAGTTCGTTTGTCGTCATTTGATTTTGAAATTAAGCACCGTAGAGGGGTTGACAATGTAATTCCAGACGCATTATCGAGAGCTGTCCCAGTTGCTGCTATCGTTACTGCCAAGTCATTTGCGACTTCTAGCGATGACTGGTATAAGGACCTTTACAATAATTGTGTGACCAAATCTTTGCATTATCCTAATTATCAAATAAAAAATGATACTCTGTTCCGACTCAGTAAAAATAAGTGTCATCTTACAAATGAATTTTCCTGGAAAGAGGTAGTTCCTTCAGAACTGAGAATAGCTATCATCGCTGAGAACCATAGTGAGCCAACTGCTGGTCATTTAGGTATTTTCAAGACCTACAGACGTATTGCGCTTAGATACTACTGGCCGGGTTTGTATAAGGATGTAGCGAATTTTGTAGCCGCATGTCCCATTTGTCTTCAGTACAAAATTCAAAACCATGCTACTCTTGGTGACATGGGCCGCCCAAAACAGTGCTCACGGCCATATCAAATGATATCTATCGATTTAATGGGTTCTTTACCTGTTACTCGCAAACAGAATTGCCACATTTTAGTTGTAACTTGGTCATTATGGCAGACAGTGTTAACGACTGGATATAGATACTGTGTAGAGTGTGAACGAGGAAAATAGCAATTTGTGGAAAATTTCAAAGAAAGAGCTTTTAGTCCGCAGCTTTTAATCAATGCCGTTACTTCAAATATTTATATAATTTTAAGCCGTATAGTTATTTAATTATTTAAGTTTATTGTTACAATAAATGATTCAAACATATCTATTTTTTATTCATCAAGGATGAAATGTAAATATACGATGCACGATATAGGTTGACTATTTAATGTACATGCCTACTTCTATTCTATAACATTAGCAAGTAGTCGACAAGAAATTGATTATTTACTCATGCCAATCACACAATTTTTAAATTTGCAACTTACATTTCTTTATTAATGACTGCTAGTATCAAACTATGTTACTCACAGTCACGCTATTCCGTCGTCATTTCTTTCGCTTGTGTATGCGATGCGCTGGCATTGACCTAAACTTCAGAAGCGTGATTTTGTGAAATGGCTCTTAAGGCGATTGTATGTTCAATACTACGACTAAATATTCGTAGGTTCAATACTGTATACATATACAGTGGTGGTCATATAATTAAAAACACCAAACTACACTCACATTATTATTAAATATTTAACTTATTAACTATTGTTTTGTAAACTATTGTAAAAGAAGGTTTTAAAGTATTTATGTGGAAGCGTTAGTTCTTGTTTTGTATAAAAATATAAGTTTAGTATCAACAAACAATGGTAATTATTATAAAAGAATAACCTTTATTAAAAGAGAATTAAAATACAACGAACTTCGCTGGCCAACTAATTTAAGAAACATATGAAATAAATACTTAAGGCTTCAACAAATTGTAATACTTTGGATAAAATATAAAATGAATACTATAACATATTCATAGCTAGTATTGGTCCTTTATTACTTGGTAGGATATAGCATCTGTTGTAGATTACAGTTTTACAACGACTCCACGCGGCATGGATTCTATCAATTTTTGACACGTTTCCATTGCAATGCCCTCCCAAACTCCAACAAATACGTCGTAAAGTTAGTTCATGTTGGTTATATATATATCTGATAGTATTTTCTTCACGGTGATCCACAAATCCACTATTGGATTTAAATCCGGACTGTTAGCAGGCCACTCCAAAATTGTTACCGATTGCTCTCTGAGAAACACTTTTACGCTGTTTGCTGTATGTTTAGGGTCATTATCGTGTTGTTGTTTTTTTTTTTTTTTTATTCTTGATAGGTTAGCCTTTGACCACTATCTCACCTGATAGTAAGTGATGATGTGGTCGAAGATGTTGTTCAGGCTAACCTAGAAGTACTGGCTCTCAAGGACAGCTGCCGGAACACACCGTTAGGTGCTTGGCGACAAATTTTCTACTTGAGGGTGGTAGCTAGCCAGGCGGGCATTCGCAAAATGCCCTACCACCATGCAAAAAATGTGAGAGAAAATCCAAGATACTGGTAAATTTCCATCGGTATAAGGAATCATTGTTTCTTCTAAGATGTCTTTGTATTGATATGGATCCATTTGCTCTTGAATCTTACTCACTTACTCTTCAACCCCGTATCCAGAGAAACATCCCAACACTTTAACATTTCCACCGCCATGCTTTACTGTCTTTTCTGTGTACGTGTTATTCAAAGCGTCGTTAATTGGTCGTCGAACATATCGTTTTCCATCAGAATTCACCAAATTTATTTAATTTTCATCCGAAAATATATATTTTTTTTCATTTTTGATCAGTCCAACTGCCATACTTTCTAGCGAAGGCTAGATGATTTTGTCTGTGTCGCCGAGTAGAAGCACCTTCCGAGCAAGTCTTCCGAACAATTTGCTTTTTTTCAGCCTACGGAAAAGTCACGTTGCGAGGGTCGTCTTGGAAAAAGATTTCTTTTCTAATAATATTTGAACTTTTAAAGGGGTCTATCTTAGCTAAACGAACAATAAACCATATTTTCAGATGTTCCAAACTGTTAATAATGTGCAATGACGTTCAAAACTATCTTTATGGAACACAGTATATTCTATAAGACCATTTTAAACCTAACAAAATGAATAAATTAGAATTACTCGTACTATCGTAATATTTGAATGTGGGAAATCAATTAATTAAATCAAAATTATTTGCAATAGCAACATAAACAGCCATTTACACCCCAAAGTGACTATATGTTTCTAATTATCTGACCACCACTGTATGTCATAAACTTATGAAATTTGATCTTTATTACTATAACATAATAACACATAATCTTATAAGTAATAACGATACGTTTGCTTTGCACCAATATTTTTTTTAATTTGAATCATGGAGGGCATCGAACAAATTTTTGTTTTTGTTTCGAAGCAAATTTGGCTCAGTAGCATTGGCTATGGACTGCCGTGCAGCAGGTCCATAGTTCGAATCCCGCCGCGGGCTTGAGCTTCACCGCATGGTGGAAGGGTATTTTGCGAATGCCCGCCTGGCTAGCGACCACCCTCAGGTAGAAAATCTATCGCCAAGCGCCTAACGGTGTGTTCCGGCAGCTGTCCTTGAGAGCCAGTAATTCCAGGTTAAGCCACTTAACACCTTCGACCACATCATCCCTTACCACCAGGTGACATTGTGATCACTATCAGCAATAATAAAAAAAAACAACGTCGGGGCGTCGGAGACATTACAATCGCAGCTCCTCTAATATAGCGTCCGTGTATTGTACAGTGTATGATCTAGTGTTGTCCTGATCCTGAAGCAGCAGTGGGCTAGAGCAATAGACCGCATCATGATTTGCAATTGGTGATACCTAATACCGCCGTAATCGCTCGACCAAATCTTAGGAGCCTGTAGTTGATGACACCAGCACTGGTCCACCAGACACTTACCAGTAACTTTCGCTTGGGGCAGGATTTAGCCGGTTCTCCTGGGTTCAGCCATCCTGCGGAGCAATTCCGATTATCGCATAATATCCATTTTTGTTCAAAAGTAACGATAAGATTCAAAATCCCTCGTTATTGTGACGGTTGAGTAATGTAACGCAGCACTCGACTCGTGTTCCTTGGTGTGCTTCACTAAATTCATGTGGTTGCTGCGGTACCCATTTTTCGAGCATTATCGCTTTTCCAATTTGTTTCAAGTGAATTAAAATTGTTTTATTGCTCACACCTTAGCCTGCTGCTAACTCTGACATGGTTTGCGATGGATCTGTTTCCACACTGTCACTTTTAATTCTTCATTGTCAACTAGGGTTTTCAGCCGTCATTGTCAAACAGGGTTGGTTCTGTAGTCTAAAAATTTCCAGAACGAAAACATTGGATCCAAAAACGTACCTACCGTGTTTTATTTAACGGTAGCTCGCCCATGGGTACACATTATTAATCCTTCCAGCTTGTACTGCCGCGCTGCAGCGCTGCTGCCACGGTGGAACTAGTACTGGTTAATAACCCCGTATTTAAAATTTTCCAAATTGTGAACAGAACCATAGATAAACATTTCTCTATGACACAACTAAGTCGAAGAAAAATTAAATGGCGCGGAAACAAATTAATCGCTTAATTAAAACAGAAGCTTAAATTGGAATACATTTGGATTTGGAATTCCAAACCAAACGCCAGATATTTGAGATCGAAGGGGCCCTGTTCGACAAAAGGCCAATTTCATATGTAAGAACCTAATATTTATGATAAAATATCTTATATTACAAAATTTTCAAAATTGTAGGTAGGTGTATTATAATATTACTTATATATTATTATAGCTGTCAGCAAGCGAATAATCAGTTGCGGTAAGTAAGACATACCTACACCTGGCTTTTAGGAAAGCTTTCAAGAAAAGCTTTTAACATTTTCTAGAAACAACATAATTCATTCTATCATACTGGCGAACCACTGTGTAAAAAACCAAATGGATTTCAAATCTTTATAAATATCAGAGGAAAGATTATCCGATTGCGATTTAAAATTAAAAACTGTAAGGCTTTGAAGACTAACTCCTTTGAGTGTAGGTTAACTGTAAATAGCTTTAATAATTTTTTTTAGCTACTTAATCTTAAAGGGTACTCATATATATAGCGAGAAATTATTATTCAGGTACAAATATTTATATTTTACCAATATGTATCTACATATATAATAATTGTAGGTATAGTTAAGTATAACTACTATTTACATTTATGAAAAATATAATCAGTATAGCCTTCTATAATGAAGTGCCATGTAACACTGCGATCCCCAAGCCGCCTGCCAAGTGTGGGGATTATGGCAAATCCCCCCTTAATAGGGGAGGCTGTGTTCAGTAGTAGTACAATATATAGTCAGCCGGTCTAAGCGGGATAGGAGAGAGGACCGCCTTTTTGTGCGCGAAACGTGATTTTCTTAGTTTTTGTTTTTGCTCTATCGTAAAAACGGTAATAGGTACGTAGAAGTGTCAAATTATGTATGATTATCTATCTCTCTATCCCAAAAATAGTTTGGATGATACAGTAAGAAGTAATGCAATAGGGCTTCACCAGCCATGATTTCCATACATCAACAACGGGCGTACATCAACAACGGCCATAATGGTCATCGTTGCAGAAAGGCCTCCTTTAAGAAGCTTTCCTTTTGGGAGCTTTGACCCACGCTTTTAAGCGTCTTGGGGATCGCAGTGTAGATAGAAGTTCTTAAGATAGCGCTGCTGCCCAACTTCAGGTATTTTCCCTAGCGTCATCTGTGATGACTCCCAGGTCTGGAACTCCACGGGTCTTGTCGTACATCAAAAGATTAAGCGTCTTTTTTTTTTGTTGACACTAAGCTACCTTGTCGCAAGGAAAGAATATGAAGAAAGTTCGGATTCCGCAAACACTTGTTCATATAGTTAGTTGACATTCGGCCATTCGGCAATATTGACTTAACTATACTATTGTTTATCTCGAGTAGGTATATATACGTATACGTTATTGCGTTGTCTGTGGTACTCGTGATATTGGTCCCCCAGTGTAAACAGCAATGAGCAACTCGTTTGATTTGTTCCCTGTTTCATATTGTTGTTTGTTTTATATGTAGGGATGCTTGCAGTGATTGTAACTGTCTAGAAACCCCAGACGTTTTGTTTTTATTGTTCTTTACCGAAAGGAGCATAGGAACTTACTACCTATTGGAACTTACTAACCTATCTCAGCTGTCCATCGGTCTGTTCACCCGTAGGCAGGCTCTTTCATCGATTACTTTTACGAACAAAACTAAAAGGAGCTGTATTTAAGCACGGTGAAATTTTGTCGATTGAGTTGATAAGTTATACCTATGTGGAATGTAAATGTGGTGCTCCTGAGCAAGACATGGCACACTTTCTATCATGTCTCCTGGTGTGCCCGACCACTTACAAACAAAAGGGTATCAAAAAAGCATCAGTCAGGGCCGTGGAGATGGCCAGTTGGGCACTTATTGGGCAAAATATTATCTAAGAGCCTTTAATACGAAATTAATGTATTTTTTATGTTATTGTGATGGAAAGAGCTCGAGGCCCATCTAATATCAAGCGGTAACCTCTGCCCATAACAGATGCATTTCATCACAAATGACGAACTGCACTGCGCCCATCACCCTGAGACATATGGTTGTTCAGTCTCATCATGTGCCTGTAATTTTACTGGCTCTCAAGGACTGCTGCCGGAACACATTGTTAGGTGCTTGGCGACAGTTCTACTTGAGGGTGGTAGCTAGCGAGGCGGGCATTCACAAAATGCCCTTCCATCGTGCATTAAAGCTCAAGCCGGCGGCGGCGGGGATCGAACCATGAACCTGCGGCACTGCATTCCATATATAGCTGTAACCGCTCGGGTATCATTGCTTCAAAAGAATTGAGTTGAATCCTTTTATATAACATTTTGTATGTTGCATTACCTATTCTTTATCTATTATTAATTACCTATTATTATAATATCTTCCGTAGACTGTCAACAGGGTTATCCTCTTAGTCCAGCTATCTTTAGTCTTCCTATCCCATCCACTCAATAATTCAACGTCTCCATTAAAACGTTTGGTGTTTGGATGACGAAACCGTAGGAGGCGATTCGAACACTGTATTGGATGATTTGCGAGTGCGATTAACTTTTTTAACGTTCACACTTTAGCCACGTAGTACTATTATATGTTTTATGCTTTAGCGCCGTCATATCCTTTTGAAACAAACGTAAGGGCTGGCCCGGCGGCTGCTTCGACGAAGCAACTCAAGCTAAATATGCTTATTTCAGTAGTGGTTACATATTTAAGCCGTTTGTTGTGGAGACATTGGGTCCGTGGGGACCGAGAGCTCATCTTTATTTCCAAAACTTATCAGAGCGCTTGGTCAATGCGTCGCGTTTTCAAAATGCTTATTTGGCTCAACGATTACAATCTAACAGGGCAATGCTGCCAGCATTCTGGTTATGAAGAAAACGTGTAGTGTTGAGCATTTGGACTGCCTTGGCTGGTGGGCCTGCAATGGCCTTTGGTTGCCTAAATGCTTTCGTTGTAGTACCTGTTGTGTTTTATTTGTAGCGTATTAATAATAATGTTAAAATTTACCTGTTATTAATGAAATGGAAGGAGGACCAAATTATGTATACAATTAAAACCCCTAAGAATTTTTTAAACAATTGGATAAATCGTATCGTACAATGGTAGTCCTATCCAAAAAGGTTTTTTTTTATTTACAGCGCAAGTACTTTAGAACTGATTATAAAATCATGGGTAGTCAATATAATCATCTTCATATGCTTATTCAGGGAAAAATGTAACACTTATCGTTTGAGAAAAATATTCAATTTAGGTAATCGGTCTTTTAATAAAATGTTTACATCGAGAGTAAACATGATGTTATAATTGCCGTAATCACAACACTGCACAGGTGGGTAGGTAATTATAAAAGAGTAGGAAAAGCATTACGTTGTATGTTACCCTACCAGATAAATACACCCTCTATTTAGAAAATATACGGGAGTATACTCTGAAAGTGTTTTACCAAGGAGTACAAAGGGATGGGTGGACGCGGGTTCGAATCCCGCACATGACTTAAGTTTTTCCTCTCGTAAATTTGTAATTTTGTAATAATATTTATCATACAACAAAACAGCTGCCAGCGAGTTGATCTCACACACACTTTATTTAGTTTATTTCATTCAGTACAGCTCCACACAAAAATCCCTCGCTTGACAGGCGTCTTTCGGATCGCAGTGTAAGATAGCAATTCTTCTGAAGGCCCTGCTGCTCATTTCTGGCATTTTTCCCTTTTTTGTCAGTTCCGACTCCTACTAATTCAAAATCATTTATTCAATTTAGGCGTCTACGACGCTCTTATGAAAGTCAATTACAAATTTTAGTATTGAAATATTCTACATTGTACTGCCATGTTCAGCAAATAAATTGTATAGAATTATGGGCGTTTCATAACCTGGAAAAAACTTATATGCAACTACTAAATTAAAGTTTAACTAATATTAAGCTCAATGAAGGTAATAATCCCAATAATATTCCAAAAGTCCACACTAATACTCACTTCGACCAAAATAAAATTTCTCCTAGCACTGAAATTCTAAATTGTGTGTTTTCAAATATGTCCCCTCAAAGCAAACATAATCGCTTTATGCTCAGGGGGTGGTCACAATCACAACAAGATATTATCAAATAAATACCGTAAGGAGTTCATTGCATTAAAAATTATAAAATGTCATATTTATAGCGTTACAGAGCGAGGGGGAAGTCCCTAAAGGCTAAGGAAAGAGCAATTTTCTTTGTTATCTTGAAATGAACGAAGGTTTTCCAGCGGCCGACTTTCTTATCCGACTTCCAAAAATAGGGGGAAGCTAGGTAATCAACTCACGTGTATTTTAGGGTTCCGTACCCAACGAACAAAATGGACCAATTATAATGAAACTTGTATATCTGTCTGTCAGTCCGGCGAGTATGTACCGGGTCTCTAGCTCGTAATAGAATGAGCTTGCAAATGCGGATGCTGGTGAAGAATGAAAAGCCAGTGGCAAATGTACTCACAGAAATCCAGTAAAGATCCAATCCCTTAATAAGTTGGCATCGTCAAGACCACTATATCCTAGTTATGAATGAAATTCTATTGTTATCATTATCGCCGATGCCAGTGGGTTAAGCACATTCGTCGTACTTCCAGGTGCCCAAGCGTGGGCTAACTTTTTCTAGCACTATCGTTATTAACTATACAATTACTTGACAGTAAAGTATGAATGCGGGAACAAACAAATTAGAGTTTTTTCGCGACAGTAATGCGGGTAGCGTATTAGCTAATATATTATAAATATTATAATGCGATGCGTGTGTTAGAATCATATATTTGTTAAGCTTAGATTATCTTAAGTAAATAAATAACGAGAAGTTACTCATTATGTAATCCTAGAATATCCTAAAACTTGTTGATATTTTACATTTTCAATAACCGCCACACTGAAATCATGCTTATATCTGTGTTCATTCTGAACTAGCCAATGATGAAACATCCTGTCTTATTTCGGATTGGCTGATGCGTTGTGGAGGGAACTTTCATGTCTCTGATTGGTTGTGGTATATATGGCGGGAACTTTAATGTATATGTGACAGACACTTGGCGCGAGTCATTGCTATAAAACCAAGGTCTCAACTTACTGAGCCTCTCTTTATTCTTCATAAATGACTGCCGCATCGAGCCTTTTTGAGTTAAGTGCTGTACTATTTTATTTAATGTAACATAACTGATATTCACGTGTTGTATGTGGGTCTATGTTTATTGGCTTCCAAAATGGTTTGCCCTGTTTATTATATTATCGCTGTAGAATGTGTTACTATACAATATTACCTTTGAAGTAATCTATGTGACCCTAATGATGTATTATTCTTATTAAAGTGTTGTATGTGTTCCTATAAATGTTGTTTTTTGAGATTTCCTTATGATTCCCTTTTACGTAGAAAACCTAGTAAGTTAGATAGTTAAGTACTGACCTAGTAGTACTTATTTACTTCACATTAAGCTAAGGCTAGATTATGGCATCACCACCTGACAAACATCTTATAATTTAATGAGCCTATATTATAGCTTAAATAAATGCTCTCTATCTTGGCAAATCTCACACGTGCAAAAGGCGCAACAAGAAAAAAGAGGAAATAGATTGACGCGAAGAAAAAGTATTTCCTTCGTGGATGTTCAGCCAACTTTGGTGTTCCGGGCAGTTGTCACTGCAAGCCAACTCGCCAAGAGTATAGATTAGAAATTAAACTTCATTAAATACACATAATTAAGTGCTACAATATTTACAAAAAACAATTACTAAAACATGAAATAGAATACGCTAAGGTATTATGTAAATTAAATATAAGTAGGTAGCATACATTCACCCATATGGATGTAAACAGCTTGCAACAGAAAAATATAAATAGACTGAGCAAGTGACAATGCAAGCTGCCGGAACGCACTGTTAGGTGCTTGGCGACAGATTTTCTACTTTAGGGTGGTAGCTAGCCAGGCGAGCATTCGCAAAACGCCTTACCACCATGCTATATTGACTGCCATCGTAAGACAACAATCGGCACCGACAGTGCCTTTATTTGAAGCACGTGCACGCTCAGTAGTAATGTCAATCGCGGTCATACACTTCGCTGGGGCCGCTTCAAAATTTGCTCCTTGAGTACTGAACTTTAAGAACTATCTCGCAGTATAAAGTATTTTAAACCCTATATCTAGTATAGTGCTAGTCTATAAAGCCTTTGTTTTCCTTCTCTTTTGTCAGCTACAAACCAGCTTCGCTTGACCTCTGTCGCTTCATTCAATATCATTTCTAAGTTATTTCATGCGACAAGAACAGTAATATACAAAAATGCTGCAGAGAAGGTAGTTTTTAATGATAGGTGTCTTCGATTATTATTTCAGGTGTTGATAATTTTGATAAATTGGTCGGAGTGGGTATAGAAGATTAGCCTAGAATGAGAACTAACTCGTTTAGTATCCGTGGTACCCCCAATCGTACCACGGTAACCACGGTAACTTTTTCATAACCTTGGTAGCTCTATGGAACCGTGGATTTTTTTATGTTATTGTGATGGAGCAAGCACGAAGCCCACCTGATGTTAAGCGGACTAACCTCTTAGTAATTAAACAACTTTAAACGGTTTAAATCGCGTATATTTATCATTATTTTTGTCCCGACGTTTCAAACACTTTGCAGTGATCGTGGTCACGGGGTGACTGTGTTACTTTGTGTAATAATCGCGAAAACCTAAGACAATATTACGGACTAACCTCTGCCTATAACAGTTGCATTTCATCACAAGTCACGAATTACACTGCGCCCGTCATTTCGAGTCGAGACGTAGTTGTTTTGTTAAGTCTCATGTGCCTGTAATTTCACTGGCTTTCAAGGACTGCTGCCGGAACATACCACCATTGAGGTACCTACCAAGGTTATGAAAAAGGTAACCGTGGTACTACTAGTGGTACGACTGGGGGTACCACGGATATAAAACGAACTAACTGTAACTTCTTAGAGACGGGTGGTGGAACACTTCGTTAGTTGCTTGGTGACAGATCGTCTACTCAAAGGGTTGTAGCTAATAGTATATTACGAATAGTAGAAAGGCTACTCATCAAAATGTTGAATTATGCGATGGAGCCTACAGCGGAATTCGACAGAGTGACTCCTCTACACTGCCATCACAGAACATATACGGCAGTCCATAGATATGGCTAGGCCATCACGTATTAAGTAAATGCCATTTTTGATAGCGTTTCACGGATTAATATATTGGCGTTACCCTCGACTCGACATAGGTACGTAGGTATACGTTCCATGCTTTGTCATCTTTGAGAACTCAGGTGTGGAACGTCACCAGCATCTCCAATTCACTATAAATATAATCGGGGAATCTTCAAGTACAGAGTGAATAGGTATCTTACAAAATCACAAATATACGATAGGAAATATTTAAGTCATGTGAGGGACTCGAACCCGTGTCCATCCACCACCCCGGGGTATGCTCCAACCAATTGAGCTAACATGACAGGACGTCATAACTCAAATCTTTCCTATCGCTCTTTAACGATCGTATTAGGATGGAAAAATATTTTCCTATCGTATATTTGTGATTTTGTAATGTAATCCGCATAGCAGGCGTTATTGCAAACACAACAATATTAAAATGAATAGATATCTTCTGGGCAAAAATTGCGTCATCGCTTTGCGCCAGTATGATAGCAATCAAAAGAGTTTCTGATTCAAATTTTTGTTTTTATAAAGCATGCTTCACGCTTTATCTACAAAAATACGAGAGGAAAAATTATAGTCATGTGCGCGATTCAAATCCGCTATAATTTTGCCTCTCGTTTTAATTTTGTGCAAAAATAGGATTATTGAAATTATAGAGTATCATCGTCAACAAGTATTTAAAGCTAATTGCAAAAATTAGTCTGCAAGTTTGAATCATAGGTGTCGCTCCATCCCACGGATTTAGGAAAATCGAAAATGAGTGAGTGGAGAAATTAGAGTTATAAGTCATATGTCGTGTTGGCTTAGAGCTTACCCCGGCTATAGTGGTGGTGGATGGCACGGGTTCGAATCCCACACATGACTATAAATTTTTCCTCTCGTTGTAATTTTGTAATCAAATAAAAATTTCTGAAAAAAGAGTTCTGATGAAATTCAGATTATTTTCAAGACCTTTTTCTACTTCCGTCTGTGATTGTTTCTACTCAATAAATCGAGTCTCTATAAATGAAAATAAAGAATAACCATCTACATAAGGAGTATGTTCCTTATGTAGATGGATATATTATATAATATATTATTTTAAAATGTGTGTAAGGCTTGTGAATGTTACCAACGTAAGTTTTAAAAACAAAGAGCGCCGCGCGTGTCTTCTTACGCTGGTCGTTAGAAGCGCCCTCTTCTCGAGTAGACTACCGTTTGAACGCGCTGTGCTGGACTCGAGATATTTCCGATACATTCTTTGTCTTATACTTTATTTTAATAATATTGGTAAAAGGATGATATTGAAATTACGCTTCAGCGGATATTTTGTTATATTAAATAGCTGGAGAGACATTTTAATAAAGAACTAGCGCGCAATATCGGAAAAGGCCGTTCCATTTACAAATTACTAACATACTGATATAGTTAAAGTTCTAAGAAATATTACGTACAAAAATGTTCTAGCTTATTTATAAGAAAATGGTATTCCTAAAAGTTTATTTAAGTATATTCCACGTCTCTGCTAACATTTCGACCACATCATCGCTTACCTTCAGATGAGTTTGTCACTTGCTATCTACCAAATACCTGACATACTATGTGGCACATTATCAATTAAATAAACACAATTATTAGTTACCTAATTCTTACAAATAGCCATTGTACCTTTTTTTATGCTTCATAGGTTAGCCTTTGACCACTATCTCACCAGATGATAAGTGATGATGTGGTCGAAGATGTTGTTCAGGCTAACCTAGAATTACTGGTTCTCAAAGCTGCCGGAACACACCGTTAGGTGCTCGGTGACAGATTTTCTACTTGAGTGTGGTAGCTAGCAAGGCGGGCATTCGCAAAATGCCCTACCACCATGTTATAATGACTGCAATCCTAAGACAACAACCGGGACCTACGGCTTAACCTGCCCTCCGAAGCACGTGCACGCTCAGAAGTAATGTCAGTAGCGGTCACCCATCCAACTCATGACCGCGGCGAACGTTGCTTAACTTTGCTGATCGATTCAGAACGGCTAAGCAAACTTCGCTACGAGCGCTTCAAAACCTACCTATGTTACCTATAAGACTTATAAGGATAGATAATAATAGGTATCAGTTTTTTATGGTATTGAAATAGAGCACGCACGAGGCCCTCCTGATCTTCAGCGGTAATTTCATATGCCTGTATTGCTTACAAACTGTTCGGTGTTTGGCGACAGATTTTCAATTTGAGGGTGGTAGCTAGCCTGCAGTGTAGCTTTTCAATTTGAGGGTGCTAGCTGAGCATTCGCCAAATGCCCTTCCACCATGCTGTAAATTACAAGACGTACGGTAGGAATCGAACTCTGAACCTGTAGCAAGGCAGTCCGTTGCTATTACCGGGCGGCTATATTTACAAAAAACAATTACTAAAACATGAAATAGAATACGCTCAGGTATATGTAAATTAAATATAAGTAGGTAGCATACATTCACCCATATAACAGCTTTAAACAGAACTGCAGCTACAGGCTATAACTACAGAAGAACTGCGTCCAAAGTATATTTTAGTCTCTACTATTCCAAAAAATTATAATTATAATATATTGTTATATATAATATAAAGTAATTTATCAAACGAAAGGTTGCAGCTCTGCCACACAGTTAATAAGTTTTTAGTTTGAACTTTGTTAAATTCACATTTGGTTTTCTTTTCTATTACAAGCTCCTATAAGATCTTCACTGCCCCATTAAATCAATTTTAATTCAATATTTGTTTTCGCGTCACAATTCTACAGTAAATATGTAAATTTCAGATTTGTAGCTCGAGCTAGAAGGCCCCGTGACGTGTAGACATGCATACCACGGATTTTACATTCCATCATGGGCGTTACTGCAAATTGGGCTCACAACCGGGTTTTATACCACACACCGGACACAGTGAAATTGCTTCTGAGTACAGAACGGGGGGGGGGGGGAGGGGTTCGCCAGGCGTCTTGGGCATTGCAACATGATATAGCACTTCCTCAGAAATCGCTGCTGCCCACCTTCTGGTGTGTAACCCTTAGACGGGCCGTATGCGTACTAGATAATCTAATTACTGATTTGACAAGTGACGTATGCAGTCACTTGTCAAATCAGTAATTAGATTATCTTTTAGAAGTTTCCAATATAAATCTGTCAGGATTGGGTGCTCCTAAAATTTACTTTTATAATTTGTTTTCTCCTGAAGTAGTATCATTTCTTAAATTAGAAGTAATTTTACAACGAAAGCTTTGCGGCGTCCATATTGTACAGCAGCTTCGCGTTGAGTCAAAAAATATTGGCTCTAGCTTCAATCGTATCGTATCTGAAATCTGAGAATAATGAGAACAAAGGCGGCGACATCCCATTAAAATACGGATCCGACACCCGACACACGGGAACGGACTCCAACTGCGCGGCCCAAGGATTGAATTCAGGTCGTCGAGATTCCAGAACGCTCGACCAACGAGGCTGTAAGCTGCAAGGCTATTAATACTTGTAGGAATAATATACAAATTGCCCTACATCCTAGGTAGGTAGCTCCTCGCTAACAATGGGCGCCCAGCGCCGTCATTAGGGCGCGATCAATCAACCAGCACGTGTGAAGGACGTCTGCACAACGCTGATATTGCTACCTAGTACCTACCTACGCTACTGGATGACCTCGTTTGTGAACGAGGCTTTAGTTATCAAAGAATATTGCAATATTCCAGAGGAAGCCCGAATAATGGCTAGCGCGTGAAAACAACTGTCAGAAATTTTACGTAGTCTATATAAATACGATTAATTATCTATTAGTACGTATTAAGCTCGATAAGTTTTAATATTATTCGCAGTCGTTCCATATCTTGGATCATTCGCAGTCGTTTCGCTATTTGAATCAATCGCAGTCGTTTAACCGGTTGGATTAATCGCAGTCGTTCCACTACTTGCATCATTTGCAATCGTTCTATAATTTGGATCATTCACAGTCGTTCACCGTTTGAATCATTCCCAGTTGTTCCACCGCTTAGATCATTCGCAATCTACCATTTGGATCCACCGCTTGAATCATTCGCAGTCGTTCCACCTCTTGAATCACTCGCGGTAGTTCCACCGCTGCTTTCATTATTTCAACTTACAGTGAAAGGGACAACTAGATTGGCAGACTAGTGGTACAGTATACATTTACCTAAAATAATATTTTCAAGAATAAAAAAAAAAAAAAAAAATACAATGGAACAGCATGAAGGAGAAGACCTTGACAAACGTATCAGATGAGAGACGTTCTGGAAAAAGAACAGGTCATCAGTTCCTACCCTTCTCATTACATGACCTTTAATCAGACGGGACATGAAGAATGTGATAAGAGTGAAGAAAGCAAGAGAGATATGATGATAATATTACCAAGATGGTATAAAGTGGAAATCCATGGTCCCTGCCTGCCCCAACAAGGAACAATCGACAAGCGTGATAATACGTACATAGGTACATACATACTTTTGCAAGTATTTTATTTTACAAGAAAATTATATTAATTAAATATGGATTTCTGAAAAGTAACGACTGCATCTATTATTCAGTTAGAAAAATTATGTTTTCAAGCATTTCCGTAATCTTAGTCACGACCGGGATATTGTTTGAAATAAGTGCATTTTACTTTTGTCGAGGGAAAATAAGTTTTATTTTTATATGCCTGATAGGTTAGCCTTTGACCACTATCTCACCTGGTAAGTGATGACGTGGTCGAAGATGTTGGTCAGGCTAATCTAGAAGTACTGGCTCTCAAGGACAGCTGCCGGAACACACCGTTAGGTGCTTGGCGACAGATTTTCTACTTGAGGGTAGCTAGCCAGGCGGGCATTCGCAAAATGACCTACCACCATGCTATAACGACTGCCATCCTAAGACGACAACCGGGACCGACAGCATAACGTGCCCTCCGAAGCACGGAAACGCTCAGTAGTAATATCACTAGCGGTCACCCATCCAACTCATGACCGCGGGCGACGTAGCTTAACTTTGCTGATCAGCTAAGTGAGAGAACAGCTAAGTAAACTTCGCTACGAGCGCTTCAAAAGGAAAGTATTGAGGAAAGCTACATATATGTAGGTTCTTATATGCGATATTACCTACATATGTTTAATAATCAGAAAACATTATAAATTACAACTTTATATGGCAACTTCGATAAAGCAGCGTGTAATAGCTAAGGTGTAGACGATTTCATTGTTTAACATTTTACTACTGAGCAATAAAATAGTTATGTCGTATTGTTTGCCAGAGTGGTGTATTAAGTAGTAACTATAATTTTTAACCGGCTTCTAAAAAGGAAGTTAGGTAAATGCTGTTTTGGTTTAACCGATAAGCTAACCTTTGCCCACCATCTCACATGATCCTTCCTTCTCAGTCGTTACGCGCGATGTCATGACAGAGCGGTCGTAGTCGTCATGGAAGTAGTTGTAGTGGGAAGAGATGTAATGCGCCTCACAATGTCGTCACTCACATGATGGTAAGTAATAATACGCTTGAAGATGTTGTTCAAGATAACCTAAAACGACGCCATTAGGTGCTTGGCGACAAGTTTTCCACTTGAGGGTAGTCAGGCGGGCACTCACACAAATAGACCTATACCACCATGCTACAACATAACATTTTAAGAATGCCCACCTGGCTAGCTAAATCTAGTCTAACAACATCTTTGGCGCTTTAACACTTACTATATCACGTGAGATATTTGTTAAAAGACAGCACTTTTTTTTTTTATGGAAGAGGAAATCTATTTCTCACGCTGAAAAGTATAATAGTTGAAGTTGGTACTAAGCTAATTCATATCACTTTGAGCTCCCATTTTCATTTGCATGGTCCTTTACTACTTTAAAAGCAATGACAGCCGAGTGGTTACAGCTATGGACTGCGGGGCCGCAGGTCCATGGTTCGATCCTCACCGCCGGCTTGAACTTCACCGCATGGTGGAAGGGCATTTTGCGAATGCCCGCTGGGTAGCTATATGCACCCTCAAGTAGACTCACTGTAATTTTTCAAAGACCTTTACATCACAGATTTCGAAAGCGATTCTTATCTAGAAATATTAATAACAACATAAACCCTCATAATAAATTATTGAGTCGAAACAATACTCCATATCAAATCTGCTAATCCCATGACCTCACTGCACCCCATTTCACATACCTACATATGTATCCACATCACATTATCCGAATTTAGTGGAAACCTTTTCTCTGGAAGATCCAATTCATTCAGCTATTCCCTTGTGCGAGGCCTGTGCTGTAATTTGGCGCACGTATCGCTGCCGTCGACTGTACGTGTCCGACAATACCCAGAGCACTACTATGGGTATACGCACTCGATGAGAAGATGAAGTTGGTCGAACCTACATAAAAATATTTGGAAATTTCTATCTATATTTATTAATATTAAAATTATAACAGCCGACTCGTCCACTGCTAAACACAGCCTCCCCTATTAAGGGAGTATTTGCCATAATCCCCACGCTTGGCAGGCGGCTTGGGGATCGCAGCATAAGATGGCAGTTCTTAAGAAGGCGCTGCTGCCCACCTTCTAGTATTTTTCCCTTAGTCGCCTCTTACGACACCCACGGGATGATATGGGGAGGTGCAATTCTAACCCGGCACCCGCGGGGGATTCTTCTATATTACTCGTACGAAATACTAAAATCTAATGAGTGACGAAACAGACGACATTATGACTCTGGTTAAATTATAAAACTAACGTGGTTTTCACTCATTTCAGTAAATAATACGGGATAAATCACGTGAATAAGTCGGATAGCTTCGACTATAGTTTCAAAAACATTCGGTGGTCTTTTTCACAGACTTTTTTAGCGCTGTGCTAAGCGATACGTCAACGCGGGCGTCCCGAGCTCAACTTGAAAAAGACCACTGAATTTGGTTGAGACTATAGTCGGAGCTATCTGACTTATTCACGTGAGTTATCCCGTATTATTTACTAATATGACTCTGGTTCTGTGGAAGTTACAGCGAAGTTGGTAGTTAGTATGGGACTCTACATACGTGGACACTTTAGGGCCGTCACATCTTGCTGAACCATGATCATCCTTTCTCACTACAAAGTTGAGACTACTCAACTACAAACTAAGCCTTGACTAAATTAAGCTTGAGTTTTTTTTTTTTTTTTTATTTCTTTATTAATTAAGGACTTTTGAACAACATGTTCATGTCAGCCCTGTAGTGGCCTTATCATAATATATAAACACAAAAAAAAACTAAAATTATAACTAAAGTGCGCACAGCGCGGTATCCACTTAACTAGTTTATCTATATCTAATGTTCTATAATGTACTTATAGTTAATATACTAATTTATAAATCATCTTTGCTTCCCTGGAATTAGGTACAGATAATAAACAAAGAAATATACCGATATTGTTCATAGTAATATTCAACTCGGTCACTATATTTTCTCGTTCAGCTTTGTTGCGGGCACATTCCACCAAAACATGGTACGCATCCTCTGGCTTATTACAGAGCTCACAGTTTGGTGACTCGACCTTACCCATCAAGTGCGCAAATTTGTTCAGTGGCATGTGCCCGGAACGAAGTCTGTGAGCAGCAACAATCTGCTTTCTACTTATGTTACCTAAAAACCATGGCGAACTAGGGGGTTGGCTCTGAATTATTTTATACCATAGCCCTTTGGTTTTTGACCGTTCATCAAAATATTCCCGCCAGTTATCAAAGCAAAGTGTTTTATAGATGTACATAATTTCTGAATATGTGGGTAGAATGAATACTTCAGTGCCATTCGTTACAGCAGACTTTGCCAAACGGTCAACTTCTTCATTACCTGCTATTCCTATATGTGACGGTATCCACTGCACCACAACCTTTACATTGTTTTTGTTAAAGTCGTGTAAATATTTTAAAATGTATGCTATCGATACTCCAACGTACCCCGCACCACATCGTAATATATGTTGTAGTGCGCTTTTACTGTCGCTGAATATAACAATATTCGTGTCTGTGGCGATTTCATACTGAATATGATTTAGAGCTGCTGAAATTGCCAACAGTTCCAAAGTCATAATGGACACCTTAGATTCATTTTTGAAGCATTCTCCTTCTTTTCTATTTGAATTATAATAAGCGGCTCCGGATTTATCATCACCTTTTGACCCGTCTGTGAATATTCTATACCAGTTACTATACTTCATATTAATCTCGCCTAAAACTTCAATTTTCAACGCGCTCAAATTGTAGTTTCTTTTAGCATTCTGTACGCAGTCTAAGTAAGGTCTGATAAAGCATCTTGTATTAATTTTGGAAGGCCAAACATCCATCAAAAACATTTGTAAAGGATTAGAAGATTTAATTTTTTCTTGTTTAATATGATCAAGCGTCTTGGAAAGCAAAGGTTTCTTTTTATTATTCCAGTAATTATTGGAATGTAAACCGTTTATAGTGCTTAAAAGCTTTGTAGTCTCTCCGTTACACCAAGATTTTGCTTTTAAACAAAACTTATAAGCCAGATACTGCCGTCTGATAAATAATGGAGGTATACACATCTCACTCTCCATCACATGAATCGGAGTTGTTTTAACAAAGCCGCCTATAGTTCTTATAGCTTGATTTTGAACCTTATCGACTTTACCTAGATGTACGCTTGCACTATTGTCATATAGAAAGGAACAAAAATCTATACGACTTCTTATTAGGTTAATATAAAGTCGCCGTAAGTGCTTCGGATGCACACCCCAGCTAGTACCCGCCAAAACTTTTAATATATTCAAGAATCTTTGAGTCTTTTCATACACTTCTTTAATATGTCTGTTCCATCGAAGTGATCGATCTAGCCATATACCTAAGTATTTTATGTTTTCTTCACAGTCTAAATTGATGTCATTAATTTTCAGCTGAATCTGGTGCTTTCTCCGCCCTCTACTAAATAAACAGAATTTGGATTTAGTTGGTGATATATCTAACCCTATACTATGAATAATATCTGACATCATATTTAGGGCATGTTGTATGTCCTTAACGCAGTTATCTATTTTATAGCTACTGGTGTATATAACAAAATCATCCGCATATTGTTAAACTTTAATATGCATACTCAGGTTCTTATAGATTTCATGCGTCACAATATTAAACAAAAGAGGGGAGATAGGATCTCCCTGAGCCAAGCCCTTTGAGGTCCATCTCTCCATTTCAACTGTTGTTCCCGCTTCATCTTTTATTTTTAAATGTCTTTCCTTCAAGAACTCCCATAAGTAGTTTGTTATCTTCGACCCTACCTTTAATTGATCTAGAGTTGATATAACTTTATCGATAAGTACATTATTATATGCATTTTCCAGATCTAGAAAACATGCCAATGTAGAAAAGTTTCTAGTAAAGCCGATCTGAGTGTATGTTACTAAACGTGTCACAGAATCTAAGCATGATTGCGCCTTTCTAAAACCTGTTGTAAATGGTGATAATATATGTTTTTTTTCGATGTACCATTCAAGTCTCTTGCAAATCATGGAGTGAAATATTTTAGAAATACATGACATCAATGATATGGGTCTTAATTTAACATCATTATTATTATTCCGAATTTTAGGTATAGGTATTATTTTAATATCTCTCCATTGATGTGGGACATAGCCGGTACAATAAATACTGTTATAAAGGGATAATAATAGTGTTTTTCCTGTGTCTGGTAAATTATATATCATGGAGTATGTAATATTATCCTCCCCAGATGCTGTGTCTTTCTTTTTTAGGCATGCCAATAATTCCTGCATTTCAAAATGTTGGTCTAGTTGTAAATTACAGGAAACAAGCTCTGGTTTATTAATTCCTACAAAGTCTGGAGCTAGTTGAATCAATAGCTCGCCCTTTTTGTCGTTCGATAAGTGAACCTTATGTTGCCTAATTCCCTTAATCCATCTCATTCGTTGCCACATCTCGGGCATGGAAGTAGCTTCGTTAGTTGAATTACACCAGCCACGCCAATTCTCAGTCCTAGCACGTGCAATATCCTGCTTAACTATTGCGTTCTTATCCTCAAATACCGTCAAATTATCAGGCGTAGGATTACGTCTAAATGAACTTAAAGCTAACCTTCTTTGGGCTGTGACTTTAGATAAGTGTTCATTCCAATATGGCTTTGGTTTGAAGTTACTAGCTAGATCCTCACAAATCCTTAACCAGGGAATGCTTCTATCTGCCGCCTCATTGATTATACATATAAAATTATTGTACATTTCTTGCACACTACCAGAACTACTAGGTTTTTTATGTAATATCTCATCAATACATTTTCTGTAAATAATCCAATTAGCTTTTTTAAAGTTACGTTTTTTAGTAAAATTAGGCGTATTTGTATAAGTTGAGCTTATTTTAATAACAAAATGATCACTGCCTAGATTTTCATTCAAGACCTGCCAATTAAAGTGAATTGCAATGTCCGAGGAAACAAAGCTAATATCTGGCGATGTGATGTGCGCTTTATTATTTACAAGTTTAATCCTAGTGGCACTCCCTGAATTTAATGATATAAATCCTTGGTCTGTAGATGAATCCAAAATTTGCATACCTCTTGTGTTTACTTTATACGACCAGTTGGTGTGGTGCGCGTTAAAATCACCTGCTATAATAGTTTTATTGTGAAATAAAGAAAAAAGTTCTTCCCAGTCATTTTGAATAGTGCGCACAGATGATGGACAGTAAACGGCAATTAGATTATTAAGATACTTACAGTTTAAAATCTTCATTCCCAATACTTCTATCTCTGAGTTACTAATTTCTATAGAAACAATTTCAATTTTTATAGATTTGTGTACTAATATGGCAACTCCACCATAGTGATCTTCTCTGTCCCGCCTATGAACACTATACTCACTTATATATATATAATCATCGTCACATAACCAAGTCTCACTCAATATAGCTATATGCGCTTTATATTGATATAATAAACATTCAAATTCTGCTTTTTTGGGTTTTATGCTCTGAGAATTCCACTGAACTATGTTTAAAAAATTCCTATCCATCTTAATGTTAGCCATTTTTTATTATGGACAGGAATTTGTCAACAAAATTCCCGAACTTAAATATCTCTGCTACGTAAATATAGCATTCTTCAACAATGACAAATAAAAAGTTAGTGATCTTCTCTTGGAGCATATTTTCTGATAAAACAATTTCTCGTAATCTACTAAATAGTCTCATAAAATTAAATCTTTTCTTTTTCTTAGTTCCTTCTTCTGTTCTAATTTCTTGATCTATTTGTAATTTTTCTCCATTTTTGTTATCTTGCTCAATATAAGAGTTTTCCATGTTTTTCATAGTATTAGAATTCCCCTTTTTTAGCTTTTTCTTACTTTTATTATTACTTCCTTTCCCTCCCAAGATAATAGACTCGTTTGCAGAACTTTCTTCTCCTAAATCATTACTCTCAATGTCTGTTCAATGGACAATACTTCACGACATGCCCGTATCTCCAACAACCTGAACACTGGGTGACAGGGAAGGTGTATGGTTCAACGACCAACCTGCAACCATATGCTATAACATATGGAGGTGTAGTAGAACCTTTAAAACATATCCGAATGGTTTCGCTGTCTACCCATTTCCCTTCGCTGTTCTGTCTCTTTAACCGCCTTACGGATTCGATATCATATTCTGATTTAAATACTTTCTCAACTTCCTTAATATCCATATCAATTTCTATTTGTCGCACTATTCCATAGCTCAAGCGTACTTGGTCCGACCTTTGGCATTTAAACCCTTTGTTTATCAACTCATCACAGCTCAACAAAGCATTTGCACATTCCTCTGATTCGAAGGTAATAACCGCTTTGTAGGTATTTTTATATTTAACTTTAATAACTTCCTTAATATTTTGGCTTCTTAAAAGCTTAGCCAAGCCCATTTGTTTTGGTAATGGTCCCATAGAACTTATGGTCACCTCATATGTCTTGTATTCTAACTCTGTCGCGTTATGCTGAGTATGGGTCAAGGTCTCGCTAGTCAATGATTCATTATCATATCCATTTCTCGGCATAGTTTTATAAATCTTCTTAGGTTTTCTTGTAACTTCTATGAACCCATCATCCGCTTCGTCAGACCCGCTACTTCTCAATCTCTTGAGCCGCTGCATCTGAGAATCCGATAACAAATCCTCTATCTCATTAATCTCATTGTCTTGCTCACAAACGCTGTGCTCCGACGCGTCACACATGATTGCGTCGAACAATAATGCACCGCACGGTATGCGTGCGCTCGCTACACCGCACTCCGCGCGACTGAAGCTTGAGTTATCAAGCAACGATCGATAATCAACCCCAGGGTTTTACAGATTCGCTGTAACTGGTGCTCTATCAGAGCAGAACTACAGATGGAGTCAGGGATCAGTCTACCCTTTGGTTTACTATGACAAATCTTGTACATCAATCATTAATATACATTAGATCAGCATTTATGGAGTTCACGGCTTCAGAAGAATGAATTGCAACTGTTGTTGATGGTAAACATTATTTTAAGCGAGTCAACGATCTTGTAAGCAGTATTCATGACTAAAACGAGTAACAAAATTAAAGAAAAAAACGGAACCGAATTTCAACACAGAAAAGTATGAAATAACCTGTTTGTCAGTACCATGCTGGTTCAAAACACTAAACTCGCTATCAAGTTCCAACTTCCACAAGTATTTTTTTTTTAACCGGCGGTATGCTTTTATTTACAAAATACTACGAACTATATACAACACTACAGCTACTACAATAAAAGCATTTAGATCCCTATAAGTCATTGCAGACTCATAGGCAGTCCAAATGCTCTAGCCCACCAGTTGGCAGCGTGCCCAGCATGCTGGCAGCATTGCCTCGTTGATTTGCAATGCTTATTCTAGTATTATAATAATTACAAGTAATTACCTACTATTCAGTATTGGAAGTCATTTTTGTTTTATTTCAATATTTTAAGGTATGAAACTGTATATGAAAGTGAACCATCAAACCAACTAAAAACTTCTGAGCAACTGAGAATAACTGCTCTGAGCTAAGAACGAAAATTAACAAGCGACTGTAGTAGGGGCGAGTGATTAATTCCCACATTGAGCTGACTGCGCATCCCTGGTTATGTTTGCGTGGTTAAAATAATTGCGTTTTCTTGTTACACCCGACTTGGGCATGCATACAGAACTCCGCTAGTTTTGCTTTCATTTTAGCCGACGGCGGGCTTACAAATGCATTTTTATGATGCGAAGTAAACAACGCTGTTTTTTCGTTAGGTATAAATCTAAAATAATTTTGAAGCGCTCGTAGCGAAGTTTACTTAGCTGTTCTCAACCGATCAGCAAAGTTAAGCAACGTCGCCCGCGGTCATGAGTTGGGTTATGACCGCTAGTGGCATTACTTCTGAGCGTTTCCGTGCTTCGGAGGGCACGTTAAGCCGTCGGTCCCGGTTGTTATCTTAGGATGGCAGTCGTTATAGCATGGCGGTAGGGCATTTTGCGAATGCCCGCCTGGCTAGCTACCATCCTCAAGTAAAAAATCTGTCGCCAAGCACCTACCGGTGTGTTCCGGCAGTTGACCTTGAGAGCCAGTAATTCTAGGTTATCCTGAACAACATCTTCGACCACATCATCACTTACAATCAGATCAAAGGCTAACCTATCAGGCAAAAAAAAATAAAAACAGGCAACGGGCAGCTCATCATCCTTTTAGGGTTCCGTACTTAAAGGACAAAATGGAGCCCTCTTAATGACGCTCTGCTGTCGGGCTCTCTATTCGAGCAGACCGACATCAGCTCAATAGTTATAGAAACTTGTGACATACTCGAACATGAAATTTTTACATTTCGTTTAGAACGTTAACACGTAGATTTACATATTGGAAATATACATATATTATTAAATTATGGATAAATATTTGACAAGAAATTTAATTACTTATGTTATTTTTCAGGGGGCTCCAATACATGAGAAGGTGTCAGCCGAAAAAAAATATTGTACCCTAGTACATAAGGTATTATTGTCTGGAATCTAAATAATATTCTACAAGGTTTGTTTTGATTTCAATGTATTGGTGTACACTGTAAATAAATAAACAATGAGATAGAAATGTGAATTCTTTTTTTTTATGAAAAGGCGCGGTCAACGTTGTCATTTTACGAGGTCCAACTAAAAAAAAACCAAAGAGGTTTCTGAAATTTTTGTATTTCTATTTCACAAACAAATAAAGAAAAGGTAATTTATAATGTAATTTAAAGGCTGTCATCAAAATCAACACACATTTTTTATTTTACGAGTAATTGCAATGCGGGTCCTAAAAGAGCGTTATGGGTTTCGTCTCTACAGCCCGTAAAAGGAAACTTTTTTTAACAACAGCTTCAAAACAACATTACACATTGACGTTTTTAGGGTTTCGTACCCAAAGGGTTAAAACGGGACCCTATTACTGAGACGTCCGTCCGTCTGTCACCGGGCTGTATCTCAAGAACGGTGATAGCAAGACAGTTAAAATTATCACAGATGATGTATTTCTATTGCCGCTATAACAACAAATACTAAAAATGAAATAAAATAAATAATTAAGGGTGCTCCCATACAATAAAGGAGGTTTTTGCTTTTTATTTGCCTAAAATAATAATAATGAAAACGAGATAATGGTACGGAACCCTTCGTACGCGAGTCCCACTCGCACTTGGCCGGTTTCTTAATGAATATAATAAGCATGAAATTTGGCAAATACTTAATATGCCGAAATGGTCGATTCCTAACTGGTTACGTTGTTGATACAGACCTCTATCTAGACCCTGCAAGAAAAATGATATAGATATAGATCAAACACTGTAAGAAAAATTTAGTAAAATTGCCAACAATGACGAAAAAAATAGAAAAACAATGTTAATTACTTAAGTCTTGACCCAAAGAAAATAATATGCCTTTGCCTCCTTTAAATTTTAAAAAAAAACCCCAGCGACGTGAGGAGACATCGCAGGATCCGCAATGAAACAATAGTGTGCAAATTGGTAACTACTGAACCAAATTGAATAAAATTTGGCACAAGAACATTTTTGTTTAATAGATTTTTGTAGCATAATAGAACAAGACTATATATATTTTATAACTAAGTAGTTACTAGTAGACTTAGGCGGTACGACTAGTAAGGTAACATATTTCACTATAATTGATTTGTAGTGGTTACATATTTGAGCCTATTATGAAGCAGCAACCATGTTTTCGGTCCGAGGGCATAACCAAATACCTGCGAGGGGCCAAAGCTAACTTATCTATACATGTATATACATTTATTTTTGAATAAATAAATAAATGTAGGATATAGGTACTTATCTATATAGGTAGGTATAGAACGCAAAATGTCGTCTGTCTCCCTACCAGCCTTAGAAAATCTATCACAGAGCTTTCAGATGTAGACCTACGATTTACATATATCCATAAAATCACGCCTCTTTCCCGTAGCGGTAAGCAGAGACCACAGATTTCCACTTGCTACTATCCTAACAAATGTCTTTCGCTTCATCTACCCTCATCCATGCTGTCATACATAAGCGTGGGTTTAGGGTACTCCTAACCTGGTATTCTTTCAGAACGTCTTCAATCTGATTTCGGAACGTTCGCCTAGGTCTTCCCTTTCCAACACTTCCGTTCACTTGTCCCACGTATACCTGTTTAGTCAATCTCATTTCATTCATTCTGTACATGTCCAAACCATCTTAACATAACCTACGATTAAAACATAGTAGAAAGATGATTAAAATGCCTAGTATTTGTATGTAGGGATTGTAGGGTTTTATTCAGTTTCTTCTATTCACGCACACACCAAGCACCAAACAATGTGTCCGAACACTATGTAATACGTATATATAAAAAAAAATTACCTCACAAGCTCGGAAAGGTGTTGTTATCATTCGAAATCTGCGTGGAAAAGAGCTTTTTATCCGCTACCGTGGAATAGATTTTTGAAAATCGGAACTCATTATATAGTTCTAGAAAAACATTTTACTTTCAATATAACAAATTCTAGTAATTTTACTTGTAACTTTTCTATTAACTAACGCATATTTACTACATTATTTAAGCTTTATATTAATTTTTGCACCTAGAATTTCTCTGGTTGGAGTGAGGTGAAAAATTGTGTGTTGCGCTCGGCAGTAAAGTTATTTTGCATCGCGTAACTTTGAAACCTTCGGTACGCTCAGCATTCTATATTTTGAACCAATCACGTTGCTCGTGACTAGGATGCTTTGCTACCACAGGTTCCAAAAAAAGTACTCGCGCCAAATAACAACTTTGCAACCTTGCATAACAAATAGAACTATTACAATGTCAAGGGTTAATGCTCCACTTACCGACTTCAAAGTACCCGCGAGCGAAGACACGGGTAAAAGTTAAACTATTTTAAATATTTTCTAGTCTAACATCGTTAGCAATTGTATAGTACCATTTTTATAAGTACATGTTTGTACGTTCTCCTTCGTAATTCCGAAAAATAGCAGTTTTTGTTTTTACCCTTTGTAGTAGGGAGAGCAGCCTCAAATTAAAGTTCATGTTTTCCATTTTCATGCAAATTAGTTTAAAAAAGTGAAATATGCATTGTAACTTTATCGCTACTGACGAGAAATTGGGAATTTTGGGGTTTTATGTAAATTATATAGTACTACTATAGGGTGCGTAATATGTGGTATACGAGTATTTGTATATCTGAAACTTGCACCAACTAAATTCATTAATATCTTCGGGTCTATTCGTGCACTAATTATGGTCTAATAGCTATTTTGTATCCCGTGGGGTGCCGGGCTAGAATATCCCTCCCCGCCCCCGCATTACTACCTGTTGGGTGTCGTTACAGGCGACTAAAGGTAAAATACCGAAAGTGGGGCAGCAGCGCCTTCTGAGGAACTGATATCAACTGCGATCCCCAAGACGCCTTTTTTCAAGTACGACTATTATCCAAACGGACATCATTAAAGAATTAGATTTTTTTTCTAGATATTACAATAATTATTGTTACCTTAAATTAAACAAATACAGTTTTGAAATATGATTTTATAATATTATTATTTAATTAAAAGTGTAGACTTACTTTACTTTTGAAATTGTGATCTATATTGTACCAAATTCAGAAATGAATAAACTTTCGTATTTTAATCTAATAATTTCCTTACTTCCCTTACAAACATCTCGATACTGCAGGATATCAAAACTGAGAAAGGCCAAGATTATCGAATGTGTGCCTCCGCAAGATATTTGACTTCTATGGGGATATCACCCACAAACCTGGTGACAACCTGAAGTGTCACCTGAAGTGATGGTGAGAGTGACCCAGAGGTAGAATATGCGCCCTATGCGCTGGGCGGACCAAATCCGAACCTCGCTGAACATTAAAGCCTCAGAAGCCGTGCACGTTGCTGAAAGTAGGAGCCAGTGCAAGAATACAATAAAGGAGAAAGTTTGAAACCATGATGTGGTCACGACCTCCAGCATTGCGGAAACGACTCAAAGAGGAGGATTTCCCATTGGAACCACTATTATGTCAGGCAGTCATACCAAACAAACACATTATCACACCTTGAAGCACTTTTAATGTCAATGGTACAAAGTTAAAAAAAAAAATTAGAATGTAATCAATTTCATCGAAATTGGGGCCCTCCGGGATGGGTGCCTGCGGGATCGGGGCCAACGGAGTAATCCATATTTACTCAGGAAAACGAGAACAGCGCTAAGAAAAACTTATGAGTTAGATTACTGATTGAATAATCTCCTGGAATGATAACTGTACCGATGAGATAAGTCACCAATAGGAGGCGTTTTCCCGCCATTCCGCCATATTAACTTGATCAATCGTTCCGTTCGGAAATCAAGACGCGCGCGGGATTGAAATGCGTGATGCGAATACGCACCTCAACTCAATGCAACAAACAATAGGGATGGAATATTTTTACTACCTATATTTTATTGGATGGGATAAATTATGTAGTAACTACTAAAACTATAAAAGAAATATATACTATGGGAACTATTATGTTTAGGAATTGAAAAAAATTAATTATAAACTTATGTAGCTCCCATAAATACGATAAATACATAAATTTCCTTTGTGAGTCAAAGTCAAAATCATTTATTCAATTGAGGCGTCTACGACGCTCAATATGAATAGGAAGGTCAATTACAAATTTTAATATTGAAATATTCTACATTGTACAAAAAGCAAAAAAAATATAGTACCAAATCCGAGAAGAACGAGCAAGAAACTCGGGGTCTTTTAACGATGTGTTAAATACTATATAATAAAGATTAGTTACATTTAAAAACACAGGTATATTCAAATTCATATTAAGCCAAGTACATGACAATGATAGCACCACGTGAACATTCCCAGGTTTCAATTATAAGTGATATCAATTGAACACCTGCATTAATTGTGGATCTGCTCTTTGTGAAACCAAACTGATTCTCATTAAATATATTATGCTCATTAAAATGAGATAGAAGTTGTTTGAGCATAACTTTTTGGAATACTTTATTTACTTTGAACAGGTAAGATGGAAATAGTATCTACATTTGCATTTTCAGATGTAGCCCCACGACTTCAAAATTGGAGTGTAGGTATTTATTTTCATATAAAATGAATAGATGTTAAAACATTTTTTTTTCACACCGCCAAATTATATATAGTCTTTTTTTATTTGATACACAACGCGTCTCCCCGATTGCCATCCCGCTAAATAGGTCCTTTTTTAATTCACTCTGCTTATAAACAGTATTAATAACAATTTTTTTTTATATAGCAACACTACCTTGAGAAAATCATATTCTTTCTGTTACAAACTATCTGTAGTGGTTATAATTATTTTTTTTACAGAATAGTATTTTACAACGAAGAAACTTAGACATCTTATTTTGTTCACAACAATAGTTACCATGGTTACAAGACATTCCAGCCCTGGAGATGGAAACATTTACTATGAGTTTTTCCAGCAGCGTCTTCCTCCCGCTACTCGGATCAAACAAACGCTACTTTCCGAGTATGAGAAATAAAAAGTAATTCTCACTCACTGAAATGTGAAGAACACTATTTTTCTTTTCCATAAATAAAAATCTAACGCACCCTAAACACGTTAGTTCATTTTATTGCCAAAACCGTTTTACATAAGAATCGAATTCTTGCTCTACTGATTCGAATAATAGTGAGTGTGGGAGTGAATTCGGAAGATCACTTTAGCTGAATACTCAGCGCCTGTACCACACCACTAAAAATAAAAGTAACGAGCGGAAAATCGAAATATTAGGAACATGTTGGTAGCTTTTGACACTGAAATAAAGGAACGTTACGAATCTTAAATTTATTCCTTTCATTGTAACTTTGTAAGAACATTAGGGCTTTTTGTGTGACGACAACTTTATATTTTATTTTTAAATTGAACCTTACAGCTTTGTTTGACAAATGGCAAAGCAAGCAGTTTGACGAATGACAATCAGTTTGACATTATGAATTGAAGAAAAATTGTAACAGTCATGATACGTTAAGGGACTCGACGCAGTTAAATCCTAGTCCCGAAGAAGTGCCAAAAGTTATTCTCCAAGTCACGTACTAAGGTGGTATACTAAGTATAGAAACATTACATTAGTAATTTTATAGGGAGAATTGCCAATATTATAAAAAGTTATTCTGATGTTTCGTCATCCAGTCAAGATATCTTTCTATACTCCAAAAATCTAAAACGCATAGTACTTATAGAACTTACTGTGCCGTGAGAAACAAACATACCTAAAGACCACACAATAAAAACTAACAAATATTATGACTTAACAAATGAATTAATCAAAAACGGTTATGTGGTTAATTTATATGCTGTAGAAGTCGGAGCAAGGGGTATACCAGCAAAATCCCTATACAACCACTAAAGGACCTTGGCCTGTCAAGAACAACCGTAACTTCCATACACGTGTATCCAAGGCGGCATTAGTAGGATCTTACCAAATTTGGTTAGGTAGGGGAGGAGGCTCGAGCGGTGAAAGGGAGCATTGATGCATCATAAAGGGGCCCCTTAACCTTACTCACTGGGTTGCAAGTCCCAGGCACCTTGACTTGGGCCTCTTCCTCTGCAACTCTATGGACCCGGCACCCGCACGGTGAATCCATGGAATGCTAAGTAAATTCGTCTCTACACGTGCACGTTCACAAACACTTAACGCATATTAAACCAACATTATTTTAATTCACATCAGCGCTAAAAAACATGAACTAGGAAAACATATTAGATTCAACAAATCAAAGAACTCTGAATCTCCTGGAAACATTTATCTATTTAGTTATATCGCTTCCGGGAAAACTTTTTTCCCGCCTGGAGTAAAAATAGATATAAGTACCTACCTAAGGCTTTATAAGTAAAGCACGGGAATACGAGTAGGATTATATTCTAGCCAAGCTGTAATGTTATCAGATTCCGGTATACAGATGATATAAATAAAAACCTGTATGTCACTTTCATCAATGCTGGATCGCTTAACAAAAGCAGTGGTATAGCTTGCGATTCAGAGTATTTTATTTTCCATAGAACGTATTATATATTGGGTTAGAAGAAAGGTATGGTAGGTTCTGAAGCGGTGATGGCTCAGTGGCTGGTTCGAATCCTGCCGCGGGCTTGAGCTTCACAGCATGGTGGAAGGGCTTTTTGCGAATGCCCGCCTGGCTAGCGACCACCCTCAAGTAGAAAATCTGTCGCCAAGCACCTAACAGTGTGTTCCGGCAGCAGTTCTTGAGAGCCAGAAAAATTACAGGCACATGAGACACTAACAACTGTACGTCTCAGTGTGACGGGCACAGTGCAATTCGCCGTTGACGAAATGCGTCTGTTATAGGCAGAGGTTAGTCCACTTAACATCAGGTGGGCCTCGGGTTAGTTCCCTCACGATAACATTAAAAAAAAGAATTATGAAATGGTAATATAAAACCTACCCACTTCCCTCAAGTTTAGATCCGCACAAAACCCATAAAAGTAAGCTTTTACACTAAGCTTGTGTCTCTCACAGGTTCGACAAACATATAAATCTCTAAAGTCGATTTGCTGCAAATAGTGAAAATAAACTTAGCGCCAAGCTCCTTATAGCTGAGGAAATAAACGCGAATGGAGACGTGGACGAATCAAAGGATTCCTAGTTTCCATCGCAATGAATTTCCCGCGCTAAGCCGAGCTACTAAAACAGCGATTAGAGAAAGAAAATAAGTGAAAACATGTTTTAATATGGAGCTTTTCAAGAAGGTTTATTTCCATCTAAGTATTCGAAATCAGTGTATTGTTCACCAAGGGAAGAAAGTGACCGATTCCCATCGAGAGTGTAGTTTTGTGATGATACACCCAAAATGGGAATCGCATTTTCTATCGAGTGTAGGTACTGTACCTACGAGGAAAATAAAAGACAAGTATCTACTGTAAATATTTTTTTCATCGCATCTATTTAAAAAACAATTGTTGGTTCGACTATAGGCGCGAGGAAAGTAGGTATTTTCTGTTAGAGGTTTTTATAGAGGGTGGAAAAGAGTTTGAATAAGGGACAGAAATATTGATTCTAATCTTGCAGGGCGTGACCAACTAGGTCACAGATTTATCAGGAGTGACGTTTATAATAAAAAAAAGTATGTCAGTATGTATTATATATAAACGCTGTTTATAAAAGTTGCGCTTAAATAAAAAGAGAAATAGGTTAACACTTATTATTCATTACGCAAATTATGACAAAAAAGTGTCATAAAAGTGTTTACTAAATACTTATGCTCCCATATTATTGGTACAATCTATTTTAACCAATTCAGTACAAATTGAAAGCATTCGCGCATAGAAAATGCGATGTTCACTTGTTAATTCATTTTCTCAGAAAAAGTTCGTGGCCAGTATCATTTTACGGACTAAGGGCGTGTTTCAGAATGTTCGAGTAAGTTCCGGTTATACTACCCAGAACATATTTAATAAATAAAACTATATTTGCGTTTCACAGTTATCGATTTAGCCTATCCATCGGTTAAAGCTTGAAACGCGCTGCATGTTAACTGTCATTTTTATCTTCTGGGTAGTGGTTTTATTGTCCGGTTATACCGGAACGTACTCGAACATTCTGAAACAGGCTATCACTTATTTTGACATTATACTTAAGAGAACATAGGTGGCAATATTAAAATAAAAAAAGTGGGGATAAACGAGAAAAAAGTGAAGACAAAGTGCTTAAGAGCATGCGACAGAAGAATATTTATTTACTTCTTGGTACTGATGTAAATACGAATACCTTTAACCTAGGACCTATAGCCTATAACAGTTACAAACAAGCTATTATTAAAAAAACTATTTATTAATAATTTTCATCTTACTCTTGTTCACTTAATTTACTATAACAATGAAAATTATATGGTAAATTAATTGACTTATGACCTTAAGCAGAGCCAGGAGCGTGAAGTAAATCGCTATACTCGTAGCCCCAGAAGCTTGTATCCGCTTCTCGAGTCGCGGATCGGATATTTGTCTGTCTGCAATCCTGTCTCCAAACTGAATCCTACGTACGTACTCCTTGTTCTCGAACAACATTTGATATAATAATACCACGAGAATAATTTTGAAACGTCTTTATTCATACAAAAATCATTAATAAAGTTATCATCAAGGATATTTCGTACCTGCTAAGTACCTACTCAACACTAAATCGAAACATTGATAGCAGTTTTTTAATGTAAAGGTTTCAGAACACAATTACCTAAAACGCCCATGTCCTGGTGTGCCTATAGCAAATAATTTTCGAAATGCACTGCGCCCATCATTCTGAAACATGTGCCTTCACTTTGACCGGCACCCATACCACACATAAGAATAACAGTTACTACGTAACCCACACACTTCAAACCGGAATAAAGTAATAAAAAAAATGTGAACATTACTGCGTGGCGGTAGAAATAGATGGGTAACCCCAATTTCAGAAAAAAAAAATTGTTTTATATTAGTAGGTACCTACTAGGTGTTTGAAAGGCCTTCCCTACATTTATTATTGTTTGTTTCGGGTAACTCTCACCAGTTTGAAATTAAACACATTGTTTTCTTCCTTTAGGCCAATCGGTCAATATTTTAACATTATTTCCTTTATCCAACTTCCTTTTTCGACTTCTAAAAAAGATAGAGATTCTCATCTCAATGAGTGCAAATTTTTCGTGTTCCGTCTCCAACGGACGAAACGGAGCTTTCACCGACCCTTCTAATCGTTGAGTGGTATTAGTAGTGTTACGTATTCAATAAATCATCCAACGACTCATGAGCGCGTGGCTAGATCACTATGTAATGTGGACCGTGCACATTCCTAGTTCCTTCCGCATCCTATCCTCCACCACCGCGCGCCTGAACGCAATCAATCAGCGACAGTCGCGTGCGCAATCAAAAGGCGCTCCGTAAATCAAACCTGAGACTTTATAGATGAATGTGATCCGTAGTGTCCACAGTCTTCTAAATCCTGGTAAGTGCATGCTTCCAGCAAACAAGTAGCATTTTATTTATTACACATAAAATTATTGTAGGCAGCGGGCAAAGTCACTGGGGGAATGTCTTTGGTAGCAAGGTTACTGTCAGTCCGTCCGCACATGACGGATCTCTATTATCTAGCTCGTGCATGAAAATGTGGCTGGAGACTTATATCCAAATTCCAGGTCTATGGTATTGTCACATATTATCCAGGAACAGAAGGATCAATGCAAAGCCATTCCAAGAAATAAGCGACTCTAGCTCCGAAGCAATAAAGTACACTTCAGCTCGCAAACTACGGGGTACCTAATATTCATATTCAACTAAAAGGCGTCTCTCTTTCTATCGCATAGCCACGCATAGCTCTGATCTCTTCTGACGCGGCACGCACAGTTTACTAATCCCGTCCGGACGGGTACACCGATGTACCTGCAGCTTTGTACCTAAAATGCGGAGAGAGCCAGGCCTAGTATTGTGACGAAACACGCGAGGACCTCCTGATGTTAGGCGGTTACTTATGCCTAACCATCACCCTGAGACATAGAATGTGTAATTTCATACTAGCTCTCCAGAACTGATGCCGGAACACACTTTTAGTTGCTTAGCTACAAATTATCTACTTGAGGGTGGTAGCTAGCCAGGCGAGGTTTCGCAAAACACGAGTTCACCATGCGGTTTAGTTCAAGCCGGCCGAAAGGGATCGAACCATGGATCTGCGGCACTGCAAACCAGTTATCATTGCTTTAAAAGTTTTTAATCAATTCCGTTATTAAACCGTGATATTCGTACTGATAGACAGAAAGCTGTAAATGATAGATAGACAGAAAATGAGAAATATAACTTTTACATTTTGTATACAATATTTTGACATTAAGTAATGGATATACTATATTTTATAGGAAATAACAGAAAACCATATAAACGTGAATGCTATGTGGTCATACTAAGTATTCCTTTAAAGGAAAAAATACCGACATGCCTGATGTCATGGTAGGGGCACCAAGCAATAAAGTGAAATTAAATACACCACATAAACAGTTGGACTCTCGACTGTTGTACAAAGGAACTTACAAATTGTTTGTTTTAAAGCTGCACTGTGACCTCCGGTGATATATTGGTAAGCAACTTACGTTTTGAACTGTTTAGCACTAACTTACATGGTATGGATCTCTGAGGGATCTTTTAAAGAAATTGATATTTTAACTTTACCAAGTCTGTATATATTTGAAAATATTATGTATGTTCGTAAAAAAATTAGTAAATTTAAATTAAACAGTGACAATCACGATTACAACACTAGAAATAAAGATAAATAGCGGTGCCAGGTTTTAGATTAGCAAGGACAAATAAAAGGTCCTTCTTAGGTAATTGTGTACGGTTGTATAATAAAGTTCACAAACATTACAACGCTCACAGAAGGGAAATTCAAGTTGCATGTGAAAAACATATTAATTAAGAAACCCTACTTTCTAATTACTTAAACGATAAAAATGCATGGACAATTCCGCCTCTGCCAAGGTATCACCTGTCACCTACGTAATTTAAACAAATACTGTAATATTGTATTATATAGTAAGTATGTAACACATTGTTAAGAGAGTTGTTCAATTTTACAAGTACAAGACGTTTAAAAGAATGGCTCCGAGTTTCTTGCCCGATCTTCTCGCAGTGGCTCTATACAATTTTGTTTGCTGAACGTGTCAGTACAATGTAGAATATTTATATACTAAAATTTGTAATTGACCTTCATAAGAGCTTCGTAGATGCCTAAATTGAATAAATGATTTTTAAGAGCTCGTAGCGAAGATTGCTTTCTTAACCATTACTTGGATGGGTGACCGCCTTTTTTTTTATTTACTTACTGCTGAGCGCTTCCCTGCTTCGGACGGACGTCAATAGCCTTTGCTTCGTCGGTCCCGGTTGTTGTCTAAGGACGGCACTCACTGGGATCTTTTTACACGACTGCCCAAAAAAAGGAGAGTTATGTTCTCAGGGTTCATGTATGTATGTTTATAATTTTTTTTATTCCACCGTAACTTTTAAACGGTCTTACCGATTTTAATGTAAGATATATCGTTATATTCGTCTTGACAGCGCAAGTGACACTAAGTACATAAAAATAAATAAAACATACAAACTGACGGATTTTAGACCACATACGGTGAGACAAAAAAAGTGGGGTGACAAAATGAAGGGCTTTAAAACACGATTCTATAAATATGCTATAATTAAAAACATGCAGTTTTACGTTAAACTTCCAATAACTTTACGTTACGTTAAGGTTCCAATAAATATTGGAACTGACGCATGTAAATAATGTATTATCTAAGATTTGTAAATGGTTTGCCGCTAATAATCTTCTCCTAAATTCAAAAAAGACGAAATGTTTAAAGTTTTCTTTACCAAATGTTCCTTATGTTGAACCAAACATAAAGCTTGGCCCAGATAAACTCCCTATTGACAAAGCGACAGTCTTCCTGGGAATCAAAATGGATTCCACTTTACAATGGGATCCACATATACATGATCTCTCCGGAAGACTTAGTTCTGCTGCATATGCAGTTCTTAGGATAAGACAGTTAACAGACGTAGCTACTGCTCGGCTAGTTTATTTCGCGTACTTCCACAGTATTATGTCGTATGGCGTATTGCTGTGGGGAACTGCTGCTGAGATAGAGACAATCTTTATCATACAAAAGCGTGCAATTCGAGCCATATATAAAATGGGTCCTAGGGAATCTGTGAGGGATCTTTTTAAAGAAATTGATATTTTAACTTTACCAAGTCTGTATATATTTGAAAATATTATGTATGTTCGTAAAAATTTGAGTAAATTTAAATTAAACAGTGACAATCACGATTACAATACTAGGAATAAAGATAAAATAGTGGTGCCAGGTTTTAGATTAGCAAAGACAAATAAAAGGTCCTTCTTAGGTAATTGTGTGCGGTTTTATAATAAAGTTCCCAAACATATTACAACGCTCACAGAAGGGAAATTCAAGTTGCATGTGAAAAACATATTGATTAAAAAATCCTACTACACAGTTTCTGATTACATAAACGACAAAAATGCCTGGACAATTCCGCCTCCGCCAAGCTATTGCCTGTCACCTACATAATTTAAACAAATATTGTAATAACTCTATTATATAGTATGTATGTAACACATTGTTAAAAGATGTTTAAAAGAATGGCCCCGAGTTTCTTGCCCGTTCTTCTCGCAGTGGCTCTATACAATTTATTTGCTGAACGTGGCAGTACAATGTAGAATATTTCAATACTAAAATTTGTAATTGACCTTCATAAGAGCGTCGTAGACGCCTAAATTGAATAAATGATTTTGACTTTTGACTTTGACTTTATTGGAACTGTAAAAGTTTAACAATAATAAATAATATACAGTCGGGTTTTTTACTTTTTAAATTAATTTATACATGTTTAATGGTATTGTGATGGAATTATAATATTGTAGACTTCTAGAGGATGTGAGAAATACTATGCCTGAACCGAAAACACCATTCCATATACTTCGTAATTCTAATTCGACAGAAAAAAAAACACGAATACAGATCTAAAATCTCTGATGATACTGAATGTAATTAAAGCAGTGATGGCGCAGTGGCATTAGCTATGGACTGGTGGTTAGTTAGGTTCGTGGTGTGAATCCCGCCGCGGGCTTGAGCTTCACCGCACGGTGGAAGGGCTTTTTGTGAATGCCCGCCTGGCTAGCGATCACGTAGAAAATCTGTCGCCAAGCACCTAACAGTCTGTTCCGGCAGCCGTCCTTGAGAGCCAGTAAAATTACAGGTACATGAGACCTCACAACGTACATCTCAGTGTGATGGGCACAGTGCAATTCGTCGTTTACGAAATGCATCTGTTATAGGCAGAGGCTAGTCCACTTAACATTTTTGCAAACACATTAAACTTTCCTTAATTAAGTCTACCTAGCTACCCAACTGAATGTCTATATGGACAAACTGTTGTATGTAAATAGATTAGTAAATAGATCCGTCCTATATAAAGTTACTACAAATGGACTCTTTATAATATATCTCTAACGGCGTGGGATTCGCCATAATGAAGTCTGGTAAAGGCAAAAGATATAAAACTTTACAACACTCTCACCAAGACAGAATCTGATACTTAGCTCGCCCGAAGGTAAAACTTAACAAATAGTAGATACGCCGCCAAAACGTCAAATTATTCAGATGCCAGTAAATTGATAAGTATGTTAGTTGTTCTAATGTGTAAATTAGCTTGGTAAACAATAAATAGTTTTTGTATTGTATCGTATTGATTTTTCATACGAAAACATCATGTTGGGTTGTTCGAAGCGCGTCTCATGTTGAAATGAGAATCGCTTATTTCGAATAAATTTGAATTTCTAACATTTAATTTTAAAACATTACAAATATATTAAGTCGCATTGTACCATCCCACGAGTGCCGAGACGAGTGACGAGAAGCATTTTTTTTTAGGGAGGACATAGATGCTGACGACCGTTAAGCGGGCGTCCAGCTCGGTGCTGCGGTAATCAGATGTTACACAATCAAACATCAAGCACGCCGGCGAGCTCAAATAAATATTGAAGTCCCGATTAGTATCTTTCCAAATAGTCACAGAGTAATTTTCCGTAGGGCCACTCTCAACGGTACGACACAGCAGATGTAGGGTTAGTTCTGCAGGACTGCCGAGCAGCAGGTCATTGGTTCGAATCCCGCCCTGGGCTTGAGCTTCACCGCATGGTGGATTTTGCGAATGCTTGCCTGGCTAGCGACCACCCTCAAGTAGAAAATCTGTCGCCAAGCTGTCCTTGAGTACCAGTAATTCTAGGTTAAGCCTGTTAACACCTTCGACCACATCATCACTAACCATCAGGTGAGATTGTGGTCAAAGGGTAATAGGAGATATAAAAAAAACTACTTACCCAAGTGATTAGAACACATCGGACTTGCGTCGCAGACTGTGGCCGCGTTGGTCTTATGCCATTCTACCTATGAACACCGACAAAATATTCCACATTTCTAAATGGGTTCCGCCCTGTCCTTAGAAAGTAGTTAATAATTTTATAAGTCAATGATGCAAACCATACCTAACAGAGCTAAATTCCTGAATATTGAATTTTCAATATCTTCGCAAACAAATAATGTAATAAAGTCCAGACCGGCGGTGTTGCCAATAATTGAAAAAGTCCAGTCCAAGATAGGAAATTAAAGTGAGAGATTTCATATCACGTCGCGTCAGAGGGTGGCGAGGGGATGGGGTGTTTTTACATGAATGGTAATGTTGCGCTGATTTGTGGAGACAGGGCCTCTTGGAAAACTGATTTATGGAATTGGAAAAAGGGAGTTTTATTTTCGAATGCTGGTATTAATAAAAGAGAGCAGTGCTTGAAATTTGTCTGATGTTAAAGATTGCAATATATGTTATATTTCGTATGTATACGTACCCACTTATTACAATTGCGTCATGTATTTTTTTATTCGTTCCATTATTTAGTTTTGTTTATTAGCAGCCTTTGACAACTATATCGTTTGATGGTAAGCGATGATGTGTAGTGATGGTTAAGGCTAACCTAAAATTACTGGCTCTCAAGAAAAGCAGCTGTAACACATCGTTAGTCGCTTGGCGACAGATTTTTTACCTGGGGGTAGGGCTTTATTATTTTTTTGGTTCTGAGTGATCCACTGATTCGTCCTGCATACGAGCGAGAGCACGATTGTTTAGCTCGCGCAAACCGTGGGTCCCTTTGACTCGTGTCCAAAATACCGCCAAGGGCTTAATTTTTGAATTGAGCTCGCCGCTAACTCGGTGGTTGAGTGTAATTTCTAATTACGCACACCTGGGGATGTTACCGGGACGACTTGCTGTCATGGCAGGGCGTTTCTTAACTTATTTGATCGGTCAAGAACGACATAGCAAGCTACTATACGTGGGCTTCAAAACTCGTTGCGTTGGTTAAATGGGGTAAAGTATCGTTTTGGAATCTCGAAATACTGCCGGGACAGATACTTTTTTAATACTTACTTAGGTTTTTCTAACAAAGACATTAATAATAATATTGTTTATTGGCAATTTTTTTTGGATTTTACATACATTTTGGATAAGATTTGTAATTCGTCTAAAATGCACTGAATATTATTAGTTATAAAAACGATCTCGTTGGAAACTGTGTTATCAGCGCCTTCCGACTGGAAATGACCTATGTACATAATCTAATATTTATATTATGATTGTATTTAACATTTTCCGTAACAGTCAAACATCTGAAAGGGTTCCTGAGAGATGTAAATAGACTAACCTACATTTAACATTTGACACATTCATCTAGCCAAACGTAGGTTTCTAAAGGTTTGATCATCCCACATATTGGCGGGCCGTTTTAATTTTCCATTATAGTCATATTTTTACATTATTATTTTCCATTGAGTTGCAATGACTTGAAGTTTGTCTAAATGCTTTTATTATAAGTATTATAGGTGAACCACACATTTGACATTAGGCTCATTTCTCCACATAAACGTACGTATTCCCAATTGTGTTGTTTGCCGCTACGACAAAACAACTCCACTGTGGACTCCCAATGTGGAATATAATGTACCTACTTTTCAACTATACTACGTTCCATACGTTTTTTTGGATGCCCAAACCTTAAATCCGTATAACGACGTCAGTTACGAGAGTCTTCTAATATGTAAAGTTCTTCTTATGTCTAATTCAAATTTTCCTCTTGAGCTATGAAGCTCAGCAGAAGCATTAAGTCACTCCTTCTACTATGATCATAGTAGAAAGCCTTCTACTATGATTAAGTCTTCAGATAAGTACCTATTATCACAGTAAATCTAACAGAGTATAACGTTTTTCACATTATTTAGGAACGAGCAACCACACAAAAAAATTTAGTTTAGGACGTTTGTACACCGACGTCGTCACCGTCCTCGACCAGATTATGTACTGAATTCAATAGACGTTACCAGTGTTGCCAACAAGTCGGGACCTGGTGTCGCCCATTTTCAGAGCTTGAGTAGCCTAAAGTAGCCGAATTTGAAATGAGGTAGCCTAAAGTAGCCCATACGCCGAAACTAAAATAAAAAACAAGTTTTAACAATTTATTTATTTATATAAACTCTGATTCTGCTTCATCTGCTGCGAGCAATAGCAAAGCATCCAGAATAACTTCGCCGTCGTCAACATTTACTGTGGATGCTGTGCTAGTGCTGGCGCAAGCTCCGCTGGAATCGTACATTTTTCTTCCTGCATGTAAACTTATCATATGATTGCTTGGTTCAAAGTTGTTGCAGCAAATGCTTCTGACATTCATATGTGTACGAATTCTTAGAATGGCGATCAGCATGGGTAATTGCATTCTGTTTCTTAATTTTATCTTTATCGTACCCATCACGCTGAAAATTCTTTCCACGACAGCATTACTTAAAGGTAATGAAAGACAACGCAAGGAAAACTCCGCTAAATCTTTGAACATGGGATTGCCTCCAGCATTCTGCATTTTCAATACCTGTACCCAGAAATTTACAGTATCAATAGGAGAAGCAGTGCCAATTATTTCCTCTATACGCATCGTACTTAAAGTGCGGAATTGGTTTATTATAGATTCCTTGTCAATATTAGGTTCACATAACTGCCAGGGAAAATCATCAATGTTAGGTCTGTTGCTGGTTGAGAGGCAGCGGTTGGGTGACAAAACTTCAATTTTTTCCACCACCGACACATTGACTGGTAACCTGTCAACTAATTCTTTCACTAAGCGCACGAGAAAGTTTGTGCATCGCTGTTTGACTTCTTTGGCTTTGTTGTCAGAAATAGATCTTTTTGAAAGTAATTCATTGAACTTTTCTCCAAAATCGATCGAGTCCTGTGGAAGCAATGAATTTTCAACTGGTGCTTCGGCTTTTTCTAAAGCTCGCCTAACAGCTGCTATATCCGCTTCATGAAGCATTGCCAATGAGGCGTTTTCGGACATACTTTGACCTCTCAAAAATAATGGTTTGAAAAGACGTCTTGCAATGGACAGAAGAAGAATCCGAAGGTCGTTGTAAACTTTTGTTATATTTGCATTACTTGCTTGAAATATAACATTCACGTTTGTTACTTCTTTTAGTATGGGACATAGAAACAATAAGTATAATAAATTCGTGTCATCATTATACATAGCAGCAAGCTCCCTTGCTGTGTAACATCTCTCTTCTGACGATTTAACCATATTAAAATGGGTTTTGAGCTCAAGCCACTGATTGATGTTTGTATTTACAGCTGCATAAAATGCCAACCATCTAGTTGCAGACAATTGAGTAAGTTTCAAGGGTTTTTTGCCATCATTAATAGTTTCAAATAAATTCTGATAGACTTTCATTCGCAATGGACTGTGAGCAAACCAATTTCGGGTTTCCCTAAGTAAATATTCCAGGCAAGATGGTAATTCAGTGCACGCTTTTGATGCACACAAACTAAGGGAGTGGCACACGCACTTCAACAACTGCAAATGGGGTATGTCTGCTTTTAAAAGAGTGAAAAGGGAGTGATTTTTGCCACAAAGATTACTGGCTCCATCAGTTCCTATTGCGATGAGATTCTGAATATTTAAGCCCATATCAGATAGAAATCTCTTAAAGGATGTGTACAGGACATCAGCTGTTGCTTCGTACACTTCTTGAAAGCCTAAAAAATCTACAACAATTTTTTCTAGTTTTTTATTGTAGTATCGGATGCAATACGCCATGTACTTTACTGTTGCTACATCAGTGGATTCGTCCAGTATTATAGAATAACTTTGCCCACCAAGTTCTTCTAACAGTTCTTTAAGCATGGCTGGTTCCACGACATTCTTTATAATGGCAGAGCACTTTGTTCTGTGTAATTGTATATTTTCGAGAGGACTGCCTATACCACAGGTTTTCAAAACTTCTGTCAAATGGTCTATGCTACGGATGGAGCTATGAGCAGCGATATAAGTAGAAATTTTTATGTCCATTATTTTTTCTTTTGTTGAAGTGTCTTTAACTGAGGAGTAGCCAAATGATGCAAGCTTGGGTTGTGTTTTTGCAAATCTTAATTCCTTGTCTTTATGTGTTTTACTTTTCATGTGCTTTTCTAAATCAGTTTTGTGTGCACGGAGTGGTGAAACACATAATTTACAATATGCCTCACCTTTTCCACTATCTATTAGTTCCTCGGGTGCTCGAGTTAGCCAACCTGTAAAATAAAAGTGTGGATTAGTTGGAGATTATTAATATTATCATATTAATAAACCCTTCGACTAGAGGTTGAGAGGTTTGAAGCGCTCGTAGTGAAGCTTACTTAGCTGTTCTCAACCGATCAGCAAAGTTAAGCAACGTCGCGCGCGGTCATGAGTTGGATGGGTGACCGCTAGTGACATTACTACTGAGCGTTTCCGCGCTTCGGAGGGCACGTTAAGCCGTCGGTCCCGGTTGTTGTCTTAGGATGGCAGTCGTTATAGCATGGTGGTAGGGCATTTTGCGAATGCCCGCCTGGCTAGCTACCACCCTCAAGTAGAAAATCTGTCGCCAAGCACCTAACGGTGTGTTCCGGCAGCTGTCCTTGAGAGCCAGTACTTCTAGGTTAGCCTGAACAACATCTTCGACCACATCATCACTTACCATCAGGTGAGATAGTGGTCAAAGGCTAACCTATCAAGCATAAAAAAAAAAAAAAAAAAACGTTTCGCCCGCGTTTGAAATTTCCGCAAGAACATATTTTCCCGTTGGAACTTTATAGCTATAAAATGAGTTATTTAATCAAGGAAGCATGAGTTATAATAGAGTTATTTAATGGAGCAAAAAACATCCATGGCCTCCATCCATTCATCCTCACAAACTTTAACATATAAACAATGCATATAAATAATGTTATATATAGTCAGAAATAAAGAAAAAACATCTCGTAAGTATGTACTTACTTTTAAATGCTGGATTTTTTTCCCATTCGTCACGATAATGCTTCACGTATTTTCCGTGCTTTCCCATTTTTTGTCACAACTACAATACAAAATCAGACGACGAACGAACAATGAACTGACTGAACACGCACAGGATAAGTCTGGATAAGTGACTAAAATTTACTGAAGTTTTCCCAAACAATTTAGTCGTTTTGTATTTTTATAATACGTATAATTACAATGGTTATCAACAGCCAAGCGAATACTTTGTCTTGGTTGGATCATAAATTTGGTTACGTTATAGATACGACAAATACGGGGTATTCCCCGACAATAACGAAGGGCGAAGGGTGTTGCCATCTTTTTATCTTGATTTTCCTACACTTTTTGCTATTGCGTGGGTATATTTTTTTTCTTCTTTTGCTTAGGCTCATTTGTGTTGAGATTCGATCATTCAACTACTCGAAAACAAAGAACTTTTCATTGTTTTCGAGTAGCCTAAAAGGCGACCAGTCGCCTTTAAGGTTTTTTTGTCGCCGATTTCCACTCCAAGTAGCCTAAATGGCGAAAAATCGCCTTCGTTGGCAACACTGGACGTTACGGCAATCGTGTGTCTACCGTGGCCGATCATGGCGAGGAGGAAGAGGAGCATGGGATGTGTGTATATATTTTTAATGAAATGATAATTTTCTTTGTAACAAAGAAATGGCTCCAACCATTCTTGTAAAAAAAACAACTATAATCAGTCTGAAAATTATCAGAACTTTCTAAAAGTAATCTTCTGAATGTAGGAGAAATAAGGCCCCTCCCCCCATCAGATTCACTTCCTGTAAGAAGCGACGAAGGCAAAAAATACCAGAAGGTGGGCAGCAGCGCTTACTGAACGCAAGTGAAGATCTTTCAATTGCGACGTCCAAGCCGCCTGCTAAGCATGGGGATTATGGCAAACTCTCCCTTTATGGGATAGACCTTCGTTCGCCGATGGACTTTATGACTGTTATAGTGAGGGAGGTTTGGATATTATACCAAATACGCTCCCTACCTACTCCTACTGCAGAATCACCTTAATTTAATATATTATGATGATATCAAAATATGAAAACAATATTTGCGCCACAAGGATTTAACCGCTTAGATAATGAAAGTCGTGATGTTAGTGGTAATAGTTTTTTAGTGTTAATCCAAGACATAAACTAACTAAATACAAGTTTCACCGAAATCAGTTCAGCAGTTTAAAACTGCGTGAAGCAATAACAATATAATATGTAACAAATAAACACTCACATCCTCACGGACTCAAAAACTTCAAATTTATAATATGAGTGCGATGCGATAACAAATAATTTTAATTATAAAAATTTAACTAAGTTCGACTACGATCAACTTAAAAAACATCTGATTTCTTTAATGGCAAGTAAGATGTTACCTTTACAGATTACGCGTCGCTGATTATGCACTTTGATTAGAAAACCCATATTGCTGAAAATATTTTTTAGCTGAAAATCTGTAAACTGGACAACTGAATGAATCTACAGATGAAATTTGATTTATGGAGGTTGCTAGACTTGCTAGCCGAAAATTATCAATATAAAAATATCGACCATACCGACCGCAAACTTCCCGATTACCCAATGGTCCCCCACCTCGCCTACTTCATGATAGATTGCCACTGATTAATAATATTCATTACTATTTACTAACTTCCACAGTGAATACCAAATTGTCATTACGAGTAAGAAGTGGCAAGTCAAAGTAGCAAGCCTACTGTAAACCTTTTGTAGTGAATTGTTGCAGCCTGTCTCTACGCCGCTCTCAACGATCGCACCTAAGTCATAGTAGAAAGAGTCTGAAGAGAGTCCCCACTCTTTCTACTATGCCGAAGTACTCAACTCTTCGACATTCTGATTTGGCGCCGCGTGCCTAAGCCACTTGGCAACCGGAACATGCTCGTTTGAGCGGAAATTTGTGATCTAATTGTATTACTTGTCACCGGCGCGAATACCGGAGACGTGAATAATAATTTGTAAATCTGATTTTAGCTTAGCACTCGATAGTGCTAATCATATCTATTCATTTAGAAGTATGTGTTGTAATAAACTATTATATTTATTATATCTGACTAGCGGCCTGCCCCGGCTTCATACATTTAACAATAATATCAAAAATATTCTATATCCCTTGTTTATTAGGGATAATGTAGGGTTCTCATGGGGAAAGAATTTTTCAAGTCGTTCCAGTAGTTTTTAAGTTTATATGTTCTAAACACAAATCTTTCCTCTTTATATTATTAGTGTAGATAGACTAGCTTGTTGGCCAATCACATTATTTTACAAATATTATCATCTTCAATATTATCATAAATTTTTATCCCAAGCCATAGAGGGCGAGTCTTTTATCATATGTGTAAATGGGAACAGGCTATATGAAAAGATGCTAGTACAGACCCGCCAACTTATCTGTTCAGGTGGCAGAAAAAAGAACTACAACATTCCTTCAAATTGTGACAGTTTGTAGTTGACTTCCATGACCAGTAGCGCCCTCGAAAACTCCACAGTTAAGTTGGTGGTACTATAAACACCGCTTCGTACATTGCGATATATTTTGAACTTGAGGGTAGTAGCTAGCCAGGCGTTCATGTACCTAAACATCTACACCTTACCATCAAACTGATAGCTGGACGTAAACCAAAGACACCCCGGGCGAATAGCAGTCGACATGTTCTGCCACTGTGCTATTGTCGCTTGGTTAATGTTATGGGTAGGTACCTACCTTTTCCCGAAACCTGGGCCGTAACAGGAAATTACCCTGTCAAAACATGGCCGGTAGTTAGCCGGCTTTGTTTCTTATCTTGGTATCGATCCCCCGTTATGTATATAGACGGAACCCTCGTCTAGTAAAGCCACAATAATCCATCTATTTGCATAATATTTGTTCGATAATCAGCACTTTTCGAACCAGGTTGGTAATTTTTTTGGGTAACGTACTTGAGTATGAGACCCTAATAAAGCCAAGGGCCGCAACTGCTGCTGTAGGGCATTCGTATAGCGTCTGTCTATCTGTCCCATAGATAACTATTTATTTATCTATGGTATGTCCAACCTTGAAGACGAAGTGCCCTTTCAAAAGTCAGACAGGGCGGGTTTACCATGATCCCAACGCTTGGCAGGCGTCTTGGGGATCATTCACTTGGTTGCCACATAAAACGATTCTTAGGTCTCATGGATAATAGAGTAAACGTTTTCGATCGATTAATTTGATCTAACGGCTTTAGATGTCAAGTAGAGAACACAATAATTAGAAATAAAATATGGTATTGATACAATTTTTTATATACCTAGAGACTAAACTTGATTTAGCGAAATTTCAGGTTTGTATTTTTCTATCGAGAGAAATATATGGATTCGTGTTTTCGGATCAGGCTTAGTATTTGTCTTATTCTCTAGAATATTATATATTTTATTCATATCTGTAAAGTGAGCACTTTTTGTAAAAAACGTGAAACAAAATTTTCCTTTCTGAGAATCACCCTAAACATATTTTTGTCGGAAAATACTTGAAATAGTGTTAAAATGAAATCCATGGAGAATCTCTTTCAGAAGAGCGTAAAAGAGCTACAAATAGCTAATGAAATGCTTACGTCTATTTAGATCAGATTTATTTTATTATGTAACTAACCCAATTCGCGTTCAACTATGAACCTCTTCAAGAGATTAGAAGATAATTATGTATACAATACGAAACCATACCAACATTCATAAATGAAAACTAGTTTATAAACAGGGTTATTAAATATACACAAAAAAATGTGGAGGAGCGCGCCTAATACAACAAGTAACTTATATATCACCTATAACACACCTACTCGTAGTAACTTAGTATAGAGTGGGTATCTAGGGCCTGAATCGTTTCACGTTTGCATTACGTCATCGCTTTCACTGGCTTCGCATAGCATTCGGTATCGTAGACAACTACGTAGAACACAGGCTTACCGAAGTCACGTAGTCCCTAACCTATGTATTTTCTCGTTACTAAGCTGCTGACTCGTACACTCTTAAACTAATTGCTTCATTCTCTAATGACATTAACATTTTCACTCTCTCATTGTCTGTACATTCATTAGACTTTCATTCGTTCAATTTAGTGTGAGGTGACCTCGCAGAAAGCAAATAGTATATTTAATTTAGTTTATCATGAATTACGCGAGGCGAATAGGAATAAGCTATTAAACGAAAAAAAAAACTTGACACTACCAAATTTAGTTAATCATATCAATATTCGCATTTTTATTGCGTTTGAGAATATGATAAAATATAATATGAACCAGAGATTCGTAAGCAAGCTAATGCTTGGTCCGGATTGCGCTCAGAGCGCTATTAGCACTGCTCATGGTGCTGTAGTACTGATAGCGCTGAGTGGTGTCGTTATCGATGATGTCACACCTATCAGCCATGCAAACATTAGGCTTTGCACAAATCGGACCAAGTGTAAACGTGCAATTCGTACCAATTGCGCAAATTGGACCGCATCCTATATTTATAATTATAAAAATTCGTATTATAGGAATCGACTGTTACCTACCAACCCGACCCAAGCCAACTAATTCGCCGCACTAGGCGCAGTAAACGTAAATCGAACTTCAATAAAACCTCATCCAATATCGAATAAAAGAACGCTTCACAAACTCTTTCGGAAAGTCTATTTAACATTCTTCGAGCGTCGGGTAGAGCCGTCCTCGCAAACGTCCCTTCACAATCAAAGTTGGAACGGTAAGGAACCTAAAAAAAGATAGAAGGCTGTAATCGGGCTGGTAGACTTTGCTAATCTTTATTACGCCCTTTGTTTTTCTTTGCTTATTATTCGTCAGTAAATAATTGAAAGATTTGTTTGGAGCCAAATTCTGGAACTCAAAAGCCCTCTTCCAATCCCTCAAGCAGTATATTTTTTCATTCGATTAGAGCGTCCACGCCCACGGTACCGTGTCTTCACAATAGAAACGGTGAGGAAACTAAAAAAAGTTAAGGACGGCATGGTTGCAAGTTATGGTGTAGATGGTGGTGGCAAGTTATCTGGCATGGTATAGCAAGATACTTTTCAGAGTTCTGTACTAGAGATACTATTACTAAGCCTACGCTGTCCTATATTGAAACAGCTGTATCTTGTGAACCGTCGTCTATTGACATTTCATAGAACATATTGTGTTATATTAATATTGCGGATACCCTAATTCTTTCTGCTAACAGGATGTGTGTGGAGACATACACACTTATTATATAATCCAAATGTAGGCATATCGTCAAATATTGAGTGTATTTCAAAAACGACCTATGTGAAAATCGATCCACATTTGATAAAAGTATCGATGAATATATGTGCATAAAAAATACATACAAACGAATTATTACCTCTTCTTTTGTGAAGTTGGTACCTAAAACATCGTGAGGAATGGTTTTTTAACGGTTTTTTGTTTTTGCTATATCGTAAAAACAAAAATGCGTGTGAGAGTGAGAACTTGCTGTGATTTGTATACATACAAACTCTAAAGTTAACGAACATTCATTACAAATCTTATCAAGTTGGAACTTAATAAGTTAATGTCTAAGAATGCCCGAAAAGAACTATTTTTTGGTATATTCAAACCACAAAATACACTCGAGAGCAATGAATCCGGGTCACTTAAAGAATCCTAAAAATCTCGGAAACTAAAAATGCTAGGTTAATGCAATAAATTGTATTTAATAGACAATGTAATACTCCTTAAATGAAGGTATTAAAACTTCTTAGTTATTGTAAAGTTATATCATAAAAAAATCTAATTTGAAAAAGGGCCACTTTCGAAGATGGAACTACGAAATTACAGCATTTGGTTTTGCTTTTGTTTGTAATCTGTCATTTATGTGGGTACATAAACCATGTTGATAGTGCTCTATATTCATTATTCAAGCTGAAATTATGTCGCTTACGCCTGAAGAATGCACCAGAATACTTACAATGCTGGAAACCGGCCGGAGTCAGCGCGATACAGCCAGGACTGTCGGTGTGTCGCTGTAAACAGTACAAAGAGTTCTCCGACGTTACGAAGAAACTGGTTCTAACCTACGCAGACCAGGAACGGGCAGAACCAGGTGTACCACAGCACGAGAAGACCGATACTTGGTGAACACCATGCTTCGAAATCGCTTTCTCACAGGAACTGAACTCACCAATCAGTTTCGACGCCTCGGAGGAAGTAACCCAAGTGCATGGACAGTAAGACGTCGGCTTGCTGAATCTAACTTAAAACCCCTTAGACCTGCAAACGGCCCTAAACTGGAGCGTGGGCATCGTATTTCGAGACTAAGATATGCCCAGAGCCACGTAAATTGGAGTATTGAAGATTGGTCACAAGTTATGTTCTCCGACGAATCAAAATTTATGCTCTACAAGCACGATGGAAGACACAGAGTGTATCGAAGACCAGGGGAAAGATTCAAGCAAGCATGCATCGAAGAAAAAGTAGCCTACGGTGGTGGGTCTGTACTTGTGTGGGCCGGAATTTCTTCTGAAAGTCGCACAGAGCTGGTGATCATAGAAAACGGCTCTTTAACTAGCGTAAGATATGTGGAAGAAATCCTCAATGATCACGTTGGTCCATTTATGGTCAATTTAGGTGAGGATGCTATATTTATGCATGACAATGCCCGACCTCATACAGGTAGGATTGTGAATGACTACCTTCAAGAGATGAACATTACTCGTATGGAGTGGCCAGCGCGCAGCCCGGATATCAACCCGATCGAGCATGCTTGGGACGAGCTAGGCAGATGCGTAAAACAACGAAACCCTCCCCCAATCACGCTTCGTGAGCTCAAAATTGCTCTCACAGAGGAATGGGAGAATATTCCCCAAAATCGTATAAGGAACTTGGTGTACAGCATGCCAAACCGCGTAAACGCAGTAATGGAAGCACGAGGAGGCAATACGAAGAATTAAAATTCAAGAAAATCGTAATAAAGTTCAAAAATTTCATGTTTCCTATTTTTGTTTTAAGGAGAGATCAGCAGTTTTTTTCTTTATGTAATTTTGTGTTAATAAAATGTATGGTGACTCATATTTTTTTTACTTTCATTTAAGGAGTATTACATTGTCTATTAAATACAATTTATTGCATTAACCTATCATTTTTAGTTTCCGAGATTTTTAACATTCTTTAAGTGACCCGGATTCATTGCTCTCGAGTGTAGGTAAACCCACGACCAAGCTTTAGTAGGAGTGAGGATTTCTCGTGGATATTTTTTACATTCGACGTCTCTACCAACGGATATTTTTCAAACACTCCCTGCAGCTTCCAAGAAATCTTTTCCATATAACTTTGCGAAATCTACTCAAACCCCCGCCAAATTGAAAGCGACTGAAGTGTGGCGTAAACTCACTCTTTCTCCACCTTTATGGATGATGACTTTACTTTTTATGTCTGTGGGTTCGCCGGAAATTCTCTTCTAATATGATTGCTTCGAATTTTCATTAATTCTGTACCACTTTGGCATATCGTATATTTCGTAGTAAAATTTAAATGCTTCAGAAATAGGAACCTATAGATACTACCTCAATACGGAGAAGAAAATGCTTGGTGCGAGGAAAACGCTTATATAAAGTACTAAAGCGTTAATTTACAGTTTAAATAAATAATAAAATACTAAAATTGTTAATATTTCAAGTAAGTTCTATTTATAGAAGTTTGTATTTCAAAAACCTTTTGCACGCTAGCGGATAAAAATCACTTTTCTACATAGATTTTAGTGAAATATATTTATCACCTCACAATCTCGGAAAGATATAGTTTATCATTCGAAATCTGCTTTATCAGTGTTTTTGATCCGCTAGCGTGGAAAAGGCTTTTGAATTTCGAACCTACATAAAAGCTGCTGCAAAATGAATTTACTATGTACCAATTTTAGTAACTTTTGACTCTATATCTACGCAAATTTATTCAGTATTAAGCTGTTTTTCTAGCGCCTGGCATTTTCCTCGCTGGAATGAGGTGAAATTTGTGTGTTGCGCTCGTCAGCATAGTAAACGTACCGAAGGTCGCGCGGTACGAGACGCAAAATACTATCGTACCTGAGATATTGGAACCTTCGGTATGTTAGGATTGTATGTTTTGAAGTACTCACTTTGATCGTGGTTTAATCCTTTGTCCTTCGCTTCCTCAGGTTTCAATAAAAATACTGGTGCCAAATAACAATTTTTCAGCCTTGAGTAACAAATAACTATATTTTGTTTCAATGTCAACATGAATGTTCTATGTGACTCCAAAACCAATTTACTTATGACAATTTGTCGATATTTTCATGAGTATTTCCTGTACATTAACGATGGTATTACTTATTTTTTGTATAGTTACTTATGCCTAGGTCATTGTTACAGAAAAAAAAAATGTCATGTTACAAATTAAATATATTTAGTACTACTACACTAAAAACCAAACAATATTCTCTTGACCAAGTAATACCGAAAATGTGATTACCTACGCGAAATATTCTTATATTATTCAGGTAACAAATACAATTTTGTTTTGAAAAATAAATGCGACACAGCACTACATGGCGATGTTCGTATAAAATGAAATGTAATTCATAACCTAATAACAAACGAAATATCTACTTAAACACTACGAATAACAATATATATTGTACCCTTGTATTATTATTCGTATTATAGGTTTTTTTCATTTATTTTAAATAGTGTTTTCTCTTTGTATGTTTGTACTTGCACTTTATTGTGCATAGGTCTCGAGTATACAGGGAACTACTTATATGTGACCAGATTCAAAAGTTTGCAAGCGTTCAGAGTGACAAACAAACTGTTCAATCCGGCAACCGGTTCTGCAGCGGGTTCGATTCCCGAGACAAAACTAAGCGTAAGTTCTGCCGTCAAAGTGCACTTGCTAGTTTTGTAAGTTTGACAGTTTAAATGGAGACACATTGTCTTTCAACTCTGAACTTGCAACGCCTTTAAATTTTAAGTATTTTCAGGGTAGGTAGACTAGACAACGAATATATATCATTCGGAGACATCGAAAGTACTTAGTAAAATTCGAAACGTTCGCGTAGAATTTTGAAATCATAATCCAGAATGAAAACAAATAATTCTTAATAACACTACCTTATTTTGCAGAAAAAATCTAATCCAATTCTACCAGGAAAGTAGTTAAGGCGGCCCTTAGTGCGGGACGCTTCGTGCGTTGACACTTTATCGCCGTCACATCTTTCTGAAACAAACGTGATGGCTGGCAACGGCGCGGCTACTTCAGTGGAGCAGCTCAAGCGGCGCAAATAGACTAATCTCAGTAGTGGTTACATATTTGAGCAGTTTGGTGTCGAAACAGTTGATTGGGCCGGGAGTTCATCTTCTTTTCAAAACTTATCAGTCTGTCAAAAATTCTAAATGTTTTCGTTGTAGAAGCATTAGTGCTGTATATAGTTTGTAGAGTGTTGATAAATGCCTAAGTTTAACACAGTAAGTACTTACAAGTAGGTATGATATGAAAGAATTAATATCTTATTTGAAACAATTGTAAACAAACGACAGCTCCCAAAAGTTATAGCACCAATAAATTCTGCACAAGTGTTTTTTCTTACATTGCTGATAGGGTAGCCTTTGACCACAATCTCACTTGATAGTAAGTCGTGATGTGAACGAAGGTGGTGCAGCAGTCATAATTTAGAATGGGAACTGGCTCTCAAGAACAGCTGTGTATAAATAACAAATCCTTTTTGCACACAACCTTGTCAATTTGCGAATCGTTTAGAACAACATTCCAATTTCAAAACTTTATCAAGATCCGTTTTACGCAGACATGACGAAATTAAAAAAGAATTCAATTTTGGAAGTGTTGTAAGGGCGCGGGTCCTGAACTTTGGCAACTTTGCCCATAACATGCAAATGGGGAAAGTTGTGGAAAGTTTAGGCTAATTGCCACAAGTCCGTCGAGCGCCGTAGACAGACTCTATGGTTAATTAAACGAGATTCCGATGTTTTAATAGCCGTGAAATAAGCTGCGAGATTATGATAGCACTTACATCGTATCGTAACTAAGTAATTTACCTAGGTACAGGCTGATCAAGATTTCTGTAAATCTGTGATGGCAATGCCTGCCTTATTACTTACTTCCTTGTCGTCTTAGGATCGCAGTCGTTACAGCATGGTGGTAGGGCATTTTGCGAATGCCCGCCTGGCTAGATACCACCCTCAAGTAGAAAATCTGTCGCCAAGCACCTTACGGTGTGTTCCGGTAGCTGTCCTTGGCTGTACTGTATCAGCCGGATTGCCCACTGCTGAACACACCCTCCCCCAATATGGAGGGTCCATAATCCCCACGCTTGGCAGGCGTCTTGGGAATACAGTAGGTACTACCACAGTTCAAACAAGCTAGGAATATAGACAAAGCCGTCTTCATGAAACATGAAATCACGACAGTGACTGTCAGTACCTACTGAGTACTGAATACTGTGGTGCGTACACGGAACACTAGAAATTATTTGTAAAGGCATTTAGTATAACATCACGAGGGTTTGCCGAATCTAAGCGATGCTAATCGATGCAGCGTTGATAAGTCTGCGTTGCAGTATGGGGTTCTATGTTCTATACAAAAAATACTGAACAGTTTGGGTTGAGGCGATGTCGATTAATGCTTGCGTTCGTCCTACGTTCCTATGTCGGTCGCGGACGTCAGTCCAGAGTACATATCGTCGCTTGCATGACTAACTATCCTAACTCTTCATTGTCAATTGTGCAGTGCAACTGTTTTTCGGTTATAATAATTCTTACTTTCAAAAATTTACGTAACTCGAAATTTCTGCATATTTGATAACTTTATGATTGATAAACTATTGCTTGTACTCTAATTTTACGTTGAAACGTTTAACCCTTTTTTCATTCTAAATATCTGTTTTATCTGATAGATCACTTTGTGAAAACTGTGTTTTGACCAAAATATGCTGTATGTTTCCAGTTAAAGACTCTTTCATTTAAACTAATTATGGAACTTAATACACAAATATTGTGTTTTAATGATATATTAGAAAAAAAAAATAACAGTTCAATCAGTAATCACCACTAACAAGAAATTAGTATACCATATGAAATATATCTCTACGCAATGATTCATAGTTAATAATATACATTTTTAGCATTTTAGCAGAAATTTTAATTTATATCATAGCAACGGCATTCATCGCTAAGAAAGTATTAAATTAAACATTCACTAATAATAACAAATATTTTTAAAATATTTTATGAAAACATCAAATTAATATTTTAATAAAACACTTAGAAAATACAAAAAATATACCTAGTGACAATTCCGACAATTTCTCGATCGTGCGCTCGTAGAGTCAAGACCTCCTGAGGATGCTTCGTGTAGAAGCGAAACGCGTCGAAAATTCTTCCGGTTTGGCTGCGTGGCGTTTGTGACTGCACGTCGGCTTAGCAGGAAAATTAGGCGGAATTGTCACTAGATATATTTTTTTGTATTTTTTAAGTGTTTTATTTAAATATTAATTTGATGTTTTCATAAAATATTTTAAAAATATTTGTTATTATTAAATATGGATTTCCGCAAAGTAACGCCTAAATCTATTTATTATCTTAAACATTCACATTTTAATAACAATAAAAACTATACTTAAACTGACTCATTGTGAGACCGAGATAGGTATTGAGTATCATAAAAAAATATTAAATCTACATTCTTAAAAATAGTTGTTAATTCGGCAGAGAACGATAAATTCAATTAATTCCGGTTACCTAATCACTGGTCTGTGACCCAAAATTAATGTAATTAAGTAACAGAACCAGTGGAATGGTTGTTTTCAATAATATGCTCGGAAATTATCGGACGGTCGTCCTCTAGTAGTTTGGTAATACTTGAGTACATGCTGTGCGTCCACTTCATATCTACATTCCTAAAGAATCATGTTATTTTAATAAATGATAAGACGACAAGTCTCCCGCCTATAGTAAGCGTCTCGCGTTTCCATTACAGTTGCAGTTTCACCGTTCTTCATGACTACACTGCGCGCTCGCCCCTCAGAAACAAAACACAGTCTTTTTCCTCCTAAACTAAGTACTGTCTTTAGGCATAATATTTAAAACACAGTGGTGGTACCCACCTAGATAGACCATTACTAAAGGCACCTATCTGGTATCTCAAGAATGGATCTATTTTATCATGTGTATGTTATGTAAAAAAACCTTCCAGGCCGTTCTAACCAGCTTAGAGGTTCCATGTTTTGTAGGTGAATCTCCAATTTGTGGTGGATTTGCGGTAATCCCGTGATGGAGTAGGTGCGACTGCAGGTGTCCTGGCTGCGTACAGATAATAACCTCCTTTGGGGACGAGTCGGGTAGAGTTATGAGACCATTACTCTTCGCCTGTAGGTAGGTAGGTATTTCAAATGGGTTGTAAAGACTACTTGTGATTGGATGCTTAAAAAAAGATTGTGTGTCTTGTTTGTAAATACAACTTTGTTAGAATCTAAAACACGAAAACTAGCTGCAATAACTGAAAGGTTCAATGACTTTTTTTTTTAGCCTTTGGCCCCTTCTCACCTGGTGGTAAGTGATGATGTGGTCGAAGATTTTCTTCAGGAAAACCCAGAAGAAGTACTGGCTCTCAAGGAGAGCCGGAACACACTGTTGTGTGCTTCGCGACAGATTTTCTACATGAGGGTGGTAGCTAGCAAGGCCGGCATTCGCAAAATGCCCTACCACCATGCTATAACGACTGCCATCCTTAGACAACAACCGGGACCGACGGCTTAACGTGCCCTCCGAAGCACAGAAGCGCTCAGTAGTAATGTCACTAGCGGTCACCCATCTAACTCATGACCGCGGGCGACGTTGCTTTGCTGATCGGTTAAGAACAGCCAGGTAAACTTCGCTACGAGCGCTTCATAATAATATAACTAGGTAGTGATGTTTTCAAAGAAATGATCTTTGGCTGATTGCTTAGATTTTTACTAAACATGTGCAGCTATTGGGACCGCTACTTAGGCCTGTGCTTAGGCCCAATTACACCAAACTGTTTAACGCTTGCTTTTTTGCGCGGATAACTTAATGTCATATCCCAGTAAATGCGATAGGCTTTTATTATCATAGACAGTAAAACCTACTGGAAGTTTTTGAATATGTTGGCTTTTTGTCCTAGAAAAAGGAAACTCTTGGTTTGGACTTTTATCACGTGTGACGGCAGCGTGTTGGATAGAACTATAAGATCAGTACTATCAGATTTATCAGTTGTAGCAAACTGGCCATATTTGTTTTTAGTTTTTGGAGCTATACCGCCAAATTTGACAGTGTAATTTTTTAATTGAATGTATTTTTTTCCCTTGCTACAGCTGTCTGTATAAGCCCGATAGTCCACTACTGAACACAGCTTCCCCTATTTAGGGGGTATTTGCCATAATCTCCACGCTTGGCAGGCGTCTTGGGGATTGCAGTGTAAGATCGCAGTTCTTTAGAAGGGGCTGCTGTCCACCTTCCAGTATTTTTCCCATTTTTCCCTTAGTCGCCTCTTACGACACCCAGGGGAAGATATGGGGAGGTGCAATCCTAACCCGGCACCCCACGGGGGTGTACAGCTGTCTACCCCATTCACAAATTTAAAATACTGCAATATTGGACATCTCTGGTGACAAAGGTCTATAAAATTTTGTTGGTAACAGAGATTAAATATATTCTCGTAGTATTAGTATTATCCTATAGGAGTGAAATTGGCCCTTAATGTAGTCAATGTATTATCGTAGTAAAAACAGAAAATGAACTTAACTTGAGGCCCGTAAGAGTTTCAAATGCCTAATATACGCTGGTTATAGCCTGGATACGCTGGTTTATCCTTATATCTAAGTTTTATAAGACAAAATATGTATATTATAACAAAACAATCATCTCCATTCTATGATCAATAAATTGGTACTAATCGTTAGTACCTTTATTTATGGCAAAGTACTTCTCAGTACTATACATGCAACTGGATTGATCTTGTTATCAGAAAAGTGTGTGGTTCTAACTGACAACGGTATAAGTATTGTGTTATCAACATTCTTAGCAGCTGTGCGGCGAAGGTTGCACTTCTGTCGTACTCGGCTTACTATTCTTAACAAGAGTGAAACCTTGATTCTATTAAGCACAATTATGATGTCTAATTTTGCACCCTTTATTCTTCTCATTGACGATGATTGCATACACCTTTTTCGGATTCAGTATTTTTTTCAATTCAATATCAGTATATTAGTTAAAAATAGCCATTGCAATTTTTATCCACATCCTATCCTAGTTAGTTATTTACATTTTTTGTCACCTTACTTCCCATATTATTCATATTACGTTTTGGGTTGCAATCTATGAGCTATTTAAAAATAAGTATTCAAAATGTATAGAGGTAGCCCATAGCCATTTTTGCATATAGTACCACCAACTTAACTGTGCAGTTGGCGAGGGCGCTGCTGATCAAGGAAATCAACTACAAACTGTCACAATTTGAAGGAATGTTGTAGTTCTTTTTCTGCCACCTGAACAGATAAGTTGGTGGGTCTGTACGTTTATTAACTACCACAGACCACGGCCACTTAACTTACACTATTATAAGACAGTTCACAACAACACTTTGTAGATAGGTATAGATACAATACAGAAAGACGCTAATAATATTGTGAATATTACCAAACATGACCAAACGCGACGACTTTTGTGACCATAAAGGAAAACGGATTGATGCGTGCAAAGACAATGCGATGAGACAGAAATAAAACAGCTTTCGAGTTTCCGGGATGCACTTGTGTTGATAACACATATTATATTACTTTTATTGAAGCAGGGATGATCTGATGATGGGGGACTGATATTTATCAGATCTATGGTTCAAAATTAGAATCCCGCTTTGGGCTTGGGCTTCACAAATTGCTAACTGGATATTTTGTATGGCTTTCCTGACATCAACCAATGCCCTCAATGGTGCCTTTTGGTAATACTCATTAGCCTCATGGCCCTACTCATTACTGATGGGAGCAGGACTCTACTTATTCAGAACTGCTTGAACAGTTTGTTGCTTTAAAAATTATATGTGCCACAACTACGAACTCACTAAAAGAAAAAATACGTTATTTTTTTTACAATAGAAATTTATATTTAATAAAATAATTTTATAGAATAATTATTTTAATCAAGAAGTTTTTACCCAATATGTATGTAGTTTGCAATACCAACCTTTTTTGAAACCTGTTTGAATGATAGACAGATGTACCAAGAAGTAAGTTAGAAATCACTTTAACTGTGGGTTAGTTTAGTACTACTCAGCCATTGTAAAATTCATATACACGGTTACTTGTGACTTAATTAAATAAATATCTATATATATATATATAAAACTGGTAATTAGCCCACTCGAGACTTTACTCGAAGGTCGTGAAAAAGGCCCTTAAAGTATAGGATATTCAGAAAATATAACATCATCTGAAGCAGTGATGGCTCAGTGGCATTGGCTATGGACTGCCGCGCAGCAGGTCCATGGTTCGAATACCGCCCAGAGCTTGAGCTTCACCGCATGGTGGAAGGGCATTTTGCGAATGCCCGCCTGGCTAGCGACCACCCTCAAGTAGAAAATCTGTCGCCAAGCACCTAACGGTGTGTTCCGGCAGCAGTCCTTGAGAGCCAGTGAAATAACAGGCAAAATGAGACTTAACAGGCATGTCTCAAGGTGATGGGCGCAGTGCAGTTCGTCACTTGTGATGAAATGCATCTGTTATAGGCAGTGGATACCGCTTAACATCAGGTGGGCCTCGCGCTTGTTCCTGCAAAATAATAATAATAATAAACAATAAAAACAAGGTCCGTCAACTGCTCACTTCACGTCGCATGCTACACCCGCGCTCGTCCGTTATGAGACTGTACATTCCACGGAAATGGGGAGGTCGCGGCTTTTTAAATGCCAAGACCCTTCACAACCGTGAAGTGTGCAATCTCAGGGATTATTTCCGTAACCACGAGTGCGGGATGCATCGCGATGTCGTGGCGGTTGACAAGGGCCTCACACCGCTCTCCTTGGCGAACGATAACTGGCGCAAACCAACGATGCTGAGCACCGATGACCGCAAGGCAGTATGGAAAGGCAAGGAGCTGCACGGTAGGTTTTTCCGGGCCCTAACAGGGCCTTGGATTTACCAGCTTCGGTGAATTGGCTACGCTTCGGAGACCTCTTTGGGGAAACCGAGGGTTTTGCCTGTGCAATTGCAGACGAAGTTATGATGACGAACAACTATCGGAAATATATCTTGAAGGACGGTACGGTCGACATTTGTCGAGCATGCCGCCGACCCGGAGAGTCACTCAGGCATATCATTTCCGGTTGTTCGCATCTTGCTAGCGGCGAGTATTTGCACAGGCACAACCAAGTGGCCAAGATCATCCACCAGCAACTTGCCCTTCAATACGGCCTTGTTGAGTCAGAGGTGCCGTACTACCAGTACGCACCGGCGCCAGTTCTCGAGAATGGTCGTGCATTGCTCTACTGGGACCGCTCTATCATCACGGACAGGACTATTGTTTGCAATAAACCTGATATCGTGGTGGTCGACCGATCCCAGCGCCGGGCAGTGCTCGTAGATATCACCATCCCACATGACGAGAATCTCGTTAAGGCCGAAAAGGATAAAGTCAGCAAGTACCTTGATTTGGCTCACGAGGTAACCGCCATGTGGGATGTTGACTCGACGATCATTGTCCCGATAGTCGTTTCGGCGAACGGCCTTATAGCGAAGAGCCTCGACCAACACCTTAAGAGGCTCTCGCTAGATGGTTGGATCAAGGGTCTGATGCAGAAGGCAGTGATACTGGACACAACACGCATTGTCCGGAGGTTCCTCTCTCTGCAGCCCTAACCACTGGTCGCTTGGGCTCTGCCCCGCTACCAGCGGCACCCTAGTTTTAAGTTTTTTATAATATTTATTTTTGTAATAATGTTGTAAAAAATTTAAAATTATGTTGGATAATAAATAAAGTGAATAATAATAAAAAAAAAAACACATGAACATATTGTCAATATTGATATCATCGCTTACGATGAATCTACGAATAAATATTTTATTCGTAGCGATGAATTCTCAATTCAGCAGTTTGTAGCGTACCGCCAACCGGTAGGTGCCCCTGCCGTGTCACCATCATAATATATAATAGCGCTAAAATCGATTTTATCATCATGATACAGAAAGTGCTGCTCGACTAACTTGTGTTGTTTGTTTGACAGTCCGGTGCATGTTTGTTTTTGAACGAATCTTTCAATGTCAGAACTGTCTGCCAACTGCCAAGCAGCGTTGCCAGAATGTTACTTTTGTAACATTTTATGTTACTTTTGACCTACTTATGTTACCTCCATGTTACACAACCTAAAAATGTTACTCTTACGTAACTTATAGGATTTATACAGAATTTTAAAATATTGTCTGGCAAACAAAAAAATATCGTGAAATGGAACGCACCCAAGGAAGTTGTCGTTAGCCACCGCGTCCGCGTCGCACGCCGTGTTTGATTTCTTTCGCATTCTCACATTTGAAGAATGGATATAATATGAAGAAAATAGAAAACGGAAACGCAAGAGACATGAACTTCGAAGTTCGTGAATAGCCTCAGTTGGTGAAAATTCCATTGAACAATAAACTGCATTGAACTGTTCAATGGAATTTGTTTCATCCTTACGTAATATTATGTTAATAAAGTTTTTGGTTTGTAATCACCGTTGTCGACTTCTGGCAATAATTAGTGAATAAATGTTTGAAATTAGTACTGTTAGCGCTGATGCTGAGAGCTTTCTCATGTGGTGTGAGATAAATAACTTGCAACAAGATGTGAACAAATGTATATATAATAATTTAAAAAACAGTACAATGGTTGGTAAGTAGATGCGTAGAGGGTCGCAAGATGGCGAAGTAGTTTAGTTTTTTTTTTTTTTGTTTTCTATTGGATACGTGTAGATGCGCGCTTGGATCCGCAACATGCCCCCGGCCTTGGAAGCTCCAGCTTCAAAGAGGGCAGCAGTTAATCCTGTGCTTGATGCTTGGGTTCTTCTTCCCGGAACAATGGACATATTTTCGCGAAGCTGCGCCGTATTGTGCCGGATGCCGTCCGGATGTCAGCCACGCGTGCCACGCCGTCTTTGCCACTGATAGTGTTGATGATTCGTCCAAGAGACCACTTCAGTGGAGGAAGTTTGTCATCTTTGATGATAACTAGCGTGTTTTTCTCAAGACTGTCGACGTTCTCTCTCCATTTACATCTGGTCTGCAGCTCCGAGACGTACTCTTTCGACCAGCGCGTCCAAAAATTGTGTCGAATCTGCTCCACTCGCTGATAGCGGTTCAGCAATCGTTGAGGTTCGCCTCGCATGTCCTGGTACACCGGTGCTGTGAGCGGACGACCAACCAGGAAATGGCCAGGGCTGAGAGGAAGAAAGTCATGGGGATCAGATGATAATGGGGACAAAGGACGGGAATTTAGGATAGCTTCTACTTGGGTTAAAACCGTGGTGAGCTCCTCAAACGTTAAATGCGTGTTACCTATTACACGAGTGAGGTGTAACTTACATGATTTTATTCCAGCCTCCCAAAGACCTCCAAAATGAGCAGTATATGGCGGGATGAATCTTAGCTTTATAGCTTGGCTAAAAGCGTACTCAGCTATATCAGATGAACAATTAGTTAAGAATCTAGATAATTCGTTATTAGCGCCGATGAAATTCTTACCGTTATCTGAAAATATCTCGTTGGGCTTTCCACGACGCGAGATAAATCGTTTTAAAGCCAGAATATATGCCTCAGTCGATAGATCACTAATTAGCTCCAAATGTGTACTACGCGTGACGAAACAAACAAATAAACAGATATATGATTTAACGGTTTTAGCACCCCTGCCTTTACGATTTAATGTGAGTATCGGTCCCGCGTAATCTACTCCGCTAATTAGGAATGGATAAGTAGGACTCAGTCGTTCTTTTGGCAGACTGCCCATAATAGGATTTAAAGTTTTACCTTTCAATCGCTTGCACGTAATACAATCGTGCACAATTTTCCGCGCAAGATTCCTTCCCCCAATAGGCCACCATCGCTGACGAACGTCGTAAAGCAGTGCTTGAGGAGCGGCGTGGAACAGACGTTGGTGCTCGTATCGCATGAGTAAAACTGAAAAGGGATGTTTTGAACACAACAGAATAGGGTGCTTTTTATCATAATCAAAGTTTTCAGAGTAGTTTATTCGACCGCTGACTCGAATTATTTTGTTGGAATCGATAAACAAGTTTAGTTTAAAAAGACTCGGCATCTTTTGTAACGATTGCTTTTTACAAATTAAATCGTACGCTTCGATAAAAGATTCTGTTTGCGAAAGCCTTGCTAGCCCTAACTCAGATTCTCTCAGCTCGTCCAAAGTAAGTACGCCTGACTGACGACTTGTTTTATTACGCGCGTTATTAATAAATCGCAGTACATACGCAAAAGAACGTCTCATTCGATCGAACTGAGAAAACCTGGCAAAAGGAAACAGTTCTACCTTTTGTTTGGTAAGCAGAACATTTAATGCGCTTATCTTAACATCGGGAAGCTCGTCATCCCGCACTATAGATGAACTTGCATCCGAAACTAAGCTGGTGCAGTCAAAGTCACCATCGCGGAGGAAAGGCGGTCCTTCCCACCAAAGCGTAGAAGATGTAAGGTCAGCTAAAGAACACCCTCTAGACACTAAATCAGCTGGGTTATCACTTCCGCTTACGTGTCGCCATGGTAAGTCTCTCGTAAGTTCGTTGATTTCAACTACTCGATTTTGCACGAAAGTTTTGAGCAGGCTAGGCGCCGTGCGTAACCACCCTAAAACTATAGTGGAGTCAGTCCAAAATACTACTCTTTTAAACTCGCAGTGCAATGATTCGCGTATTTTTGCATACAACTGCGCGCCTAACAACGCTCCACATAGTTCAAGTCTAGGTATAGTAACTGGTTTCAACGGCGCGACCTTGCCCTTGGAGCAGAGCAGTCTGACTGATGCGCTGCCGGCCTTATAATTGACCGCGCGAATATAAGAGCAGGAACCGTAAGCAGTTAGCGATGCATCGGTAAAAATGTGAAGTTCTATATAACTAGCCCCAGTATCTATAACATGGCGTGGTACGCGAACGTTCTCGAGCGCTGATAAGCTAGTAGCGAACCGGTTCCAAGCCTCCGCGACGTCACGGGGCAGCGTATCGTCCCAGTCTAATTTTAATAACCAAAGTCTTTGTAATAAAACTTTCGCAATCATTATAGTGGGACTAAGTAAACCATAAGGGTCAAAGATCTGAGAAACATGAGACAATATAGAACGCTTCGTGATTTTTGTGTCGTTTTTAAATTGCGTGTTGTAATGAAACTCGTCTGTTACGTTATTCCAACCGATACCTAACGTCTTGCAATGACTAGACTCGTCTAAATTCAACGGTTTAATGCCGTCGAGCATTTTTAATGATTCCTGATCACCACAATCAAAATTAAACACCCATTTGCGTAGTGGAAAGCACCCTGATTGCAAAACCTTATATGTTTTTTCGCATAAATCGAGTAACTTGTCTTTGTCATCTAGCGTGGTGATCATGTCATCTACAAAAAAATCTTCATCAATGACTCTTTTGACTTCGGGGTCACTGCAATTAGCTGCAGTTTGTTTTAAACATCGACATGCCATAAATGCCGCTGCCGCTGTACCATATACGATACGGTTATGACGATAAATAGATAACTTATGGGTCGGATCATCACGCCATATGATCAACTGTAAATCACGCTGGTTTTCACATACTTCAACCTGTCTATACATTTTTTCAACGTCTGAACAAGCAACGTATTTATGTATACGTAAGCGCAATAGTATAGCTAGCAAGTCTCCCTGTATGGGCGGGCCTACGCGCTGAATATCGTTGAGCGAAATTCCATTGCTTGAAGCAGCGCTCGCATTAAATACAACCCGTAGCTTAGTGGTAGTGCTATGCTCGCGTAATACACCGTGATGCGGTAGGAAAAAATTAGGTACTCCGTACGTGTCAACTCGCGTCATATGACCTAAGGATACATATTCGTGGATAAAGTCAGTGTACAACCGTTTGTAATCGGGATCACGTTGTAAACGCTTCTCCAACGATAAAAATCGGTTGAGTGCTTGAGGATACGTGTCTCCTAAGCTTTCTGTTGAGGATTTGAGTGGAATGTTGACACGAAACCGTCCGTCACTATTGCGCGTCGTAGTTTTGACGAAATGGTCTTCACACTCCTTCTCTTCCTGCGAACGCGTATCAGAAGGCTTAGGAAGTTCTTCAAGCTCCCAAAACTTGCGTAATTGAGCTTCTACCGTTTGAGAGAAATTACAATGAATATAATTTTGATATCGCTTTAAATTTATAGGACCTGAAATGATCCATCCTAACTGCGTATTTTGTAGGAAAGGACCGCTAGGTAAACGCATTTTTCCTTCGCTTAATAAATCCCAAAACTTATCCGCGCCTATAAGGATATCGATGTTTTGAGGCTCATGGAAATTGGGATCAGCTAGCTGTATGTTTTCAGGGATCCCAAACTGTTGTTCGGGTATCGCTGGCAACGTTGACGTAATGTTTGGTAAAACAATACATTGTATTCGCATAAAAAATGGGTTGTTTCGCGATTTAATTTCTATATCACATATTTGCGTAGATTGTGATATGGAATTTCCAACCCCGCGTATTTCGTGAGTGGACTGTATAAATTGTGCGCCTAATTTTTCGCATAATGATTTTGTTATGATACATCGTTCGCTTCCCGAATCTAGGAGCGCGCGCGCTGTTTGATAATTGTTGTACCTATCTTTCACCTCCACTAATGCCGTTGATAATAGAACAGGTTGCACACACGGATAATTAGCGCATAGAATATTAGTGTGCGTGCCTACTGTATGCTTATCGATACTAGGATTTGCAGGAGGCGCGGTGAGGGACGGCTGCATTAACGAAACCAGTTTGTTATTTGTATTAGAAGCGGGGGAAGCTACTTCCCGACTCATTGCACTATCTTTGTGGATTAGCGAGTTATGCTTTTGGTCGCATTTCCTACACGCACCAAACCTACATTCATTCACAGTATGCCCTGCGCGTAAACAGTTTTCGCATAGCCTGTTATCCTTAACGTGTTTTAACTTAGCATCTAAACTATAATTAAGAAATTTTTGACATGCATATAGTGGATGATTATATTGTTTGCAAATAATACATGATTTTTTCGCTTGACTGTGCGGCTTATCGGTGGAGACATTGCAGTGAATTTTGTGACTAGTTGGTGCGTTTGTGAATTGCTTTTTGATACTAGTGCTCACGTGTGAAACTTGCAATGTTTCCAACATATCCGCCCTGTCTTTGAGAAACGTCATTAAAACGTCCACCTTCAAGTTTGACTTAGAGTCACCAGATTGTTTCAGTATCGTGTTTTTATATTGTTCCCACTCGCGTTCTGTGATTTTATCTAATTTTGTGACAACAATATAAATAATCAAAGTGTCCCAGCTGTCTACCGGTTCACCTAACAACTTTAATGCACGTAAATTCTTTAAAATGGTATCTACTAAGTAACGTAAATGATCTGGTGCCTCTTTTGTCAAAGCCTGCATGGTAAATAGTGACTTTACGTGATTGTGTATGAGTAGTCTGGTGTTGTCGTACCTACTCACAAGCAGTTCCCATGCTATGGCGTAATTAGCAGCAGAAAACTCAAGCGAATCGATCACCAACGCTGCACTGCCCTTTAGCGAAGACTTGAGGTAGTGGAACTTTTGTATAGTAGTGATGTGATCGGAATCGTGAATAAGCGACTGAAAGGTATCCCTAAATTCCAACCAACGATCATAAGAACCGTCAAAGGTAGGTATTGCAATCGTAGGTAGTTTTACTGACTGTACGTTGCTACTGTGAACTTTCTTGTAACTTGAGTCATCTTCTCCATTACTAAGCATACATTCAGCCCTCGCTAAAGTGTCGTAGTAGCTATCTTCAAACGATTCGCGTTGACTCAATTGTTCGTCAAGATCTACTTCTAAAACCGACTCTTCTAGTTGCGTTTGAAGATTATTAAACTCTGCGAAAAGGCTAGAGGCTCCCTGAATGCGTAGCTTTAGATCTGCTCGCGTTTGTACAGGTAATGGTGAGACAGATTTTATTGTATTTATATAGTTAGAAAAACGAGTGAGACGACCCTTCACAATAGCGCGCTTTTTAATTAAATCACGTATTAATTTATTTATTTCGTCGTCATCTGTAACCGTCAACTTGTACGGAGATTTAGATCTAGCCCTAGGTTCTGTGCTCATTTTGAAAGTCCAGTAAAAGGTGGAGTACTCACGTTTGGAATGTGGTTGTTGTGCTGGCTGCGGCACACACTGCTAGACACTATGCAAACAGATGGTAGCTCACTGCGTTTTAATTACACTGAAACAGAAGCACCGCGGAATCAACACAAGGAAAGAATAGGAGTTTGGCAATTGTGGATGGCTGGCCGTACCTTTTCTCTCGATCTTCCGAAAACAGCCGATGACACTATGCGTGCGCTCAGGAGGTCGTGCGAAGGTCACTAGTCCGTCGTGTATTCGGCTCCGAAGGTCCAAAATATGTTAGCGCTGATGCTGAGAGCTTTCTCATGTGGTGTGAGATAAATAACTTGCAACAAGATGTGAACAAATGTATATATAATAATTTAAAAAACAGTACAATGGTTGGTAAGTAGATGCGTAGAGGGTCGCAAGATGGCGAAGTAGTTTAGTTTTTTTTTTTTTTGTTTTCTATTGGATACGTGTAGATGCGCGCTTGGATCCGCAACAAGTACTAAAAATTACACTGATGTTTCGGAGCTTCAAAATTAATGGAGAAAGCATTGTTTTCTTGACCACAATGAGTTGAATTTGTCGCCGAATGTTGAGGAATATTAGGAAAAAAATATGAAATTGAATGATTTGACCGGTACTCCATTGTTTCCAAATTTACTTGCGCTTGAAATTATTTTCTGTCAACTGAAATTGATAAAGTATGAAAAACGAAACAGATTAAACACTGAAACGATTATGATAGCTACTAAAGCTAATATTAAAAACTGTAAAAACAATTATTTTAAGAAAACACTATTTAATTGTTTTCTTGTCACTAGATATATTTAAATTTAATTAATTAAAAAATCTAGTGACAAGACAAGTTTCTCGATCGCGCGCTCGAAGAGTCATGACCTAAGAAAATAGAAAAACAAATGTAATAAGGTGCCATATTATAGTATTAGTTTAGTTTTTTAAATAAAATGAGATGATGTTAGGGTGCTTACCATTTGAGTGAGATTCGCTAAAAACGCTAAAAACGATCACACTCCCAAAAAGTTGTTCCACATGGGTCTTGGCGTTATTTTCGCCTTAAACGCTACATCTAATGTCAAAAGTGACAGTAGTGGTAAATTTTAGTGACATTCTTAGCGTTCTTATCCAAAAATGGAACGGGGATGACAGTTACAAACGATCACGTGATCACAACCATAGACGCAATGGTGATCAAAATTATCGAAAATAACGTTCTTAGCGACTAATGGAATATACCCTTACATTGCACGTGAAAATGTTACATTTTGAGCTGTATCGTGTTATTTTAGTCTATATGCCACTGGCAACCTTGCTGCCAAGTGCCAAAAACTGTCAAAGCAAAGTTGTCAAACCAAACCAAGTTGAGTGTGGTTACAAATCGTTAATTTACACAAATTTAAGATTATTTTTACAAAAAATTAGCACATCACGCGACCTCAAGCTATGGCTGGAAAGCTGAACAAATTCGAAACACCCAGCTCAGCAAGCTCAGATAGGTAAACCGAGTGTGTTAACCTTTTCAAATGTTTATATGAACAGCTGGGTCGTGTTACCAAAACCTATCCAGCGGAGGATACGTTTTCAGTGGTAGCTTAGTCATCATTGAGTTTGTGAGGTGTTTTCACGTGTCCTGTTTTTGTGTGAAATAATAGTTTTCTTGAATTTGCGTGGAAGTAACAGTGCCTGTACCATAACCTATACGCACGCATTGTGGATTTATTTTTAGACTTTTATTTAGTACATTGGCAGCTCGCTTGACGCCGAACGTCGGACGCACGTGCTCGAGACTGTAGTGTGTTTTCCAAACACACTGTCTCGCATGAAAGGTCAGAACTGAGGTCCAGTCATGGAGGCAACTCCGCTGATATTTTCAAATCCGTAAGATATCCAAAAACTATTGTTAGGTGTCTGTGTGGTACTAGCATTCCGTTTCGTTGTGGCTTTAGTGCTGTTCTAACATGCCTTTTCTGTTATTATTTGCCTACATTTTAAGTCTCTAACTTGCACATCATATTATTATATAAACATTACTCTAAAAATTAATTTAAATTTGCACTAGACCAAAACACACCTTAGGAATGACTAAACACAATAATGTAAACAATGGGTATATGACCTTCAAAGATAACAAATCACAATAATGGCAAATTTGTGTACCTGATTCATATCACATGATAGTGTTTCTACTTGATAACCATCTGTTGATAAGTTGTTTATAGTAACAATACCTATTATCTTATAATGTATTCCAGACATGTGCTTAATGCCATAATCTTTGGGATACCTAGATATTACATGCAATAATTGTCATTTACTACATAGTATACATATTGTAAAGATTGTCAAAGACACAGTAGTACCAAATACTTGTATTTTTACTAGTATACTGGTATGAAAAATGCATGTATCTTAGAAGTGAGTCCTCTCTATAATTTATTTCACATCATGAAGTAGATATGCAACTCTGTAGCCCTCTTGTTGCCTCTTCACTACACCTGGCTGCAAATGGATTGGCACTACACCCCCTTCATTAGTCTGGTTAATAATGAACTCTAGAGATAGGGCAGCACAACTGCTAGGAAAGTAAATGCTCTGATTCAGTTCTCTAAGCATATGAATATTTTAATAGCACTGTTGAATCTACAAGGTATTCTATACAGTGCAGTTAGTTACTTGTGACGAATGCATCTGTTATAGGCCGAAGATACCGCTTAACATCAGATGGACCACAAACTTGCTTCGTCACAAAACATAAAAAAAAACAATTTGAATAGTGCAGCATTCTTTACAATATTTTGTTCAATATCTGCATAATACATGTCTTTGTTATTATACTATTTATGTCCTGGAATGACACTTAAGATACTATTTGTGTAATAGCCACAACTTATTTATACCAAAACAATTGATGCCAGAAATAGTTTTATTTGATATTTTCTTAGGTACCAAATCAAATTATGTTGGCACCTATATTATTATGTATGTACAGTGTATATGTACATACGTACACTATATTATATTTAATGGCCTTCCATGACCTATGAAATACCTACATCAGTGACTTTCCTGGAGACAATGTTATGCTTATCATTTTATTTCCTCTGGAATTGACTAGGCGGGATAAAAAAACGAATTAATTATTGAAAGCATTGTTTGTTGAATAACTAAGTATAAAAATAGTTTTAATATGTTCTGATTGCATGAATTCTTTTGTTTTGGCAAATACTTTAGCAAGTAGGAAGTGGTCACATAAACATGATTAGGTATTATCTATTTGTGATGTGATAAAGTTATTGCAACAGGCTGGTCCAATAAGTGCTAGCTGTATATAATAAGATTTTATAGCCATGGTGAATATAACATTGAAACTAGCTTCGATCTGTGGCATTGCCTACATGGATGCGAAGTCAAAGTCAAAATCATTTATTCAATTTAGGCGTCTACTACGCTCTTATGAAGGTCAATTACAAATTTTAGTATTGAAATATTCTACATTGTACTGCCACGTTCAGCAAATAAATTGTATAGAGCCACTGCGAGAAGAACGTGCAAGAAACTCGGGGCCATTATTTTAAACATCTTTTAACAATGTGTTACATACTTACTGTATAATAAAGTTATTACAATATTTGTTTGAATTATGTATGTGACAGGAAATAGCTTGGCAGAGGCGGAATCGTCCAGGCATTTTTGTCGTTTAAGTAATCAGAAACTGTGTAGTAGGATTTTTTAATCAACATGTTTTTCACATGCAACTTGAATTTCCCTTCTTCTTTCTTGCAATTAGTTATATTGTTTAAAATCAAGAACAACCCAGGAACCTCATGTCTGATTATATACATAATGTAAAACATTATAATTTTGTCGTAATCCAGGACCTAAAAAACATACACTACCAAGTTTCATCAGAATCCGTGTAGCTGTTTAAGAGGTGAGTGAACAAAGATGAATGTGCATCATTCAAATGTGTTACATTAGTATGACGATGCATTCTTGACTCCTTTGATAGGTTGTAGTTTGTGAACTAATAGCATCGACCATACTCATTATAAATTTCCTAAACATTTTTGCTGGTAGGATAAGTACTGAATTTATTCAGTGTATTTTTAAATGTTAAGCTGAAGTAGTCTTTGAATAATGTCTGACTGAGAGTGTTGGACAAAAGTCCTTGTTCCCATGGGATTAAGCGAAACAGAACTGTACAAATTTTTAAACAGTGTGAGCAATTTGTTTATAATAAATTCAAATAAAAATAATCTTTTTAAAATCTGATAAATTCTTTCAGTTACTGTATCACATAGTAGCTACCTAATAATAAAATGAGATTTGATACAAAATACTTTATGGACACAAAACTTGTTTTTATGAGCTGTATTCATGATTTTTTTCTCTAACCAGAGAAATAAATTAAATTGTGTTAAGGGATCAGGTATAATATTTGTCATATCCTACAGGATATTTTATATTTTAGAAATATAGGTAAGGCATACAATGTTTTAAAAAATATGTTTACCTTTTGACAATTCACTTAACCTAAAGTATTTCAACTTACGCTTGCCCCTACAAAAAATAAATTATTTGCTCCTGTTTGATTTATGCTTGAGAACATCAATAAAAAAAAACACATACCAAAGACCTATAGTAAAGATAAATAATATGATGTTTACATTTTGTTGTCTTAAGTAATATAGCAATTTTACAATAATTCTGTCTGCAGAACCTACACTAAGAATTTAACTTTTGTTGTAGGTGTCTGCTTGCTCTTCAAATTCACAGTTTTAAATTCTAATTTACGTGACCAAAGAGAATAAGAACATGATAGGTTAGTAAGTATAAAATATTTTGAACTACACTATAATTAACATTATTAGCTTGTTATGTTCGTGTGTTTTTGAAAGTGTGGGTGTGTGTGTGTGTGTATGTGTGTGAGAGAGAGAGAAAGAGTGTATGAGATAAAGATAAAAATATACATAACCTACACAATTCATGTATATATATGCGTACACATACATATGTACATAAATATATGAATTAATAAAAAAGATAGATTACAATTATAAAAAATCGTTTAATAAGTCAGAGCTATGATGCACTCTGCAGTAGTATTAAGCCTCATCTAATATTTAATCGACAATTATTAAAATAACACTCACTGAAGTGTGAAAAACAATTATTCTTATCAATGACGCTTGAATGAAAGTCTAATGAAAACAATGGCAATATTATCATAATATTTTAACAGGTGACAGATAGATTAAAAAGTTACACATTACATTACACACCTTAAATAAAACATTATTAAATTATAAAAACTCGACTTTCAATATATATATATATACATATATATCAACAGATAGATTAAAAAGTTATTAAGTACATTACACACCTTAAATAAAACAATATTAAATTATAAAAACTCGACTTTCAATTAACCTTTTAAATCTTTTAGACAAGGTTTTCGATTTGATCAACTTTTCTAGTGGCAAATACACTTCTCCGACATTATTAGTAGTTATATAAAAATATGGAAATTATAAATTACTAGCAACCCGCTCCGGCTTCCCATGGGTGCAATGCTGATACTAAATAATCCATTATATCTTTGAAAATATTCATTTAAATAACATGTTTTTACAGCTCCATATTTATCTACATTTTTTTTTATCTTTTTTTTATGTTATTGTGACGGATCTAGCTCGAGGCCCACCTGATGTTAAGTGGACTAACCTCTGCCTATCACAGTTGCAATTCATGACAACTCACGAATTGCACTGCGCCCGTCACATTGAGACATTGTGCCTGTAATTTCACTGGCTCTCAAGGACTACTGCCGGAACACACCTTTCGGTGCTTGGCGACAGACTTTCTACTTGAGGGTGGTCGCTAGCCAGGCAGGCATTCGCAAAATGCCCTTCCACCATGCGGTGAAGCTCAAGCTCTGGGCGGGATTCGAACCATGGACCTGCTGCGCGGCAGTCCATAGCCAATGCCACTGAGCCATCACTGCTTCAAAACATTAAATGCACAATGTATTTAAGGTACTTAATTTAATAAGAATTAGTGCAGTATTGCCTAAAATCCCTTTGTAAATAAGCCATTATTTCTCATTAAAAGTAAAGGATAAAATATGGTTATTGTAGCTTATTCCTAAGAGATAGACATAATATCATTGGGGAGTTTTTTTAGCTCTTTTCAAGGTGTACAATACCATAGTAACACCGAGAAGTGACTTTGTTTTATACTATGTAGTGACGAGTAGGCACTTCTCAGAGATTAAAATCTAAGGTGAAAGTTATAAGAGGCAACTGAAATCATACTAATGTTATAATTTAGAAAGTTTGTGAGTGAGTGAGGATGTGAGTGTTTATGTTTATTACTTCTTCACACTGAAACAGCATTTAAATAATTAACAATTTGCATGAAATTTGGAATATAGATAGGTTATGTCCTGGATAAACACTAATAGTTTTCATCATTATCTACACGGGTATGCCATATGTTTGAAGATTAATGATTATTATTTATCATCTAATCCTACCTAAGTATGTACTTACTGGCATTTCTGAAGATCTTAGAGCAGTAGCCCAGGGTTAAAGATGTTGCTGGCTGTCCGATATACACAATATGCAATTTGTCTTTTTTTGGCATGTGATGAATAGTGATGATGTAATCAAAGATGTTATATCATAATTAATTGAGAAAATTCTTAACCTTTAAACAGAAAAGTTAGAGAGATTTTCTAAATGAAAATGGTTAATCAGATATTTAGTGTGTATATGGTATCCCAACATTGTACATTTGAAATAGGTAAAATTAATTAGGTTTATTCCACTAACCCCACATATATAATGCATAGTTGCTGCTGCAATCTGATGCCATCAAAGCCACTGTTGTATATAGAGAAAGATCATAGAAACTTTATGTCCCAGCTACCCAGTGCATTTTACAAGTTTCCTCACAAACCAGCACCATATCATATTTCCTCACGTTTACTTATAACAGACAAAAAACCACCTTGTTGAACAAAAACATTGATTTGTGTTCTGTTTGTTGCTCTACATAACAAAATTGCGAGCCATTTTTTTCTGTATCGTAGAATTGTGATGGTATTGTCCAGTCTAGACCCTTGATCTAAATAAATAAAAATGATGTTTCTTTTCGTTTTTGCAATTTAGGACCCTAATACCCAGTTCTAATATATCTGTGTCAAAAAAGTTATAACAACTGTAAAAATGGCGTAAAACTCATCCAAAATCCTGAAATATAAACATTTCATTAATCACACTAATTTTGTTAATGCTAAAGTTTGTGATTAAGGATGTAAATGTTTTTTTTTTATGCCTGATAGGTTAGCCTTTGACCACTATCTCACCTGATGGTAAATGATGATGTAGTCGAAGATCTTGTTCAGGCTAACCTAGAAGTACTGGCTCTCAAGGACAGCTGCCGGAACACATCGTTAGGTGCTTGGCGACAGATTTTCTACTTGAGGGTGGTAGCTAGCCAGGCAGGCATTAGCAAAATGCCTTACCACCATGCTATAACGACTGCCATCCTAAGACAACAACCGGGATCGACGGCTTAACGTGCCCTCCGAAGCACGGAAACGCTCAGTAGTAATGTCACTAGCGGTCACCCATCCAACTCATGACCGCGCGCGACGTTGCTTAACTTTGCTGATCGGTTAAGAACAGCTAAGTAAACTTCGCTACGAGCGCTTCATATATGTTTGTTGCTCTTTCTAGCTTCACGGCTGGACCGATTTAGATGAAACTTGGAATATAGATAGTTTAGGTCCTGGTTTAACAATTAGGATACTTTTCATCATCAGTTTACGTCATTATCTGACGTGGATGAAACTGCGGAGCGCAGCTAGTCTGATACAAACATTCCATTTCATTGGAAGGGCTATAAAATGTTATATTTAACTCATTGTACCAGTACCTACTAACTGATCGTTAATCAAGTAGCTAAATGACGAGTAAATGACCGCGAGCCGTCACATCACTCACTATTATGACTATTCGTGTATTATTTTTGTACATCCAACCTTTGAAATACTACGAAATTATCGTCAAAATATTATCCGAGAAAATCCCGTCTGGGAACTGGGTATTTTCCCACCGCGTGTGTGATATCAAAGCTGTCATAATTTTAAACATTTTTAATCATATAGTAAGTAACAAGGGGCAATGATGTTAGCATGCTGGGCGCACTGCCAACTGGTAGTGTGATGAAGCATTTGGAGTACATGTAGGCCTGCAATGGCCTTTGGGTTGCCTAAATGCTATCAGTGTAGTATCTGTAGTGTAAAGAGTTACAAGCTAACACACAGTCAAAAACACAATCGAAATGAAACGTCCTCATTTTAATAATTCGATTAAAATTCAGTCACGACTCGGCTTCGCCATTTTTTTTATGATGAATTTTAATAGAATAATCTATACGAAAAGAAACGAATGTTACTGACGAGAAAATCGATGTTTTTTTTATTTATAGCTGTTAGGCTAGCCTTGGACCACTGTCTCATCTGATGGTAAGTGATAATGCCGTCCAAGGTTGGGTCAAAGGTGTTGTACAGTTTTAACTAGAATTACTGGCTCTCAAGGAGGCTGCAGGAGGTCTTTTGCCAAGCACCTAGCGATGCTCACCACATTTTAAACTTGAGGGTGGTAGCTAGCCAGGCGACCATCATAAGATAACAATAGGGAGCGATGACGGCTTAACGTGCCCTCCAAAGCACGCGCACGCTCAGTAGTAATGTCACTAGCGGTCACCCATCCACGTCAGAACCGCCGTGGACGTTGCAACCGCTATGTATCACCCGGAGCCGATTTCGTCCATTTATGAATGATATTCAAATGCTATCATAATCTTTGATGCACAAGGATTTACTTAGTTGATCGGTTTAGAACAAAAAGTAAACTACGCTACGAACGCTTCATAGTATACTCTTCTGTTTGTCCTCCACTTTGAACCAGAAGTTCGTATGCTGGTCCGCCTATTTTTCTTCACTGCTACCAAAATCATCATAATCTTCTCACTTTAAATGTAGGTCAGAAAAATAAGGTTTTTCTTACAAAAAGTAATACGAGACAGCAATACATTAAAGCATTTTTCTACCGACTTCAAAAAAAGGAGGAGGTACTCAATTCGTCTTTTCTTTTTATGTTTGTTACCTCGGAACTTTTGTCTGGGTGAACCGATTTAGATGATTCTTTTTTGGTTTAAAGCTGATGCTTGCCCTATGGACCCATTTCAATATCATCAAAGCGGGTCAAGCCGTTTTTGAGTATCTTGATGATAGTAGTATCAGTCATTGACAGTGAACGACAATCGATCACTAAAAAGGGTAAAAAAAAAGTTTACCAATAAATGGCACCGACTTTAACACCCGAATGTGAAACAACTTGTCTAAATCGGTAACATGCTCACTATGTTGTGATAATAGGTACTTATGAACCATCCTGGTTCCGACTGCAACTAGTTATTTCACATTTGAGTGTTGAAGTCGGTGCCATTTTATGGTATTTTTTTTCTCAACAACATACGAACTATTGTGCTTATGAAGTTTTGGCTTCAATGTTTTGGCCGGCCGCCTACTTGTAGACCCTTGGGGTGGCTTTCGTTTGTAGTGGACGTACCCGCTTAGGGCGAAGTGCCCTTTTACAAGTACACGCCTTGTATGCAGCCCCACCCCATTCGGGTTGACATGAGTATATAGGCCGTATTCCATTATCGTTATTTTCGATAATTTTGACCACAAGTTGCATAACACATTTAATATGAACCATAGACACAAAATGTGATCAAAATTAACGAAATTTGCGCAAAGTGGTAAACGCCCATAGTGGATCCCGCCCATTGGGCGCATTTTCACCTGGTCCGCAACTTACGACATATTTTTTTATTTTCAAATTCAAATATATTTATTGCATGAACATGGGTGGTGAAAAAAGTTCTTAATTGTAATTAAGAATTAATATCTTCTTAATCATTTAAGGATGATGGATCACTTTGAACCCGATACTGTATGGCATACCGAAATATTGACCTGACGTCGATAAAATTCCCCACGGCTGATACGACAGCCACAGATAAAAATAATCAAATGATATTTTTTCCTCAATTAATAACTCATTTAGTCACCTACGCATTGTCATGTTTTTCCCGCGAGGCTCCTATTTGGCCGCAACCCATGCAGACAAAGTTACTGGTCTTAAAGTTATTGTCTAGTCGTTAATATCCTATTTCTGGTACCTATGATGCGGAACAGATCAAATTTTTGAATAAAAAAACTAGTTTATAGCGATTAAAATAACAAGTAGTAGCTTCCGTTGCGGAAATCGCATAGCAACGTCTAGTTCCCACCCTCAAGTAGAAAATCTGTTTCCAAGCACCTAACAGTGTGTTCCGGGAACAGTTCTTGAGGCCCAGTAAAATTACAGCCACATGATACTTAACAACTGTATGTGTCAGGGTGACGGCGTAGTGCACTTCGTCACTTTGACGAAATGCATCTGTTATAGGCAGAGTTTACTGCTTAACATCAGGTGGGACTCGTGCATGTTCAAAATCCCGTTTAATAATCAAAAACGAAGAGATCATGTCACATCCGGTGTACCAAAGCGAAGTACATAGTAACGGATACACTGAGAAAAATCTAAAGTCAAAAGCGCCCTAATGACGGCCAATTTATAAGGCGAAAAACCGACCAAACGTATATACGTACAAAAACGCCTTCCTAACTAGAAGGCGTTAAACGAGGTCAGTGAAAGCAAATGTTTCTTTTCGTCTTCATTTAAGGTGTATTTTGTGGTCTTTCTTAAATATTGACTTTTCGATGAGGCTGATTAAGTCGTACGTTATAGTGATAATCACCGTATATAAACCGCCGTAAAAGTAAGGTATATTTTATGGTCAATACTGCAATTATTATCGTATAACAAGTTCAATTCTGAAAATACTTTACGGAAGGCGTTTTTGACGGTTGTGTTTATTATAAAACATGGTACATTTTTATTGATTGGTGAAAATCATCTGAAGAGTTGTGAATTTATCTTGCGTATTTACAATTCAACGGTAAAAGGTCAAATTTGATTTAAGCCTTTAAGTTGTTTTTCTCAGTGTACACAACCGTGAAAGACCCGACAAAGTATAGATTTCGCAACTTTCTAAATAAATCAGGTCCCCAAAAATAAACAAACTCTTGCTCAAGTCTTATTTCGTAGGTACCACTTCTTGGATGAGGAAACTATCATACAACGATATTTATTACTAAAGATATTTTTTAAATATAGCTAGATATAAAAAAGTGCTGCCATGCTGCTAAAGAATTTCTGATATTTCATGCTTCTTAAATTTATAGTAACTATTCATTATTGTTTAGTTAGGTATATAGGTCGATCTGGTGTATATATAGTCACGCTCGAATTTGATGTGAACATTAGCATCATTATAGAGTTTAACGTTACATAGAAAAGTTCTCACTTCAGTTAAGTGCTCGGTAAGGAGAATACATCAACCTATAAATTATATTACCTAGGTATGTTCTGAAAAAGCAATTAAATAGTGCAAGTTCCTCTTTTAGGTTTCAGAATGGCAACTACAACTATACAAAAGTGTTTGTTGGTTCTGAGCACACTTGCTAACCATGGGCGTTTAAATTATTTGTTGCTTAAATATATGTTATGGTACATATTATAGCTAAATTTTAGATTTACAACAAGTTTAGTTTGCGAGATATACCCTTAACAAAACGGTCTAAAATTTACAACTTTGACAATACCCTAAATATTTATTCTTTGACAAAAAATAACATACTACATCATATGTGCAAAAAGTTTAATTTTTCCTTCCTTTTCATATATTGGAGCCCTTTTGAAAAATAATTTAACTGAATTACTTGTTTAATATGATCAGAGTTTTGAAGCGCTCGTAGCGTAGTGCACTTCATAACTGATCAGCTAAGTTAAGCAACGTCCGGTCATCAGTTTGGGTGACCGCTAGTGACATTTCCGAACTTCGAAGGGCACGTTAAGCCGTCGGTCCCGGTTGTTGTCTTAGGATGGCAGTCGTTATAGCGTGGGGTAGGACATTTTGCGAATTTTGAAGCAGTGATGGCTCAGTGGCAAGCAGTGTTGGCTCAGTCATTCGTTATGGACTGCCGCGCAGCTGGTCCATGGTTCGAATCTTTGGCATTTTGCGAATGCTCGCCTCGCTAGCGACCCCCCGCAAGTAGAAAATCTGTCGCCGAGCACCTAAATGTGTTTTCCAGTAGCAGTCCTTGAGAGCCAGTGAAATTACAGGCACATAAGACTTATCAACTAGGTCTGTCTCAAGGTTCACACCAAATATAAAAATTTTAGGTTCTCAACTCATTCCGTTTACGAGCTAAGAAACCCAGGCACATACGGACGAACGGACAGACAGAGAGCGGAGTCTTGTTTATAGGGTACCATTTTAACCTTGAAGTACAGAACCCTATTCGAAAGGGCTTCGTTTTGCTACGGAGCCAAACGGTTAGACATAGTATGAAGATAATTTGCTGACCTTCATATCTACTCAGTACTTATTACTTACCTACATATACAATAGTAGATAACAATATAAATGTCATTGTGACAGTATTATTAATTATTATTATAACTTTGTAACGCACTCGCTTGGAATAACTATTATTGCACCTATTTTAGGTTCATAATGTAAGTTAACTGTAAGTAACTTACCTAATTTATAAAACACGAGTACTTTATATATTTTTCATAAAAACTAACGTGAGTTGTAATAATTATTGACTAAACTAAATTATTTACTACCGGAGATTATGACCAAACACCGTGAGTGCTAGCCGGTATATTTAGTAAATACTTTATATCTATTTTCCCGCTCTCAAAGTTTTAGAATTTTTATTTGCTTATTCATAACTAACTATTCGGCCGCGGCTCCGTCCGCTTATATTTAGCAAAACCATTAACTTTTTGCGTTGTTGGATAAAAAGTATACCATGTCCTTCCCCGTGTCTCAAACTATCTCCATACCAAATTTCATCCAAATCGGTCCAGTAGTTTTTAAGATTATTCGTGTCATACAAAAATACAAATCTTTCCTCTTTACGATATTAGTGTAGATATAAATATATGTTATAAGTAAACACTACTTACTTATAAATAGAATGCGTGATCATTCTGATTACACTCTCGGCTTTTTTTTTCTTTTTTATAGCGGATAGACTAGCCTTTGACCACTATCTCACCTGATGGTATGTGATGATGTGGTCGAAGATGTCTAGAAATGCTGGCTCTCAAGGACAGCTTCCGGAACACACCGTTAGGTGCTTGGTGACAGACTTTCTACTTGAGGGTGGTAGCTAGCCAGGCGGGCATTCGCAAAATGCCCTCCCACCATGCTGTAACGAGTGCCATCGTTAGACAACAACGGCTGAACGTGCCCTCCGAAGCACGGAAGCGCTCAGTAGTAATCATTAGCGGTCACCCATCCAACTCCTGACCGCGGCGGACTTTGCTTAACTTAGCTTATCGATTAAGAATGGCTAAGGCAACTTCGCTACGAGCGCTTCAAGCATCATTATGCCTTCGGCTACGGCTCGGTCTACACTATATCTGAAGATCTACATACCTAGTTCACATAGAATCGTGCATAATGTACTTACTATAATTTCATTTTCACCCGCAACTGACAAAAATCCAACCTCTTGATTTTTTCGCAACTTTTTATCAAGAAGATATTTATAAACAATTTTATTCATTAGTCTACTGATAAAAAGATCAGTCTTCAACCGGTATGTTTTGCCAGTGATGACTGATGCCTCTGAACCGTGGTCTTTAACTGTAGCCAAGCAAACTCAGTAGCTCAACGAGCTATGGAGAGAGCTATGCTCGGAGTTTCTTTGCGTGATAAAATCTGGAACGAGGATATTCACTGAAGAACCAAACTCACCGACATCAGCTTTAAAAATTTGCAAGTTGAATTGGTAATGGGCAGACCAAATTACTAGAGGATAACTGATGGGGAAGACAGGTTCTGAAACTGTTACCACTTTACACAGGAAGATATAGAGTTGGTAGGCCTCCACTAGGTAGATTGCGACATCGTTAAAGTTGTGGGTAGCCAATGGTTACAAGTGGCTGACGGCCGTTAGTGACTTTCTATGGGGCAGGGCTTTGTTAAACTGTGCAAGTCTTCCAAATGTTGATGATGGTGATTGAGTTACAAAATTACTTAACATTATAAGTATGCGTTTATAGAAGAAGACAAGAAATGCCAGGTGTGTTTCTTTCTGTCGTCGTACTGTTTATTAGTTGGATATCTTGAATTCCTAGTACCTAGTTAGCATGACACATATTCTCAAGGATTCCTGTGGTCCTTCACCTCATTTACAATTAAAACACCAGTAGAATAAAGACTGCATGATGTTCGAAAACGCACGTTTATATTGATGGTTTTTGTTAGCACTTCATGTAGTGGATAGCTGTAATGTTCATATTTGCACCTGTTTTTAATGCTGATAAGAGGTCATCAATAGACCGTTATTTAACCTGATGGTAATTGATGATGTGTTCGGGGATATTCAACGAAATCAATCTAGAATGAGAACTGGCTCTCAAAGTCAGCTGGACACACCCTTAAGTGATTGGCAACAGTCTTTCTTAATGAAGGGGGCTGGCCAGGCGAGCATTCGCACACTGACCCACCAAGTACCAACATGCGGATTGCCCAAGCCCGAAGTGAAAGACAAGGACCCACTTCACGGCAGTCCAGTCTTTTCCACCAAGCCATTAGGTCTTTGAGGAAACCATTCCTCGTTTCTCAACTGTATGAGCGTCACGTCTGAATCCAAAGGTCGATTCCCGGGCTGGAAAAGTGTTGGCCGTTGGACAACGATTGGGTTTTACTTTTAAGAATTTATCAGAAGTAGTCAGGAGTATGGAAATATACCCTTTATTGAATTTAGCTAAAACTATCGAAACTTGTTTACATATCTGTTTATACCTTCAGGGCGTGAACACATTTTTATAGGTAATTTTAATATGACAAAGCAAAATACATCTCACTTCTAGTTTATAAAATATCACTGATCGTTTATTTTGGCTTTCAGCGACTCAGAATTAGCCCTCGAGCTGAGTGAACAGGTGTTCCTAGACGATGAGGAGTTCAGCACCAGGGCTCCGGCCTCGCCCACCACCGTGCCCAATGTCCGCCCCTACAGACCTCCCTCAACAGGTGAGCTCTTCCACATTTCCTTAGCCATATAGCATTATCAGTAGAAGACATCCATCTGTAGTTTTTTTTTTATGCCTGATAGGTTAGCCTTTGACCACTATCTCACCTGATGGTAAGTGATGATGTGGTCGAAGATGTTGTTCAGACTAACCTAGAAGTACTGGCTCTCAAGGACAGCTGCCGGAACACACCGTTAGGTGCTTGGCGACAGATTTTCTACTTGAGGGTGGTAGCTAGCCAGGCGGGCATTCGCAAAATGCCCTACCACCATGCAAAATGCAGATTATACGTACCTATTCATCCTGTGACGTTTTTATGTTTGGATTTGAAGTATATAGGTATAGTTGACCATACTGTACCTATATACCGGGATGTCCACTGCTGAACACAGCTTTCTAAGGGCGGTTTTGCCATAATGCCCATACTGGGCAGGCGCGTTTTACCCTTGGTAGGCGACTAATGGTAAAATTAACACACCCAAGGGAAGAAATGGAGGGATAAAATTCTAGCACGGGCAAGTTTTATTTTAAGTTGACCTTATTTCTAATGTATTATAAAATATAAGGTCACGCGAATCATTAAATGCTTTATTCATATCAAAATTGATGTTTTTATCGAAACTTCGAATTGGCGCTAATATGCTAGTCGATGAAGGCCATTTTATGACTTAATTATGACAGTAAACCATAGAGTAATAAATGATACTATTTACGAGTACGTGTTTAATTAAATGCATCTCATACTTGAGATCGATCTTAAGATGACGTTTTTGACGTTTAATTAATGTAACAATTGCCAAAAAAAAGGATCTCAAGGTTCTGAGACAATGATTAATACGAGCCTTTGAGATTTGTGTACAATTTTCACTGTCAGTCCTTTGAGTACTATAACAATGCACTTTAGATATGTCCATGTTTGCTAACTCGCGCCATTTGTTTTGCCATAACGATGCCATTTCCGGTAAAAGATCCATTTTAGATCATTTGATGTACAGATTAGAATATTTTTTTTTTTCGTAAATTAATAATATCAAATAACAACATAATATTATACGAGTATATGAAAGTTTGTTTGTCAGCCCTTCACACTGAAACTGTTGAACCAACTTAGATTATATTTGGAAAGTAGGTAAGGTACTGTATTAAGTTATTAACACATAAGATACTTTTCGTCATCATTATGACTTTTCATCACAGTTAAATGCATTTTAAAGTATCCAACGACCTTATTTAGGACCTAAGGAATATATGTACAATGTTTCATCAAAATCAATTCATACGTTTTGGAGGTTAGGGCAAGTGGCAACAATAATAAACACACACACACACACATCCTTGTCTCCGAAGTGGGAGGTCCGTCCGTGCTACCGACACTCGTGTACAAAAAACAACATCAGGTGCGTTGAGTACAATCTACGTTTATTCCGATAAAGCTATGTTTATAAAATAATACCATATCAGTAACTCGTGAATGGGGTCACGAACCGTGACTAATTGTGCTATTGTATTACTTTCTTGGAGAGAAAGATTGCCTGATTCTACATATGGTTGACGCACACTTATCTAACCAGTACCGTATCAATATCGGCTCAACTCATGCCGTTCAGTATAGTAATTTCGGGGTCATATAATACACGTATGAAACATCGTTATGGGGTAAAACCGCGTTTATTTTACATTATTTTATCCCAATGACGTTATAAACACATTGCAGTGATCGTGGTCATTGGTAGACTCAGTTCAGTATTAGTTCTTAAGTTTAGTCTTAAGTACTCTCCGTTCAGTGTTCGTTATATTGCTCGTGGGGTGCCAGGCTATTAAAATAGCACCCATCCATAACATCCTGTGGGAATCGTAAGAGGCAATGAAGAGAAAAATAGTCAGATTATAACAGAATCTCTGCCCTGCCAATGGGAGAGGCGTTTGTTCGATGGTGGGTGGACGTCTGTCGGCTGCTGATGTGATGGATTTCAAGACCTTGTATGGAACTCAAAACTATTTAGACAACGCCGTAACAGCATCGCTTCGACTTAAACGGACTCCCGGGGGTAGTCGTGGGTATAATGATAATAATAAAGGTATTTTTCTAAGAATAAAACAGTTTAAAGATGAAAAATTACAAAGTTAAACACGTACAAATGTAGTATTAATAATTTTTGGAATATAAATGTCGCACACTAAGAACAAATCTTGTATCGTTAGCGTCCGTTTCCTTCGATGACACCATTATTAATTTACAGCAAGGGCATATATTAAGTCTAAAAATATATTTTTATTGTTAAAAATATGTATGTTGCGAGCATTGACCTATATTAGTTCAATGGTGCGAGGCGACCTTGTTACGGTGCCGGACTGAAACATCTGCGTTGTCTTAAATAACTATTAAACTGTAAACGTAGATACATCTGGTAGGCAGTTTGGTAATAAACGGAGAAGTGGGAATATATAACGCAGTTAACGTTTACCTCAAGTTTCTGATAGACTGTCGTTGTTTATTGAAAAATTAGACGCTATATTTGTTATTAGTAGGTAGTACCTACAGTTATGTTGCGAAGTCTTAGAGTTGCTATCCGAAAACGTACAACATACCAAGCATAGCAAACCAACTAAAAAGGAAACAACTTTTGCCGCTTGAAGAGAGAACAGTGCAGAATGAGGATGGGTCTCAGTTGAAGACTTGTTCAGCTATAAAGTTAAGTCACTGTTTGTGGGTAATAAGAGAAAAAACGATTGTTAAAATCATTTCAATAATTGTGTGTTTTTCCCTAACTCATATCGTCTATGAAAAAGAAGTAATACCAAAAACAGAGTTTCCTCTTGCTTCCTTCCTAGTATAAAGTTAAGATGTCTTAAAGGCGTGTGTCGTTATAAGGAAAATAATAAACATATTTATTAGAAAGAGTGTACGCCTCACTGATATGAATAACAAATACAATATTTTACAGAATATGACAAACACTATACCTGATTCGAAAACACGATTCCATTATATCTCCCGATTGGAAAAAAAAAACAATTCAGCTCTAAAATTTTGATTAGTCAAGTGCATATTTAATAAATCGTGTCAAATATATACCGAGTTAAAAAAAATACTATCTGTTTTTTAAGTCTCATTTTTATATGGAATGCATTTTAACAAAATCGTTTACACTATGGTTTTTACAAGGAACACAAAAAAGAGACTATATATTTTAGAAATGTTTCAGAACTAGTATTCAGATTTCAGATTCAGATTTTCCCGTGAGGTGCCGGGTTAGAATTCAACCTCCCCATATCATCCCGTGGGTGTCGTAAGAGGCGACTAAGGGAAAAGTACTAGAAGGTGGGCAGCAGCGCCTTCTAAAGAACTACCATCTTACACTGCGATCTCCAAGACGCCTGCCAAGCGTAGTGGTTATGGCAAATACCAAAAAAATAATAGGGAAGGCTGTGTTCAGCACACTGAGAAAAATCTAAAGTCAAAAGCGCCCTAATGACGGCCAATTTATATGGTATAAGGCGAAAAACCGACCAAACGTAAATACGTACAAAAACGCCTTCCAACTAGAAGGCGTTAAACGAGGTCAGTGAAGGCGAATATTTCTTTTCGTCTTCATTTAAGGTGTATTTTGTGGTCATACTTAAATATTGACTTTTGATAAGGCTGATTAAGTCGTACGTTATAGTGATAATCACCGTATATAAACCGCCGTAAAAGTAAGGTATATTTTATGGTCAATACTGCAATTATTATCGTATAACAAGTTGCAATTCTGAAAATACTTTACGGAAGGCGTTTTTGACGGTTGTGTTTATTATAAAACATGGTACATTTTTATTGATTGGTGAAAATCATCTTAAGAGTTGTGAATTCATCTTACGTAGGTAGTTACAATTCAACGGTCAAATTTGATTTAAGCCTTTAAAACGGTTTTCTCAGTGCAGTGGACGATCCGGCTGATACAGTATATTAGTATTCAGAATTAGAAAGAAATGCAGTATCTCAACCTCATGAACGTGATATGAGGGCTGTAATAAAAGCAAAATTCGAATGAATTGATAATATACGGAGGATAACACACATCTTGTCTATGTCTAGGTTATTACCTAGACATAGACAAGATGTGTAGAACTATAATACGAGCTCATCCTAATGCCGGCCCAAACTAAAACTGATACCTACGTCTGTATGTTTAACTAAATCCATTCAACCATCTTCAAGGTTGACGTCTGACTATTGATTTTGTCTATGGCCAGTGTCTGGCTTCCACTATTCTAACCTTCGCGGAACACTTCTAAAACTGTCGAAAGCACGTATTTCCAAAGAAAACAAATCGTAAACAAAACCGGTGTGAACTAAAAATAACCCTGGCTGGTAAATATGTTTACAACTTTGATACTTTGATTCCGTTTCAGGCAGTCGCCGCCTTAATGAATATTTAATAATATGTATCGCTATTAAAAGTGATTCAGATAGTATAGAAGATTGTAACGAAAAAAAAAATTAACGAAGTTCAATATCAATGCGCGTCCAAAAAGCTAAGGCGATTGTTCGATTTTGAAAATGTTCAGCACGGATTTGTTTAGGATACTGTACTGTATCAGCTGGATAGTCCACTGCTGAACACGGCCTCCGCCATTAAAGGAGGTTTCCTATATATAAATTGGCAGGCGTCTTGGGGATCGCAGTTTAAGATATCAGTTCCTCAGAAGGCACTGCTGCCCGCCTGCCGGTATTTTACCCATCGTCGCGTCTTATTTAGGGTATATTCTAGTATATTCTAGCTCGGCTCCCCACGGAGAAAACTAAGTTAAGGTTACACATGGTCACATCTTAGAGACCATATGGGATATTGCTATCCCATATGGCGAGAACCTCGTGAAAGCCGAGGATAAGCTCAGCACGTAGGTGCCTCGACACGGCGCACGAGATGAACGCCACGTGGGATGTTCTCTCGACGGTCATACCGATAGTCGTTACGGCATACATTAATATACATACATATGGCATACACATATTTTGATAAAGAAGAGCTTCGATGAGCAACTCAAGAGGATTGCGAGATAAACAGTACCATGAAGAGTACACATAGTCAATTCAGTCCTCAACACGGCACGCACGCAGGAGAACCACAAGCCCTGCGCCGCTTTTGGTCGCAAACTAGACTTAGGTTCCTTAATTCTTTGCACAAAGGCCACAACGGATCCCTTGCTGTGTGTCTGTCTATATGTTACGGGTCTCGGCATAGCTCGTAAACGTAATGAGCAAACCAGTAACAAACCTCTAATATAGGAAATGCTGACCAGGAACCCTATTATTGAAATAGGTTAACCCTTGACCACGATGGTAAGTGATGATGTAGTAGAAAATGTTGAATATGCTTAACCTAGAATTGGAGCTGGCTGCCAAGTACTGCTCCAGAGCACACCATTGGGTGTTTGGCGACACATTTTCTATTACTGACAACTACTCGAACATTCGCAAAATTCTATTCCGTTATTAATAATTCAATTAAATTAATAAATAGATTCTGGCGTTACATTGCGGAAATCCATATTTAATAATAACAAATCGAGATCGATTTCTCGATCGTGCGCTCGTAGAGTCAAGACCTCCTGAGGATGCTTCGTGTAGAAGCGAAAAGTGTTTTATTAAAATATTATTTTGATGTTTTCATAAAATATTTTAAAATTATTTGTTATTATCAATTAAATTACGTTTCTGGATGGTCCTGAACAAAGAAAAAGGCCAAAAAATCGTTGAGTATTCTTGTGGGTAGCTGCTCCGTTACAAGTCTTGATAGGGCCGCTAAAACATGATGACGTGTTGTGTGCCAACAGCGCAGTAACATCTCACTAATAGGTAGTTCAATTTGGCGAGCACTCAAAAGGTTCCTCTAGTCCAAGGCTGAAGGGCGAGGGGAATGCATAACTAGGAAGGTACCTAAGTTTTGCATGATGGTAAGGCATTCACCTCAAGTAGAAAATCAGTCGACACGCACCTAATAATATGATTTTCTTATAAAAACTTACGTGGTTTTCACTCATTTTTGTAAAAAATACGGGATAACTCAATTCAATAAGTCAGATAGCTCCGACTATAGTTTTAACCACATCCGGAGGTCTTTTACAAGGAGAGCTCGGGACGCCCGCGTTGACGTCTCGCTCTAGTTGAAACTATAGCCGGAGCTATCTGAATTATTCACGTGAGTTTTATTATTATTTACTAAAGTGTGATCCAGCAGTCTCAGAGAGTCAGTGCCCTCCTGCCTATCACTTACCATCAGGTGATATAGTGGTCATAGGCTAGCCTTTCAGCAATAACCGAATAATAGCTAATAGCTTTCAGCAATAATAATTTATGAAGCAATGATGGCCGAACGTTAATAGCTATGGACTGCCGCGCCGCAGTACCCTGGTTCGATCCCCACCGCCGCGCCGCCGGCTTGAGCTTCACCGCATTGTGAAAGGGCTTTTTACGATTGCCCGCCTGGCTAGCGACCACCCTCAAGTAGAAAATCTGTCGCCAAGCACCTAACGGTGTGTTCCAGGCAGTAGGCACATGAGACTTAACAACTATGTCTCAAGGTGACGGGCGCAGTGCAATTCGTGACATGTGACAAAATGCATCTGTTACAGGCAGAGGTTAGTCCGCTTAACATCAGGTGGGCCTCGAGCTTGTTCCGTCACAATAACATTTAAAAAAAACTTTCGTTTTGTCTTGATTCATTATCAGAGAACTCTTCGCGGCATACATTACAAAACATAAAATAAATAATTTGACGTTACGCCGACTCGCTTACGTCTCCTTCGTGTCTGTTTACAATAACATAATTAAATAAAACAGTAATCGTCACATGCCATAAGTAATTTGCAATACGACACGGTGCCTTTACGATTTATGACGTTCATGTTTAATTAGCTGTGACCGTGAACTTGAGACTACTGAGTGGAAAATACCGTTAGACTATTATTTTTTATTTAAAGCTGGCCTTCTGGAAATCTTTCGCTATTTCGTCTAGATCTTCCGAGTACCTCAAATATCACATCAATGTAATAGATGTTTGATTTTGTAGATCGATCTGTTAGTAAATAAACATAATGAAAGAAACAGTTGGCTCGTGGCTACAGAAGTAGAATCTTATGCAGTTTATAAAGGTGCGGTTCGCTGTTTACTCTAAGAAGCTGAAAAAACAGAAATTCTATCACTATCAGACTGCGTAGAAGTGAAAGAGCGCAGCGACGACGGTGAAATATCGATCAGTTTGGATAAAAAGAATAGACAGCTTCTTAACCCAAAACTAGTAACTTCAATTGAAAATATAACTTAACTTGTCGATTTTGATAATATTTTTTTATGTATTTGTATACCCCTACACGAACAATAAAGTTTTTTTTTCATGTTATTGTGACGGTACAGACCCGAAGCCCACCTGATGTTAAGTGGACTAACCTCTGCCTATAGGCCGGCCCTTCAACTTAGGATAATAAAAATACTTACTATATTAATTTAAAGTTTTCACCGGCTAACAAAGTAGATATAAGTAAAAAAAAAAAAAGAATAGACTCACTTTAGTGTTAAGATTTAACAAACTAACTACCTTCCCTTCAGGAAGACTGATGTATTGGAGACAACGACTACTTATAAAACTGTATTAAACTGATAAGGAAAAGGAACATCTAAAAAGAGTACGGACCCAGAGTCTGTAGTGTAAAAGTATAAATAATAAATAAAAAAAACCTCTGCCTATAACAGATGCATTTCGTCAACGACGAATTGCACTGTACCCGTGGTACAAGTCGTACAATTGTTAGGTCTCATGTGCCTGTAATTTTACTGGCTCTCAAGGATTGCTGCTGGAACACACTGTTAGGTGCTTGGCGGCAGATTTTCTACTAGAGGGTGGTCGCTAGCTAGGCGGGCATTCGCAAAATGCCCTTCCACCATGCGGTGAAGCTCAAACCACTGCTGCACGGCAGTCCATAGCCAAGGCCACTGAGCCATCACTGCTTCATAATTTCCGTTACAAGCTTAATTAAGAGTCAACTTTGCATTTTATGAAAATATATTTAGCACAAGCTAAATTTATTTTCATAAAAACCTGTTCAAGTAAAGCTATTCAGGACTTATCGGCTTAAATAAATTGTATTATTTCTCAAGTTTGGACAAGGCGAGTAGGAATGGAAAGGAAATATCTCGGTGAACGTATTCCGAACAAACTAAAAACTTTCTGAATCAAAATCCATGTCAAGAGCATTAAGGTTGGTCTGCATGTAGCGCTTTCGATACAAGGGTAGTTGCATCATATTTTAAATACTTACCAAGTGTTCAAACTCGGTAATATTTTTTTATGTTTCTATATTTTTGTGGACATTGTATATGTGTACTTTTCTACGCATTTCCCTTTTGTGCCAGTAAGGCGGCTCACCTGTTGGTAAGTGATTACCGTCGCCCACGAACATCAGCAACACCAGAGGTCTCGAGGATGCGTTGCTGGCCTTTGAGGAAGGAATATGCTCTCTTCTTGAAGGCCCCTAAGTCGTATCTGTTCGGAAATACTTTACCAGGCAGCTGGTTCCAAATTGTGGCAGTGCGAGGTAGAAAATGCCGTGAAAATCGTAAGGACTTCCAGACATCGACATGATATTGATGAAACATCATGCTTTGTCGGGACGTCTGATGGCGAATCTTCTCTTAGATTTAATATTTTTACCAACTAAAAATATGTACGACATAACTCATTAAAACCAAACAATCTACTTCGTTTGATGGTCTACCTAACTATGTGACATTGGCGTAATTGTGCTGGTGTCCTCAGAAGCCACAAAACAAGAGTTAAAGTTGAAGCTGAATATATTTCACACTAAAAAACCTCTGTTCAACTAAATAAACATTTCTGTGGTATATTTACTAAAATTTTAACTCATTATAATAATTATAAAATCACAAATATACGATAGGACAAATTTAAGTCATGTGCGGGATTCGAACCCGCGTCCATCCACCTTTTGAGCCGGGGTATGCTCTAACTAACCAATTGAGCTAACATGACATGACTTCATAACTCAAATCTTTCCTATCGTTCTTTAACCATCGTATTGGGATGGAGCGACATCTATAGTACCACTTGCGTTGTACTACAAACAAGACCAATTTTGCAATTGGTTTTATACCTGTAAATGATGACGCATCCTTATAATTTATTTTTTTCCATCCCAATACGAAGGTTAAAAAACGATAGGAAAGATTTGAGTTATGACGTCATGTCATGTTAGCTCAATTGGTTAGAGCATACCCCGGCTCAAGGGGTGGATGGACGCGGGTTCGAATCCCGCACATGACTTAAATTTTTCCTATCGTATATTTGTGATTTTGTAATGTAATCCGCATAGCAGGCGTTATTGCAAACCTAACAATATTAAAATCATTATAATAAGTTAAATTTTATTTTAGTTTGACAGATTGTAGTTGCACATACAATTGTATTTTTATGTACAGTCTATATTCATATATGAACATCGTATTTCAATATTCCTTGGAAACCAAGAGGTCACCTTCCGTACGTTTACTTTGTATAAGTGCGCATTATACAAAATGCATTCTGCAAGCAACAACGATATTAATTATAAATATGCTCAGTCATATTTCTTTGTCAAACCTATTAAAAAAATTATTGACTCTTTGACGACGCGGACGGTTATAAGCTTCTAGTTGTGTGTTCCGGTAGCTGACCGCATGGTGGTAGGGCATTTTGATAATATCCGACTGGCTAGCTACCACCCTCAAGTAGAAAATCTGTCGCCAAGCACCTAACGGTGTGTTCCGGCAGCAGTCCTTGAGAGACAGTACATCTAAGTTAGCCTGAACAACATCACTTAGAAAACTATCGCGAGTTTTGTCCATTATAAATAAATAGGTACCAGGCTGGGACCTGCGTTATATTTACCAGATAGATTCCGACCAGTTTCGGGCTATATTGTAGCCCTTCGTCACGGTTGCGCGAAGTGGCGAGCGCGGGCCTCAGCTTGTCAGAACAACATCTTCGATCACACCATCACTTACCATCAGGTGAGATAGTGCACAAAGGATAATATGTCAGACATAAAAAAAAATTGGTCTTCATCCAGTCTTCGACCACATCATCAGGCCGGACAGCCGTAACAGATATGGTGACTGGTTACAAGTTGCTTATGGCATGTTCTGTAAACAGTAACTGTGACGTATTCTGTGACGGATGCTAATTCCTCTCATTTCTGAAGCGACATTGACCGGAAAACAAATTAATTGTCCTTGCTTCGTTACGGCCATAATTTGAGACACAGTATACGAAGCATAAATCAGTACGTAAACTTACAAATGTTTCATATGCAGCCCCATGTCTCTGCCTTCTTTATCTTTTAAAGCAGCGATGACCAGAGGCAGTGAGTAATGATTGCCACACAAACATACTTAAATACGCCTTTAACTTTATAGTTAAGTCAAATCCTTTCACACGCTTACTATGTAACACTTTCATATAATTACGAAAAACTTTACGTATACGAGTATATGCTATACATTATGATCTACGTGGTCATCCTATAAGAAAGAGACATAAACCTGTGTGACGTCATTCATGACTACATTTAATTACTTCCACGGCATTGTTTGCATTTCAATAAACTTCTTGCTTCAGGTAACTATAACCTTCTTGCTGCCACATAAGGGTAGTCTTGAAATCTTGCCGCGGGCTTATGCTTCCCGCACGGTGGTAGGGCATTTTGGAAATGTTTGCCTGGTTAGCTATCCAGTAAAGAGTCGTACACTCAAGTAGAGAATTTATTATTACACATAGTAATTAAACAAAACATTTTGAAACTTCGGGACAGAAATAATGATATATATATATATATATATATATATATATATATATATATATATATATATATATATATATATATGCGATTTAAACCGTTTAAAGTTGTTTAATTACTATAGAGAATCTATCCTAAGCCACCTAATCTTGCGTTATTCTAGGTAGAGTTTGCTATTACATCGTTCGGGTACATCACGACTTGAGATGTGATAAGGAAGTATTTCTTTATTTCCATTAAATCACCATTAATACCTTCTTATTATTTTATTACTATACAATCTTTACATTATTACCTTTGTAAGGTCATGTTATCATAATAATAATAATTTATTTCCCAAAAAATACACACATTCAGTTCATTATACAGCACATATGTAAAAGATATATACATCTTATGCTTAATTTTATATGCTAAATAATAATATAAATCTATATAATAATTTAAGGTAATAATATAAATCTGAATGCAAACAATAAACAATTATTAATTTATCATAAAATATGTACCTGTATATTATTCATTGTTTTGATTTTGATATTACTGTATCAGCCAGATCGTCCACTGCTGAACTCAGCTTAACCCACTAAGAGATGTGCCACTATCCTCACGATTGGCAGACGTCTTAGGAATCCCAGTGTAAAATGGTAGTTCTTCAAAAGGCGCTGCAGCCCACCTTCTGTTAATTTTCTCTTGCGACTCCCATGGGAAGATGTGGGGGAGTGTAATTTTAACCCGGCACGGGCCATTTTGGTATTAATCAGATTAATTTCATATGACAAAATGAAGTTTAGATATCGCTTCAAACATAATACATCATATAAATCTGCTAATAAACAGAAATGCATATATTCACTGGAACGGTACATAAGTGCTAAAGCATGTTGCGTTTAAATTCAAGGAAATATTAATATTTCAAGAATATGATTAGATAGGTAAAGATTAGTTAAAAATACCTCAACGAGGACTAAGTACCTGTAAGATGTAACCGCTGCACCTAAAGATAACAAGGAACCGCTATATTAATAGATAAGCTGACGTAATTCCTTGGACACTGTAACTTCTATACTAGGCATGGACTGTTAATTCCTCTTGGCCATTCAATCAACGGTCGGCTTCTAGGTTCTGTCGCATTCGAACAGCAGACGAAGCATTGTATATGTTCATCTCTGTCCCCCCGCCAAGATCTTAGTTCTCATCAAGCATGCCATCACACTCGCACATCTATAGTTATACTGAGCTTAGGTACTGGAATTAGTAAACTGTGACCATATCTTGAATCTATTGTATCACGAGCGTTTGTAGTCGTGAGAGTTAAACGTTTTACTCTCTTGTGAGTGCTTTTAAAATTCGCAATAAAATAATATTATGTATAATATTGTTCTTTCCTGAATACTTGTTTGTTACTTGATCTTATTATGTATCTGGGTATCGCGCGATTCGGACAATCGGCTGTAATGTGATTCTTGAAACGTGTTATTCAGATTATTTTATGGAAACCTGAGTAAGTGCAATAGTAATTTAAATATGTGTCTTTTTTTAATCTTAGTGATTGCTTATTTTAAATGTTTGGAACTGTGTTTTACATTGTGATTGGTAATATAGTGGTGATAAAAAATATTGAATTTATCGCTTAGCGTTAACGTTTCAAAGTAGCTGATAACAGCGAGTACTAAAATCTAACCAAATACCGACGAAATAAAATTCATAATAGCCTGCGCTACGACGCAGCGGTAATGTAAATGGCTCCGTCCACAATGCATGAAAATGACAGAAATAATATATAATAACAAGGCGGCTTTAAGGCGTCTTTTAATTGAAACTGAATTGTGAATGTAATTATTTATTTAATTTAATACTTTCGACCTGCCCCGGCTTTGCACAGGTGCAATGCCGATACTAAATATACTACAGAATGTCTTTATTCCGCTAGCTAAGCAATGTAAGCGCAAATAACTTTTATTTACGACTTCACATTAGAAACACTGATAATTTTAGAGATATCTACCTCTAAAATTATCAGGGTTTCTCTCATATATTATGCATGTATTTTTATACATATAAACCTACATCTTGAATCACTCTATCTATTAAAAAACCGCATCAAAATCCGTTGCGTAGTTTTAAAGATCTAAGCATACATAGGGACAGACAGCGGGAAGCGACTTTGTTTTATACTATGTAGTGATAATCAATAGCTTATCTTCTGACAAGTATAAATATGAATAAAATGTAACTGTGACTTTGCGTGTAAATTTTTCTACAAGAGGACTTATAAACCGTCTTTATATTTTTTATTTCCAGCAAAGCTAAAATCGATTAGAAATAGAACTAATTAAATCCGTTACTTTATTTAATATTTAATATACGTACTATAAGTTATGTCCAGCAACGTACTTTGACAGTATTGACGGGTATGATTTTTTTTTCATGCCTTTTAGTTTGTCTTTGACCACTATCTCACATAATCGTAAGTGATGATGTGGTCAAAGATGTTGTTCAGGCTAGCCTAGAAGTACTGGCTCTCAAGAGTAGCTACCGGAACACACCGTTAGGTGCTTAGCGACAGATTTTCTACATGAGCGTGGTAGCTAGCCGGGCGGGAATTCGCAAAATGCCCTACCACCATGCTATAACGACTGCCATCCTAAGAAAACCTGGGCCGACGTCTTAACCCTCCAAAGCACGTGCACGCTCAGTAGTAAAATCACTAGCGGTCACCCATCTAACTCATGACCGCGGTTGACTTTGCTGATCGGGTAAGAACGTCTTAGTAAACTACGCTACGAGCGCTTCAGATGATATCGATAAAGTATTAAAGTATTCATTACGTGCCTAGTATGCAATAGTATTGTTTACAGCTCGATTTCATTTTTTTTTTTCAAAGTTTATTACTTTTTATAATCTAAACAATTAAGATTTAAATGTTACCTAAATTAGGTATTCATAAACCAAAATAGAAATTTGAAAAATTACTACTGATTCTACTCAAGGACAGCTGCCGGAACGGTGTGTTCCGGCAGCTGTCCTTGAGATTCTAGGTTATCCTGAGCAACATCTTCGACCACATCATCACTTACCATCAGGTGAGATAGTGGTCAAAGGTTAGCCTATCAGATATAACAAGATACAATTAAATAAAATATACTTACGTTATATGACTATATAAAATTCTCATTTCCAGGTTCAAATATCCTGAAATCCCCGCGCGCTCGGCGCGTGCGCACCACTTCAATGTCTCAGTCAAATAAAAGGACGACGGCTGAGAGCATACTGCACGCGGACAGACGCACTATATACACTGCAGGCCGCCCGCCTTGGTACAACTGCACTGGGGGTCAGGAAGTCGAGCCCTTCCTTATTGGTAAATATTATTACAACAGTACGCTTAGATGTTTTTTTAGCCATTCGTCTCTTTAACCACTAACTCATCTGATTATTAAGACTGGAGGGAAGTCTCGAATTTTCATACAAAAAGAGAAAACGTTTCTACCCCCCTAAACAATCACCGATTTTGATGATTTTTGGAAATGTTATAGATGTTACCAATATCCATGTTTATAGGTTTTGATTTTTATCATTTTATTAAAGGAATTTGAATTAATGGGTATTTAAATACCGATATTTTCTCAAAATTTGTATCTCTGGTTTGTGGATTATTTATAGGAAAAATAATGATAAATAAAGAAAAGGAAAAATCTGTAAACCTAGTTTATTCTGTCAGTTATAAAATAAGATCATAATTTTTAGATTTGATTAATGTTTACTATAGTAGAAAAGTTTTCTCCCAGAACGCAAATTATGCGTAAATTCTAAGTCTTAACTTGAAGAAGCTGCAATTGTCTTTATCGCACTTTTCTGTTCGGGCGTTTAGCGGCGAGACAGCATCACTTTGTTAAAATGCCTATTTTTCTGTAGGAGCTTCTCTTCCCGTTCCTCTTAAGTCAAAGATATTAATAGACTAAGTCCAGTATGAGATAATGAAAGATGCCGCAACGTACCGTAAGGTTCTTGGCAACAGATATTTTACCTATGGGTGCCAGGTAAGTAGTTATCCAAGAGAGCATTATTAAAATACTCGTGCAATGCATTGCAGACAAGCGGAAAATTTCTCAATGTAAAATAAGAGATAAAATTGCTCATGAAAAAATTAGTATTTCTCATTTGACTCAGTAGCGAGTAATAGATCAAATTGAGCCGCGGTTATCATTAATGTTTCTCTCCTAACTGCACTTCGGCTGTGTTCAAAACAAACTTTTGGTTATGCGCCGACTGTGAGCATGCACACTTGAGTTTTTGAATGTCAGATATAGTTACACAAACTACTGCTGAGAGCAGAGCGTCTTGTATGTATAATCAGTACTGGGTTGACCAACTCGGTTCTTGAGTCATGAGTCACGAAATATTATGTTACAAAAACGTAAAGTAAAATTCATTTATTCAATTGGAGTGCTCGACACTCTTGTGAAGGTCAATTACAATTTATCATTATAAAATTCTACAGCCACGTTGAGATAAAAGGGTCATCTTATTTATGATAGTGTTCATAGAAGTTGATTTGGCGAAGGTAGAACCATACTGATCCAAGTGACATTTCTATATTTATACATCGTCTATTATAGAGTTATATGCAACAAATGCAAGGAAAAAAATATTCAATTGATCCAAGTACAAAAAGCGCCTTATATTGCTAGAGGACCACAATTTTTCACTTTAGCATTATACTTACTTTCAAAAATATATCCTGCTATACTGATCCAATTTTTATTTTTTATCTGGTTTTTTTTTCTGCAGAAACCAACATTTTGACTACTTTTAATCAAAATATTTTATTATATTTTTTTTTATTTGTCCGACATAATATTAGCCATAATTTCGGTAAAGATTAAAGCATCTTCATTAAAATCACGTATTTTTTTAAAACAAGTTCAAAATCGTTTCCTTCTTTTTCTCAATATAATGAAAACGAAACTTGGATCAGTATGGTTGTACCGTTGCCATTTATTCTTTCTATTCATTAATACTTTCTACTGGCCAATCTTTCGAACGTCAATTCCAACTAACTTTTTTCTTCAGAATAACTTTGCGTAACAATTCCTTTGTAATTAAGTTAAGTATATGTTTTTATTTCTTGAATAAAATTTTGCTCCCTATTGCCTAGAGTTTTAAGAGTTAATAAAATTTTCTAGGTATTTGCGGCGCTAGTGCATCGGGCAAGACTACGGTGGCCGCCAAAATAATAGAATCTCTTAATATACCATGGGTCACCATCGTCAGTATGGACTCTTTCTACAAGGTACTGCTTTATACTGAACTAATGTTTCTTCTTCTTTTTACCCGTAATATAGATAAGAAATTAATATTGAAATATGGATCTTCATAAATGTGCAAATATTCGCCTGTATTTAACCTAAGCGTCATTTAAGGAATTTTTGTGTTTTATTGAATTTTATATTTTGAAAAAAATTACCAAACATCTGTCAAAGTCAAAGTCAAAATCATTTATTCAATTTAGGCGTCTACGACGCTCTTATGAAGGTCAATTACAAATTTTAGTATTGAAATATTCTACATTGTACTGCCACGTTCAGCAAATAAATTGTATAGAGCCACTGCGAGAAGAACGGGCAAGAAACTCGGGGCCATTCTTTTAAACATCTTTTGACAATGTGTTACATACTTACTATATAATAGAGTTATTACAATATTTGTTTAAATTATGTAGGTGACAGGCAATAGCTTGGCAGAGGCGGAATTGTCCAGGCATTTTTGTCGTTTATGTAATCAGAAACTGTGTAGTAGGATTTCTTAATCAATATGTTTTTCACATGCAACTTGAATTTCCCTTCTGTGAGCGTTGTAATATGTTTGGGAACTTTATTATAAAACCGCACACAATTACCTAAGAAGGACCTTTTATTTGTCTTTGCTAATCTAAAACCTGGCACCGCTATTTTATCTTTATTCCTAGTATTGTAATCGTGATTGTCACTGTTTAATTTAAATTTACTCAAATTTTTACGAACATACATAATATTTTCAAATATATACAGACTTGGTAAAGTTAAAATATCAATTTCTTTAAAAAGATCCCTCACAGATTCCCTAGGACCGATTTTATATATGGCTCGAATTGCACGCTTTTGTATGATAAAGATTGTCTCTATCTCAGCAGCAGTTCCCCACAGCAATCATAAATCTGTTGTGCACATAAATCTGTTAACTAGTTGCATCTTTTCAAACTCCCAATTGTGTTATAAAAAAACAGTCTTGCTAATTAAATCATGCACGTTCGGAAGCATGACCATATTGTAAAACGAAATCAGCAACTGATAGCTATTCTAGTAGTACCTACAGGTTATATTATTGTAATGGATGGTCTTTAAATACAGAAAGCATAGGTATTATCTAGGCAGGCAGGGTACAGCATATGACCACGTCGCCGCTTTTCACCAGGTGACTCGGCGGTTAAAGGCATACCTCTCTGTTATACTAGTAGTTTATGCAACTGTCATATAATAGAGGGTATTAAAACATAAGTGAAGTTTTTTGAAACGAGTTTCAAAATAAGATTAATTAATTTTCTTAAAGAAGTATGTAAATAAAATATGCCAATAAAAGTCTGTATTTCATTTCATAATTAGAATATTACCAAACGAGATTATATAAAAAAGATTATGTAATTACCTAATTAAGATTCACCCAAATCTTGAAAAAAAAACAATAAATGAGCCGTTCTTTATAGCCTTGATACAGTATTGTATGTTTTTAAAACTTGGTAAATTTGTGCATAGTGTCTCTCTACGCAGTACTAATTGAGCAGGCACGCAATAAACATTGTTATATTTGTAAGTCAATTGTAGCAATTACTTCATTCAATAAAGCTAGCACAATAAGTTCTGAAACTCGGTCAATGCCCTATTGTTCTCACCAAATGGAGTAAGTACTTCACTTGTAAACTGCAAATAATTGAATTGAAATTAAAAAGGGTTTCAATAAAAAATCTAGAATGTGTATTAATACATTTGATTGTAGTTTTATACAAACCACAATCAAATGTAATATGTAGGTACAATCAAATAGACACTCTAGATTGCTAGAAAAGCAGTATAAATATACACAGTTTTATTATACTGCTTTTTAAAGGCGATATACGCAAATAGGTTGATGGTGTCGTAATCCGCTTATGACACCCGCCCTTCCTGGCGTGATCTTAACTACCCACCAAAACACTAATTACAAAGTATACTATTTAACCGTATCGCTGCCGCTGTGAGGTTTCACCGTCGCCCCGCTGAAATGCAGAATTAGAGCACATTTTAGAGTCGAAAATCGTGGCATTAACTATGGAATGCCGCGTAGGGCGTCCATGGTTCTTGTCTTTAGTTTTAGCACACTTATCGCCCGTTTTCCTATATATTTTTTTTTTTTTTAATGTTATTGTCATGGTACAAGCTCGATGCCCACCTGATGTTAAGTGGACTAACCTCTGCCTATAACAGTTGCAATTCATCATAAGTCACGAATTGCACTGCGCCCCTCACATTGAGACATAGTTGTTAAGTCTCATTGTGCCTGTAATTTCACTGGTTCTCAAGGACTACTGCCGGAACACACCTTTCGGTTCTTGGCGACAGACTTTCTACTTGAGGGTGGTAGCTAGCCAGGCGAGCAATCGCAAAATGCCCTTCCACCATGCGGTATTGCTTGCCTGGCTAGCCACCACCCTCAAATAGAAAATCTTTCGCTGTGTTGCGGCAGATATCCTTGAGAGCTAATAATTTTGGGTATAAACTGTCCCTTACCTTGGAATATATCATCACTTACCAAGGTGAGATTAAGTGAAAAACTAAACTATAATAAAATGCTGAAACTTAACAGGTTCTGTTAAGTTCTGTTAGGTCACTCTCTTTCAAAGAGTGTTCCTTATTTAAATAGTAGAATGCAAGGTGGCGACGACTTTATAACCTAAACAATTTGTTCTTATATGCTCTTAAGTCTTCAGCAAAGATATCGTTAACAATTAAGATCTACTCTGTCCACCACCTTTTTAACCGCTAATATAAAATCATTCTTACAAAACTTAAGACGAAATAGCTCTAAACAATGAGTTACAAAAAAATATTTTAAAGGTTTTACAATATTTGTTTTTGGTACTTTGCAAAGCAGCAATTTCCAAGTCATCTTTATCTTCTTATTATTAACAAACTATGAGTCAAAATGTCTTTTACGTGCCACATTCCCTCAGTTAGAACGACGAAGCACACAATCTAAGAATGACTTTTATCTGTTAGTCTAAAACCTGGCTATCTTATCTAGTCCTTATTGTACCCGACTTGAAGTTTTTTTTTACCGACGGTGTGCCTTTAATACCAAAACACGAGAAACTACAGCTAGAACATCGAAAGCAACTAGGTAACCTAAAGAAAGAAGAAATTATTTCTTACACTTGGTTCTCTTATTCAGGTGCTAAACGAGAAGCAGCATCAAGCCGCGACGCGCAACGAATACAACTTCGACCACCCCGACGCCTTCGACATGGAGCTGCTGATAGATGTGTTGCAGAGGCTCAGGGAGGGGAAGAAGGTTGAAGTGCCTATCTACAACTACGTCACGCACTCCAGGGAGAACCGTACTGTGAGTGTCAATTTAAAGTCGAAGTCAAAATTGTGTGTTACATTTTTGTTACTTTTAACAATTTTGTTGTAATATTTGCATTCTTCTATGTAACGAATAAACTTAAAAACTACTGAAACGATTTGAAAAATGCTTTCAACATTAGAATCCTACGTTATCCTCGATAAACAAAGGCTAGAATATTTTAAATTTTTTTTATTTGATTTTTGTTTATACCGGCTTGGCACGCTAGCAGTTAGTAATACTTTTTGTTCTATAGATAATAACTCTCATGAAGGTCAATTACAAATTGTAATATAAAAATAAAATATTATAAGATTCTGCGTTCAACTATAAAAGGGTAAGAATAGAGCCACTTCGTGAATAACGGACAAGAAACTTTCATTACTTTTATATATCTTTACTCCTAAACAACTGAATATAAGTCTATTATAAAATTATTACAATATGTATTACATTTTCTTTGATAGCTCAGTGGACTGCATGCTGATTTAATTGTCCTTTACATACATCAGATAGGTACAGAGTTTGCGCAAGAAAAACAAAGGTGAAACTTTCACTGCTTATTTTAGTTTTGTTTAAAAAAAAGTTACTGATTTCTTATAAGCGAGATAAAGGTAATTTTTTTTTTGTTTTTTAATGTTATTGTGACAGAACAAGCCCGAGCCCCACCTGATGTTAAGTGGACTAACCTCTGCCTATAACAGACGCATTTCGTCAACGACGAATTGCACTGCGCCCGTCACACTGAGACGTACAGTTGTTAGGTCTCATGTGCCTGTAATTTCACTGGCTCTCAAGGACTGCTGCCGGAACACACTGTCAGATGCTCATAATATTAATAATGTTTCTTACTCTAAAAAAACGTATTTTCCCTTATTTACCCCCAGAAAACGATGTATGGCGCTAATGTGATCATCTTCGAAGGTATCCTGGCGTTCTACAACGCAGAAGTAACCAAAATGCTTGACATGAAAGTGTTCGTCGATACAGATGCGGATATCAGACTTGCCAGGCGGTTGCGAAGGTAAGTTCTTGAAATGAAACAAAAGAAAAGGTATATGTAATGTCCGGTGGAGGGCATTTTTATGCCATATTACAGATCTGTTCTAGTGTGGGTACTAATGTCCTGCCATAGAATTATAACCGCGAATAACATTACTTTAATTATATATTTTTATAATAAAACTAATCCACATCAATTGACCTTTTTCAAGAAGTGTTTAACCAATCTCTCTGGCGTGTCGCCTAGCACTCTTTTAATAAATTACATTCATAAGTTGAATATATTTTTCTCTTCAGGGATATAGTCCAACGTGGTCGCGACCTAGAGGGTGTCCTCAAACAGTACATGACGCACGTGAAACCTGCCTACCAATCGTACATAGCACCCTGTATGGCACACGCTGACATTATAGTGCCTCGTGGAGGGGAGAACAAGGTCGCCATACATCTAATAGTGCAGCACGTCCATAAACAACTGCAATTGGTGAGTAGAAAGATTCTCCAACGTAGAAACTTAATTGAATTTAAAAATCAGTCTCATCTGAAATTAATCAGTAGAAACATTAATTTGATTTGTAGAAAAATGCCTTCATCGTAGCAAGCTATTATTACTTACGTTTTTCTGTTAGAAACAGTCAAATTATAATTGATTAGATGATAAAAATATTATAATATTATATTTGATTAAAATGTAATTAGGTAAGGATATCAAAATGGTACTAACAAGTGAACAGAAAAAATAAATTGGTTGATAGAAAGTCGTTGCAAATTATTAAACGGAAAGTTAATCAATTTAGAATTTAATTTTAGTGCCACTGATATTGTGTGCCCCAACTAGAAGTGCCGATAATATATCAAGCTTGTAACTTTTGGTGCCTATTAAAATGGAAACATACTTTACCTAACTAACTTAATATATTTGCGTCCTGTAGTACCTCTCAATACGATTATTCATACGAGTAGTTTAGTTCACGTAACCATACAAATAATATTTTGTCCTCTAAAACCGTTCTCACAAACAGTGGGCACTATTTGCACTAGTAGAATGGTGAACAAAAAAAAAACAGAGAAAGATAACGTTACCGTTACGTTATTTGGTTGCATAATTTATAGAATAAATAAATTCTGAAGGTAGATAACGCCTAGAACTGTAATGTGGAGTCACAGAATAAAAATTATCAGAACGAACACTCTGCAAAGGCATACCAATAAATAAGTGACTCTAGCTACGAAACAATAAAGTGCACTTCAGCTCTCAAAGCACGGAGTACCTAATATTTTTATTGACCTACAAGGCATCTCTCTTTCTATCGCATAGCTCTGATCTTTTCTGACGCGACACGCGCCGTACAATAATTCCGTCCGGACGGATACGCTCTACCTGTAGCTTTGTACCTAAAATACGGAGTGAGACAGGTAGAGTCCAATTATTTTTTCCAACCCTTAGTCATGTTTTTTATTCCACTGACACTAAGATATTTTCATATAATTACGAAGATCGTACGTATGTATCCAAAACATAGGATCTAAAGTGGCCTTCTTGAACACTCCGTTACACGCGGTCTTATTTATCACGTCATTAAACGCGCGGGGCACCACTGTGCCCCTTTTGAGGATTACTTATGTAATAGAATATAAATGTAAAATATTATTAGTGTTTTCAAAATCAGTGTTTATTAATGCTTAGAACCGTAGCAAAGAAAGTTACTTACTTGTCGCAAAATATATAAAAAATACAACAATGTATAGTACCCCACACATTCACTTATAGTGTGGTTTTGGTTGAATGATCGCTTTTTCTATTCAAGAGGTAGGAAATAGGGGAACTTTAGTATTACTAATGTGTTGATAAAAAATAAACCCGTGCACTGTCGTTGTTACCGAGTCACTAACAAATACATCAGGGTATAGGGGACAGCTATTTAAGAAGATGACATTTTGGGTCCATTTATTTTGAAATAACAAGCAAATTATACCTGGGGCACACTTGTGCCCCGCGCGTGTAACGGAGTGTTAAGGTAGAGACAGAAAATATGTGTATCGACCTTCAAGGCCACATTTCTTAACTACAGGGCTTTGTCCGCATTTAAAACTCCAGTGCAACGGCTTTTGATATGATATATAATTTTACTCTCTGCTAGGTGTAAAAACATAATTAATTGTATTAAAATTACATAAATTGTTTAATTGATTATAGGGTTATCTTTATGTTTGCTAACCATTTGTACGATTCGTTTTTTTATTTAATTTATGTCCTCATTACTTTTTCAGCGCGGTTTCAAAGTCCGTGAAAAGTTGGCGATTGCTCACATCGGCCAACCCGTCCCAGACTCGCTCTTCGTCCTTAAAGATACGCCACAAGTAAGTTTTTTTTTTATATCTCTGATAGGTTAGCCTTTGACCACTATCTCACCTGATGGTAAGTGATGATGTGGTCGAAGATGTTGTTCAGGCTTACCTAGAAGTAAGTTTTTATAACTCTTTCTCCTTCGTGTCGACGAATCACATTTAGACGGATGACTGCCAGTACTGGGCTGTAGCCACCCCAAGGATAGAGGGTTAGAGAGAGTTTTATAACCTATTTACAGTTTAAATATTAAGCGTTTTTATTCATAAGTTTGACACCGTTTGAGCCATTGCAGATAATATGAAAAAATATTCGAATAAAAAATTCAATGCCAATTTTAATACAAAATAACCTTGTTAAGATTCCAGATTGCCTAGATAGGCATTGTACGCAGAGTCTTCTATCTAGACAACCTGGTTTGAATGCTTAACTTTTGCCCGTGATCCACGGGGCTGAAAACAACAAAATATACAAGCAATACAATTAATACATACACACGTACCATAAAGTGAAGTATCATCGATTTGGACGAACCAAGCCTAGCGCTTACCTACCTAAAGTAATCGGCCGATTCTATTAGCACGGTACTTGCCTGGGCGACGAAGATGGTTCCAGGTCTGCTAACACTTTTAATAGTTAATGTTCACCAAACAAACGCGAGGGTCCAATGAGGCGGTTTTCAAAAATCACAAAAACATTAAACATCGCTGACCCAAAATCGATATATATTCTTTTTCAAAATCAAATGTCCAAGTACTCAAATTGTAAAACCAGAGACAAAGCGACAATGCAAACTTCTACTTTTTTCACTCAAAATTGTCCATAGACTCAAAGTAGACGACTACCTAGGGGGCCGTTCAGAACCTTGCCGCTAAGTTGACCGGTCCGAACAAACTTTATCAGAGCACTAGACTTCATTGATAAATATATAGGCTCAGTACGATTCGGACGATTGCAGACCGAACATACCTAATGGTCAAGGTCGACTAAAAGCGAAAACGCCCTATGCAATTCGTCGTTTTATCTCTGATTTATAGGCGGCCGTTGAAATGTTTTATTAATATAAAATATCAGTGGGCCAACTCTCACCTTTTACGAAACCATCATAAAAAAAGAGCGTTTTGTTTCATGCTTAAAATAATCATTCGCACTCACGAACTATCACCGACCCACAATCGCGTCAAACAAAATTGGTTTGATCCTTTGACTTAAAGAACGAATAAAATACGTATCACGGCCGCATGAGCGTATAGCAGACTCGCAAGAGCAAACGAGATACAAGATGTTTATAATATAGCGTTATCCCGCTCCCACTGTCCCGATCTACGATGTTATGGAACGGTTTTACCATAGTTTTACGACATTTTATTGTTTTCTGCACAGCAAATGTCTGTAGTTTTTTATAGTTTCAGTCATCAAATAAATTTGCTGCATTCGTTTATATACACATTAAACCCATTTTTTCGTAAAATAGTCAAAATCAAGTTTAAATCCGCTGCTAGAAACTTAACTTTTTTAAGATGGATAAACATGACGGTTTTGTCGTTTGGACAGTATTACTTCGTATTAAATGTAACGTCAGAGTTCGCGAGTAGAGTGAACAATTTGTTTTGACGTCATCAAAACGCTGAGCGATTCCATTCCCGATTGTAAGCTTGCTAAATTGACGTATAGGTATAAAATTAAGCAGTAAGGTTAAGTTATTATTACTATAAGAGGTGAGAGTTGGTCCCCAGTTCTCATTCTCCAAGTCTTCGCTTGTATGTTACAAAGGAAGCTTTCTTATTTGAATTTTTACACAAGATATATTTTTGATCGTGTACATATATTGTCCCCAGGTGCAAGGGCTGCACACATTTATCCGCAACAAGGACACTGCGCGCGACGAGTTCATATTCTACTCGAAGCGCCTCATGCGGCTCGTTATAGAGTTCGCGCTCTCGCTGGTGCCCTACAGCGACTACACCGTCGACACGCCGCAGGGGTTCACTTACTCTGGTCAGTCTGCTATACATATTCTACTCGAAGCGCCTCATGCGGCTCGTTATAGAGTTCGCGCTCTCGCTGGTGCCCTACAGCGACTACACCGTCGACACGCCGCAGGGGTTCACTTACTCTGGTCAGTCTGCTATACATATTCTACTCGAAGCGCCTCATGCGGCTCGTTATAGAGTTCGCGCTCTCGCTGGTGCCCTACAGCGACTACACCGTCGACACGCCGCAGGGGTTCACTTACTCTGGTCAGTCTGCTATACATATTCTACTCGAAGCGCCTCATGCGGCTCGTTATAGAGTTCGCGCTCTCGCTGGTGCCCTACAGCGACTACACCGTCGACACGCCGCAGGGGTTCACTTACTCTGGTCAGTCCTGAATCTATAGTTTCACTTTTATATAGAACCAGTGATAGTAGAGCTATGATAACTGTGGACTGCCGTGCCGCAGGTGTCATTGTTCGATCGCCACCGCTGGCTTGTGCTTCACCGCATGGTGTTGCGCATTTTGCGAATGCTCGCCTGGCTAGCAACCACCCTCAAGTAGAAAATTTGACGAAAAGACAGGCCTACATCATTTGACCGTACCTACAGCGATAAGTACCTACACTTTCGGGCTGCGCGTGCACGGCTATCGCTCATCAGTATGGCCGCTCGCGCGTGTGCGATTTATTTTGAGTGGTTGGCATAAGCGTCTGTACGTTGGCGTCACAAACGCTTACCATCAAGTTCAAAACCTGTCTTACTTCAGACAGAATATCTGACATTACGATGGTAACACCCACTAAGACGGATCAAACGCCAACAAAAACCACCTTGCCTAAAATTGTGACTCATGATTTCCTATAGAGTATACTTACGTATACGAATTATATATGTTGACCTGCGACTTCGTTAGCGATTGCCGTACCTGCAGACTAATTATTCACATTTGAGCACTGTTTATCTCATATTAAGCAACGCTGTGGTCTTCGGTGAAGCACTCTTAGTAAAGCATAGCTCAGAAAGGATCTTTTTACTTTTGATTTCTAAACTCTTAGGTTGTATTTTCCAGAAGACAGTAGTTAAGTAACTCAGAGAGTTCCTTCGCGGTTCGCACAATAAATGTAGAAGCAAAGTACTTTGTGAATTTTTGTTACAGTTTTATTATAAGTATAGATGTTATGTACATAAATTCGCAGCACGCCCGCGTGTCTTCTGCTTGCGGCTGACTTAATAAGAATCATATATATGACAACATCTGTTAGACACTACATTTTAGGAATCTTTTATTTTCAATTCAATAAGCCATCCCTAACACACCGCATCAGTCCCCTGATGGTGGGCCGATAGCATATCGTGGGCTGTACGAAGTAAAAGTAGCGCTAAGTCAAGCGCGTTAGACACGTTTTTGCGCGTACTGATCTGAGAGTGGATAGGAGTAGGTCATTAAATGCGTAGGTTTATTTATCTTTGGAAGGATAGTGGTGTATCTGTTAGTAGGTAACATGTGGGAAAGTACCTAACAGTATGTGCTAGCAGCAGTTCTTGAGAGGCAGTAATTATAAAATTATAGGCACATGAGAAGTGTGCTGTGTCAAACCGAGTTAGATTGCCGCACTAGGTGAAAAATTTTTGTAGTCTAATAATTTATAAATATGATTTTTGCTTATCATGCGATAGTGCTTGTAATAAATATCATATATAGAAACGTAAGTTTTTGATTCGAACACCGAATTACAATAGCGATGGGCAACTCCAGCATTCTGCCCTCACATTGTTGAATATTACGAGTGGCGAAAACGTTGCTATCTTGAGAATCTGTGTTCGATCCCCGCCCGCAGTACTAACAGATATTGTGTTTTCTGATAAAGAAAATATCAGAATCGATCCGGAATCTGGAATTTGGCCGATTGTATCAATGTAATGTTTTCGTGTGCAGGACGTAAATGCAAGGTGGAGAAGATATGCGGCGTGTCGATCCTCCGCGCGGGGGAGACCATGGAGCAGGCTGTCTGCGACGTCTGTAAGGACATCCGCATCGGGAAGATACTCATACAGACCAACCAACAGACGGATGAACCGGAGGTAATCTCTCATCTCTCCAATTACTGCTTTTGGCGATTTGCTTTCTAGTTTCTATTACTGAGATCTGTATTTATCAACTATGTTTATTATTAGTATTATTACACTTCCATCAAAATAGAATTCAGCCCCACAGCCGTATGTTTACAAGATTGCGGTAACAGATGCGTTTGTGTATTCTTAGATCTCGCAAAAGATCGGAGCAACGGTTTTTAAGATAATAACTATGTGAAAATTCCAATAAAATTATTGGAATTTTTACACATTAAAATCCATTTTAAGCACACCTTGCGAGAATAACAAAACTAAAACCTTTTTTTTTATTTTATTATATTTTTGTTCCTGATAGTTTATAAGCTAACCTATCAGGAACAAAAAAATAATAAACTAATAGACCACTATCTCACAAGTGATGATGTGGTCGAAGATGTTCAGGCTAACCTAGAATCACTGGCTCTCAAGGTCAGCTGCTGGAACATACCGTTAGGTGTTTGGCGACAGATTTTTCTACTTGAGGGTTGTAGCTAGCCAGGCGAGCATTCGCAAAATGCCCTACCACCATGCTATAACGACTGCCATCCTAAGACGTCAACCGGGACCGACGGCTTAACGTGCCCTCCAAAGCACGGAAACGCTCAGTAGTAATGTCACTAGCGGTCACCCATCCAACTCCTGACCGTGACGGACGTTGCTTAACTTTGCTGATCAGTAAAGAACAGCTAAGAAAACTTACTTTACTTCGCTACGAGTGCTTCAAATCACCTCGTACTATAGCGTGTCGCAAATGTGTATCTCCGGCAGCGCAGCAACCATAGGAAATGTGTATACCGATAGCAATAAAAACAAATTTTGCATCAATTTTACAATAGATTTTAGATTTCAAAACCGATACATATTAATAAACTAGAACACCTACTTTATTTGGAAATATCGGTAGTATCTAAAGGGTATGACCTGATTCAAACCATACCTGACAGATCGGAAAAGGTGGATTAAATTGTCGACGAGAAAGACGTATATAAGAGCCAAAGTCGAATAAGACCTTATTTTAAAAGCAATCTACTTTCACCAAATGTATTTAAAAAATATAAAAAAGTATACTTAGAATCGTCAGATCCTTGACAACATTTCTAACTACGGAACAAAATTCCTATCTCCTCCTAAATGACATTAAGGATTTTCTTCAAAACCATGTCAATCGATGGATAAACTCAGTATTTTTAATAAATTAAGAATCTGATGAGACTGTGACTTTGTTTAAATAGATTTTTCCTCGGCAATTTTTAACATTTAGTCATTGTACTTTGTAAGCGTATGACACTGTAAATTCAAGCTTTGTATAACATAGGCTTTTAAAATCCGAGAAAGTTGGAGAATGCATTGATATTGCATATCAAAGCTTAGTAGGAAGATCCCCGAAAATAAAGCCTTAGACAGCAAAAGATTAGGTACAGAAACGATATCGTTATTTGTTCTGGAAACAGGAATTTCTACGGCTAGATTGATCTCGCCAAGGCTTTTGATACTGTTTTAATTCCGATCTAGATACAAAAGCTGAAGTCAGTCGGGATGCGAAATATGGCTCTGTTGTGGCTTTAAAATACCTTTTAATCCCTAGACAAAAAGTGACGAGATAGACTGAACTAAAATATTAGTTGGTTTTGGAGTGCCTCTGGGTATTATTCTAGGTCCAACACTGTTTCTTGACGATATGAAGGATCTATTTTACCGTTATGGTACGTATCTCAGAAAATTACACATCAAATGAAGTGACTACTTACGGCTATATCGTTAATATCTAACTTCTAGAAGTAGGAGCAAGAGCAGCGAAATCCTTTTTTAATTTACTAAAATACCTTGATCCGTCAAGTACAACCATATCTTCTATCTTAGATCGCGTATCCAAAGCGGCCTTCTAGTGTAGGATCTTATCAAATTTGGTTAGGCAGGGGGGAGGCTCCTTATCTGTACATTGGAGCTGGGACTGACATGTTCCGTTGTTTACTGTGTAGCTGTACTACCTGCGGCTGCCGAAGGACATAAAGGATTACCACGTGATCCTGATGGACGCGACGGTGGCGACGGGCGCGGCCGCCATCATGGCGATACGCGTGCTGCTCGACCACGACGTGCCCGAGCGGCACATCTCGCTCGTCTCGCTGCTCATGGCAGAGATAGGGGTGCACTCCATCGCCTACGCCTTCCCGCAGGTACACTATTCTCTCAAGCTTTTTATGTACAAATACAGTTTATTGCTCATTCACATATACAAGGTTACTGGCGATACGCGAAAGGCGTGATGGGTATCAATAACAAAACCTAAAAGAAAAAAAAAATATTTTGAGAATAAATTTAAGAATTTTTCAACTTCTCAGTTCGTTATCTAATCCATCCACGAAATTTCATGTCCATCACTCTAAGTAAGCGTTACATCCTATCTGCTCATAACAAGCCAAACTCAATCCCGACATGTACGTATCTACCTAACTTATTCATCATTAAACTTCTGTTGCCGCCAATAAATAATTTAATCACAACTTTTGTCAAACGACCACATTTACACTAAAAATAAAACAATTATTTTAAAAGCGTGATATTCAAAATGTGGAATAACAATGTTAATTATTCATTACCTACATTGAGCTACGATGAGCACAGGTCAATGATTACCTACCATATTATTATACCATAGATAGGTAATTAAAATCAGCTGCTTTTTGTGGATAGGTAGAATACTTTGTAGGTACTCACATCAATTTAAGCACCATACAGTATTGTGTATCACTTATTATCTCATTGATAACGATCTGACAAGTTGAAAAAATCTTCAAATATTTTTTTTTTCTTTTTTTTTAGGATTTATTATCGATACCCATCACGCCTGTCGCGTATCGCCAGTTAATTAGCAGTAACCTTGTATACATGCTCATCCAATTCTAAACTGGATTGTCACTTAAAAGATGAGTATACACAACATAAAACGTTATTTTCCTAAATCTACTATCTTTAATAATGATGATGATAATATCACAATGTTGTATTGTATTACAATGTTTATCTTAAATCTAATATCACCAGGGACATGAATTATTGGGACATACTATACATCTGGTTTGAGATATATATTTTATTCCTTATTTTAAACCCACTGTTTATGGTGCAAGCCGAGGCCCACCTGATTTTAAGCAGTAACTGCGCCCGTCACCGTGAGCCTTGAGTCATACAGTTGTTATGTGTCATTTGCCTGCAATTTCATAATTACTTACTGGCTGAGAGCCAGTAATACTTCTGCTGGAACACAATGTTGGATGAGTGGCTACAGATTTTCTACTTGAGGATGGTAACTAGCCAGGCTAGCGTTCGCTAAATGTTCTTCTACCTGTGGTCAGTTGTATGTTCCGATAGCCTAGGGATCGGCGTGAATCCCGGGCAACACGGGTTCGATTCCCGCTCAGGATGAAAATTTTGTGCTCTATTAATTTGTAAACATGAACACGGGTTTGGATTGGTTATTATTATTACATGGTTCGTTTTGGACGCGATTACCAAAAATCTAAAATTAAAACGTCATTACCGTCTATTCCAATAATTGCTCTGTGTATTGGAGAATATTTGATTCTTTGACCAGCTAAATATTTTTTAGTTCCTTTTGCCGTGAAGCGCAAAATTCTAGTAAAATTCTGATGTACCTAACTGCAATCGACCCTCACTACCGCCATCACTGCTTTAAACTTAGTAGAAATGTCCTTCTGCCACAGGTCAAAATAGTGACATCAGCGCTGGATCCGGAAATAAACGAGAAGTTCTACGTACTGCCCGGCATCGGGAACTTCGGGGACAGGTACTTCGGGACCGAACCTAACGACGACGAGTGACGTCACACCTCGTGCGGATACGCAGCATTTCAGAACAACATTTGGACATCTTTTCTTGCAAATTTGGGCGAATCTATTTAAAATTACAAAAAAAAACATCATTTTGAATATCGAGTTCGAATAATTATTCATCCTAATTCAGCAATTATAACGGTCAATTTAATGCGTTAAACTTCGTACAACCCCAACGTTACAAACACGTAATAATCGTAATTACAGACAGACAGATAAACGATCACTTCAAGGTACTGACTTTACAGCTATTTCGTGATGTTTATTGACGTTCTAAAGGTATTTAGTGACGTTCTAAAGGCATTTAGTGACATTCTTACATACCTTGTAGTGATTGTTACAAAACATTTAAAAGTGCTTGATCGTAGTTATTATGTTTAAGTTATAAAAGCGAACCCCTGCGAAATTTTATACCGTTTCGTAGTATTATATTTTTTTTGCTTCTCCAAGCAATAGTGTGATGATTTGTATTAGTTTGCCCAAATCAGATCATTGAAGACTGTAGATGTAATAAGGGTAGAGTATTGGGGAACCGAAAAAATAAGCAGGACTACTCACGCAACACGACAGGTAAAACAGAAAAGAGACATGGAGTTAAAACTTGGCGGGAAGAAGTTAAACTTTTTATTAAAATTGATATCGATTTAGCAGTGCTTTCTCTATCATGTTTAATAGAATATGTAATTCTGATGCGCAAATGTAACTCTAAAATTATCTTATTTACAGTTTTAAACAAAGTTTGGTATAATAACACACTTAAGTTACAAACTTTTAGAGAAATATTTTAAGACATCTACCTTTTTAATGACAATTTGTGAATTTTAGAGCTACGACAAAATGTGTGCAGCAGAATACCGAATTCTGTAATGACATACAAGAATACACTATATTACATATGATGGCTTTGACTGACATTGTTTAATTTATTGAGATGTGACGTTAAAGGAGGCTCTCGTAAGCACGGCTAGCTGTGGTCATATCCCCCGTGACCACTCTCCTAGATCCGCCCCTGGCGTGTAAGGAAGCCTGGTGTATTGCCATATGAATTGCAAGATGCAACAATTTAGTTACTATACGATTGCAAACTGCAAGTATCAACGTTATACAAGAGTTTTATAAGTAAATGTACTATGTTAAATTTCTATACGCTTGCTGAACAAAATAATAAAAATGTATCATATTTGTCTACCAAATTAATTCTGGGAACGCGAGTCTGTCCATATCGCTATAAACTACTTCCTTGTAATTGCAAAATTTGATAGTTTAGGTCAATACTAGGATGTACGCAAAGTACAGTTGACGGTAGTCTAAAGGGTGTATTTTTATAATAGATTTATATGGTCCAATAATAAACTATGAGAAATAGAGAAAGGGGTTGTAAGGATTCAAATAAAATAAGTTGTAAAAAATAATTATTTACTTAAGTTTTACATAATACATTATATTGGAAGTCCGTCATGATATTAATAACCATTGAGTTAATTTTCGATTGATTGTTGCATATTATTCTCTATATATTAAAAAATGAACTCCTTACATCTCCTTTTGCAATTCAACATATGTTCTGAATTGACCATATATCTTAAAACCACACCCTGTTTCAAAGATTTTTAAGCCCCAAATGCTTTTATACTAATACTTCGTATGTAATAAAAAGCGTTTGTTATGTATTTCTACGAAAGCGCATCATTTAAACTCAGATGACCGTGTTATTCATGTAAAGGTTCACCGCTATGTTATTACAGTGTCTTCTAGGAAAACACGCCAATTTGTCGCCTCGACAACGTTTAGGGCATTAGCACTGCCGACAGAGAACCGCGCGCGTACGGCTCAGTTCAAGCTGGTTAGTACTACAAAACTAAGAATCTACCAGTGGAAGTTGACCTCAATCGCGGGGCGGATGATTTAGTGCCGCAACTCCTCGCAACGATGCTTCAGCGCTAAACCTATAGTATCGAAATCGATAGCGACAGTCTTACATAGGAAACCTTAGCTTTAACGAGCTTTGCTTGTGTGTGTATTAGGCACCTCCTAGTATATGCATTATTATATATATATTAGTTAAGTGCCCGAAGTCTACCTATCTGACTTCAAAGATGTAAAAATAAGGATGTGTTTGTTTAACCTAGTGATAGTCTTAAGAGTGTTGACGGCATTTTGCTATGGAAGGAAGTATTGGGAATCTGATTTTTTGGAGTATTTTTCATTGGAAATTTCATTTTGATGCCAATACGAGTACAATTATAGTATTTCTGTGTCTGTTCCTCTTTACTGGCGTGTTTTTTTTTATAATTATTTATTTTAATTATTTAAATGTTTCGTATCGTGTTCAGCTGATATACATCTCATTATATAGTTTTTTTTAATAGCTGATAGGCTATCCTTTGACCACTATTTTACTTGATGGTAAGTGATGATGTGGTCGAATATGTTGTTCAGGCTAACCTAGATAAATAAATTTCCAAAATCAGTATCCGAATTGTAAAAATGGGTTGTTATATTAGTAGTCCTCACGAATCTAGTCCGTTCGTATAATGTACAATTTAGTTTGAAAGATATATATAGGTAATGCTTAATTTTTTAAATGACTGAATTATGTATGTACTACTTATCTTTAAATTATGTATTAATACCATATCCCTACGCGGGTGTCTTAACTTGCCCTCTGTTCTGTGAAATATTGATGCTTGTTTACTTCTGCATATTAGCAGTAGAACTTTTTGTTCGTTCGGCGAAATACTGACTGACATACTTATTTCTACCCTCATACCTTTTAATGTGTTCCAGTTATAAGTTGGCATTGGACTGGACAACTATGGCCAATTTATGAATGAAATTCTATTGTTATAATTATCGCCGATGCCAATGGGTTAAGGGCATGGATGCCGCTGAAATTACAGGCACATGAGACTTAACAACTCTTATGTCTCAAGTTGATAAGCGCAGTGTAGTTTATCACTTGTGACGAACTGCATCTGGTACACCAGATGGGCCTCGGTTGGAACCAGTCCAATACCCCTTCGAGTATATAGACCAGTTTGGGAAATGATGATGTGCAAGAAAGAACCACCAATAGGATCGCCGCACTCAATCTTGATCAGTTATCAGACTGAACACTGAACGCTCATTGGTCACATATCGCGTCATAGAATGCCATTGACCAATCAGCATACAGTATTTTGTCTGTCAGCTAAACAAGACTGACAAACGTTTTAGAAACTGGGGGTAAATCTGCTATGTGTCTTGCATTATCTCGAATTCTCACGGCTCAGAAACAGAGTTTTTAGACTGTAAGAGATCGATCTTTACCGGCTAACTTTTCAAACGATTTCGAATTAAAACTAACTGTCATGAGTAACGTAATTAATACTACAAAACGTGATCAAACTATATCGGCGTTACCCTTTCAAAATTGTGTACTATAGATTATCAGTTTAATCTGTTCGGAACTCAAAACATGTGTAGCCAAAGAGTAGAAATACGAAATTTATTTGATAAATTTTACTATAATACGGAAAAAACTTCCATAGTAACTTGTGTGTCTTTCTGACTGTTTATAACTTATCGAATTATATAGTAATTAGTGTAAAAACGCTTTTAGTTTTATTGTCGAAGTGAAATCAATGTTTATAGTTTCTTCGATCATGCCACAGTAAATACAGTAAAGATACCTTGAATCTTTGGAACTATATTAGTAAATTAATAGGTGCCTTTATTTATTCAAAAACACTGCTTATGTGTAGCTATACAAGGTTATTATATATGTTTTTTTCATAAAGAACCTATAAAGAGGCGAAACACTAGTCCGATAAGATTGCATGGAATTTTCAAGTTACTATAATTTGGCGGATAAGAATTTCATCCTAGTTACTTTGTACACCGCGTTTTTTATCGCTCGCAAGAAGCCCTCTGCATGTGTAGTGCTGTAATAAAATCAGACACGTGTTCGCGTCAACGCTGGCTCTTATAAAGACTTTTCTTGAGCTTAAATAATTTAAAACTGTATGATAATATTTTAAAAATAATAATTTAAAACGGGTACCGCGGAATCTTTATGGAGTTGTAACTGATAAAAAACTTAAATAAGTCCTGTTTACAGTTTCTTCTGTAAAACGAAATTCTACACAGAAATTTATATTGAAACTTTTATCTTGTTTTTGTCTTCGTACTTAGATACATGTACTTAACACTTATTAAAAAGTATCTTAACTGTATTTACACTATGGTTATATATTGTGGAAAATATGTTATTGCGCACTTAGTACATTTTTGTGTATAATTGCAAAATTGAAATTGGCGTCGTATATACTTAAATGTATTTCTTTTCTTTATTATATTAGTTTTAATACTGAATAACTGCATAATGCAATAATTTATTTTAGGAAAATATTCTAAAGACTATAAGACTTAGTTCTTCCAAATATTTTGAATTAATTTTATGATTATTTGCTGTAGAGTTTATTCCTAATTTGACATAAAACTGATAAATTACGGTGTTTTTAATATTGTTTACATTAAAATATACAATAAATGTGTCCCTATTAGTTAGTAACTTACTATTAAAATTTAGTAATTATCAGATTGCATTAATTTATATAAATATATATCTTATATGATGAATTACCTCGAATTAATTAGAATGTTTTGTTTACGAATCAACATTCGTTGAATGGGTGGATAATTTTAAAGAATTACTAACTAAAGTTTTCGTATATTGATGTTTAAAAATATTCTATATATGAATTTTATATCATTTCTTTAAATTTAACAAAATAACATTGTGACCCACCTTCTTCTTTAATTGGATTACATACTAGACGACTTCTTATGTGACATAAATATTGTAATCGGTAAGAACAGAAAGTAGATCGGTGCGCGGTGCTTTAAATTGAAATTATAATTATCTGTTCGTAAAATAAAGAAACTTTTGCACAAACAATACTACGCAAATATAAAACTATGTTTTCTTCAGGGCGTGGTTTTTTAATGAACATTTACAGTAAGTATTTGAAATGTACTAATTGGTGCTTTCAGCATTTTCCAATACTTAATATGAACATATTTGTAGCTAATAATATAAAAAAACAGCGTAATGTTGAATCGTAAACAAGCCGCGTATCTTTAAATCCAATACACATGGTGCTTTTATATAACTAAAAGTGAAGTGTTCCAATCCAATACATAACATTAAATAAGTGATACATTGTAGTCCCGCCAATTAAATTATCCTTTATAAATGTTGAACCCCAAATTGTGTCCGTTATTAGAAAATGCTAAGTAAAATATCTTACAAGCCATTGACGCTGCCGTACTGATAAATAATTAAGAAAGTATCAGTCATGTAATATTTAATTATGTATAGATTGGAATCTAATATATTTTTGTGTAAATTGCAATGTAAACGAAAACAAAACCTAGCTTAACATAGGCAGTGAGAATAATTTATGTGAGTACTTAGTCGTTTTTGTTTTAATTAAACATAGGTACTTAGATGAGTGCTGTAGCAAAAATCACTATTTTGTGCTCCGTCAACATACTTAAAAATTTCATTATAATATTTTTGGTATCAACCTAAAAGCCTTTATAAATATTGAAGACATATTTGCGGGAATTCATAACGATGTATGAACCGAGTCTTTTAACTTAGTCTTTTATGAAATTGGGATCAAAAGATATGACAAGTGTAATACCCACTTGCACCTTGCACTCGCTTGTCAGTTCATGCATTTGTGTCTTCGTACGTGTTGCGCTACGAATGAATATGTAAAGAAATGTAAATCAAGCTCAAAAACAGCAGAACGTTAACCTTACCGCTGCGTTCGTGGTTTAAAAAGTGTACCGTGCGGCGCAACAAGATTACGTTGACGCGACCAATCGGATGCTATTATTTCTAAGCGCCAAATCAATTAACTATACCTATTGAATTTGGAAGATCGTCCGTGTTTAGTTAATTCCGGAACTTTGAGTCCACAATCAAAGAGTTACAATTCTTTACATAGTTATTCGTATGTGTTGCGCCATGTTTGTACACTAAAATATACATGTTGTATTCCGTTGTATTCGCTGCCAGCTTCTTTTTACTCTCAGTATTAGGGTATACTTAGTTTGTTACGTTTCAGTTTTATTTTTAATCTATATCTGTATATATTAGACAATTGGCTTGTATATATGTTCGAAAACCTCGCGGGAATTCGGAGTTGACTAAATTATTTTGATATTATTGTTTAGTTTAATTTAGATAATTTTATTTAGTTATTTATTGTGTCGTAATCGAGTACTGTTCGTAGATTTAATTAAATGTCTAGATATATTTGTAATTTAAATTAATGTGCTTGATTTTTAGTTCCTTTTTTGGAAACACGCGTAATGTGTTATGTAGTTGGCAATTTATCTATTTGCATTTTTGACATCTGTTGATTAACTTGATTTTTTGAACGCTGATCAGAAATCCAAATTGGTAAATTAAAAATTTAATTTAAATAAATTTAATATTTATTTAAATTAAATTTCTTATTATATAAACCATACATATTTTGCAATGAAACGGAGTATTCGTAACACAATATTTTATTACACAGTTGACTCGATACAACAAAATATTAAGAATTGGTTGCAGTAGGAAGAATATTGGCCATTGACCTCAATCGTTCATCTCTGCCATTTTCCTAGAAACATATTGCTCTTGCACTCGCACGAAGGTCAACGATCGATGTCGCGCAAGGGATAGGTAGTCCAGTTATTTATGTTTACTACAGACAAAGATTAATTCATTATCATATTTCTACCCTTGTCCTACTTTATGTGGGGTCAGTAGAATTTTCTCTATTGCCACCCGTTTTTCTGTCGCAAACCCTCCTTGAGAATGTTTGATACTTACGCGGACCTTTCGATTAATAAGGGCATTGAGATAGTGAAATGCTCTTGGATGCGCCCAACGTGCAGCAATCCCGTACTCGGGCGTGAATAGTGGCATGTTTTTCAGTCAACGCATTTCCCCTTATTTTTGAACGCACGGCTCAAAGATATTGATAAGTAATTATTGGGTTCAGTGGACGAAATTCTTTCTACTCTATTTTTTATCAGTATAGTATATTACTACTATACCAGTCCGTTTGACGAATATAAAATAAAACTATAAGTAATATTTATAATCAACGCTTTATCTTCAGTCTCTATATATAACAACTTGCACAATGATTGTGTTACATATATTAAGTGTAGGTACACATTTATGTACTTAGAATTAAGTCGCTGTGAATATAAAAGATAAAATACAAAAAATAAATTGAAGTAATCTGAAATTAAGACGAAATATAAACTATTGAAATACATTGATGTGTTTTATTCTATACAATCACTTATAATAGTATTATATAGATCATATTTAAATAACTACACACTTTTGGAGACTGCGTTCATAAAACGTAGTTTTTCAAGGATACCCTCAGATAAATAACATTCATATATGATCAGAAATTCAAGTAATTAGTGTTTAATTACTAATAAAAAGCTAATTCTATAAGTATTTATCATTTGACTACCTAACCTTCTGTCAGATATGATCGGAAGTGTCGAGGTACCGCTGAAACACCAAGTCCAAATGTTCGCATTTCGATGATGCATCCGTGTGAGAAGATTGGTTCTTCCTGAAAAAAATGATATAATAATAAAATGTTTTTTTTTTCTATTTTAATGCTACAATTTTAATGTTCAACCTAATTATTGCTAAGTAACAATATGAATAAACCAGTTGTAAACAGTTGTTTAATGATCAAAAGAGGAAAGTTCAGGAGCTCCTTTCGTGCTACGGATAGATACCATGTCATCATATGAATTACCATATAATTTGAGGGTGTAATTAACAACTGCGCCCGCATTTAACATTCATATGGTTTTAGTATTGCTGCAGCCCTCATATAGATAATCTTTTCGAAGCGCTCGTAGCGTGGTTTGCTTAGTCGTTCTCAAGCAACGTCCGCCAAGGTCAGGACTTGTATGGGTGACCGCAAGTGACATTAGAGAGAAGAGAAGAGCGCGCTTTCACGTTGGCGCGTTAAGCTTTCGGTCGCGGTTGTTGCTTTAGGATGGCAGTCGTTATAAAATGTTGGTAGGGCATTTTGCGAATGCCCGCCTGGCGAGTTACCACCGTAAAGTAGAAAATTTATCGCCAAGCACCTAACAGTCTGTTCCGGCAACTGTCATTAGAGCCAGTTCACATTCTAGGTTCATCCTGATTACTACTTTAGATCTCATCATCACATACTATTATGTGAGAGTGTGGCCAATGGCTAGCCTATCGCCAATTACAAATGCTAAACTTTCCAATATTCATGTCATTACGCAAAAACTTTTTCGGCAACTACGAGTACTTAGTTCCATGGCAATATACTTATTTAGAATTATACATTTTATGGTGTAATCGCCCTGTTCCCCTTTTATCAATAAAACAATTTAGTATAGGCATAATTATATCTCTTTCCCACCTCTATTCAGAAGAATGAGATGGCTTTATATGTTATAGTGATCGCGAGAAACAACTGACGTAAAATTCCTGCGAGTCACCGATTAATTGACGCGATGTTATGTTGCCATAGAGATTATAATCTCCCTAGGGCGAGTTACAACGTCCCGAGGGCGGCAGGGGAAATCAAAGACAACCTACTAGCATCAGTGAAGAAAAGAAATAAAGCGAGTGCTTACTTGTGGTAGTCTTCACATTCCTCGATGGTGACATCAGTGCTGACGAGTCGAGAGCCGAACCCGCTGTGGTACGTCGCGTAACGTTGCTGCACACGACAATCATATTCATAAATATACGATGCATTGACTTTTTGACGTGAGAGTAATTGCAAAACTACAAGTCTCCGGTTTGGACAAGCGTTATTGTGTGTTACTTACAGGAAATTTTAAGCAGTATATGGCAACACAAGTTTTAAGAGCATAACAAAATGTCATCTCAAGCGAGAATCGAACCCGCGTCCCCGGTTTTACTAGGTAATGAGGGTTTATTCCCAACAGCCCCCATAAACGCCCCCAATGCGGTGGTAGATGTGACAACAGATGGGCATCGTATAGAAAAAAAATGTGCATTCGACCGTCTACCTCCGAGGGTATGGTTAACCAACAGCTGATAAAAATTCTAGGTATCTTGTCTTTGATGTCGACGCGTAGAGGTCAGTAATAATAATAATAAATATTTAAGTCCAAAAAGTTAATCTTATAGCTAATTAAAGTACTCCAGAGTTGTATTGTTAAAGTTAGCGTTAGTATTTAACCAGTGAATCTTAAACTAGGCGAGGGCCTGTATCTTGAAATTCTAAGTGCGATTGAATCAATAACTGTACCCCCCGCATGGTCTATTGCTGGGCGCATATGGTAATAATTTCTGCCTATCCTAGCCGTTCATACCTATGGCTCGTTCTACGTTCTTTCTACGAATATATCGAAATGAGAAGGTACCTGCAAGTGCTTGGAGAAGAGTTGTTCCGCGTGGATGTGCGATGCGAGCCGCAGTCCCCTGGCGGCCGCGTCTATGCGCTGCAGGCAGGCGGTGAGGTACCCGCGCGGGTCACACTCCCGCCGAGGGGACACCGCCAAGTTAACGCCGCCGGGGGGCGACGCACCCTGCAACGGGACAAGCGTCTCAGATATAGTATGCATCATGTAATGCTTGCTTCAGGTATAAAATCTGTTGCCAAGCAACTTACGGTATTTTTCGGCAGCTATCCTTGAGAGCCAGTAATTCTAAGATAGCCTGAACAACATCGACTTACAATAAGAATAAATACATTCTTTTTGTTTCTTTTTATCTTCGACCGCACTTTCAACGTCTTTTTAGTGTTTTGTGACGGAATAATCACGAAGCCTAGGTATCTATGTTCAGTAACCAATATGCCTATAACAGATGCATATCGTCACAAGTGACGAACTGCACTGCGCCTGTCACCCTGAGACATACAGGTTAATAAGTCTTATGTGCCTGTAATTTTACTGGGTCTTAAGGACTGCTGTGGAACACACTGTTAGGTGCTTGACAGCAGATTTTCTACTTGAAGATGGTGGCTAGCCAGACGAGCATTCTGTTGACTCGGAGCGTTCTGTTGTGACTGCAACTTATTTGTGTTCGTCTTCGAGCACAAAGGGTACCAGCAAAAGCTGCATAGGCCAGTCTGGACCTTATGTAGATCTTGTATAATACCTAGGTTTTCATTTTCAGTTTTGAAGTCAGGGCTGGTCGGAGCAGTGCTTTTGCCGTCCTGGTTTATTGCGTGCTCTGTCTGGGTACTCATCGTCAGCCGTTTACCTATTTCTACCGTAAATATCGATTTGACAGAAGTCTTCCATTCTATACGTCTAATAAACATTGAAATATAAAGCGGTTTGACTAAAATAGGTTGATTTTACCATGCATGGGGCGGGAGGTATGTTATGAGGAGAGAACGGAAACGTCACACTATTACTTCTAATGAAGAGTGGTCGCTTTACATCCTATGGCCGCTTTGCATCCGATGGCCGCTTTGCATCCTATGGCCGCTTTGTCTCCTACGGCCAATTTGAGCTGGCTTCACCTCTACCATGGATAAATAGTTATTTTGTAACAAAGTACTAACCTGATCAATAATACATTTCATCATCAACGTAAACTTTTTGGTGTCATACTGATCGATATTGTTTGACACCGTCACACCGCCCAGCATGTTGTAACTGAAAAAAATACGTAATTAATTGAAAATCTACTGCCATTCATCTACTGTGGCATTCACAAAGAAGTTTTAGTATCCGTCAGGCGATTATTCTGTAATCTCAAGGCAATAGATACCTTGGAGGGCGATTCCTCCATCGTCGTTCATAGAAGCTCGAAAGACAATGCAGATCAATTATGAGTTTAAACCGCAAAATAAATGCTGAATTAAACAAAGTTTAATTTCAATGCGTGCTGCGTGTGGCGGCTACGACCTTTTGTAAGTCCCAAAAAAGCAGAAATAAAAATAATACTTTACAAAAGGACACAGTTGTCTTGTCCCATTAAAAATAAATCAGTACAGATTTGTTAAGGATAAACTTCGTCACAATTTAGCGTGAGTTAGATGTGAAGATTGATTTCTGCAAAGAAGTTCCAAAAATATTTTGAAAACAGCTACGTATTTTTACATATATTATTCCAGCAGTTATAAAAAACACCCACGGCCTAAATATTCTTCTATATTGATCAGAATAGCACAGCAATTTACTAGAAAATTTAATTAGACATCGACTGCAGTTGTCATAAGAAACACGTAAAGCACAACTACGAGTTGTGCCCAGTGGTGCCACCAGGAACATATATTTTGGTTGGCACAACTAGTGTGCATATCGACTGGTTCATACTCTTGGAACTCCTCAAAAAGGTAACTTACTAAATATCGAGATAATGTGAGGACTGGTATTTACTTCCGTGCATATGAAAGTATCGACAAGCTCTACACAAAGTTTTCCTACAGCTGTCTTTGAAAGTCAGCTTCCACTATAGACTTACTAACATCTAACCTTCGAAACTGTTTCAGTTACCATTACCAATAAGTGAAAGTCTGTTTCGAAAAGACGACTATTTAATGTCCCGCGTGTCTCTAATGTCTTAAATGCCCCTTATATTATATGTGGTTTACCTACTAAGATTTATTAAAAGATTAATGAAATAACTAGGTAAGTAATCACTTTTCTCTATGGTAAGTACATAATAAAGTGTAAGTGTATGGCAAATAAAATTAGAAAACAAATGAGGGCGCTGTTTTTAGAAAACGGGCAACACTTATATAGTTAAAAACATTCCCTATTGCCACATTAAATAAGTGTGGTTTAATTCTATCTACTTTGAAATCTATTTGCCTATGTATACTTACACGTTCGCCATATACATATGGTGTCCGGGCGGAGTGCAAACCTTATAATACCGCTCCAAATTGTAACTCTTCAAGAAGTACAGACAACTGGTAACATCCCACATATACATCTTAATCAAATCTTTCTCCCAATACCGGCAGTGTTGCCACATCGAACTACCAACACTGCAATTTCTACCAGAAGTATAGGTGTTATACGGCATTATTAGGAGTTGACATCTGTAATTTAGTCTGTCTTTGTATTCTGCTGTAATTTTGAGCAGTTTTGCGAATAATTTGATTTCTCTCGCCACGTCAGTTCGGAAGATGGCGTCGTACCCTTCGCGGTAAGGCCATAGGAGGAAGCACTCCGCGTTTAGTCGTTGAGATACTTCTATGCATTTTTTTATCTGTGAAGCTGCATGGATGAAGTTATTCGCGTCGTTGCTTGTGAATGCTCCTGCTGCGTACCTATAATGATATTAGTTAAGTTGGTTAAAAAGAAACTAAGCTTATAAAGTTGTACTTACAAACTATTTGAAATTTAACTTCATCCCATTGCTAATTTAGTTCCTACCAACTATGAACTTACCCTCAGTTTCTCTATCTTGATCAGTTAACCGATTTAATAGTGAACGCTCATTGGTCAACTATCGCGTCATAGAATACCATTAACCAATCAACGTACAGTACTTAGTATGACAGCTAATTAGCTGGAATAGGCTTTGGAAAACGTTTCAAAAACTGAATGTTAGTCTTAGAGAAGATTCATGTTCAAATGTTTTCTTTACCTAGGATGAGAATGCAAGTCGGGCGCAATCCACAACACTTTAAGGTGATATCGTTGGTTCAGCTCCTGTATAAACTCAACGATTTCATCCCAACTGGTTTTTAGTTCATCCCAGTTATCCGACCATGGGATCAAATCCGTGTCGAAAGCAGTCCAATACTTAATTCCTGCAATAAAAAAATAATTTAAACCATACAAAATATAATTTAAGACCACATGCTCAGCGTATCCTAGTTACCGAAAGATTTTCGTGCAATAAAACAATTTAATGATGAAGTGCACAGTGAACCTTTATTCAATCGTAAGCTATGCAAGGGCTGACTCGTGAGGTTCACAGCTCCGATAGCCACTTGATATAAAATAATTACCTACCTGTTATTATAATAACATTAAAAAGAGCGATGTTAGTCGGCAAAGAAGTCACTAATTCCGTTACTGTTTCTATAATTCCTTCACTGTGTCTAGTTAATAAGCAAATGTATTTATTAAGAAATAAATAAAGACCTTACAAAAAAAGCATCCGGTTCGCAAAATTAACCCCATGGGCGGGGACCATACTGTACTGTGTCAGCCGGATTGTCCACTGCTGAACACAGCCACAGCCATTAAGAGGGGGTATGCCATAATCCCCACGCTTGGCAAGCGTTTTGGGGATCACAGTTCAAGTTATCAGTTTCTCAGAAGTCACTAAGACACGACACCCGCGGGAAGAGATGAGGAGGTGACATTCCAGCTGGTCACCCGACGGGCACTAATTATTATATCAGTATAAAATAAACTTATAATAATCAAGGACTGAAACTTTATCAGAATTGGTTCACCTTAAATCGCCACTTATGACACCCACAGGTAGCAATTGTGGGATGACATTCTAGCCCGGTACCCCACGGAGCAGGATTGGGCGGGAACTAGATTTAGAGAAGCCAACGCACTGTAGAACCGACACTAAGTACTAACCTAGTTTGGTGCATAACTCGTAGAAGGCCTTGATGCACCGTTTGTAGTTATCCAAGGTGTGTGTGTGGTCGTCCCAGGGACGGCACTGAGTGGGACGTCCGGCCGGATCTGAACCTGTACAATACATATACGTAGGATAAAGCAGTACTAATCCGTGTTGCAGAATAGTCGGAAATTTCCAATACCTCATACATATACAAATTCATTTATTCATGCAAACCTATTCTTCAGTTTTAATATTTTTACTATTGCAACGCATGTTCTGCGGATCACATTACAAAATTACGGGAAGCAAAGTTATAGTCATATGCGGGATTCGAACCCGCGCCATCCACCCCTATAGCTGGGGTATGCTCTGATCTATCTCATAACTCTTATTTGTCCTCTCGTTCTTAACCATCGTATGGGTAATAGTAATATACATATCAGTTATTACAGACAGTATATATATATATATATATATATATTCATAGTAATAAAACAGAACTCTCGGAAGGAAAATTGTAAAAAGCGTTCCCGTTACTCTAATTTCCAATGAGCTGAACACTCGACTATTCATAATGAATAAAAGGAACTTAACATATAATTCGGATTTTGTTTTTGGTTGCTTCATCAAGGTTCATAAGCTCGTCACCGTCGCATCCTTGGATGATACCTATATAAGTAAAATTGCGACCCTTGTGTAAATATGTACCATTACACAAAACTAGGTACCTACCATAGTAGGTAGGTACTTTGTAATGGTACATTTTTGAAGCAGATTGCCTTCGAATATCTTGCCTGGTCGTTTTGGTTATTTTATTTATACCTGCTTGCACTAAACAGCGGTGATACATACTCTACTCCGACTCAATGAAATAAATTATATTGGATCACAGTGATTCGAGTGACACAAGTGCAGTACTAGGTATGCGTGAAATGGACTTTTTCTAAACAGTTTTGGTATTTTACAGAAAAGGGTGTTTTTATCCCGACTGTCTTGAGGGAGTGAGTGCGAAGTAACCATAAAAACCGCGGAAGAAACGCGGGATTTAAATATTATGTATCAGTGCTGAAAGAGCTGAGTTGCTTTTTATTGCGACGTAGCCAAACTCATTTATTTGATTTTCTATATGGAGATATCATTCTGGTTCTTTTTTAAATGAAGTAGTAGCAGTTGGAAATTAGTAAGGTCCTTATAACACTATCATATATATATATAGGATGCATACATGCACCTGACCTCATACCTATATGATGATGAAATACGTAGATAATTATAACCATATTATATCCACCATAGGACCAGCCAACTAGATATTTTGTCTATGGATATTATATATGTAAATGATAATGTATAGGGGCCTAAGACCACAGAATATAAAATTGTTAGACATTACATTAATATTAGCAGGGATATGACCTTACCGTTGTTTTTAAAATCGGTAAAAGATATGCTGAATTTAAGCCAGTCCTCCATAGGTCGGTTTTGGACTCGTTCAGACGGATTGTAGTAGCGGTAGCTGGTCACTTCGGTAGGGGAGGCCATGTTATTGTACTCTATCTTGTCTATGCCTGGAAAACACGGTGTAAAATACCGATTTTTAATATGCAAAGCACCTATTATATCGGTAAATGAGCAAGGCACCAGTTTCATTATTCTCTCCAATTCCATAGAAATAACAATAATAATGTTTTAACTAAACATTATTACTTATAATCTACAATCTTTTTACAAAAATATTCAGTTATATAGAAAATTATTAAAAATAAATTAATAAATAATATTCTTGGATTATTTAACAAATTATTGGAGTACAACATTTTTATGCCCAAGGCGGAAATCGAACCTGCGTCCTCCGATATCGCGTCGGATGCCTAATCGGAGAGAATGATATCGGAGGAGGCGGGTTCGATTCCCGCCTTGGGCATAAAACATTTGAACTACAATAATTTGTTAAATATATTTTCGCTTAGAACGCGATAGTGCTTGTAACAATAATATTTAGAAATTCTTAGATTACTTAATTACATTTCTTAATGAGTAGCTAGCCAGGCGGGCATTAACAAAATGCCCTTTTACTAGGAAGGAGCTTGCTTATAGATTAATGTTCTATGATCAATAATGAGTAACGAGGTTGAATGCAGGTCGTTATGAGTTAAATATGAAACAATGTAGACGTTCGATATCTATACAATTTAGAATTAAGAAAGATGAAGTTTTGACCACATGTTCAATAATTGTCAATTTTGTCAAGATCGTATTTGATTTTCATGGGATTGTGACAGACCAAGCACGAGGCCCACCTGATGTTAAGCGGTAACCCCTGCCCATAACAGTTGCATTTCGTCACAAGAGACGAACTGCATTGCGCCCGTTAGAGATACAGTTGTTAAGTCGCATGTGCTTATAATTTTACTGGTTCACAAGGACAACTACCGAAACACACCGTTAGGTGCTTGGCAACTGATATTCTACTTGAGTATGGTAGCTAGCCAGGCGAGCATTGGCAAAATTCGCTTCTACCATGCGGTGAGGTTCAACCGTGCGTGGGGGTCGAACCATAGACCCGCGGCATTGCTGCCCATAGCTATTACCGTACTTAAAGTGAGTATTAAAAAAGAACATTATTCTTAGCATTTGAAGTATCTGACATTGTCTCTTTGTGCTAAATGTGGTTTAATTTATGACTATTATTGATATATGTCACAAATTGTACATACCTTGAAAGTAGTCGCTTTCCTTCACTTCCCTCACCTTCTGTCTCTTCGCAGTTTGCTGACTGTACGCCGACATTTTAAACTAATCACAAAATAAGTTTGAAAAACTACTGTCGTGTACTTTCAATAAGTGACTTCCACAATTTTTAATCCTTAATAATTTCTTTCAGGCAAATTATGGCAAATCAAATCGATTCTCAGGTACCAGAACTAAACTATAGTCGGTGCCAAATAGCATGGCAATAGATTTCGTATATTTTAGAGTTGTTTATTTGTACCGCAGCGTCCTTGTAGGCCGTGTACCACGAAATTCTAGCGATACGAGTTAAGCAATAAACCATAATTAGGTTTCGTGGTACAGGGCCTACAAGGACGCAACGGTACAAATAAACAACTCTAAAATATACGAAATCTATTGCCATGCTATTTGGCACCGAGTAGTTACTAGGTTTTCTATATAGTATACTAGATTTTTAAGGTACCTATTTCATATAGGTATAATTCATATATAACTATAATTTATGAAAGCATGATAACAAACTTAGAGGTAATATTCAAGTTGAGCCAAATAGCTATGCGGAAGTTTTAACTCGATTTTTTGAGACAAATTTAGATAAATTTATTGATAGTATTATAATCGGTAATAACTGTTTGAATTAGCTATATCCAGAATTACGAGCTTCAAACTAAGATTCGATGGAAGTATGAAATCCAGACAGGACGGCGTTAGTTTATATAACATTGTATGAAAAGGGCCACCGGACCGTGGCGTAGCGTCCTTTGTTGTAACCAGATACGGCATTGTGCTACTGCATCCATTATGTTATGTTTTGGAATTTAGAGCAAATGAAATACCTCATTTTTGTATAAAAGTTAACGTAAGTATGATACTTGGTGTTAAAAAAAACAGTCGTACCCGCGCTCTAAGGGTCCCGTATTTCAGGTTCCAAAAAGGAAGCTGAATTTTAAGACAAATTTAACTTTGCAGTGGAAACTAGTCTTCTCCCGGACAACAGTCTATATCACGATCGATGCTCCAACTGCAATTGTATGTTTGTATTTTTTTTTATATAAGTGCAAACCATTATGAAAAAAATCTGAAAACCGTAAATGTTTCATTTACTTACGCTATGGGATATTGCTCCTTTCCAAATTTCGTGATTCTTGTTCAACGACAAGTGCCGTATAGGTAATAATAACAAATATTTTTGAAATATTTTAAGAAAACACCAAATCAATATTTTAATAAAACTCTTAATGACTGATTTGGTGTTTTCTTAATATATTTTAAATATATTTGTTATCATTAAATATGGATTTCCGCAAAGTAACGCCTGAATCTATTCATTGCCCTATAGGTTTTGACGAGTAAAATTATCTATTGAATATCAAAATATGTGACAGATGGCCGTACATCCTGATTCCTTTGACTTATATGAGCTCCATTATTTAATGCTTCTAGGGACCTTAGACCTTAGTATATGATATTAATTTCAAAGTAATACCTTTTCTCACTCCTCACAAAAAGGTTGTTAACAACAACCAGAACGGACGGACTGACAAAAAAGTGATCCAATAAGAGCTCGTTCTTATCATTTAAAGTACGGAACCCTAAAGATCGAACTGTACTCGTTCAATGAATTCTTTCAACAAAGGTTTCGATCATGTCCAATGGGTATCAGACAAGTGCAGCCAATAAGTGTAGCCTAGTATGAAATTATTAATTACTAGCAATAACCCCGTGGGGTGCCGGGTTAGAATTGCACCTCCTCATATCATCCCGTGGGTGTCGTAAGAGACGACTAAGGGAAAAAGTACTGAAAGGTGGGCAGCAGCGCCTTCTAAAAAACTGCCATATTACATTGTGATCCCCAAGCCGCCTGCCAAGAGTGGGGATTAAGGCAAATACCCCCTTAATAGGGGAGGCTGTGTTCAGCAGTGGATGACTGACGGCTGATACAGTAGCAATAATAAAACCAGAGTAACCTTACTAAAACTATATTAAATTATAAAAATATCCACAGTAGCCTACATATAATCGCGAAAAGCAGCATCAAAATCGGTACAGGAACTTTGCTTCTACATTTCATTTCGAAAACCCCTGAAACTTGTCCCTTTTTCAACGGTTCAGTTAGACCCGCCATCTTCGGTTTGTCTATGGGTTCACCGATCATAGAGAACTTTGTCGCATTAGTTATTTTCACAGTGAGCATTTTCCCCATGTATTTCTCTTCCTTTGGTACTAAAACTTGTTCGTAGAACTCGTTATGTGCGACGTAGTATTGTTTATCGTGAGATATGTCCGTAACTAGGACCTCTTGTGTTTCGCCCACTTTATGTCCGTAGGGTTCATAGGAGCGAAACAGTTCAGATAGCTGTTTTGTTCGCTTTTTCACTTCTTGCGCGGTGCAAACCTGCAACAAATGGTAGAATTCCTCAATAAACCCTTCTGAATACAAAACATGATTTGCTGCTTTCATTAGCAATGAAACCGTATATACAGCGTAGTAGCATATAGTAGTTTTGTACCGTCTTACTTCGTAGAATGATTTTACTACATTTTTTTTTATAAATATTAACAAATTATGAGACTATTATCTCAAAGTGTCTCATTTAGCACAGTACTGTCATCATCATCATCAGCCGGAAGACGTCCACTGTTGAACAAATGCCTCCCCCATATAACGCCACAAAGAACGGCTATTAGCCGCTTGTAACCATTGACTACCCGTGACTTTAACGATGTCGTCAGTCCACCTAGTGGGGGGCCTACCAGCTCTACGTCTTCCGGTTATACAGTATAGTAACATTGTGTAATAGGTATCTATGATAGATAGACATATAGAAAACTCTTTATTGTTACACCACTTTTAAAGTATTAAAGTTTACATATTAAATAATGATAACATAGTATTACAATCGGCGGCCTTATCACTAACAGTGATCTCTCAAAATACATGTACTCTCCTATCGCATTTTCCAAGACTCGATATGGTTCGTAGTCTTTTATTATATGTTTAATTCTTTATAAGGTACTAGCGACCCTGATACTAAATAATCTGTAATATCGTCGAAAATATTCATTTCAATTACATGCTGTTAAGGGCCATATTGATCTATATTAAATGCACATAACGATATTAAATGCACAATGTCTTTAAGGTACTTAATTGGATAAGGATTAATGCAGTATTGCTTAAAATCGCTTCGTAAATAAGCCATTATTTCTCGTAAAAATTAAGGATAAAAAATGATTATTGTGGGTTATACCTAAGATATAAACAGATACTACCGCATACTTTTTTGTAGAGCTTTTTAAGGTGTACACATCGAGAAACTAACCTCGAGAGTGGAATTCATGGTTCGGTAAATCTGGCAACTAGTGTGTTGTATCGGACACACTACAAATTTAAAATATCCTTCCTCCTAGTGTTGTGATTACAGTGCTTATGGTGGTGTATATCGATTTTATATAGATAATTGTCGATATTATGTTACCTTTCTTATGGTCAATTTTTGATTCCAACCATGGAGTTTCTACACGGAAATTCATAGTCATCTGGACCATCACTGCTTCTAAAAGATACAGTGGAATTTAAACAGATATCGTACAACTTATTAATTTCTATCTATATAGTTTTGTCTTACATAGTTAGTAAAATATCTACTACACCTATACACTTATTATATAGCCATTATTATTATTATTCAATTTATTATATGTATTGTATAAAAGATCTTTATTTTACTAGTTTTAATTAGTTTTATGTATATCTAAACACACTCAAATACTTATTTTATCACCACTTCGAAGGAAGCCTTATATAATAAACCATTTTTAATATTTTCAAATACCGAATTTCTTAATACTCAGCGATCTAATTTTTTTCAATAATGTCGTAGTTTGATATTTGATTAGGTTATTTAGGGAGTCATTTAATATTTTACTGAATTTAACAGATGCGAATCATAGTAATTACTTTATTGATAGCCTATATATATAACTTAAAGCTTATAAAACAATATTTGGTAAGCTGGAATGAGTTTGGAAAAATTATAAGTTAGAATGAGTATTCTAACGTATATTTTTTTCCGTTGTTTCAGTCTTTTTTGAATATAATTGTGACGGATCAAGCACGAGGCCCGCCTGATGTTAAGCGGACTAATCTCTGCCTATAACAGATGCATTTCGTCAACTGCGCTCGTCACCTTGATACATAGTTGTTAATTCTCATGTGCCTGTAATTTCACTGGCTCTCAAGAACTGCTGCCGGAACACACCGTTAGGTGCTTGGCGACAGATTTTCTACTTGAGGGTGGTCGCTAGCTAGGCGGGCATTCGCAAAATGCCCTTCCACCATGCTTTGAAGCTCAAGCCCGCGGCGGGATCCGAACCATGGATATGCGCCACGGCAGTCCATAGCCAATGCCACTGAGCCATCACTGCTTCATATTTCTTCTGTATTTTATTCTCTCTTATTGATAGCTGTGAAAACTAAAATATTAACTTACATTATGTGGATTAGCTAAAATGCGCTGACTTCATTAAAAATACACTTAGTAGAATAGCCACGGTAAGTGACTCATGTTAATTTATAAGTGTTAATTGATTAGTATCCCGTGGGGTACCGTGCTAGAATTTTACTCCACCATTGCTATTGGTGTCATTGGTGTTGTAAGAGGCAACTAAAGGTAAAATACCGGAAGGTGGGCAGCAGCGCTTTCTGAGGAACTGATATCTTAAACTGCGATCCCCAAGACGCCTGCCAAGCGTGGGAATTATGGCAAACCCTCCCTAAATGTTGGAGGATATGTTCGGAAGTGGACAATCCTGTCAATACAACAGTTTATAAGTGTATTTGACGTTGTAATTTGCTAACATTAGGTTTTGTTACACAGTAGTTTCCATTGTTTACCTACTTCTTACAACCAAGCATAAATATAATTCACTCTCAACGCTTAAGATGTTTATAGATATATTACTACGTTGATGTTCTAAATATGCACTATATCGATATCGATTAAATTTGCACATTCATTCCGTCCCATCACTATAAATCACGTGGTGGTGGCTTAGCCAATTTGAACGTGTTTCGATATTAGAAAAACTGTCGGAAATTTGTTTCTTACAAAGCTAATAGAATGACGTCTCTTCGGGTTACTTTCTCGAAGGGTGTACAATACTGTAGTACATTATTTTGATCTATCTCGTATGGTTCAGTCAGCGTTTGTAATGTAAGCGAAAAAATGTGTTTATTCACGACATCACATTAGAAACCTCAAAAAACATTAGTGTTTTGTACTATATTGTGCATGTATTATACATATAAACCTTCCTCTTGAATACTGTATCTATTTAAAAAACCGCATCAAAATCCGTTGAGTAGTTTTAAAGATCTAAGCATACATAAGGACAGACAGCAGGAATCGACTTTGTTTTATACTATGTAGTGATTTAGTATTATGTTATAAATTAGATAAATAAGCAAGAGGCTTTCCTGGTTTTGATCTTTTTTCTCTGCCCATGCGTGGCATTTTCTTTTTATTGCATATGCTAACCGAGATATCAATTCCTATAACCCATGTTGGCAACTTCAATTCCATGACAACACTGCAGCCAAAGACCCCACATTCATTGACAAGGCGGTGATACCAGTCTAGAAGTCTTCCTCACCATAAATCTCAACCACAAACGCGACAGTTTTTCGCCCTGTCAAAGTCACGAAGGCCTAATAGTTTTGTTTATTTCACGAATATATTACAATCGACTCTCGTTAATTCGAAACGCGAGGGACTCTTAAAATGTTACGAATTATCGAGTGTTTAAAATATCAATGAGTAACAGTAACTGAAACTTAAGGTTGAACTGGCCGGTAACTTTTCCATACAAACGCCGTAGGATGATCACTCCCTTATTTGAGGTTTTAGGTCCACAACTTAGCATGATATCGATTTATCTCTTCATTATCTAGGCTTGTCTTGGCACCGATTTGTAAAAAAAATCTTCACATGATAGTTATAAGCCTCGAAACATCCCTGTAATATCACGAATTTTAGCGCATGTTTAGTCGTAAATAAACGACTTATAGAGCATGAAATCCCTAAAATTATTTACATAGAAGCATAGCTCAGTTCATGATCATTTTAGATAACATTTTGGAAAACAAATACATCCAGTAGTATAATCATAAACATCCTAGAGCCAAAGGTCGGCACACATAGTTTTGCGCGCTAGTTTTTCGTTCAAAATATTGGGCATCTCATGTCAATACTTTCATTCCGCGGTGAGGGAAGCGGGCGGGCGGGTCTCATGCGCAGCACACTAATATATAATTAACAAAACGCACACTACCAAAAGTCACGTGCACCGCGCCGCGATCTTAGAACATAATATTATATTGTAGGAATGCCCTGTTGCTTTTTGGTGTGCACGTATGTATACACTACCAATATGTAGTGCCTATGCCTACTTACGTACTTATATATAAATATATATATATATATATATATACATATGTTGGGAGTTGGGGACCGGATTTTCTTTCGCATTTGATTAGTTTGTTCGTGATAGTAAGTGTCGGACGCCATAATCCATATAGATAGGTAGGTACTTGGGTAATATAAATACGTAACTATGTCTAGGTACTCACCTACTCTCACCTAAGTTAGTACCTAGTAGGTATTAGTCAATACGCAGGTCATGATAGCTATGGTGAGTACCTAATCATTTTAGCAACACTTAGACAATATAAAAAGCTGCATTTGGTTAGATACGGTATGGACGTAGGTAGTCCGCATTCTTTTTAGAATATAGTCTAAGCAGTAATATAACTTCGAGAAAGTACCTACCTAACACAAAGTAGTAAAGGGTTAGAATTAGAAGCTCAATGGAAGATACCTACCTATCTACGATATAATTATCATTTATCATATAGGCCTGCCTAGGCACGCAACTGCCAGCGATGTTAAATCGACATTCGCGGGCGCGCATTACATTGCATACCTATCTACATAGCTATAAGATCACAACAAATAATAAAGTTAGTACTAATGTATCTACCTACGTAAATTAGTAGAATAGGTATGTATAGGTATTTGTAGTAGGTACTTATACCTAAGGTAGTACGAAAGTTTATATGGTAAACTTAGCGATGATTGTAGGCACTTACCTAATCAAAAATAACCTATGATTAGTTATTGATTTTTATTGGAAATAATTTAAATCAGTTACGGGTAGGTAGAGAATTTTTATTCCAAATGTGTTCTACCAGGATTGGTAGATCCATGATGCCATCGTACATTACCGCTTAGAGACAGATTTTGAAATCGGTACGACACACTCTCATCTCAAAGCTCGCTAGCCGGGCGAGCATTCGCAAAACAACCTTCCACCATGCGGTGAAGTTCATGCCCGCGGCGGGATTCGACCCATAGACCTGTTGCGCGGCAGTCCATTGCTAAGAGCCATCACTGCTTCCCGTTAAGTGTTTAGTGACAGAATTTCTACTTGAAAGGTAGCTAGCCAAGCGAGCATTCGCAAAATGCCCTTCTACCAAGCGGTGAATTTCAAGCCCGCGGCGGGATTCGAACCATAGACCTGCTGCGTGGCAGTCCAAAGCTAATGCCACTGAGCCATCACTGCTTCCCGTTAGGTGCTTTCTGACAGATTTTCTACTTGAGGGTGGTAGCTATCCAGGCGAGCATTCGCAAAATGCTCTTCACCAACGCGGGGAAGCTCAATATCGCGGCTGGATTCGAACCATGGACCTGCTGCGCGGCAGTCACTAGCTAATGCCACTGGCCCATCACTGCTTCCCGTTAGGCGCTAACTGACAGATTTTCTGCTTGAGGATGGTGGCTAGCCAGGCGAACATTCGCAAAATGCCCTATGCCCTTCCACCAAGCGGTGAAGCTCGAGCCCGCAGCGGGATTCGAACCATAAACATGCTGCGAGGCAGTCCATAGCTAATGCCACTGAGTTCACGTTAGTTGCATGGTGACAGATTTTCTACTTGGGTAGCTATCCCGGCGAGCATTCGCAAAATGCTCTTTTTTTATGCCTGATAGGTTAGCCTTTGACCACTATCTCACCTGATGGTAAGTGATGATGTGGTCGAAGATGTTGTTCAGGCTAACCTAGAAGTACTGGCTCTCAAGGACAGCTGCCGGAACACACCGTTAGGTGCTTGGCGACAGATTTTCTACTTGAGGGTGGTAGCTATACAGGCGGGCATTCGCAAAATGCCCTACCACCATGCTATAACGACTGCCATCCTAAGACCACAACCGGGACCAACGGCTTAACGTGCCCTCCGGAGCACGGAAGCGCTCAGTAGTATTGTCCTAGCGGTCACCCATCCAACTCATGACCGCGCGCGACGGTGCTAAACTTTGCTGATCGGTTGAGAACAGCTAAGTAAACTTCGCTACGAACTCTCCACCACGCGGTGAAGCTCAATATCGCGGCGGGATTCAAACTATGGACCTGATGCGCAGCCAGTCCATTACCAATGCCACTGAGCCATCACTGCTTCCCTTTAGGTGCTTGGCGACCGATTTTTTACTTGAGGGTAGTAGCTATCCAGGCGGGCATTCGTATAATGCTCTTCTACCACGCGGTGAAGATTAAGCCCGCGACGGGATTCGAACCATGGACCTGCTGCGCGGAAGTCCATAACCTATGCCACTGAGCCGTCACTGCTTTACAAAATATGTTGTAGTAAAAGCAGTAACTTGCTAATATTTACTACATCAATATGAAAAGAACAAACTAATACATTTACTATGTACCTACAAATCATTGTACCTACTTACTAAATATTTACCTACTATAGGTGAAATAACATCAGTATGTTATTATAAAACGAACGAAAATTATAACAACAGGTACCTACTGTCCGAACCAAAATGTATTCCTCTGTGAATATATAATATTATTTTATAAGAAATACCTACACACGTCGTGACGTAGCTTGAGACACTATCTCCGTCCGTCGTCAAACATCGTAATTCGTTCGGCATGGTTCGGCTTTTATTGATATATCGCAAACAAGTGTGCGTAATTAGCGTAGATGCAATACGGGTGTGTGATGCGCGAGCACTATCTTCGTACTACTCATCACGGAGTCTTACCCTTTCCCACAAAGGTATAGGTGAAATAGCATGCTTTGTTCCCTCGCCCGCTGATAAGTTCGAGCCGTCGGCAAGTGCATCCTTAAGGGTGAACTGGCCGGTCCGATCTCCATAAAAACGTCGTAGGGTGATCACTCTCTTATTTGAGGTTTTAGGTCCAAAATAAAGCATAATACCGATTGATTTCGTCATTATCCAGGCTTGTATGATGCCGAAATTTTAATAAACTTAATTAATATTAATAATAAATTAAAAAAATAGTTTTTGTACACCAAAGACTCGTACAAGACATACCAAGTTGTTTGCTGTCTCGCACTCATCTACAAATTATGCACAGTATTCTATTGTGAATAGATTACACAAGGTTTTTAATGAGGAGTTCAACTCATGTGATATATTTTTAATAATAAAGAAAGTTTTAAGAAATAAATAATTACAATTATGGAGGATTATCATGTAAATTAAATGCACTACACTAAATTATTATATTGGTATAATATTTTATTTATTAATGCATTGTTATTTTATATATTTATGTATATTATATGTCACCAATCTATTTTATATTACTTTAATGATTTTATATTAACTAAGGAAACACCTAATTGTAAATTAAGCGTACTTTTTACACTTTGTCTTTGTATTTTTATATTGTAAAAAATGTAAATCCGTTATTGGCTGTATGCTAAACTAAGTATGAACTTTTTGTATTTATATTAAGGGCTGTGGATTTTGTGAAATAAATAAAATAAAAATAAAATAATTAACTTGAGAATTATGTGCCTCGAAACATTTTCATATAAAGTTTTCTAGGCTCATAACTTACAACTTAATTATCTTTTTAAAATTTTGGCATCATACAAGCCTAGATAATGACGATATCAATCGGTATTATGCTTAAGTCTGTACTTAAAATCTCAAATAAGGGAGTGATCACCCTACGACGTTTGTATGGAGCAGTGGCCGGCCAGTTCAACCTTAACTGAACAAACCAATTCGTGCGAAGTGTATGTCAAACTAATCATTATCAAAACAAAGGCTCGTGTACTTTTGTTGATAAACAAATAAGACTCACCCGTTGCATCTTAGCGGCAGGGGTGCCCGGCCTCGGGAAGAACTGGTTGATGAACAGAGAAGGGAAGCGATACTTGTCGCAGAGGCGCACCGTGTCCGCGAAGTCCCGCTCCGTCTCGGTGGGGAAGCCGCAGATAATGTCGGTGGCTATCGTCATGCCCAACACTCTGCCAATTAAAATTTTCAATGTTCTTTCAACTTAAAACTGTTTTGCTAATCAATACCACCAATTACCCCTCCAATCCATTATATAATAAAAAAAGTTTAAATATCTTGTATTTCGTATCAGATGTAATTTTCGTAATCAATGCCCCAAAAACCCTAGAAACTGAATTGCATATCATCATCACTTACCAATAGGTGATGGGACCTGTCTCGAGTAAGCACTCGAGAACCTTTCTTCCCCATCGGTTATCAGTTTGTCGAACAATGTGGCCCGCCCATTGCCATTTCAACTTGCTTTCTGACAGTTATGTCGGTGACTGAGGCTCTTAGGCGAATTTCCCAGTTCCGGATTTTATTTCACAAATGAACTCCAAAAATAGCGCTGTTCAAAGCAAGGTGAGTGATGTATTCGCCATAGATGTTGATGTCTTTCCAGTTCAAGAGCTTAAAAGCATTCATTTCATGGCACTGTAGCAACGCAATCGCAACAAAATAGCTTACAGCATACCAAATATGTCAAAAATGATTGATAGCAAGCCACTGACTTGCGATCGAAGCTAAAGGCCGTAAAAACCTTGAAAGGGCGTTCAATAGCTAAGAGAATCGGGTCCCAGGAAGGTGGGCAGAAGCGCTTTCTGTGGAACTGATATCTCACACTGCGATCCCCAAGACGGTTGCCAAGCATGGAGATTATGGAACCTAATTTGATGGGGGCAGTGTACTCTTCAGTCATCTGTATAATCTATCGCAGCGTATGTATGTGGTCTATGGCGCTAAAGCCTTTTCGGAACCCGGCTTGTTCGGGAGGCTGGAAGACATCAAACCTACGAGCAAGACGATTCGTAATGACTCTCGGGAACAGCTTGTAAACAAGGCTCAGATGCGAGATGCACTTGCAGTTATTCAACACGGTTCAAGTATATACTCTATATTATGTGTGATAAGACTCACTTTTCCCTGAGAAAATCGACGACATGTTCGAAGTCCTGGCGCGTGTACTCCCGCTTCATATCGGCCAACACCTGGTCGCTACCGGACTGTACCGGCACGTGAAGGAATCTGGAAACGAACACCGGACTGTTGGTACTCTTCAAACAATTTACTATGTACGACATATTTATGTATGTACTATGTAGACAATGACCATCAGTAGAAAGTGATGACTGGCGATTGGACTATCGTAGGAATCATTTCACGGATTTAAGATTAAGGCTCTCTTGCACTTGCACAATAGACAAATTTAGCGTGCGAGAGTTGCAGGCTATGGACACTACGCGGCGCTGCGCTTTAGATGCACAGCGCTCGTCAGGTCGATGTCCCCAGCCGCACGCTATCAGCTTCATAGTGTAACTAAAACAGTTGATCTACTTTAGGTATCTGCTACTAAATCCAGTACTCAATTATTATATTCTTGTGACTATTCCCTTATAGTGCAACTAACAAAGTTGATAACCTTTAACTATTACTATTAATGAATAAAAATTTGCGATTCACAATAAGTACCTATTTTTATTAGATTTTTTCATTGTTTTTAAAATTGTATTAATATTGTTTTTAAACCCAAACCGCAAAACCGATGCCTGTCAGTATGTCCGTCCGTATGTCACCGGTCGTTAGCTCGTAAACGGAATGAGCAACAAACCTGAAATTTTGATTTATTGTGTAGAACCAAGAGATGAATAATGGACTAGACTGCTTTTTTTAAATTATTTTTACTAACAATAATACAAACATATAACTCTTTACAGGTTGTACCAATTATGATGTTTTTTTTATATTCGAAAGCTGATGCGGTATGTGGTCCCATTTAAATTTGAGTGAGATCTGACGAACAATCTTCGAGTTGTTCCTAATAATGCGTATTTTAATTTGAAGTCGGTTTTTTGTCAAAGATTCGTAGTGTTCTGTAGGTGTAAATTTTGGCTCAATAACCTATAGGGAGTTGAACCTGAATCATACAAATTGCCTACAAGCAAGGCCATAGTAAAAAAAATGAAATAAAAAAAAAGTAAAGGGATTCAAGGTTTGCTTGAAAATAGACTAAACAATCATTTTAGCTCACCAAACGTTGTTACTTATAATATCTATACCTATTTCAATAAATCTTACATACTGCCAACTAGCTTATAAATACATCAAAACGATTTTTACATATGGTTTAAGTAAGAGTAGGTAACTGGAGAGGAGGCTATATTCAGCAGTGGACAATACGGCTGAAATAGTTATTTATATGTACAAAATTTTCAGGTTTTGCCCTTTCGATATGGAGCGAGCCCTAAAAGTTATTTTCGCGGACCTTCAATCCAATAATTTATAACGTTATCCGTGAAAGTATCGCTACTGAATGCCCTGTAATTGGTAGAGTACGGCATTGCCAAATATTTTGTTGGGCTTTATGAAGCTTTGGATAGAAAGCTGAGAGTAAGTTTTTGCGTGAGAAGCAGACTTCTTAAATTACTTCTGTTATCTCTAAAATTTCTAAATTCTCCTTGAGGTGTTTACAAAAAAAGGGCGCCGTATACACTTTTGCAAAGAGTAAACGCTGGCTATATAAACCTTGCTTTTAATAAAGAAGACAACGAGAAGAACGGGAAGATCCTTAAATAAAAAAAACCTAAGGACACGTATAGGAAGCGGTGAAAATACTCTCTTAACAAAGTAGTTTTTCCCTTTTACCTATTGTTGGATGCCCACAGTTCGTGGAAGACGCAGCTAGTATGAAATAACTTGTGAACGTTGAAACAAGAAAATGGAGTGGTTTATATGAGCATGGTAACGACTTTAACAAGTTATTGCATACTTTTCAATGATGATTGGCTTTAGTTTTGTATAGGTATTCTAAAATACCACAAATTAATTGCTATAGTTTTAATGTTTTCTATTACAAATGCAACGCAAATTTATGACGAATAAACAATGTATGTAGTCTTGTATAAAAATCAGCAAACTATACAGCTCTGTATTAGCCGGATTGTCCACTGCTGAACACAGCCTTTCCCATTTAAGGGGTTTAACATAATCCTCTCGCTTGGCAGGCGTCTTGGGGATCGCAGTTTACGATATCAGTTCCTTAGAGGGCACTGCTGCTCACCTTATCCGGTATTTTCCCTTAGTTGCCTCTTACGACACCCACAGTTAGTAATTTTGGGGGTTGGTTAAGAAATTGGGGGGTGACATAGCCCAGCACCCCACGGGCAGCCCGTCACCCCACGGCCTCGGCTACACTATTTACAGCTCACTGAACTAAAATAAGTGAATTGTTTAGAAAACCATAATGTACTTTTATACTGTGGCGAGTGAAAACAATGCCATCGAGGAAGTATTTTTTTTATTTGGCATGGTTTGAAATGACGTACAAGACACTCGCCTGATGGAAGATTCACGCCAGCGGGTAACCATAAATGTTGCAGTGTCACCATTCTGCTAATAATAATTCTGTTTATAAATATTTCTAGCTCGTAATCGCCGGGGAGAATTTTGTTGGAGAAAACGACACGCGTCCTACCTCGATGGCGCCTAGGCGGGTACTGAATGAGATGCGCGAGAGCTTGAATCGTTAGATATGTAGTTTATTTTTAATTGTTAAAAAACTATAGCTAAATTTGAAAATGTGCCATCAAACGTTACTAATAAATAACAAGCTCTATCTATTGGTAAAACTTCCACATAGTTTCATGATAGTATCTTTTAGTTCAACCTGATTTAAGTAGCGATATGGTGTCATGTTTGATATTTTTTTTTATCGAAGAAATTGTTCATAATCACGTTTTTGACTTTGTACGTTCCTGGAGAGTATGTTCAACTTTATATAAACGATTTTATTTATTCTAAATTTGCAATTCTATTCCAGTTACAGATTTTAAAAAATGTCTAAAGTAAGTGCAACCTCGCCTTAATGTCTTCGCAGCCCTTTCCATAGAAACTTAGTTCGGTCATATTTTAAATACATACATACACAAAATCACGCCTCATTCCCGTAGGGGTGGCAGTGACCGCAGATTTCCATTTGCTACGATCCTTACAAATCTCTTTCGCTTCATCTACACTCATCAATCCTTTCATACATGAGCGTCGGTTTAGGGTACTCCTGACCTAAGCCTTTTTTCATAACGTCTTCAATCTGATTTCGGATCGTTCGCCTAGGTCTTCTCCTTCCAACACTTCCTTTCACTTGTCCCACGTATACCTGTTTAGTCAATCTCATTTCATTCATTCTCTCCACATATCCAAACCACCTTAACATACCTTTCTCGATTTTTGTCACTACATCCTCGTTCACACCACATCGTTCCCTTATCACACTATTCCTTATCCTGTCACTCCGTTTGACTACAATCATCTCCACTGCATTTATACTACTTTTATGCTTTTTCTGCCATACCCAACTTTCACTACCATACATTAGTGTCGGAACCAACACTCAAGATATAATAAAATTTATAGGTATATGGTAAGTTGTAAAACCAGAAACAAACTGAGTCATACTCGAATGTGCTCTCATATATTATATTGATCTTATATATACACCGTGTCCCAAAATTCAACGATAAGCCGGCATCGGTGCATGGACCTACTCATGACTACTCGGGAAAAAATAAAAAAAAATTATAACTCTTTTTTTTTTTAATTACAGAGACTTTTATAAAGTTGCGCCAACTTTTAATAAAACTTGCCATGGTAGTGTCCATACTTTTTTTTTAACCCAGACTATAGAAAGTGCATAGAATGTTAAAATCTATGAAAATTATAAGAAAAAAATTTTTTTTTACTGATTTTTGTAAAATAACTACAGACTTTCTGTAATTTTAAAGGATTGTGGTAGATAGCCGTCCTTCTTAGGTTGCTAATGCACAAAAAATATCAAAAATATGTCAAAAATTGTGGTCATGGTAGTTGAAAATAGCATAATGGGTATCGAATAATTTTTTTTTTTTTTTTCGAGGAGTCATGAGTAGGTCCATGCTCCGATGCCGGCTTATCGTTGAATTTTGGGACACGCTGTATATATATGATATTTGAACTCTACGAACTGATGAATGTAAGGAGTTCCTTAGACGCGTGCAGACACAAAACTAACATAACAAAATGAAAAAGCAAAGTAAGGTCTCACTTGTAAACTCTAGGATGATGCATGATCCTCGCTACTTCCTCGAGATGCTCCAGTATGTAGGGCGGGTTGGTCATCCCGAGCCGTAGCCGGCACCCCGGCGGGATCACTTCTACCAGCTGCCACAGCAGCTCCGGGAGGGAGGTGCCGATGTCGCGTCCGTATGTACCTGCAATACACACAAGGTACATTATATTACAGGCATATATACACGTTTCCACTCGCGAACGCGCACCTCTCCATGTTTTTTAAGTGTAATTGAATCTACTATTCCCTATCGATCACATTTTATTGCTTAACTGTATGTTATGTACCATGTTTACTCCCACACAAAGAATGTACAAACATAGGACTACCCGTACAAATGCGCATCTATAGTTTACTGTGGAGTAATACAATCTAGTTATAGAAAAAGCCAACCAATAAGCCAAAATTTACGATAGAAATCCACGACTGCCTGATCAGCAGCCAACACACCACAAAGGGATCATCGCTTTAATATAAGGTATACAATAACATGGTGCCAGGTATACAACTAAAACGGTGCCAGTATAGCTACCAAGTAGCAAAATATTCATTGCTGTGACTTGGATTGAAGGTCAAAGAAGCCATTATATAATTATATGAAGTATACAAACATGAAGTATTAAGACTATATTGATAGAAGATAAAAAGGGAAAAGTAGGAACATATATATATGCAAGATGGTGACTGTTACCCCGAACCTATCTTGCCCAACCTCGGCGGAGGACTGCTCACGGGGGGTTTTAGTGTTCAAGCCCCACACATCCCGTGAAGGAGCAGTGAGAAGGCATTTCCATCCTCAAAAAAAAAAAAAAAAGGAACATACATATTTTAGTTCACCTGCTAACCCTGGGTGCACTTTAACATGCACCAAGTATCTAATTTTAAAAGATCATTGACGCATGCCAAGCGAAAACAAATTATTTTGGATGGAAAAAGATAACTTCCAGCGGGACTTGAACCCGCAACTCCGAGAATACCGTCCTGGTGCATTTCCAATTATGCTATGGAAAGATGTCGGCAACATCAAAAACATGTACATTCAAACGAACAGAGGAAATTTTACTGCCCAGCACCCGCTTCCATTTGCTTAAGGTTGTGGGTTCAAGTCCCGGTGAAATTCATCTTTTTCCATCCGAAAAATCTAAGTACCTAATTGATTGAAGCAAACTGTTTTGCATAAATAAAAAGGTAAATACCAACCAACCTGTGTCCTCACTAGTCAACCAGATCTCTACCACTCCTTCCTTGAAGGACTGCTTCGCTCTCTCAACAATCTCCTCTGGGGGGTAGCTACCCAGTTCCCCCCGGGCATGCTTCGTCTTGCAGTAAGTGCACTGATTGAGACAGCCTGTGTTGATGGCGATTATTTCGATGTGGGGGTTTTTCCGGACCTTAGGAAGGAGTAGGGACGCCCCGCCAGCTTTCCGGCCCTCTGAGGTCTTGCGCTGTCCAAACAGACGGACTGTGTGGCCTGAAAAACGATTGTGTTTTAAAGATCACTGCTCACCTGATCGCTTTCTTTTCGAGATGCTAAATTTTAGCTAAAGCATCGAGGTGATAAAGCATCGCGATTACCCAAACATCGGGTTCATTTTACGAGAGGAATTCAAACTATTTCGGTATCGGAACTTTTTTGTCAGTAATAGGGTTAGTTTTGGTCTATGATTCTATGAGTTGAATAAAAAAAACAAGTGTTTTATTAAGACTAAAATTTTTTAGTTCTTCCAAAAATACGTGATCCTAAATCTTCTCTGACCATAGGCCCTTATCAATTCTGCCATTCCTATCAAAAGTTTTAGAAGGAGCCTTGTCCGCACTCAAATTTCATAATTTCTAAGTAAAAACAATCTTCTTAACACCTTCCGATCCGGATTTCGACCTGGTCACAGCACAGTAACAGCCTTAATTAAAATACCTCGTAATAATCGAATCGCTCATAGCAAAGTTTACATAGCTGTTCTCAACCGATCAGCAAAGTTAAGCTACGTCGCCCGCGGTCATGAGTTGGATGGGTGACCGCTAGTGACATTACTACTGAGCGTTTCCGTGCTTCGGAGGGCACGTTAAGCCGTCGGTCCCGGTTGTCGTCTTAGGGTGGCAGTCGTTATAGCATGGTGGTAGGGCATTTTGCGAATGCCCGCCTGGCTTGCTACCACCCTCAGTTGAAAATCTGTCACCAAGAACATATTAGTGTGTTCCAGTGGCTGTCCTTTAGTAATTCTAGGTTAGCCGGACCAACATCTCCAACCACATCATCACTTACCATCAGGTAAGATAGTAATCAAAGGCTAGCCTATTAGCTATAAATGAAAAATATGTAATTATTTTTTTATTGTTTTTCAATATTCAGAACATAATTTTGCTTCGAAAAACTGCTATATACATAGAAAAATAAGAATTATTTCAGTATCTGCCTTTTCTTTCATTTACCTTTACCAAGAATACTCAACTCCCATTGTAAATTTGATATCTGGTCAAAATAAATTGCAATATGTAGGAGAAACAAATATAATTCTTAAGGATGCACTTGCCGACGGCTCGAACTTATCAGCGGGCGAGGGAACAAAGCATGCTATTTCACCTATACCTTTGTGGGAAAGGGTAAGACTCCGTGATGAGTAGTACGAAGATAGTGCTCGCGCATCACACACCCGTATTGCATCTACGCTAATTACGCACACTTGTTTGCGATATATCAATAAAAGCCGAACCATGCCGAACGAATTACGATGTTTGACGACGGACGGAGATAGTGTCTCAAGCTACGTCACGACGTGTTTCTTATAAAATAATATTATATATTCACAGAGGAATACATTTTGGTTCGGACAGTAGGTACCTGTTGTTATAATTTTCGTTCGTTTTATAATAAAATAACATACTGATGTTATTTCACCTATAGTAGGTAAATATTTAGTAAGTAATAATGATTTGTAGGTACATAGTAAATGTATTAGTTTGTTCTTTTCATATTGATGTAGTAAATATTTACCTACAATAATTATTTATTACATAATTAGCAAGTTACTGCTTTTACTACAACATATTTTGTAAAGCAGTGACGGCTCAGTGGCATAGGTTATGGACTTCCGCGCAGCAGGTCCATGGTTCGAATCCCGTCGCGGGCTTAATCTTCACCGCGTGGTAGAAGAGCATTATACGAATGCCCGCCTGGATAGCTACTACCCTCAAGTAAAAAATCGGTCGCCAAGCACCTAAAGGGAAGCAGTGATGGCTCAGTGGCATTGGTTATGGACTGGCTGCGCATCAGGTCCATAGTTTGAATCCCGCCGCGATATTGAGCTTCACCGCGTGGTGGAGAGTTCGTAGTGACGTTTACTTAGCTGTTCTCAACCGATCAGCAAAGTTTAGCACCGTCGCGCGCGGTCATGAGTTGGATGGTTGACCGCTAGGACAATACTACTGAGCGCTTCCGTGCTTCGGAGGGCACGTTAAGCCGTTGGTCCCGGTTGTGGTCTTAGGATGGCAGTCGTTATAGCATGGTGGTAGGGCATTTTGCGAATGCCCGCCTGTATAGCTACCACCCTCAAGTAGAAAATCTGTCGCCAAGCACCTAACGGTGTGTTCCGGCAGCTCTCCTTGAGAGCCAGTACTTCTATCTATCAGGCATAAAAAAAAGAGCATTTTGCGAATGCTCGCCGGGATAGCTACCCAAGTAGAAAATCTGTCACCATGCAACTAACGTGAACTCAGTGGCATTAGCTATGGACTGCCTCGCAGCATGTTTATGGTTCGAATCCCGCTGCGGGCTCGAGCTTCACCGCTTGGTGGAAGGTCATAGGGCATTTTGCGAATGTTCGCCTGGCTAGCCACCATCCTCAAGCAGAAAATCTGTCAGTAAGCGCCTAACGGGAAGCAGTGATGGGCCAGTGGCATTAGCTAGTGACTGCCGCGCAGCAGGTCCATGGTTCGAATCCAGCCGCGATATTGAGCTTCCCCGCGTTGGTGAAGAGCATTTTGCGAATGCTCGCCTGGATAGCTACCACCCTCAAGTAGAAAATCTGTCAGAAAGCACCTAACTGGAAGCAGTGATGGCTCAGTGGCATTAGCTTTGGACTGCCACGCAGCAGGTCTATGGTTCGAATCCCGCCGCGGGCTTGAAATTCACCGCTTGGTAGAAGGGCATTTTGCGAATGCTCGCTTGGCTAGCTACCACCCTCAAGTAGAAATTCTGTCACTAAACACTTAACGGGAAGCAGTGATGGCTCTTAGCAATGGACTGCCGCGGAACAGGTCTATGGGTCGAATCCCGCCGCGGGCATGAACTTCACCGCATGGTGGAAGGTTGTTTTGCGAATGCTCGCCCGGCTAGCGAGCTTTGAGATGAGAGTGTGTCGTACCGATTTCAAAATCTGTCTCTAAGCGGTAATGTACGATGGCATCATGGATCTACCAATCCTGGTAGAACACATTTGGAATAAAAATTCTCTAACTACCCGTAACTGATTTAAATTATTTCCAATAAAAATCAATAACTAATCATAGGTTATTTTTGATTAGGTAAGTGCCTACAATCATCGCTAAGTTTACCATATAAACTTTCGTACTACCTTAGGTATAAGTACCTACTACAAATATACATACTTATTCTACTAATTTACGTAGGTAGATACATAGTACTAACTTTATTATTTGTTGTGATCTTATAGCTATGTAGATAGGTATGCAAAGTAATGCGCGCCCGCGAATGTCGATTTGACATCGCTGGCAGTTGCGTGCCTAGGCAGGCCTATATGATAAATGATAATTATATCGTAGATAGGTAGGTATCTTCCATTGAGCTTCTAATTCTAACCCTTTACTACTTTGTGTTAGGTAGGTACTTTCTCGAAGTTATATTACTGCTTAGACTATATTCTAAAAAGAATGCGGACTACCTACGTCCATACCGTATCTAACCAAATGCAGCTTTTTATATTGTCTAAGTGTTGCTAAAATGATTAGGTACTCACCATAGCTATCATGACCTGCGTATTGACTAATACCTACTAGGTACTAACTTAGGTGAGAGTAGGTGAGTACCTAGACATAGTTACGTATTTATATTACCCAAGTACCTACCTATCTATATGGATTATGGCGTCCGACACTTACTATCACGAACAAACTAATCAAATGCGAAAGAAAATCCGGTCCCCAACTCCCAACATATGTATATATATATATATATATATATATTTATATATAAGTACGTAAGTAGGCATAGGCACTACATATTGGTAGTGTATACATACGTGCACACCAAAAAGCAACAGGGCATTCCTACAATATAATATTATGTTCTAAGATCGCGGCGCGGTGCACGTGACTTTTGGTAGTGTGCGTTTTGTTAATTATATATTAGTGTGCTGCGCATGAGACCCGCCCGCCCGCTTCCCTCACCGCGGAATGAAAGTATTGACATGAGATGCCCAATATTTTGAACGAAAAACTAGCGCGCAAAACTATGTGTGCCGACCTTTGGCTCTAGGATGTTTATGATTATACTACTGGATGTATTTGTTTTCCAAAATGTTATCTAAAATGATCATGAACTGAGCTATGCTTCTATGTAAATAATTTTAGGGATTTCATGCTCTATAAGTCGTTTATTTACGACTAAACATGCGCTAAAATTCGTGATATTACAGGGATGTTTCGAGGCTTATAACTATCATGTGAAGATTTTTTTTACAAATCGGTGCCAAGACAAGCCTAGATAATGAAGAGATAAATCGATATCATGCTAAGTTGTGGACCTAAAACCTCAAATAAGGGAGTGATCATCCTACGGCGTTTGTATGGAAAAGTTACCGGCCAGTTCAACCTTAAGCGTTTTTATAGATGTTTTAAAAACAGCTGTTTTGAACAAGATTACTTTCATCCACCATATTCTCATTCTCTAACCTCAAGTTCTAAGCTAGACTGCATCCTTTTAATCTGCTCACACATGCTAAGTAGCTTTACTTGAACAGATAGACTAAATTATGCAAGTATAGAAAATACTTAACTTTTATACATACTTAACTAAAACTTATGTTTGAATAAGTATGTATAAAAATATTACAAAAAAAATATCGCTATTTCACCATTATAAAATACAACAGTAACACTATCTCTCATTTGCCAAAACACATTTCCTAGTTTTCTGGTTTTTGATATATGCTATTTTATAATTTTAATTTCATAACAGAGCTCAATAAGTAAATATTTAGAACAATAAGTGGTTTAACAGCAAGCATTATACATCTCCGCTTTCCATCAAATGAGGTGACGTTAAATGTGAACTCGTTTTCATTAGAAATGAGTCACCTACATAATTTAAACAAATATTTTAATAACTTTATTACATAGTAAGTATGTAACACACTATTAAAAGATGTTTAAAAAAATGGCCCCGAGTTTCTTACCCGTTCTTCTCGCAGTGGCTCTATACAATTTATTTGCTGAATGTGGCAGTACAATGTAGAATATTTCAATACTAAAATTTGTAATTGACGTTCATAAGAGCGTTGTAGACACCTAAATTGAATAAATGACTTTGACTTTGAATTTAAGGTTAATTTTACCTTTGAGTGTTTCTTCAACAATCTCAACAATTCTATCAATCTGTTGGACTCCTACCACACTGAGGCCTGTGAGGTAGTTGGCTCTTGGAGCGCCTTGTGGCACACAGCCTGCCACAACCACATGAATGCCTCGACTTTGGCCCAGTTCAATCTCATTTCTGAAAACAAATTAAAATGCCTATCAAAACCAGATTACCTTAAATTAGAAGTGTAAGCATTGTTTTGATACCTCAAGTACCTGAATAACCTAAATGACTCAAGAATCCTAAGATAGTTTAAAGAGTCACTAAGATTTTTATAACAAAACATTTCTTATTTGTAGTCCGGAGTACAAAACTGTGCTTGGTAGACGACAATTGGCTCTCCGACTATTACATGGTAATAACTACAAATCATGAAGGTAGTATTTGATATTTTTCTACTTTATTGATGTAACATGTTGATTAAGGGCTTTTTTTAAATTAAAGGGCTATGACATTCAGCAAACACTTGTAAGGAATACTTAGCTTAATACACAATTCATATCCAAGATATGTTTTAATTCTTTCCAAGTCTTTATACTATCATACATACACCCAAGTCTATATACTATCAACAAACTAAATATACAGCTGATCTTTTACATTTGGTAATTCTTATTCTTATTCTATTTGGGGGCGATATGTCCTGCACTGACGTCCCGCTTGGGGTGTATTGTGCATTTCCCCCGCCAGCTTCTACCCAAGCCATCCCAACTCCTTAACGTAGCGGAGAAGGACCTTGGGTCGCTGGCATAGCTGCTCCAGTGACTTGTGTGATGGTGGTGAGGATGTCGTCGATGAGAATGACTCTTGTAGTCCGATTGTAAATCGTATCTGTTCCGTGGCTTCGCAGTGCAACAGTACATGCTCCACGGTCTCATCTTTTAGCATACAGCCTCTACATAGAGGACTGTCTGTTGCTCCAGTTTTATGCAGAAAGTAATTCAGGTTACAATGACCTGTGATAAGGCCTGCTACAATGCGTAGTTCCTCACGCTTTAGTTTCAGCAGGTTGTTTGTCAGCTTCTTATTTAGATTTGGGAACATGGCCTTTGTTTGTTTACAATCCTCTGTCTTATTCCACAGGTTTTGTTGTTCTCTCTCGGTGTGACGACGTAGTAGTTCCCGTACTTCCATTGCTTATGGCTTGCACAGGCTCCTTACGTCATCACAAACTTGTTTTTTTGCTCCTTTCTTTGCCAGAGTATCTGCCATGGCGTTACCCGGGCATGCACTATGTCCCTTTGTCCATGTTATCATTATTCTGTAGTTTTTTGACAGCCTTTGTAAGGCAGAATGACACTCAGCTATGACTCTAGACCTGGTTACTGGTCTTCTGAGTGCATATATTACAGCCGCACTGTCTGTAGTAAAAAGAAGGAGCTTGTCCTCACGCTCACTTTCTAAACTAGGTGTTATGTCTAGATGTGATATTGCCCTCGCAGCTAGCAGTAAGCCCATTGCCTCTGCTTGCATTACAGTGGTGGTCTTATTTAGCCCTTTTGCGTCTGAGATTCCAAGTTCCGGTGAGTAGTAACCGCAACCGGCACCAGTCTTGTTTTTTGCGCCATCTGTGTAGATATTGTATGTCGGCACTAGATCTGCCAGTGCACAGTGCCAGTGTACATTTGGTAATATCTGATTTAAGCTATCTACACCATAATGTATTTTTGCATAATAATTATAGTTTTTGTCTCAGAGTTCCAAGATACAGGCTCATACCTAGTTTGGAACTCGCTGGATAATGTCTTTTTCTTAGTTCAAATTTGTCAACAGTTGTGCTCTATAATAAGTGTATGTTATAGTTATGTAACTCTTTCTGAAATAAAACATTATTATTATTATAATCTTTTTTTGTAACACAGGCATAGTAATAACGTATATTGACATCCTTTAATTTGAATTTAACAATACATAGTTTAATGATCTGTTTAAATGCAAAAAAGGTTTTAAGTACATACTGCTATTCACAACACTGCTGACTATTAACAACAACTAAGTATGTACAATACTGTAGTACGAATGATTATGCACAAACTTATGAGTAGTTGTATATCATAGTATAGAGCTTCAATACCAAATTGACACATGCACCCGTAGCAGAGCCCTCCTTAACGACCATGACAAACTAATCACAATAGGACTACATGAGCATATTTCAGCTTCATAATCATCAACACCAGGGCAAAGGTAACTGGAGAAGCTTCGCCCTTCCTTACATGTACATGTTAGAAGTTGAACTGGTTGTAAAGGCAGAGTGGGGGAAGGATGGACATGACAAAATCAGATGTTTGATGCACAATGAGAGAGGCATTTTTGGTATAAATAAGTAAGATAACAGTAGAGCAAACAATCTTTTTTATAATGTCATTTAAATTAGTCACCGAGAAATTAGATAATGGTGTAATTAATATAATTGTGAATTAATATGAATGATAAATTTGAGGTAGAGTCTAAATGTCAAAACTTATTTATAAGTAAATGTAATCAAAACAGCTACATAATAGTGTTAAAAGTCATACTTGAAATGATCCTCGGCTGGATTTTTGACAGTGCAAGAGTTGAGGAGCCATAGCTGAGCATCCCACTTGTCCTCGGTGAGCTTGTAACCATTAGCAGCAAGCAGGCCCGCCATGTACTCGGAGTCTGAGTTGTTGTGTGCACAGCCCCATGTCTTTACATAGATTGTCTGGGTACCTGAATTTGTTTTTTTATGTGAGACAGTTACAGAACTGGCAGGCTCTTGCATATTTAATTTGAAATAGTACTATAAATTAATAAAATATTTTGAGTTCTAAAAGTTTCCACTCATTCTAATCTAAGAATCTGGTACTGTAGGTGACAAAAAATATCTTGCAAGCTTAAGGGATTTCAACATTTTTGATATAAATATTTTCTGAGTACCTACTCATCAGGTATATAACACAACAAATATAAACAGTGATAATATCTAACGCTTGTTTTACACATGTGATAATTATAGGAATTTGTTAGGTATTTAAATACCTAGCAGCAATATGTATATTATGTCGAAAATAATATTAATTTAGGTTACCTGGGACGACACTTTCCAAAACAACCTTTTCCACCGGCTCTGTATTAGTATTTTCACGTTTTCTGGACCGCACGTTAACGCTCTTTCTACTGGCATATCTCTCCTTTGGTGTGATATCCTGTGAAGATATTAAATCCTCAATATCATCTATAAATTCTGAAACGGCACCTGGCATTTTTTAGTCTTTTTTTGTTTTGAAATTTGACATTTCCTTACGTACCAGCTGACAGCTGTGTTGACGCTGACAGTTGACATTGACAACAGCTCATTTTGATTATCAGCAATAGAAATCATATTTATTGGCAGTGGTAGCAATTCCGTTGTACACTCACTAACTATACTAACTAATTAAAAAGTTCTAATTTTAGTTTTAGGATTTCTAAGTCATTCTGCTGTTACCTCGAACTAAATTTAATACAGCAAATTATCAATACTAAATATAATTCACTTTGCCGCTACTCTACGCTAGATGGCGCACAAGTTAAGTTGTTTTATAACAATTTTTAGTCTGGCGGTATTCCATTTGAGTTATTTTCGATAATTTTGATTACATTGCGTCTATGGATCCACATTAAATATGAACCATAGACATAAAATTTGATCAAAATTATCGAAAATAACGAATTGAGCGTCAAATGGTATACGCCCTATTTACCTATGGAACTTTGTTTATATTCGAAACTATCGAAACCTGTGATAAAGCCCAAAAATAATGATTTTGACACGGCAGAGCAGCTTCAACTGGTCGCTTCATAATCTCGAAAGCCTAGGTTCAGTAACAAAATCTACTGGTGATTACATATAAAAAAATAGCAAAACACATATCTGTCCGAAGTCTCTCGTAAAAAGTCGAATAAACTATGGCCCCAACAGAATAAGGAATGTTCTATCTTCTTGTCTATGGATCATATTAAATGTGGAACCATAGATGCAATGAGGTTAAAATTATCGAAAATAACGAAATTGGCGTCAAGGTGAATACGACATAATAGCACAGATTACTTAATAGTTGATAATAGCCACTTCACACTTTCTGTGAAAAATGTCCTGCCACACTGCCACAGTCACTGGGCTTTAACAGTCAGACATAAAAGAAAAACGCTTTGAGAACCTGTAAATATGTTTGTAGATCAAAATAGATAAATGAACCTATGTTTGCACTTTGGGCGCCACAATGTATGTAAACAGCGAAAAAATTTTGTTTATTGCATTTCAAATGAAATAAGTAAAGCGCGTGTAATTTCTACGAGTGCCCAGCTGCGTGTGGGCATAGATTAATGAATAAATAAGACTTTAAATTAATAAAGAACGAGCTACTAGCTGTACCCGCGACTTCGTACGCGATTGCCGTACCCGCAAACTAATTATTCACATTTGAGCACTGTTTATCTCATAGGTATTAAGCAACGTTGTGGTCTGTGGTGAAGCACTCTTAGTAAAGCATAGCTCAGAAAGGAGCTTTTTACTTTGGGTTTGATAACTCCCAGCTTGTTTTTCCAGAAGACAGTAGTTAAGTAACTCAGAGAGTTCCTTCGCTGTTCGCACAATAAATGTTGAAGCAAAGTAGGTACTTTGTGCGTTTCTTTGGAATTTCGATTATAAAACGATATCTTTTGGCCGAGGTTCTCCTTGTTTGGTAGTAGAAGAGGTTGAGTAGTATTGTGTGTATAGTGTTGTATTGGATGAGCTTTTAAATTCACCGAGAAAGATGGACTATATGGACCTGGGCAGCACTTAAATGTTCCATCAACAAATATTTCTTTTATTTCTCCGATGATATCTCTCGTCTCTTGTAAGCTCCTCAAACGTCCGTCGTGCGTACAGCAGTGTAGGTTGCATGCAACAGTCCACGCATCTGTACACCATTTTTCAAGCTCTTTTTCCCTCGACGCAACGTCACGTTTTTGTTAAGTAGGTACTAAGACATTTTCCAATACCTAAACTTGAAACCCGCATATCCCCATACCCCAATATATCACTTGTATCATACAACAATAACATATTCATCCATTTATTTTGAGTAGATCAAATAGCGAAATAAAAATATATTTTTACAGATATTGAGGTCTTATGTTTTTAAATCGGGTTTATTTGATGCAATTTATAATATATATAATAACTTCTTGGTACCAATGCAATCCTCATCATATAGGCTTTACGGAAAAAGAAATGAAAATAGACCTTATCATGGAAAATTTCACTGGAGAAGGAGTTTGAAGACACGACGAAAATGGAGGGAAACAGCATTTTTTTTTCGGAAACAATTTCATGTATATCTCTGATTTTTCTTTTAATATGAGTATTTACTATGGTTCTTTACCCATGAATTATTACAGATTGTAAGGACAATTATTTTAAAAGTAGTAACGAGATTAAAACAACGTGATTTTTTTCTAAGAATCTTGGCGGGAAAACTGTATGAAAGCGCAATTATTATTTTTGCAAAAACTAAACCACCTACGGCTTTGGTTCTTCTTTTGATATGATTATTTACATGTAATCTGTACTTGAATTATTTTAGTAGTTTTAAAGTAGTTACGAGATTATTTATTACGTAAGTTTCCATTGGAGTGTTTGCGCGGCAAAATGTATCGAGTGAAAGTTTTTTATTTTGATTTCATGATTTGAATAACTTCCCGTTACCGTAGAGTAATGCGGTTTCTTGTGTTGTATAGCCAAGGATACTAGCTTACTAACAACGTTTGAATAATGGCGATTGGATATATAGCTTCACACTAAACATATTTTTCAGACTACTGGAATCCCTGAGGGGATATACAGAAAGGAAAAAACAAAAAAAAAAAAAAATAATTCAATCCTTATCTTTTTAATTTATTTTAACATCGTTATTGACGCGTTCCCTATACATATGCAAAATTACAGATATCTAGGTTCATTACTGTAGAAGTAGTTACGAGATTATTAAGGACATAATATTTTGGCGCCAAAATATAATTTGAGCTGGTTTCAGATTTCATAAATATATTATATTACACATACTTTCCGCTATCTCAGAAAAATATGGATTTTTCTCGTATAGCCACGGATACATCCATTTGAAAACCGTTTGGATTATGAAAATCGGACTTACGCAGATTTTAGGATGATTTTGTAAAAGTGGTAGGTAGCAACTTTTGAAGCAGTGATGGCTCAGTGGCATTGGCTATGGACTGCCGTGCCGCAGGACCATGGTTCGAATCCCGCCGCGGGCTTGAGCTTCAAAGCATGGTGGAAGGGCATTTTGCGAATGCCCGCCTGGCTAGCGACCACCTTCAAGTAGAAAATCTGTCGCCAAGCACCTAACGGTGTGTTCCGGCAGCAGTCCTTGAGAGCCAGTGAAATTACAGGCATATGAGACTTTACAACTATGTCTCAAGGTGACGGGCGCAGTGCAATTTGTGACTTGTGACGAAATGCATCTGTTATAGGCAGAGGTTAGTCCGCTTAACATCAGGTGGGCCTCGTGCTTGAACCGTCACAATAAAATAAAATAAAATAAAAAAAACGCTGACCGGGATCCCGGTACGATAATATTACCTGGACTGACCTGGACATCTACTTTTTTAAAAAGAGGAGCATCGCATTATTGGTATAACACTTTGTTTATAAAAATGGTACTTACCCGTTTTAAAGAATCACTAATCCCCCTTTTCTTTCAATTAAATAAAATTCCTGTGTAATAAATATCACTTCACTCCTATTCGATAATGACATTATGAATAAAATTAATTTATGGCAAATGCACAAGACGTGCGAGACGATACCCCGCTACAAGGGAAAAAAAAAATTACGGTAGTATTTATTAAATAATGTAATCAATATTACATACACATTTATAATTTTTGATAAAAATGATTTCTGGCCAGTACAAAACGAGGTCTTCTTGTATTTTAATTTAAGTAGGCTATGATTTCATGCACACGCTGCATGTTTAGTCCATTATGTTTCTATTTAGAATCATATATTTATTTAATGTAATTATCATAAACACATCATTGAACTGTTTATGTACTGAAAGAAATAGAATGGAAGAAAACACGCTTATTTCTCGCATATACATACTGGTACGTGCAACATATCAGTGGGTTAGGAATAAATAACCGTAGTCCCATTGAGGCAAGGTTATGAAAAAGTAGCCGTGGTACGACTGAGGTTACCACGGATACTAAACGACAGTTTGTAGTCCAAGTAGGACACTACTTTTCATTTCGAATATAAGGAAAATAAAAAATTGTAGATTTCCTTAAATATTAATAAATAATAATAATATGATTAGTACCTATAGTATTTTATCGAGAAGTGAGAACAATTTTTGAAATTTCAAGTAATTTTTTTTTTAGAACATTTACGGGCGGCTATAGGCCGAGTAGGAAATAACAATTTTTACCCGTGTTGTGCACTCTACTTTTCATTACGAATATAAGGAAGCTCGAATACTCCTTGCCGAAAACATATTCCATCACAGGGGGTATGCATTTTCCTCATAAAAAAATAGGTAAAATTCTATGACATTCACTATAGTGATAGGTACTTACCTAAAAATATTAAGCTGCCTATATTGGTAAGTTATGTAAAAATGCCATCGCTCAGGACCGACCCCATCCCATTCATATGTAATTTCAATAAAACCCCAATTTGATCATCATATCCGATTAATAATAGCACATAACTACATACACATTAACATCCTTATCATAGGTGTAAAAATATACAGCCATGCTATAGTGAACTCTATGTCTATAGATCGTAGACTGAAATTGGTAAAGGGGCTAATGGTAGTTTTCGTTGATAACAATAGAATAATAACAGCTGCCGCAGATATAGCGGTAAGGTAAGGTCCGGATGAGAATCATAAAACATGACCCTGCTTTACCCTAAGTTTTTAAGTAAAGTTGATTTGTAGTAGGGTAATATTTTTTTTCCAAAGGAGAGAAGCAATACCAATACTGTGAGTCTAGAACAACCAAATCCACGGATTTGATTTGTACAAGCCCAGGAGAGGCTTAGAGTAGGTAATATGTGCCTAGAGGCTGTGCTAGACGTTATTCCAGTAATTATACAGAACACGTGTGTCAATCAATATAGGTATATAAACACGTATATAAATTAATCATCGGCACTATAATTAGGCGGAATTGTCACTAGATCTATTTTTGTATTTATTATGTGTTTTATTAAAATATTAATTTGATGTTTTCATAAAATATTTTAAAAATATTTGTTATTATTAAATATGGATTTCCGCAAAGTAACGCCTAAATCTATTTATTAACATTATTTGCACATATTACAGGTTGTTTTTTGTATTTAGCTTTTTTATATATATTTTTTTACTTCCTAAAAATAATATAGTTTCTCAAAAACTACATCCTGAGACAACATTTTCTGAGACTTCTAAGTGTTGATTTCTAATTGTAAAGCTGTAAATAAATCGACAACAGTAATGGATGGTAGTGGTAAAATGGTCACGATGCACTTCCATGATTGTTCAAATATATAAACATTAGCCTCTAACTATTTCTATGCTATGTCTTAATTTTCCTAATTAGATCTAATATCTAAATAAATAAACGTACTATTCTCATAGAGGGTGTTTTTTTATGCATGATTGGTTAGTTTCTGACCACTATCTCACCTGATGGTAAGTGACGATGTGGTCGAAGATGTTGTTCAGGCTAACCTAGAAGTACTGGCTCTCAAGGACAGCTGCCGGAACAAACCGTTAGGTGCTTGGTGACAGATTTTCTACTTGAGGGTGGTAGCTAGCCAGGCGGGCATTCGCAAAATGCCCTACCACCATGCTATAACGACTGCCATCCTAAGACAAAAACCGGGACCGTGCCCTGCGAATAACGGAAACGCTCAGTAATAATGTCATTAGCGGTCACCCATCCAACTCATGACCGCGGCGGACGTTGCTCGGTTGAGAACAGCTAAGTAAACTTCATAAAAAAAACACACACACACAAACTTTCGCCTTTATAATATTACAGTATTAGTGTGATAGGTACCAGGAAAGCAGAAGTTCATAGGATTTTTATACTGCAGATCTCGAAAGATGTGATCGTTCTGACTATGATCAATTTATTTATTAAACTTAGAAAATCCACATACTATAAGAGCGATTGAGCTAAATGTATTATTAAAGCATTTTGTTTTTTTTCTTCCTAAAGCACACGTACTCGTACATGCAGGCGGTTCACCTGATGGAAAGTGATGATCACCGTTAGTGGTATAATATGGTTATTGAGGTCTATGAGCGTTTGCAAACTGCGCAGTATTGCTATTATACTGCGCTGCCGACCACTTAGATATTTTATGATGCCTTTTTAAAACAACTCCATGTCGTAGCGCAGATTGAAAACCTCTGCGGGAATTTCCCTTTTAGTACTTAATGGTACTTACGCGGAACCAAAACAAACCGTTGCGTGGTCGAGCAGTAATTCAAGATAGTGAGGGTGAACATTGCTTCAAAAGCGAGCGGTGCGGTGGTGAAAGTAATGCGTTGGCAACAGATCAAACAGTCTAGAACACTCCCTGTCATACAGACAGTAGGCGACTGCGTATAGGCAGTGAGATTTTTTTAAGCGCTCGTAGTGAAGTTATATAGAATAAGATAATAGATGATTATAGGTATATATTTAATAAATTATAGTAGAACTTACCAATGCAATCCACGGTAACTACCAATATTAGTCCAGTCGCAGTACGATCGTAACTTATGAAAATATAAGATTCAACCAATATTTCACAGTTTATTAGTTACATGTTTACAAAGGTTTTTTGAAAATGTTAGAAAATTTTGACCGATGCATTTGGAATTTGTGTGCAAAATTCGTTAAATCTTAAATTATTAAAAGTTAGCATGCAATTTTAACGTACTGCTACTGGACTATATTGTGAACGTTTGAAGGAAGCAAACGCCCTCGATTCAAGATTTTTTTCTTAGTGAGGGCTTTGTAAGTCATATGTATAATTTTGTGAGTAAAACATTTCATACTATCTTGAAATTCTTAAGTAATGGTTGTATTTATGTGTTTTTTTTTTTTTTTTTAATGATGAATAAAGATTATTATTATTAGTTTCCTTAGCTGTTCTTAACCGATCTGCAAAGTTAAGCAACGTTCGCCGCGGTCATAAGTTGGATGGGTGACCGCTAGTGACATTATACTACTGAGCGCTTCCGTGCTTCGGAGACTACGTCCCGGTTGTCGTCTTAGGATGGCAGCCGTTATAGCATGGTGGTAGGGCATTTTGCGAATGCACGCCTGGCTAGCTACCACCCTCAAGTAGACAATCTGTCACCAAGCACCTAATGGTGTGTTCCGGCAGCTATCCTTGGAAGCCAGTAATTCTAGGTTAGCCTGAACAACATCTTCGACCACATCATCACTTACCATCAGATGAGATAATGGTCAAAGGCTAACCTATCAGGCATAAAATACAAAAAAAAAAGATGCAGTTTCTCCTGAGACTAAGCAATTCGAAAACCGCAACGTTGGGTGGAGTCAAGGGAGTCGATCTGGTAAGGGGTAAACCCTAAGATTTCTTTCAACTCTTTGGGTAAACCAGCCCACAGATGTGAGCAAATGCGGTCTGGCTTCAGTTTTATAACCGCCTGCAGACACCATGGGAATGGTCTCGTTGGTAGTAGACGTACTTGAACAATACCTTTCCGGGACCATGACCCGATTTGGAGTACTGTCATTCATTCATTCATTCATTCATTCAATTTACAATAGTAAGCTTACAGTAAAAACCAACACGCTAACTATCTTAAACAATAACAAATAAAAAGTTGACACATATGTTCATGTACTGTTCGTGACATCTAAATGTCAGGAACAGTATTGTCAGGAAGTATCATATTTAAATACACTCTAAGGCTACTAACAATATTTTTCAAATTATCTACAATGATATCAACTTCTTGGAACTCGTGCGCAAAATCATTAAAAAAAGTCACAACTCTATGAGTTGGCGCGTTACCGGCGTAGTGAGTTCGTGTAGCTGGACATGTGAACAGCTGATGCCGGCGACGGCTACCAACGCGAAGGTAATTGTTGGGAACGTATAAGCCAAGAATGGCTAATACGTCTGAGTTATTGACATTATTGCGTAGTAATTGGCAATAATGAACAATTAGTAAAAATTTACGCCTGTACTCCAACGTATCTACTCCGATCATTCCAGAAACGAACAAAGAAGGATACAGGTAGGGGTAGTATCCGTACATACGTTTGTACACGTACCTAGCGAATTTTCTCTGTATCCTCTCTATCATCAAAGTATACTTAGCCTCTTTCGGATCCCAGACTAATGATCCAAACTCTAACTTGCTGCGAACGAATGCGTTGTAAAGTGTGATTGCAACCCTAATGTCTTGGAATTGCGAGGCTGTTCTCATCACAAATCCTAATATCTTGCTTGCGTCTTTGCAAATACAAGTAATATGCTCTCGAAAATCAAGCTGACTGTCCAAAACAATTCCAAGATCTCGGATGTTACTAACCCTCTCCAGTGCAAAACCCTCCAATGTGTATTGCAGGATCAAGGGTGTAGGAGACCTGGAGAAAGAGACTACTTTACACTTGGATACATTAAATGTTAGTCGATTTAACCGGCTCCATTGCACCAACGAATTGATATTAGACTGAAGTTCGATACCATGGACAAGTTCGTTTACGGGCTTGTAGATTTTTAAATCGTCTGCAAACATTAAACACCGGGCTGTATTGAGTACTTTTGGAAGATCGTTTATCATAATAAGGAAGAGGGAAGGTCCGAGTGTACTACCCTGACTTACACCTGACCTAGTGAAGTATTCGCTAGATCTATTTATTTTTAGCTGTACATACTGCCTCCGATCTTTTAAGTAGTGAGCAAAAAACTTCAATAGCTTCAAGGAGGCACCCATAACCGAAAGTTTCACCAGGAGTACATCATTATCTACCATATCAAACGCCCTCTTGAAATCTAGAAATACGGCATCAACCTGTCGCCCGTTGACCATCTGGTTGGTGACGAAGTCTACGAAGTTGATATGATTTGTGTTTGTAGAGCGAGCGACACGAAAACCATGCTGCGAATTATCATAACCAGATTCAATTTGGCGAGTCAGATAATAATTAACAACGGATTCAAATATTTTTGCAAAGACGGCCAGAACAGCAATAGGTCTATGACTTGTTATATCAGTTGACTTCTTAATCTTAGATACAGGCGTAACCCTGGACAATTTCCATCTATCTGGATAGTACGATGTGTTGAGAGATATATTAAAGAGATGAAGGAGCGGGACCTCGAACGCAGAGGAACAATCCTTAACTAAAAAAGGGGGTATCGCGTCAGGGCCTGCCGCTGAAGCTGCTTTTAAACGCCGAATGGCACGGTGGATATCCACCACTGTGACACTATCCAATGTAATGAGCCGAGCGTCAGCAAAACTGGAGGAGTTCCTGGCTGCTAGTTCTGCGTCTAGCACTGGGATACTGTTGAGAAAAACAGAGGCAAAGTACTCCGCAAACGCAGAAGCCGCTTCCTGACCCACCACTGTTCTTCCATCGAGCATGTACTCATTCGTCAACGTCCTGCTCATTCTCCTCTCCCTGACATGCTTCCAGAATTGCGTGGGATCACTCCTAATATTGTTACCGACTAGCGCAATATGTTGACAATATGATTCAGCCACTAGATCCTTGATATGGCTTCTGTAATACTTAAATACTTCATGATTGAACTGCAGTCCTAGTTTCTTATATTGACATAGATGAAAATGTTTAATCTTAATTTTTTTTATAATTTCGGAAGTAAACCATGGCGGATACTGCCGTTTTTCTGAGATGTTATAGTGATTTTTAAGTGGCACATAATTGCTGATAACTTCGTTAAGCTTTTCATAGAAAACATCTATGGCCGAGTCGACATCCTGCCGTTTGAGCACATCAGTCCAATCTATAGCAGATATACCGCAGTACAGAGAGTAAAAGTCAGCCTTTCTGAAGTTCCAGTCAGGAGCATAAGGATTTATATCTGGCACTAAAGGTAATGGACACGAAGTAATAGAGACGTCAGCGATATGTTGTAACGACATAGTTACCTCGAATGGAGGATGATATACGTCAATCGGCACTAGCGGTACTTTATCGGATGTCACACTTACGTTTTCCGATTTCAGGTTAGACAACACGAGATCCAACAAGCCACCGTAACAGTTATAAATAACATTATGTTGATTTAACTTACAAAAGTCCATGAACATTTCAAACTGCAACTTAACCCTGACACTAGCAGAATTAAGGTTAAAATCACCAATTATCACAATATCAAACAGTGCAGAATATTTACACACCACATTTTCAATGCAAGCAAGGATATTTAGGTACTTATTTTCTTTGGTATTTGGAGGAATGTATACAACGCATACCAATAAAGTAATTTTTTTACATGATATCTTAACTAACAAGATTTCTTTATCGTCCGTTAACTCGTCCACATCAGTAACTAATTTGGGTAAATAAGGATCACGCACAGCCAACAGAACCCCGCCCCAGCCTGCATCCTCCTTGCGATCTTTCCTTAGCACCACGTACCCAGCGGGGAAGAGCTCACCATCGGCTACCGAACTGTTGAGAAACGTTTCTGTGAGAGCAATGACGTCAGAACAGTTCATCGAGATGCTGTTATAGAACTGTACAGTTTTGCTCCTCAGGCCTCGGACGTTCTGATAATATAGATTTATACTTTTAGTTCTGTTCTTGGCTTTTGGTGCTTTTCGAACGAAAGGACTGTCTCCACGGTTTGATGCAGATATCTTGAGCCCAGCTTGTAGGTGACATTATAATGTCCGCTAACTTGGAAGGAACGTCCAGTTTAAACGAAGCATACGACCCTCTAGCATTTAATGGCTCAATCTTATAGGTGTTATCTTCAGCTATTGAATTTAAGTGGTCACACACTTGTTTTTCAGTTGTGCCAACCTTGAGATAGAAAAGATGCAGTAGTCGTCGACGGTCAGCAGCCTCCAGTTTGGTTGCGCCTGGTGCAGCTACTCCTCTCATGATGCCAGCACTAGAGTCCCGGTGAAGCCTTTTAGTAGTATCCGCCCACCGGGAACTCTCATTCTCCCCCACACGCAAGTTATTGGGAGCGCTGGTTAAAGGCCGGTTCTGAACATTTGACCTGGTGGAACTGGGCACAAAACCAGATATCTTCTTAAGTTCCGAAGTAACCAAACCAGTCTGGCTCGTTAGAACAGGTGAGAGAGGTTGAGCCGTATCTCGAGGGAGGTTTTCCCAACGCCTTCCGGCTGAGCGTGGATTTTCCAAAACATTTGTGCCAACTTTAATGCCCTGTGGATTCTTTTGTAGGGTCTCAAGAGTGGATACTCTTTCCTTCAATTCAGCGATCTCTTCATGTAATGGCAAAGTGGCTAGTATGGTCTGTTCTGTAACGACTTTAGCAATTAAAATAGAGACACGATTCTCCATTATACGTTCAAATTCATCACGTATGATACTGCGCATGTTATCCAAATAATAACTATCATCCATGAAGGAACGATCCTGAGCCCTTGACTCGTTTATCCCACCAGCAGCGCCCCGCAATATATTCACGTTATCAGTCTCGCTACCACTGCCTATTGACAAAGGGCTTGTCTGACATGGTTTCTCTCCCCCTCGGATGACAGGGTAAGGAGCTGGGCCACCTGGCGTATCAGATTTCGGCTTATTAATTATGCACTCCGGACACTTCCACGAACTTCTTTTCTCATTAATCAACGTACCAAAAAAGCGCGTTTCAGAAACATTAGCACACTCAAGATCATATACCTGTGCACATGATGAGCAAGTTAAATAATGCCTAGTCATAATGGTGCCAAAGCATTTCGCACAAGTAAGTTTGCTTGCCATCGTTATCGTATGCCTGGGTATCACGTCACAGTTTACGCAAGAGTACTGCAGAGGATCGCGTTCAAGACCACAGTTTATGTAAGAGTACTGCAGGAATTCGCGTTCACGGCACAACACAGACTTTGGCTCTTTCCAACTATATACACATGTCATGAACCCAATAGGTATGCAGTAGGGCACCTATAATTATATTGTATACAGGGTTATTGGTTATATGCTAACAACCTCTTAGGAATGACTTCTGCTAGTCCTAACAAACATTTTGAAATTTTTTATTTGTTTTGAAAAATATATATATTTTAAATATATTTTTTTAATGTTATTTTTTGTGTTTTTTTATATGTTTTTGTATGAATAAGCACGAGGACCACCCGATGTTAAAAGTCTTTTGTGCCTGTAATGTATTATTTCATATTTTTGAATACTTTGCTCGATGTAAATATGCAAAACTCTATTCAAAGGGACCACGGCACGGTCCAGTGGGCGCTCTTGGCTCGGACTAGGCATTAAAACACAAAAAAAAAATATTTTTTTAAACAAAAAAATATCTAACAATATTTCTTAGGACTAGCAGAAGTCAACCCTAAGAGGTTGTTAGCATTTTACCAATAACCCTGTATGCATCTATAATTGTTTATTAGAAATTCATGAGAATAGAGATATTCCAGAAAAGCAGGAAAAAGTTTTAAGAACCTTACAATCTGCGTAATAACGAAAAGAGACTTATAAAAAATAATGAAATTCTGGTTGTAATAAAAATCAGATTAGCTAAAGTACAGAAAGAAGGTCGTTATTCGAAAATACTAAGGTATAATAAGTTACCATAAAGCTTGACCACCTTAAAATTTAATTTGTTCAAACTAAATATTTTTGAAAACAATCCCTTTTACTCATTAAAAGAATATATTACGTCAATGCAGCTTGTAGAATCTTTGTTCTTAGGACAAGTGGAAACGTGATAATAATTATTTAACTATTATAAGTGTAAAACATTACGATTATAAAATTTTAATCAATTATTAACATAGACTTAATTAGAATCTCCGCCGGCTGCCGCAGAAGACGCAAGTGTACAAAAGATGCCGCTATGGATCCACTTTACTGCTACTGCCGATTGCTGTGGAGACCCTGGGTTGTTGCGGCATTGAAGCTAAAAATCTTATAAGAGAAATAGGACAAAGACTTATAGAAAGTACAGGTGACTCCCGCTTTGGTTCGTTCCTGGTGCAGAGGATGGCCATCGCGATTCAGCGTGAGAATGCGGCGAGTGTGATGGGCACTTCTGCACCGGGAACGGTCAAGGGAGGGTTATTAGATTAGATTTAGAATATATTGACATTAATTTAATTTTGTTTATTGTACTATGTATTTTAATGTATTAGAATATGTAATATTTAAGTAGTATACATATGTGTTAAGAGTATTTTGGACTTGCCTGTATAAAAATTACGCAAGGGCTAATAAAACTTCTTTACTACATCTTCACACTTCTGTCACTTCAACGCGTCACTTAAAAGATGGTCTATTGCTTCTCGTTAGGTGCTTTTCCCCTCCCCTCCCTTACGGCATCAAAGAACAGAACATGGAAAAAACCTAGTGAAATACCCAGCATTTGATCAGATCGACCACCCGTTGTTAAGTCACCAAGTAATTGTATAAACATTGTGTAACAGGTTACCTACATACTTACGTTCTTTCTGTCGTGGTACGTATAAAGGAACCCAAAATTAACAGTATAGATCAAGCAACCTTCATTTCAATTACTAATTACTTCTGCTCCAAAGCATTTCTTTCCTGAAACGCACCGTTCTAAATCTAGTATGACGTAGCCTTTCTCCATCAAAGCCTAAGTGTCACAGATTAAATAATAGTAAGTCTGTCAATGTGTGCATCATAAAACTATATATATTATTATTACCCTTTCTTTCCCCTTATCTATCTATCTATATATTCCAATCCAAAACTGTATGTACCCTTTTAATGTTTAACCTGCCTATGAACTACTAACCTATTATGTCTATTTTATATCTACAGGTCTCTAAACCATTAAACGATTACCTACATGTCAATATCGGACTGATCTGAATAAACATACACTGGTCATACTTTGACACTGGCAGAATATCGTCAAACAACGATAAAAGCGTAGACGGAGTATAAAGGATCCCATCCCTCTACGGATAAAAGCCAAAACAAGAAGAAGAAGAAGAATGTGTGCATGCATTGTGTTGTGTGTGCAACGACCGTCACGCATGCAGCGAGCTATCTTGCAAAGCGCGCCGAAAGCCGACCGGCGAGCGACGAGGAACGAGCGGGCGCGCGCGCCAGTCGAACAACGGGTGACGGCGCAGCTGGCCGTATATTATTATTGTTATTTTCGTTCGGTGACTTTCGTTCTTGTGTGTGTTGGAGTCGTGTCATAATCTAAAAAGGTTTTACTGTCTTTATGGTAAGTATTTTTTTTTATTGAACCTTGCTTGATTTAACGCTTTTTAGTTTTGTTTGATCTATAGTTTTTAAAAGTAGAAATTTCATACGCAAACTTCGAAGTTGTAAACATTGTAACGCGAATTTGTCTGTTTTACTTATAACGCGGTTGATTGTTTTGTTATCCAACGAAATGTATAGGTATTTGTTTTCTATCAAACTTGTTATCCATTGCTACTGCTGTTGCAGTCTTGATTTTGTCAGTTGTTAAATAATATTCAAGCATTAAATAATAAACATTACACAGGGGTGTAATGGGGTAGAGTTTTGAATCACTTAGCAATCCAAATCTACTGTTTTTTGTAATATAAAGGTATAATTAAAAACTCCTTTACATTTTCAACGAATATTTGCTAAGTAGGTATACTATACCCTATTAAAAAAAATATGTATACTTTACTACTATTCCAAATAAACAATCATTATAATTAAATAAAAATTTTAAACACTTGCTGTTTAGTAAATTATACATATTATTCAGAAATGTTTAAGGCCCATCGTCTTACCATACCATCATCTCCCGGTACCGGAAGATGTGGATTCGAATCCCGCTCAAAAAAGATTTCTACTTATATTATTGTTGCCTAGTTATGGGTCTAGAATACAAGTATTGCTAGGGCCAGGTAGGGCCTCCTAACTAATCATAAATAATGATTTTATATATAACTACCTACCCTACCTTGCGCCTTACATTTCCGTAACTACTCAATGGTTTTGTTTTAAATTAGAATAAGATGATTTGTACTGCAAATAGGTACGATTTAGTCAATTTAAAGTTTCAACACAAGAGTAATTTGCTTAAAAGTCTACACGTAAAGTCATATCGAAAGTTTATAGGATCCTACCAACATGGTATTTTACACTAACGCCTATAATTAGCAACTTTCATCATGAACATGAACAAATAATCTACCAACCACCAACTTTAGATTATACTATAAACCCTATGTTCATTTGGGCAGTAAGTAAAAGAAGCGCTCGTAGCGAAGTTTACTGAGCTGTTCTCAACCGATCAGTAAAGTTAAGCAACGTCGCCCGCGGTCATGAGTTGGATGGGTGACCGCTAGTGACATTAATACTGAGCGTTTCCGTGCTTCGGAGGGGACGTTAAGCCGTCGGTCCCGGTTGTCGTCTTAGGATGGCAGTCGTTATAGCATGGTGGTAGGGTATTTTGAGAATGCCCGCCTGGCTAGCTACCACACTTAAGTAGAAAATCTGTCGCCAAGCACCTAACGGTGTGTTCCGGCAGCTGTCCTTGGGAGCCAGTTCTTCTAGGTTAGCCTGAACAACATCTTCGACCGCATCATCACTTACCATCAGGTGAGATAGTGGTCAAAGGCTAATCTAACAGGCATAAAAAAAAAGTTGATTATAATGTACCTACAACATAGTCAACAATATTTATAATATATCGCATCATGTAGGTACCTATATCCTATCTAACCGATCTAGTCGTGTCCAAGTCATGTTTTAAAGTAAGGTTATGTCGAATTCTGAAGTTCGACTAAAACTTCATACGTAGGTAGGTAGATACCTATTTTAGAATAGAGAGATTGAACATGAATCTGAGACGAGATTACGAAAAGAACAACATTTTTTTGCATGATAGCTTGGCCTTTGACTCTCACCAGATGATAAGTGATGATGTGGTCGAAGATGTTGTTCAAACTAACCTAGAATTACTGGCTATCAAGGACAGCTGCCGGAATGCACCGTTAGGTGCGGAAGACAGATTTTCTACTTGAGGAAGGTAGCTAGTCGGGCGGGCATTCGCAAAATGCCAAATGCCCTACCACCATATGTACTTTAACGAACTGCAACCCTGAGACAACAACCGGGACCGACGCCACGCCTTAACGTGACCTCCGAAACACGCAAGCGCTCAGTAGTAATAGTATTATTTATTTATTATTAGTATCTACCAGCGGTCACCCATCCAACTCATGACCACAGCGGCGTTGCTTAACTTTGCTGATGAAGAACAGCTAAGCAAACTTCGCTACGAGTACTTCAAACATCTCTTGACATTGTGCTATACGCCTAGGTACAATCATGTGCAAGTTCATAAAAACTAAATATTTCCAAAAAATTACTACAGCTACTACAATGAAAGCTTTTTTAGGCAACCTAAAGGCCATTGCAGGCCCACAGGCATTTGGAATGCTAGTCCATTGCCAGTTGGCAGCGTGCCCTGCATGCTGGCAGCATTGTCCCTTTAGATTGCAATGCTTATTCTTTAAGCGAAATTAGGGCCAGCATTGTGATCACGCGTCGCTTCGACCAAGCACACTGATCAATTTTGGAAGATACGATAATTGACAATAAACATGAATTCAATAAGTACACATTGATAATGCAATTCACGTTAATTTTAAATAAATAAAATGCTATGACGTTTACCCGTTAATTATTTTTGTTACGTACAAACATTACGTAGGTACCTACCCCTAAATTTTTTTTTAATTTCTCCCACCCTCTTATTTTTTTACAGTATTAGTGTCAACAGTTTCAGGTTATCTTCTCTTCTTACCCTTCTCTCTATACTGTGCATGTACAACATAATTCATTAAAAATAAATTCCCAAAATAATAGTTAAATGCATTAAAAAAATCATAATAATTGTTTCGCCGGTCCTTGTTTTGAATTCGGGCATTTATGCAAAGAAAATCTACCGTTATTATTATCTATGTTGCGCATGGATTAACCCATTGGCATCGGCGATAATGATAACCATAGAATTTCATTCATAACTAGGACGTAGTTGTCCTGACGATGCCAACTTATTTGCTAACTACCTACATATTTATTTACTCATTCGATATGTTATATCTTTTATTCGTAGTTAGTCTCATTATTTTTAAATTTCGAATATATTTTCACATTTTTCACAATACCCGCTCTGTATTTCCTTCGGCTCAGCTTTCTCGATTACGAAAACGGAAGTTCAAAAGCCGATGGTAGTCACGGGTTACTGAACACCAAAGACGATGTTCATACGTCTTCCATTCCATTCGGGCAGGCAGGCGCCGATGAAGGGAGCGTGCCTGGCTGGGGCTGGCCTGTCGCGCGTGCTCTGTCACGCACCTGCTCGTCTATTGTTGTTTTTAGACCCAAGCTATAAGTTTTTTGAATCAATTTAGTAATTTGATAGAAGTGTTGCGTCAAGGATATAATTTCAATTTTTCGTTTTAATATTCGCAATACATACCTGTAAAGAATACCTATCATTTTCCAAATAAAAAAGGCATAGTTTTAAAAACTATATTTTATCGAGAAAATTTTGAGCTATTGTGTTTACCTTTGGAGAGAACACACACATTGAATTGAAGAAGAATATTATGTAAAATAATTGAAGTCATGGTAGGAATTTTTTTTTGGCTCTTCAAATGACCTGTTTATCTGATCACAGCGCCTTTATTCCGTTCTCAGACGTAACGATGTCAAATGTTTGTTAGTTAGGCGTATCTCGCCCATGGTTCGAGGTTTAGTTTGGACGTTCTGAAGCACTAGAACACTTGGGATACCTAGCATGGTTCGATGCCAGGGGTGCGTTCCCGCACGCCTTCGGCCAAGACAAATTTTGGTCTAAGCGCGGATATACGCCGTTCCAGCACTCCAATCGAGCTTAATTTGATCCTGGCAAGATTTGATCATACCCGTTCCGGGCGACCTGTCAGAGCTAATTTTGCTCTACTTGGCCAAAATTTTTCTACCTTTTGAATCGGCCAAATCTTAGCTAGCTGTCAAATGTGACAGATTGTACAATAAATAATAAATTATGTACAAGCTAAGCCAAGGATTAGTGATTTCTATGCTGTCTTTGCTTAATTACGTAATGGGGCTCATTCTAAAACATACAGAAAATATTTGATCACTTAAGAACATCGCTGTCAATTTCATATTGTGACAATAGCGCCAAAAGGTCGTTCCAGGTACCTTGGATCAAATCTACCTCGACCAATATTTGGCCCGGCCTTACTGGAACGCACCCCTGACATCGCAACGCAAGGGACTTACGTGCAAAGAAGGCAGCATTTAACGGGGCTGGCTACCAAATCCTCCAAGAAAGTCCTACGGAAGTCGATATGATATCTTATACCTAGTTGGTCTCATCATCAAGCTTCTAACCCCGTTCGGTCGCAGTAGTGATTTAGGATATCCCATTTCCTATTGTTGTGCTCTATAGGGCGAAAGCAAGTCAATTATTAGCTAGCAATAGAAAATTAAACATAATATGAATTGACCTCTTAGTATCCGCAATTGACGTTATCGTTCATTCCTATTGTTATTATTTTCTACGATGGGCATGTTTTTTTTGTTCATTCAACAAAGTTCAGTTCATTCAACAAAGTAGTTCCGATCTCAATGCGTCTACGAATAATTATTTTATTTTCCCAAAAAGTGCGAAAATAGAGAACATAAAACTTTTAATTGGATGGGGTCGTTGTACCTACAATTTAAAATTTTAAACATGTATTTGTTAAGGTGAAGCTTGAGCCTCAAAAAGGCAAATTTTGAACATGTTTTTAAGAAAGAGTACCTACGCCTTACAGATATAAGGAAATGACAAATAGTAGGTATGTATAATGAATTTATTGGTGATAAGATAGAGATAGATATATTAACTCCAAAATTCTCATTATATATTAGAACAGTCAAAGATATTCTCTTTACTAAACCCCTTAAATCAGCCTCAACCTCTGGGTTGAGTCTGGTTGCTCCAAGTCCAATCACAGGTTAAGGAATGCATATGCATGCCGCGCGTGCATCGCAACGGCGAAATTAATACAATTATTTACTATTTACCTCAAAGTCCCCACAAATCTTTTTTTCCTTGTGTACACATTTTGGATTATGATCGAGTTCTGACCTTAAGTATGTTTATGTATTTTGTTAATGATTGTAATTTGTGTTGTGTACGAAATAAATAACTATGCCTGATTCGAAAACACCGTTCCATTTCTCTTAGTAGAAAAGAAATATATGAATGCAGATCTAAAATATCACAGGTCAGTAGTTCAGGTCGCATTTCTCAACCGATTCTCCTGAAATTTTATGAACAGGTACGATAATTATATGGATTTTTTTGGTCGATTCGAAGGATTTTTTACAAAACAACGGGAATATAGGGGTTTAAACGTGAGGTCTGCATCCCCCATAGCCACTTAGTTTAGTCAACATTCTTCCAAAAATTACTAAATAGGTTTGTACCTCACTTACAAGCGACTTATTCGTCAACTCGCGAGCGTGAACTAGAGATTGCCCGGCTAAGATTATTTTTTCAACTCTCTGTTGCCCGGTATACACTAAGAACCATAAAAACTTATCTGGAACAGTTTGCGGATTGATAAAATATGAAGCCTAAGTTCAAATTAAGTGCGAGGTTGACCGATACCTACTCACAGCTGACACGCGAGGTATCGTATATAGTTAATTTTTATTAGGTATAACCAACCAATGGTCGCGTGATAAAGATAACTGACATTATTTATGTTTGATCAAGACAAAAATAACATTATAATTAACTGAAGACTGATGATGCTATTCGACAAAAAAAATGTTTGTTCCGGCACTGATTTTTTGTGTCAAAATATGGAACGTACGCAATTAGGTGCTTACATATTTACGTGGGTTTTTATCGTTCATATAAGGCCGCGTATAGTACCACCAACTTAACTGTGCAGTTTTCGAGGGCGCTACTAGTCATGAAAATCAACTACAAACTGTCACAATTTGAAGGAATGTTGTAGTTCTTTTTTCTGTCACCTGAACAGATAAGTTGGTGGGTCTGTACAACCTCTTCAATATGTTATTCATTATTATGACTATCGAAATCTATGACGAATCAATATTATTCACACTCATATTAATACACTATTAAAGTGCACGAATCTATAAAGATTTTTCTGTGAACTCAAGCCTGCGAGGTTTTTTTGTATTTTTTTTACGTGATAACCCTATTAGATCATCCACCTGATGGTAGCGTCACCTGTCCATTACAGTTGCGTAACACCTTTCTTGTTTTAACACTGCGCTCGTCAGTCTGTGATCTTAGTTCTATGTCTCGTTCGCCCAGTCATTTCATGCTGCAGTGCCTTTCACGTCTAATACCTGCTTGCTTCGAGGTAGAATGATCTGACCGAAAGATACTACCACCTGGTAAAGTACCGGTTGTTGTCTTAGGATGGCAGTCGTTATAGCATGGTGGTAGGGCATTTCCGCCGGGGCGAGATGGTGATTGCTAACGCTACCCCATCTCGCCCCGACTAGGCGGCAGACTGCTCATCCCGGGTTTTTAGTGGGTAACCTCACTTACTACCCCCCCGTGGGGGTAGTAAGGCCCCTCAGGCGAGGACTCCCACATAACCACCCTGCTCCCCCCGGAGCCGGGTGGTATCCATAAAGGATTTTCCCGGGTCAAAAAAAAAAAAAAAAAAAAAAAATGGTGGTAGGGCATTTGGCGAATGCCCGCCTGGCTAGCTACCACCCTCAAGTAGAAAATCTGTCGCCAAGCACCTAACGGTGTGTTCCGGCAGCTGTCCTTGAGAGCCAGTACTTCTAGGTTAGCCTGAACGACATCTTCGACCACATCATCACTTTCCATCAGGTGAGATAGTGGTCAAAGGCTAACCTATCAGGCATAAAAAAAAAAAAAAAAAAAAAGTACTGGAACACCTGGAAATTCGCGATTGGATTTGAACTATCCCATTCTTAGCAATCCATTGTCACTGCCATCATTGACCTATATATATTAGACGCGACATCTCTAACGAGGATAGTCGACCAGTGCAAGTATGCCGGCCAGCATAATCACATTACACGCGCTTTACGTTCGAAAATTGTGTAAGTATTCAAAATACACAATTGATAATACACAATTTTCGAAAGTAAAGCGCGTGTAATCTCTAGGAGAGCTCAGCTCTACGAGAGCCCAGCTGCGTGCCGGCATACTCTCCCCGAGTATGCCGGCCGGCATACTTGCACTGGTCGACTATCCTCGTTAGAGATGTCGCGTCTAGTATATATAGGTCAATGACTGCCACTGCCATTTGGTATACCATCATGGCTTCAAAGTAAAAGTTAAATCAGTTATTAGGGTTGTCTCGTCGCTAATTGCAAAAAATATTCTTGTTTTTAGTACAACGTGAGTTGATCTGTAGATATCCCTTCATCCCCATACTATGGTTAAGAACGAAAGGACAAATTGGAGTCATTCGTTACATGTCATGTTGGCTTAGCGGTTAGAGCATACCCCAGCTATAGGGATGGATAACGCAAGACTATAATTTTTCCTCTCGTTATATCAATGTTTAAATTCACATAAAGAGTGAACGTCTTTAGGTATTAATGCATAATTGCGTAAACTGCAATCTTAGGAGTAGCGACGGTAGGCACTCATAATTTATTTTATAATACTTATTATTATAATTTGAACAAACGAGGTATTTCATAGATTTGTATACAATGCGTCTGTTCCGATACCATCTCGTTTCTATGCTTACATATAAAGACTGGGTAATGGTTACCTAACTCTGCACGCGATTTGGTATGCGTGGGTATTGGTTATATTATTCAGCGCTCTCTAGGAAACTTATTGCACTGGGGTAAGACCGAAGTACCCGGGCTAAGAAAGATTTTTTAAGAAACCGTAATGTTATTGCAAAGTAGGTTTTACCTCGGCTCGAAAAATATTTGCAGAAGAAATAATTATTATAGGTTTTTTTATATCAGTTATTTTGATGATTCTCTAAATGCGATGGTTCCAGAACTAAAAGTGGTCATATATATTTTTTAAACCCAGGGTAAATACAGTTTGGACTACATTCTAAAACCGTCTCTATAGCTCAGAACATATAAGCTCTGTAAAACTCAAATGTCCGGTGTTACTTAGGTGTTGCCAATAAAAACATAAATTATCGAGTGCTGAGCGAAAATCACATTTACAAATTATTGGAGTACATTTTTTTTTCGTTCCGGACGGGAATAATTAGGTGTCAGCATTTTGATCACGCGTCGCATCGACCAAGCGCTCTGATAAGTTTTGGAAAATACGATGGGTAAAATTACATATTATGATTGGTAATATTTAAAATACTTAAAGATAAACAATGTAAGTGTGACTAAAATTAACATATTTAACTAAAAAAACTTAAACTTACTACTAAACTAATGCAATATTCCGCTACCATTAGACAGTGTCCCCAAAATGCTGGCCGCATTGCCACGTTGTATGGCAATGCTTATCCTCTGTGCAAAGTATATGCCAGCATTTTGGTCACAAGTAGCGTCGACCAGACGTTTTGAGACTTGGTAATATTGAAAGTCGATTTATTTGTCTGTAACTGTTGTATAGAGTCGAATTATATTATAATGACAATACTAAGAAATAATTAATTAGTTGTTTAATCTAAATATCCACTCATAACCACGGCATGCAGCTCAGACTGCAAGAAAATCTCCATCCAGGCCAGGCCCCGGCTCAATGGACGGATCGGTCATGCGTTTTAAGTGTTCTATTTAATCCCTTTCGTGGTTCAAATTTGACCTTTCGATGGTAAAATTAAATTAGTATAAAAAATAAGAAATAAATAATACCTAGATACCAGCCTTATACCAGACAATTCCTAAAAAAAACCACAGAATAATAAAAAAACAGCCAAGTGCGAGCGGGACTCGCGCACGAAGTGTTCCGTACCATTATATTATTTTTAGCAATTTAATTTTTATTATTTTAAGTAAATAAACGACTAAACCCTCTTTTATTGTATGGGAGCCCCATTAATTATTTATTTTATTTTAATTAAGTTATTATATTTAAAGAGAACATAAAACTCAATATTCTGAGAGAACAAAAAATCTAGTTTGTTGTATGGGTAAAATTTAATATTTATTTTATTTTTAGTATTTGTTGTTATAGCGGCAACAGAAATACAGCATCTGTGAAAATTTCAACTGCCTAGCTATTACCGTTCTTGCTGGTGACAGACGGACGGACAGCGAAGTCTCAGTAATAGTGTCCCGTTTTTACGGCACCCTAAAAAGGACCAGAAGGATCACTCCGCAAAGCAATTCCAATAGATAAGCGACTCTAGCTACGAAGCAATAAAGCACACTTCACTTCGCACAGCAGTGGAGTACCTAATATTTATAATCACCTACAAGGTGTCTCTTTCTATCGCATAGCTCTGATCTCTTCTGACGAAGCACGCCCGTACAATAATCCCGTCCGGACGGATACGCCGATGTACCAGGGGGCTAAGTCTGCTAATTACATGTTCATATACAGCATAGATTCATACAAGACAGAATCGGTAGTCTGCTGATCCCATATGAATTTATGAATCTAGGCTGGTTTGACGATATTACCACAAAAAATAAAAAGAGTAGTAAGGTAATTCAGAAAAAAATTCGTTATTATCTATTATTCCTATTTTATTATTCCGTTTCTTTTTCATATGAAACCGAGATTGAATCAATATTGACTCAATATGAACGATATGAAGTTAGTAGACTACCAAAACTGTCAAAATTTACCAGGCCGAGTCCATTATAGATTCATATTGATTAGCAGACTTGACGCCCTGTAGCTTTGTGCGTAAAGTGCAGATTGCGCCAGGCTAATACATACAAGTACTTTTTACTACCCGATTTAGAAAAAATCTAAAAATAAATCTATAAATTCGAGTACAGATAAGTAGCAGGGGAGACTGGATATCTTTGTCTCACGGGTTGATTGTCATAGCGGCTATAGAAAAGTGATCGAACGAATGGGTTCTAATTTATATTTTTTATTAGTAACTAAGATTTCTATATAATAATTTATAAATAATTATGTTATAGTTGGCTGGTTTGTAGGTAAGTAATTTTAAAACTAGATACCTAGTTAAGAATTAAGATGCGTGTGTGCGTCAAGCAGCTGTTGCATGTTATTATGTATTTTTAATGGCTGAGCCGTAAAGATCCATCACAAAAAATATTGAATTAAAATTAGCTTTTGTTAGTGAATTAAAATAAGATGGCAAAATGCTCTGAAGATGCAAGCACCATTATTTTGTGATGGTTATCTAGGCGCCTTAGCTACTACTGTTACTGTTACTTCCGCAAGGATAATAGGGTAGCATGCATGGTGGTAGGGCATTTTGCGAATGCCCGCCTGTCTTGCTACTACCCTCTAGAGAATCTGTCGCCATGCACCTAACGGTGAGTTCCGGCAGCTGTCCTTGAGAGCCAGTACTTCTAGGTAAGCCTGAACAACATCTTCGACCACATCATCACTTACCATCAGGTGAGATAGTGGTCAAAAGCTAACCTATCAGGCATAAGAAAAACACACACACACACACCCATCATATTATAAGGCTAGCCATCTCAGCTAAGTACCATCTTGGCTTGGAGGTGGCATAATTACCATCGCCTATCTGTAATACCAGGGGCATCACAAATACGTTTCCGACATTGTTGAATCCCCTTTCAAGAACCCCGTCTCGTAGGTGGTAGCAGCTCAGAAATACCGTGGGAGGAAGCTCATCTATGCTCCCACACATTCAAAACGACAGAAACGTGGCTTATAAATTTATTGTTTAGATTATTTACTTTATATTATATAATTTATTTTACTGGATTAGGTCATAGACATTTTATCATATTTATAGAGGGAGAACGATATAAACAACGAAGGTGTTGTTCATTAACTTAGTTCTTTATTTTTATTTAGTTGCTATATATGTGTAAATGTTTAATCAGCCTTCAGATATTTATGTGTTATGTTTCTTATTACTAGATAGCTGTTAATTTCCATAAGATTGTTAAATAAATAAACTATATTTAATATGGGGTGGAGAAGGTGAAGACGCCGGCGGAAGCTAAATAACTTTATTAGTTATCTGTGAGTTTTGTGAACGAACAGTTGAACGAACAAATGAACAGCAGAGGTCAATAAGAGTAGACATACATATCTATTCAAGAGCTGAAGAGTCAGTCAATCCTAACGTACTAACAAGGTGTACGATCGAACGAACATGATAGTAGACAAAACATAAACAGATGGTAACAACTATTAAGTATACTGTCACAATAGGTGACATACGTTGTAAAATAAACTTTCTTCAAAACATTGTTACTTGATCCAAAAGGAATAATAATAGAAGACACGTGCTGCTATCAAGAAACAAATATAGACTACAACTTGTGCTACAGTATGGAAGCAAGTAGTCAACTGGCCTAGATATCTAGGACGGCTCTGAGGCGCGTGTCATAACATAATTAGTGTAGCAGGCGCCAAACTGCTTCTAGTTAGCGGGTATACCCATTATTACTGATAATGGTAGAATAGGAACATTATGTAGGTACACAACAACTTGGCTTATTTATAAGTCTATATTAGTAGTACTAGAAGCAATGATGGCCGAGCGGTAATAGCTATATGGACTGCCGCGCCGCAGTACCCTGGTTCGATCCCCACCGCCGCGCCGGCTTGAGCTTTTTGCGATTGCCCGCCTGTCTAGCTACCACTCTCAAGTAGAAAATCTGTCGCCAAGCACCTAACGGTGTGTTCCGGCAGTAGTCCTTGAGGGCCAGTGAAATTACAGGCACATTTTTTTTTTTTTTTATGCCTGATAGGTTAGCCTTTGACCACTATCTCACCTGATGGTAAGTGACGATGTGGTCGAAGATGTTGTTCAGGCTAACCTAGAAGTACTGGCTCTCAAGGACAGCTGCCGGAACACACCGTTAGGTGCTTGGCGACAGATTTTCTACTTGGGGGTGGTAGCTAGCCAGGCGGGCATTCGCAAAATGCCCTACCACCATGCTATAACGACTTCCATCCTAAGACAACAACCGGGACCGACGGCTTAACGTGCCCTCCGAAGCACGGAAACGCTCAGTAGTAATATCACTAGCGGTCACCCATCCAACTCATGACCGCGGGCGACGTTGCTTAACTTTGCTGATCGGTTGAGAACAGCTAAGTAAACTTCGCTACGAGCGCTTCAACTGAGACTTAACTACTACGTCTCAAGGTGACGGGCGCAGTGCAATTCGTGACTTGTGATGAAATCCATCTGTTATAGGCAGAGGTTAGTCCGCTCAAAATCGGGTGGGCCTCGAGCTTGTTCCGGCACAATAACATAAAAAAAAAGTTTAAACTGCATGGAATACTTCTGTGATAGTAGATAAGGAGAGGGATCTCCCGTGGGGTGCTTGGCTAAATTTGCACCAGATATCTTCCCGTGGAAGTCGTAACGGACGACGAAGAGAAAAATAGCAGGTGGGCAGCAGCGCCTTCTGAAGAACTGTCATCTTATACTGAGATCACCAAGACGCCTGCCAAGCGTGAGTTATGATATTCATACTCGCTTGAAATGCGCTGCATGTTAACTGTCATTTTATCATTCAATTATTTTATGTGTTGATTAGCAACCGAAACTTTATTAAGACATTCTGAAATGGACCTTTAGGGCCCGTTTAAGCTTTAACCGATGGATAGGCCAAATCGATGCCTGTGAAACGCAAATATAGTGTTTTACTTTTTAAATAAGTTCTGGGTATTATAACCGAATCATACTCCAACATTCTGAAACAGGCCCTAAGACTACGGCTTTTAATTAACAAAGTTCTTTTGTGTTTGTGACCTACAGCCAAAAAACATGGTAATAGTTCCAACAAGTATGTGTGTGTGAGAGAGTGTAGGTGTGTAGCATGATAAGGTGTGCATGATGTCATATATAAGCAATTTTATTATGTATAGTTATGTACTTACCAACTATTATGTATATATAGTTGGTAAGTACGTGTTACAATGTTTATGTTATTTTACCTTAGGTATATGGCAAATTTGTTCGCTGAGTGTATCTCGGCTTAAAAATATTTTTTACTGTAGAGAAATATGTCTATGGAATTGAATTGTTTATCGGTCTTTTGATAGTAGGTACATTAGAGGCATAGTATAGTACCTACGAATAAGATAGGAACGGGGAAAATGCAAATAAATTGTTGTATCTTATTCTCAATCTTGGACAACAGATGCATAAAAGCTTAGCTAACAATGCAGGAGAGTCAATTTGTCCATTACATATGCCATGCAGAAATGACATATCAGTTAGAATTCTCCGATTTTTGAGCGTTTTATTAATAAACGATCTCCCTATTTACAAATAACAAACATTCTTCGTTCTAAGCACAACATCGTTATGGTCTTCGGATTGATATGTTCAGATACAGAAATATCGACACTTGTGGCCGAGCGTCCAGTCCAGCTGTCTGCCTTCTTGCGTCATTGTTTCACAATCGGATATAAATACATCTATAGCTGAACTATAAACGCTCTTGAGCCTTTAATAAAACCTCTACCAGTATGGTACTAAGTATTACGATCATTAGGAAGTCTAGTTTAGATATTAATTAGGTAAATCTTCACACCTGTTGATGTTAAGATCTCTTGTGAAAAACAACAGCTAGCTGTTACCAAGGTAACGTTTCATAAAATAATGCATCAAAGCAGTAATGTGCAGTTTCAAATAGTACGATAGTGTTTCCATTGAAATTCAATTTGAAAACAAAACAGAATGCTAAGAAATGGAGGCACCACCCCGTGACGAGGACAAAATATTTAAAACACTGTTTAAAACAGTTTCTGATTTTTACACCGTTATAAAGGGTTTTCAACAAGAATTTTGTTTTCTAAAACAAATAATTTAGATGAAGATGATTCAAATTTTTATTGTATTACGAAAAAAAAGTTTGCCAAACATAGATGAAAAATGATATCTGGCAAATGTCCACCACAAGCATGCTGACAGATGTCGATTCTTTCATCAACGTTTTTAATCACTTTTTGGCAAAATGGTGTATTTCATATTATCATGGGATACCCGTGCTTATCCTAAAATCGCCTGTATTTGAATTGACTCCTATGTGTCAGGCCAGGCCTCTTTCACCTTTTACTATAGACATGACATAATAATGCAGAGTGTGCCCAAGACGGCCAGTCGTGCAGACCCTGCGAACTCCAGACCTCTATGGATCACGTCACTATGCAAAACTATAAAGCATATTCTATGGCACAAGAGGTTCCCAGCTTACCTAAACCTAGCAGTAAATTATACCCTCAAGACTCTAGTTACGCTAAAACTGGCTTGCTTTAGTATGACACTCACATCAAGACAAGGAGTCTGTCTTGATATAAAGGCCTTTGCTACCACAGCGCCTGCCACAACAGTCTTGCTAATAAGCATCTATCGTAAGGCTTACCCTCTAGCTTTTGTTCTTGAATTCCTGATTTCTAAAAGGGAATATCGATAAGATTTGACCTTGATGGATGTACGCATGATCAACTGGAAATTAATAACAAAGTACCTCAGGAGTCGGTTTCTCGGCTACTTTTTTTTTGCTGCATATTAATATAATATCGGTATATCTAATGCACGGGCCAGTGAAATTATGTAAATCCAGTCTCATACAGAGGTGACCATTGAGCTAATAAATTTGGCCCTAGAGACTAGGACTATACACCGCTAGAGTCTCTAAATGACGTGATGTCTGTTTTCGGCAAGTGCATAGTGACAAGGTGACAAGGTCTTGTAAGCATTCCACCATAGACTGCGTCGTCGCTTGCTATCTGTTGAAGCTGCGGTAAAAGATCGATTGCTTGCCTTTCGGTTAAAAACTTATTAACTCGTAGGTGATATGCAGTATGCTATGATAATAAGCGATACGCCTTCCTAGTATACTGGGAAGAAGTGACGATTACTTATCATGAGGCAGACACGGCTGGTCCAATTCATCATGTCTCAATATAAAAAAAAAACATCGTGTTGGTACGCTCCAAATAGGAAAATATAAATTTAGGTTACAAAATCATCACTTAACACCCAGCTCTAATAACGATCACAACAAATAGAACTTGTAACTTCACTAATGTAAGTTTGTTAAAAATATATCGCCATCTTTCAACGGGTTCTGTAAAGTTTCTTCCAACTGTGGTTTTACTGGCGATTAATTGGAATTTGGATACTCATGTCTGTGAAGGACTATTTAGGTCAACTTCCTTTTTTTGAAGTTTTCGTCATAACTATGCCTTGCAATGTAAAGATAGTTTAATTCTGGCTTGCGATGATCCATAATTAATAACAACAATATTTAGAAAATGTTGTAAGTAAACATTAAATTATAAGAGACTTTTTTTTTCAAAATATTTCTTTTAACAATTTAGCCTAATTTCTTAGCCGACATGACGTCATAAACGCCATGTACCCCTAACCGGAAGATTTTTCGATGCCTTTCGCTTCTACTGTACATCGCGTAGCATTTCACCACTGCGCCAAGCTCTTTCCATTTCAAAAGAGATGATGAAACATAGCATAGGAAATTTGGGAATTCTAGAATGGTAAATTAATTGAATCATAGGTAATTCAGTCAGCAAATCCAGACACCAGCATATTATAGGCACTTTAGTATAATTGCCAAACCACACTACCTACTCAATACTCATGCTTTCTTGACTCACTGTAGTAGCGCATGTTGCCTACTTACATATTTTGTATATTCTGTGGTTTCTTACACTACATTCAGTTTTCAAAATGTCAGTGTAGTTTTAGTTTTAGTCATTACGTTATTAGTCAAAAGTAAAAATTGATATTATAAATCATTCCTAGATTGTACCCACTTATAAAAACGTAGGACTCAAAATAAATTATTAGTACCATGCACATGGTACAGGTGCAGTGACTTCTAGATTATAAATTCAGAAAGATTGTGTGTATTATTATTAAAAAAAATATATTTTTGTTCACATACTTTTACTTGTAGGGGAGAGGGGGCACTATTGTACACTTTGAATATGGAACTCTCTGTCATATCTTCATTGGAACTTGGTTACACAACATTAACCTAGGATTTTCGATTTATAATGGATTATACTTAACAAGTTTACATTTACTCCGATCTATGAAAATGTAGATAAAACGTGCTTAAGTTCAGATGTGGAGAAGTTTGGAAAAACTCGCCGTGGCAGTTTTGAAACACATTATAAAATTAAAAATAATTATCTTCCAAATCACTAATATTTATTATTAAGCCTATATAAACAATATATGGCTTTACTAAATAGTTAACTAATATTAATTAAATTAATAAATGAAGACTATTAACGAATACCGCTCAATCTTTCTGGCCTTCAAGGGGCAAATTTGATCAATAAAAACGTATGAATGTTCTTAAAGAAATAATTGGGGTTTCTATATTTATATAAACTTAATTAAAAGTAATTGTGTACTTTTATGGATGATATATTAAAATAAAGTTGACTAACAACTTAACTGATTACCTGCAGTTAGTTCCGACCCCTCTTAGTCAATTTTCAATCAGTCAATTAATAAAAAATATTATTATAATATGAAGAATACATGTATAGCAGGTATTATTCCACTGTATGATGCAATTTACTTAATTCAAATATGGCCTCATAGCAATTTTTGAAAATCTGAAATAGAATTAACAATTTTCTAAGAATACTAACCGAATCCCGTGGGTTGCCAGGCTAGAATGTCACCATCCCATTATTACCTGTGGGTGTCGTATGAGGCGACTAACTGTAAAATACCGGAAGGTGGGCAGCAGCGCCGTCTGAGGAACTGATATCTTAAACTGCGATCCCCAAACATGCCTGCCAAGCATGGGGATTATGGCAAAAACCCCCTTGATGGGGGAGGCTGTGTTCACCACTGGATAATCCGGCTGATGTGTATGGTAACATAACAAACACGTCTCAAAAAATAAATGTTTTCTTTTTACACAAGAGGAATGTGGCTTCTATTTTAAACGCATATGACCATATGTAGCACAAAAATCGCGTTTAAAATAATAAAATCAAACCTTACCTCCCCTTCATAAGTACTGACTAATCCTCCAATCCACGGTCATCGCAGGCCATTGGCTCATTTGTGAAAAGCGGACCTACATACCTATTCACGCGGTAGGTAGATTTCTATAAATATGTAGATAGCAGCTTGAACAAATTGAAGGTTACCTATAAAATAAATCATTTCTCGTTTTCCGGATGTACCACTGACTACAGAACAAAATGAATAGTTGTACAATAACTCAGGCAGATCAATCAATTCACCTTGTAAAGTCTTCAGCGCACTGAACTGAATGTGGTACGCACGTATTGCATTTACTTACCATCGCGAAAGCGTCGCAACAAGCGGGTCCCGGGCGGTGCGGTTAGTTTTATACTATAATTGTGTACAACATTAGAAAACGTACAAGCCATTGCAGACTTACAGGCAGTCCAAATTTAAAATAAAGTGTCTAAAATAAAAATAGTTCTTATGTAATAATAACAAATATTTGAAAAGTATTTTAAGAAAACATTTAATTAATTATTTAATAAAACACTTAAAAAATCTTTATAAAAATGATATATATCTAGTGACAATTCCGCCTAATTTCCTGGTAAGCCGACGTGACGTCACAAACGCCACGCAGCCAAACCGGAAGAGTATTCGACGCGTTCGCTTCTAAACGAAGCATCGTCAGGAGGTCTTGACTCTACGAGCGCACGATCGAGACTGACAGTTCTTATGTACTAACAATAACATTGAGAAAATACGTAACACAGGTCAATGTGTACTAATAGATTATTACGACAAACTAAATATTCGTAATTTCGTATTTAGTTTAACCTAAGTTCTAAGTACCTAGCTGTTAACGAAAAGAAGTGTGGCGTCACCAGGCGTGTTCTTTTTATCGTTTTTCTTGTTTCCTAAACAGATAAATATCGGGAATGTATCATGTTGTACATACTTCCTGACGTCTGAAATACTAAAACGATTTTAAGGAAATTTGTTGTGTAGCCAAAAAAAGGACCTACCAACCAAACACAATGTTTACCTTCATAAGACGCGTAATATAATAAAATCAAGAAATCGAGGTCCTGACAGATGAGACAGGTAAATGCTCTGCTGTTCCCGCAGGCCGCGAAGAGGGCGGCGACGCGCGACGCGACTACGGCTGGTGTATAATGTTCTATGACTACGGTACGGGGTGGAGCGCGCATGCTCTGCGCTTAGTGTGCTAAAGGCCTAAACGTACCTAAGTAATATTGACAGTTATAGCGCCACAACACGAAGCAGAAATAGCACTATGTGACGTCACCCATCGTTCTTGACTTCGTAAAAAAGCTTTCAATACGGTTTACGATCTCTTACGTCTGATCTGAGTCACTTCCTCTCTACAACATCTTGAGCCATCATTCATCGAGTCCTGGTCATGGGTGACGTAGAAATGGGTGGATACACACTTAATAATAATTAATAATAACTATATATTTAAAAATATATCTACTGACAATTCCGCCTAATTTTCCTCTCACAAACGTCACGCAGCCACACCGGAATAATTTTCGACGCGTTCGCTTCTACACTAAGCATCCTCAAGAGTTCTTGACTCTTCGAGCGCACGTTTGAGGATTCTCGATCATTTGGCTGCGTTTGTGACTTCGGCTTAACAGGAAAATTGTTTTTTTTTTTTCTAAAATATTAATTTAATGTTTTCTTAAAATATTTGTTATTATTAAATACAGATTTCCGCAAAGTAACGCCTGCATCTATTCACTAAAAATTAATTGCTTAAACACAGGGGATCACTTTTCAGGCACTGTATCTTTTATTCTGTGGTTCAGGCAGAATACGTTGGTTAGCGTCTAATCTGTTACAATCAACCGGCAAAGATACCATAGGTTATATAAAACGTTTTATGTTTTTAGTTGAAGACTGACCAGCACTTGGTTTATTCGTTAATATATATTGAACTTATAAAAACAGGAGAAACCGCGCCCATTCATTGGATCACCAAGATTTTGCCATCTCATGGCAATATTAAAGCGACATCTCCTGATTGAGTCTCAGTAGTGTGCGTCTACTGCATGCTTGTCTTACTGTTTTCTTTTGGCCAAATGAGTGGATGGCTCACCTAGTGGTATAAGTGATCACCGTCGCCCACGAACATCCGCAACACCAGAGCTCTCGAGGATACGTTGCCGGCCTTTGAGGAGGGAATATGTTCTCTTCTTGAAGGTCCCTAAGTCGTATCGGTTTGGAAATACCATGGCAGCTGGTTTCATAATCGAAAGGTAGTGGACTTCCAGACGTCGCGACACGTCGACTTGAAATTGATGAAAAATTATCCTTTGTCGGGACGTCCGATGGCGAAATTCGGACGGACAGACAGACAGCAGATTCTCGTTAATATAATCAAATAGGTTGGTCTTTAGTATGAACCTTTTACTAATTCTCAATCATACTAAGAGAAAACTTCTTACGAGAGTAATAAAAATAAATTGAAAAATAAAAGTTAAAAATATTTTTTACATCATAGAAATTGTAAAAATAATAATAAATAAAATGGTAACGACTAACGAGAAGAGATTTATTCAACCTATGAGCGGACGTGTAGAGCTAAAAAACCCTAAATCGATGTCCCATCAGCATAATATCCAATAAATATTGACAATCAGCCCCAGACAAATAGAGATCCTCCGAAGGGCGGCAAACCTACTGTAGGGCGGGTGTGTGTTTACCCTCCATTTCCATGAATTACCGTAGCAGAGGTCGCTGTACTACAGGATGAAGGTTCAAACATAGTTTTATTTTTCGTAATAATTTTACCTTGCCTAATACTTGGTATATTTGAAAGACTTTGTTCACAAAAAAAAAAGGTCAAAAAACCCCTAGTCGGATATTTATAAAAGTGCATACAAAATAATTGCTATAGAAAAGTGTAAAAAAATCAACTACCCCGAAACAAATGAGGTTTTCTTTTTATATTGTTGTGACGGATCAAGCACTTGGCCCACCTGATGTAAAGCGGACTAACCTCTGCCTATAATATATGCATTTCGTCACAGGTCACGAATTGCACTGCGCCCGTCACCTTGAGACATAATTGTTAAGTCTCATGTGCCTGTAATTTCACTGGCTCTCAAGGACTGCTACCGGAACACACCGTTACGTGCTTGGCGACAGATTTTCTACTTGAGGGTGGTAGCTAGCCAGGCAGTAATCGCAAAATGCCCTTCCACCATGCGGTGAAGCTCAAGCCCGCGGCGGGATTCGAACCATGGACCTGCGGCACGGCAGTCCATAGCCAATGCCACTGAGCCATCACTGCTTCGAAAGGTTCTGATGAGGTTGATTGTGGCTCTCGTAAAATTCATAAATGCACGAGTACCTACAATAAGTTATAGATACGTTGAGGCACGTCTCCTGCATAGCTTATAAGAAACATCAAACATAAGTATCGCTGCTCATAGATGATTTGGAAGCGCTCGTAGCGATGTTTGTTTAGCCGTTCCTAACCGATCAGCTAACTCAACGTCCTCCGCAGTATTTGACTTGGATGGATGACCGCTAGTGACATTACCACTGAGGCCGTCGGTGTCTGAGGATTGCAGTCGTTACAGCATGGTGGTAGGGCATTTTGCGAATGCCCACCTGGCTAGCTACCACCCTCACCTAACGGTATGTTCCATCAGCTGTCCTTGAAAGCCAGTGATTCTAGCTAAGCCTGAACAACATATTGGACCACATCATCATTGACCATCAGGTGAGATAGAGGTCAAAGGCTATCCTATCTGATATAAATAAAACAAATTAAAAAAAAAACATGCTTCTGACATATTCACTCCTGCCTCAAACACATAACTGTGTATCCTGAATCACAGCTTCTCTAGACATGCATCTATTCATGATGCATGACAGAAGTACCTACGCATTTTGTACATGTACCTACAGCCTGTATATATAAGAACTGTTGTTTAATCTGTGCCAGCCATGCGTGCTGCAGACGTACCTACCTTACCACAGACGTTACTACAATAATTGTATAGGTAGGTACTATGCCTTGGATAAGAAGGAAACTCTACTCGTATTGCCCCAGCTTATTTATCCTGCTGCGATGCGATAGATTTACGGGGTTATGCCAACATTGACCAACGTTCCTTGAGGATATCGGTAAGCACTTTTCTATTTTTGTGTAAGTGCTACCACAGATAATGTGACAAGGGCACGAATAAGGACGATGAGCATAGACAATTAGATATACAAGGGCGTATTCCACTTGACGCCAATATCGTTATTTTCGATAATTTTGATCACATTGTCTATGGTTCATATTAAATGTGGAACCATAGACGCAAGATATGGTCAAAATTATCGAAAATAACGAAATTGGCGTCAAGTGGAATACGGCCCAAGTTGACCTACTGATATGCCATTCCTATCGAGACACACTAAAATAGCACTTTCTTACGATAACCGCACAAAGTTCCTCGGGCTGTGCGTAGTAATTATAATGAGGCCAATTTGATTACAGAAAACCTAGGCCATAGATAAGGTACCTAATAAATATTTAGTACGAAATAGGGTACCGCTAACAATTTACAAGTCATAACTATCGACAATTTGACAGCATCATCACCTCTCGGCCGGCGTTTGTAGGGTTACTGGTATGAAATGTCTTCTCTAACAACTAAAAAACCTATGTACTTGTACATAGGTTTTGAATTTAAGTATTTAATTATGTTACAAAATTACAACGATAGGAAAAATTATAATCATGGGTTTTAATTTTTCCTCTATTTGTAATTTCGTAATGTAGGTAATGCACGAATCATGCGTCATTGCAAAAATCGGCAAAGTGCGAGTGGGACTCGCGCACGAAGGGTTCCGTACCATTATCTGTGACCTAATCTTGCAAAATACAGACACTTTTCGCAGTGTCCGATTGAGCTGGGTATGTACGGCGAAAACCTCTTTTATTGTATGGGAGCCCCCTTAATTATTAATTTTATTTAGTTTTAAATCAATATATTAAAGAGAATATAAAACGATATATTCTATCAATAATTAAAGCGTCTACCTGTCATCGTTATTAGTATCGAGCAAGAAACGATAAAAAAATTAAGTTTGTTGTATGGGAGACCCCCTTAAATGTTTATTTTATTTTTAGTATTTGTTGTTATAGCGGCAATAGAAATACATCATCTGTGAAAATTTCAACTGTAGCTATCACCGTTCTTGAGATACATCCTGGTGACAGACGAACGGACGGACAGCGAAGTCTTAGTAATAGGGTCCCGTTTTTACCATTTGGGTACGGAACCCTAAAAATTAAAATATTATAACTAAAGATGTGGTATGACTCTCGCTGCGCTTGCTTACTAGCTGACTGACGGAGGTTGAATGGCAAAAAGACCGTCTATGATTATTCCAAACCAATTATTGGGCTTTCGCTGAAGCTTATCCTCTTTGGTTTTTCCCTAGATTCAGCTAGCCTAGAAGTACTGGCTCTCAAGGACAGCTGCCGGAACACACCGTTAGGTACTTGGCGACAGATTTTCTACTTGAGGGTGGTAGCTAGCCAGGCGGGCATTCGCAAAATGCCCTACCAACATGCTATAACGACCATCCTAAGACAACAACCGGGACCGACGGCTTAACGTGCCCTCCGAAGCACGTGCACGCTCAGTAGTAATGTCACTAGCGGTCACCCATCCAACTCATGACCGCGCGCGACGTTGCTTAACTTTACTGATCGGTTGAGAACTGCTAAGTAAACTTCGCCACGAGCGCTTCGATATGCAAGGGCCTGCTTCGCACGTGTCTCCTTGAATGAGGGTTTTTTTTTAAATCAAACAAATCAGGAAACTACAGTAACTTATAATTCTAACATTCTAATTGTTGCAATAATAAACGCCTGCTTAGCTAATAAGGTTACAAAATTACAACAAAATACAAAATTTAACTACGATCGTGATTCAAACCCGCGACCATTCGTCGCGGTTCAAATAAGGGGACTTATTTGGCTTTGATAAATGCCATAACAATAATTATATTCTTGCGTTGTCCTGTGACCTTGTGCTTGACCTTTATTCGCCTTTAACGTTATCACAGAATAAAAAGGACGAGGTATCGAACAAGATATTGAACATTGCGTATTTTCTAAAACCGGAAACTACTATTTATAGGGTTCCGTACTATAAAACGGGACCTTAGAACTAAGCCTCAGCTGTCCATCCGTCCGTTCTTCTGTCCGGCCTTTACAGGGCTGCGTCTTTGAAGCCGTAATTGATAATAATAATAATAATAAATAGCTTTATTTAATTCCACAATAATTCGATAAAAATTAATTAATTTGATGTTTGGAAGCTATATTGCGTAAGTAACCTTAATAAATCTACTACTCATGCAATTTAATCTCCTTCTAATGTGGACCCCCTCAAAAGCCTTCTCCAAAGAATTCCATTTTTCCCTATCTTTAGCAGTGGTCATCCAGTCTCTTCCTGCTTTGGATACAATCTCGTCGTGCCAGCGGGCGCTCGGGCGACCTCTACTTCTCACGCCATGCGGTCCTTTCCATTTTGTGGTGTTAATTGTCCATCGATTGTCACCATATCTTCCAACATGGCCAGCTGATCTCCATTTGAGACTTTGAGAGAAGTGTAGAGCATCCTTCACCGTGGTTATTGTCCGATTTTTTATGTTTCTTATTCTATCTCTCAGCTGTTATATTTAAACAGCTCCTTTCCATTGCCCTCTGAGTTGTCTTTATTTTTGTCTTGCCTTATGATCGTAAATCCACGTTTGGCAGTCGTAGGTTAGTTAGTCAGTAATTGATAGCCCGTTTAATTTTTTGTAGATATGGTCGATTCCCTATCAAATAATAAAAATACTTATTACAAAAAGGTTTGTTGTCCCGATACAACAATTAACGTGTTTTTTTTGTTTTTAAATGTAATACGTAGAAGCACAAACTTAGTTAGATAATAATATATTATCCGTCAATCATTGAATGATCCAAGCTATCATATAATAAAAACCGGTCAAGTGCGGGTCGGTTTCTTCCTAAGGATAAATACTATAAGAATAAAACAACGATTTCTTTGTTCATTCTGTATTGGAACTGAACCCAAGGTGTGCAAGAGAACTCGCACGTGGCCGGTTTTTATTTAATTAAAACATGACATTAATAATAATTGTAATTATTGACAGTCGCGCGGAGCTGTCAGGGAGGTGAGGGAGGTGTCGCTGTTGCGGCGGGCGTAGTGACGAGACATATCGATTATTTCAGCTCTTAGCAAATTAGTGATGAGTGCAAACATCAGTCGATTGTATTGGATTGGCATTTGACATTAATCGAGGCTAATTGCTTTTTTGTAATATCTAGTCCAAAAATAGAGAGTCTAATTCGCCTATTGCCCAACTAACTATTTAAGTGATTTTAATGAAATTAGCAAATATTATTCGTATCTTGGTTTATCTTTTAACATGTATAGAATATTTTCATCCTAAATTCCTGAGCATGAGCGATAATACCAAATTCATCTCGGGTTGTTGACATAAGTCGTACTTACTCGATACCTATATAATACTTTCCACAATCTCTATGATCAAAATGGCACTTGGGCATATTTAAATTATTTATACATAAATAAGTAATAACTGTAAATAATGATAAACAAAGCTAATACCTATAATATATGAAACGCTCAAAGATAAGAAGTCTTGTGAATGTCTTTTATTGCTTGGGAATAGGTTACGTTTTACTGTAAAGCAAAATCACAGACAACAGTGGCAAAATAAACAGTAAATCACACTATGTGCCTTTGTGATTAATTTCTTGAAAGTGTATAGGTTGATAACTGATAATTATTATACAATATTAGTATTGGCATGCAATCGTCTTAATATAGTGATATTGACGGCATATTTATGTGTCAATTGTCAAGTTGTAGACGTTACTTTGAAGGATCAAGTTGGTATTGTCATCGGGCATAATTATGTGACACTACTGAATTTACTATTAGTATAACATGCTAGCAATAAATGTCTTCGTGGGTGGTATATATTGGATCTTTTTTTAATTTGAAGCTTTAAAAAGGCGTTTCATTTTTGTTTGGTAGGAAGATACTAAAGAGATACTCGTAAAGATACAAATAGTTAAGTATAAGTTTCATATTTTAGTTTGCGATTGTTTCGCTGGTTAATAATTTTTATTTGAATTTATTTCATTCATCCGTGCTGTTTGTATTTTAAATAATGAACACTCTAATTGAATTATATTATAAAGGATACTATTCTGACTTCCATTAGTTTAGTAGAGGAAGCACGTAGAAAACGTTTTTTATTTGGAGATTGGAGTCATTCAGTTGCGTACTGTTGATCAAGGCCCGCCTTGTCCTCTTGCCTTAACTCAAAGTAACACAGAAAAAAATATTTAATATTAATTAAATTTTGTCATCATCATAATCAAAGTTTATACATTTATTCCCAGGACTTCCAAAATCCCTGTTAATACCTATTTTAAATTCTGAAAATATTTTTTTGTCTGTCTGTCTGTTTGAACTCTAGCGTAGAATAGTGAAGGCAGTAAATGGAAAAATTACTCCTAACATAGTACAACGTAACCCTACCTGGGTTACGTTACCTATGTTAGGAGTAATTTTTGTACTAGTAATTATATCTTGGCAGTTTGGTCATTTCTATAGCATTGTATTGTACCTATACCGCCGTTCGCACATTTTCCATGCAAAACTAAAATTGTTATTAAATTGGTAGAAAACTGTAACTGATGTTATGTAGGTATGTTAAATTGGTGAATGGTGACAGATATGGCGATATACATTGGATATTTTCAATGCAATCCTTCACAACTAATGTCTTATATCCTAAATAATACGCGAGTTGTATTATTTACTATTTTCTTGTTATTTTGGTGGTAGTTTTGGGTAATATAGAGCTTCGTACATCTACTCTTATTCCCACAATAATATGATAAAGTATCTGGCTGGGAGTGTAGTTATACCTACAATGCCGTTTAAGTCGTCGTCGGTTGATGAATTTTAGATAAAACGAGGAGGCACCAATTTAATTATCGCTATAATGGCAAGTTTGGGCATGTTTTGACCAAATTTTGTTACTTGTAAAAGTTGTAATGTTTCCGCCTTCCTACATCTTATAAAATATCATGAACTGAACTGATTATTTAACGTAAAAATGTTCTAAACTTTATAATAATTATAAACTATACAAACAACCGCATCAAATATACGTTTGGGACATTTACCCATCTAACTACGTCTTCGTTGACAATTCTATGAAACCAATAAAAAGGTTATAAAGTCAAGTTCCTCTATATTAAGTTCTGCGAATTCTTAATAAGGATGCGAATTCATCGGTTTCCCGTCTCTCCGTACTTAAGAGGGCACAATCATTAACCATTTGATTAGCAGCAGTTTGTATGCAACATCGACGTCGGTGGGGGGCTATGGGTGAGCACAACCATTGAACTGTCAGTAAACAAATGCGGCCTTGGATTCGCAGATTTGAATTTGAATGCAATCGGTGACAGTGGGTATTGTACTAACACATAATTTAAGCAGTGCTGTGAGCATTCTTATGCAGATAATAGTTTCTGCTCTGGCGCTGTACAAGGTTAAACTACTATGTCTATTTATAGTTCTACTAGCTGCGGTTACACCCTCGTGGTAAAGCATGATGATGAAAAATACCCTATGTGTTAATCTAGCGCCTCTTTACCTCCACACCAAATCCCATCAAAATTGTTCTAGCCATTTGAGCGTGAAGAAGTAACAAACACACTCACAAACTTTCGTCTTTATAATATTAGTGCGATATTAGGTATATTTAATTCGCATAGTCAGACCTAGAAATTTATCGATTTAATCAAAGATTCCAGGGATAAAAACTTTGTTAGGTATGTGGACTAAATCTGGATTTAGTCAAACAGGAATATTAAGTTTTTAGAAATTAGTAGATAACCGTAGTAAATAGGTCAATCTCAATCGTTCGAAATTCGAAATAAAACGGCTCAGTAGCCTTCCAGCTCATCTGGATAAATTATCACCGCTGCTCAACTTACTAAATGTAAAATCAATACAGTACCAGGAGGTACTATGAAAAAAAAACTGTTTTAAGTCGATAACAAGTAAGATTGTAATTGAAAGGAAACTATTTGGAATCAACTCTATTAATTACCCGTTAATCAACAAAGATTTATCGCATTCACCAGCGCTCTCTTTTTACACATAAAAGTAATTAGACTCGTTGCTTTCTTTTCATAACGGCGGTGTTATTATAAAGAAAAAACGTGCGTTTCATGCCACAGATGTTTTCTTCAATTTACATAAGATCAACGATGCGATAAGCTGTATAGCCATAATCTAACGGAAGCTGTAGCATGACTACGATGCTGTGGTGTTAATTGTGCACTAACTATGTCAGTAGTGCTCTGAAGAGTTTGTGCCTTCCATGAGCGATGAATCGTTATGTAAATCTATGATAATGGTCTCAGCCACTCACCGCGTGACTCGCTTCTAACTAATAATACAGTTACATTTCTTCCTTCGGGATATTTTTAAGGTGCTATCCACATGTTTGACCACAGATACTTGTATAATCAAATGAAGAAAGTTTTGATTGAATAACCTGTAACTACCAAGAGTCTCTTAGCAAAGTACTGAAATCCACATATTTTTTATGAATCTTTGTAATAATTAATGCTATTAAATAGGTAAGATATTGCAAAGAAAGATTCAAGACGTAACGCTTACCAGAGACTTAATTATAAAATCTGTCTTACGATTCATAAACTTTATTTACATACTTATAACTAAGCCCAGGAACGTATTTTTATAAGTTGTAAAATGACTCATTAAAATTTATGAACAAATTAATGTGCTTGTTGCAAAGTTGAAACTTGATAGGCACCCAAATCCTCTAGAAGGAAATCCTCCATTCACTTCAACAGATAATAAATCATCAGCCACCAAAACAAACAAGGACCGACAGATCTGATATTCATTTTGCTTGTTGTTACGTAGAGCTGTCGTCAGAAGGCGCCATTTTATCCAAGATCTTATGTCGTTACCCTTTCGGTAGGGTTTTGACACTGTTTTGATTCTCCGACGGCATTATCGAGGGAGCTTTGGCTTTTCATAATGGTTTAGCAAATCAAATTAGGTGTGTTTTTGTGTTTATCTTACAGCGCGATAGCTACAAGTATTCTTGAGTTATTATCTGAGATTCGAGGTTGTGCCTACAAATAACAAGTAAATAAATAATCTGTATAGGGGTATAAAGTATATACCTACTATATACTGCGTTCTTTGTTTGCAAAAGGTTAGGAGGACTTATGCCACTGTAATTTCGTCCTGTCTTTTAAAGGGTTTATAAATATAAGGAATATTGATACCAACAGACAAGTTTAGGAATGTATCTAAGCACCAATTAAATTCAAACGTTCAATTTTATGATTTCATGTTACGTGTTTGGGGATAACAACATGCCGCCTAATTAGGCAGCCCACCACGTAATACCTTGACATTTCTACAAAAGGACAAAGCACTCGTGGCAAAAACAAATGTTATTAATAAACCTTGTTTTTGTTATGTGACCAGCTCTACATGCTTGCAACACTTTATTGATGTAACCTAATACCCGTTCTTTTGTTTCAGGTATCTCTGTAAAAGATGCGGTGGTTTTGTATTTGTAGAAGAGCGGGAAAAACTGAAAAAGTTAAACATTGTTGAGGGTAAACAAAAATAAAATGACAAGAAAAAGTACGAAATTTAAAAGTGACAGTTTAGTGCAGTGGCTTTGTTAATGCAAAAACCGTCATGTTCGAGAACGTTTCAAAAATGGAAGTGAATAATGGGACTATTTTTTATCCGACGGAAGCCACCATTCTGGCGGCAGTGTGCGCCTGCATTTTCAGTTTTGTTGGCGTCGTCGGTAAGTTTATCCCTTTTACGTTACGATATGTACACACAGTGTGCATGAATTTAATGCTTTGTTTACACAATCGATTATATCGTTGATCGACTAACGGCTACTAACTATTCGAGGAAGGCGCGGAAACTCAGTTTGTTTATTGGATGTCGCGCAGTACAAACAAGGTGCCATGTCTAATAAACAGTTTATTCTGTGAATTTTCTTAACAGTCATATTTATTCATTCACGAGGAACTTGCAATCCCCAGACAGGCCGTATTTATAAAAATGCTATAATTATAATTTTAGTTCAGTAGTTTTATTTTGAGTCTTTCAAATTTAGTTTATTATGTACACCATTTTATAATGATGTTTAACTTAACATGAGGTAATGATGCTGTCAAAGGTGGTAACGAGATATTAATTAATAAGTGCGTTTATATTACTTCGTAGAGCACTAACCACTGCTAAGTGACTATATAGTTATTTATTTAATTATTATTTATAAGTTATTTATTCTACATATACACTAATAATATTATAAAGAGGAAGGATTTGTATTTTTGTATGTAACGAATAAAATTAAAAACTATTGGACCGATTAGAAAAATTTTTTCACCATTAGGTCCTACATTATCCCTGAAGAACATAGGTTATAGTATATTATTAATAAATGCTTTTTTATATTTTTGTTGAATGCCCTTGTGAAGTCGGTTCAGGCCGTTAGTTGAGTATACATTTGATGTTACTAGCAGGCGGTCATTACTCATTATGCATGACCATAGCAGATAATGCTAATTTCTATTACTTGGCTATTCCAACCAAACGTAGCTATTAGTAGTACATATTTAATCATCTATGTTTGCTTGTATTTAATCAGTTGTGTAAATACAGCCAAGTTAATAATTTCTATCTCCAGCCCAATACCATCCAGATCTAACTCATTCAACTAAAACAATGCGAAGGGAACTTAAACCCTATCACAAAGCCACAAGCTTCCTTGGCGTGTACAAAGATAAATATAAAATGTGTCTTGTGCAAGTAAGTGCATTTCCCTACTCGCCCGTTGCGCTATCGCTAGAAAGCGTTCAATAATCGGTCACTTAACACGAATGCAACATAAAACGCTAAGTGCCAGCCGTAATCGGACATCAAACGATTTGTTACCAACTACTCGATCCTACGCTAGCAAGCACGACTGGAATACCAGCTGCGTAAACAAACATCTCGGGCACATCACTATCTGCATTCGATGTTTGATTGAATATAGAAGTTTTTAGCTACGTAGATGGTAGGTCCGTTGGTCCATTGGACTATGCACCTATACCACATGAATAAATAACTTCTTTATTCATGTGCCTATACGTTTATAACATCCTGTAGGTACTGTATGGAAGCAATAAAGAATATTGAATCTAGGTAATTTTAGGTAGCTATAAGAATTTTCAGAAGATTTATTTAGTAAGTTAATGTAGATACTTAACTAGTTGGGTGGGGAGTATTAGTACATAATTATACTGATTTTCAGATTCTATAGGCTATCACTTCCTTAATCATCAATCGAAGTAGCATACGATTAAATAGGAAAATAGAATAAAAATATTGTCCGACTTTGATATCTCTCTCTATTGGGTTATAAAATTTAGTGAGTGGTAAATCGATTCACTGCTTAGGGGGTCGAGCCATGGTTGGTGAGCCATTTAGTGGTTCTATATTAATAAAAAAGCAAAAGTAAACCACTGGACTTTTTCTAGTAATATTTTTGCTTTTGGAACGCCATGCCATGACGCTGCCCCAAGCTCAAATATTCCACAACTTGAAAATTGCGTAACACTTTATCATAATATTTATTCTAGTATCCGAGGGTTATGGCTAAATAACGTAAATGTTTATTTTGTTTAATATGTATTGTATAATAAGCCATTGGTTAGAAATATATAATTGATAATTACATATTTCTAACCAATGACTTAATACACTAATTAAATTAATAAATAATAGCATTATATTTAAGAGCTTTGAAATTCAGTGATGTGAAACTGTTCAATACAAACTGCGGTGTCTCCAATTTTGTTGTAGAAAGAAAAAAAAACACATCACTATTTCGTTTGCGTGACGCGATGCAACGAAGTGACTAATACGGAATACCCTTATTAAAACTATTACTAACTAAACAATTTCATTACCAAACAACGTTTATGAAATGAATACAAAAGCTTAGAGTTTCATTAAACTGCCTCTCACAGTGTATTGTATTTCTAATTTCAAATATCACAGATTCCGTACAGAATTTGACAATAGGTGCCACGTAAATGTTTTTAGTTTGCCATTATGGACGAAATGTAAACTGAAATATGTATAAGGCATCACGTATGTATATATCATTTATGTGGTTGTAAAATTTACTGTCAATAAATCAACATCGATTATTTTATAAAAACTATCAATACGTTCGTTTACCCATGACGAAAACTTGATATTATTTACATACATTGATTCAACAACATGCTTTTAACGTGTCAATTCCATAAACACTTGTATGCCTAAAACGTGTGCTTGTTTACCTATTTTATGTTGAATTTGCAAAACAACGCATGAGTTCAATAAGCTTTATAAAAAAGTGTTTAAGTATAAGACTATATAGGTGTTTAAGAATAAACCTAAGTAGGACCGAAAGATGCGAAACGTGGATGTTAAAGCGCTGACTAGTGTTAAATAGCTTTACTTGAACAGATTTTCAACAGAAGATATTTAATGTTGTCTTAGGTTTTCGCGATCATTATACATAGTAATTAAACAACTTTAAACGGTTTAAATCGCGTATATTTATCGTTATTTTTGTCCCGACGTTTCAAACACTTTGCAGTGATTTGCAGTCACCCCGTGACCACGATCACTGCAAAGTGTTTGAAACGTCGGGACAAAAATAATGAGAAGATATTTAGTTTGATACACTAACTAAATTGATAAATTATTTGTTTATTTTGATAATTTTGTAAGGCCAAGTTAATACCAAAACACATTTCCTTAATATTATCGCAATCGAATAAAATTGCAAAGATGAGTCTAAATTACGCTTGTAACATTAATATTTTTATAATATTAATGTTACAAGCGTAATTAATATTAATTATAATAGTTACAAGCGTAATTAATATTAATATCATATCAAAATCTTTTCAAATGGGACAAGTCAAGGTACATTTTCAATATTAGTTCCTAGTTTTCTGTTACTTTTACTTATAACCTATAAAGCTCCCTTTCGTTTTTCACCCGAACTTATCGCGATTTCACCATCGCTGCTTCTCCCTCACTCCCACGCAGTCCTATAGTGACGGAATTTTAGAATTTGTCAGCGTCTTAAACTAAAACACCTCTGAGAAATGCGTACTGTTTGTTGGAATACAGTAAGTGTAATAACGCTATGTTTTTTTTTTGTTGCAAGCCATTCATTTAACGGTTTATAAGTAAAAAATCTATTTGAATAATCAATTGAGCATAAAGCATAACAAGAATACAACTCACACATCTTGTATTCTGATACAGAATCGGATCACCCTAGTTATTAGTGCCGCACAATAAATCCGTAATAAACCAGGGCTGATGCCCTTCCGATGAAAGGGCCTCTGATGCAGCCATGAGGCCGTGAGTCGTGACTCAGCCGAGGCTCTGACGATTAGTGTATTTATTATACTTGAATAATATATCAGAGGGATACCGTAGCGTAGGGACTGCTCGCTTAATGACCGACACTTGAGACCATCACCCCATCACACTGGGTGTGAATGACATTTTGGAATTATCTATACATTATATTTGACAATATGATGAAGTAAGTAAGATTATTGTGCCCGCTTCCCGTCCACTCCACCTCTAGTTACTCCGCTCCGCGCTCCGTCCAGTGGACGGAGTTGATAAACAAAAGCTTAGAAAAGCATTTCTGCATTAGATAAACGAAAAATATCGGTACTTCTTGTTGCCTAATAAATAACTTAATAACTAACCAAAACTAAATCGTATCGATTTACTTCCTAAATAAGTATTTTAATAAAATCATCGTACTGTTATGGTTGAGTTACGCTTTTATAACGTGAAATTTGAAAACGCGCCCGGAGTTGTAAAAAAAATAGTGATACGAAGCAAAAATAGAGTGTCACTTTTCAGTAATCTTTCTGCTTTTTTTGTAATGACGAACTTAACAAAGCTTGTGTATTGTATGTTGTTAAACGATTTTTAATATATTTGAAGTGAACGGGTAATATACGTTTAATTGCAAGGGGCTTCCAATCTTTTTCAGCTCGCGGCGGAATTACAAATTTTTGTCTCGGCGCCCTACCCTAGCTAGATATATGAAAAAGATACAGTGGTAAGAAATAGGTACCTACCAACAATAAAAGTAATTTGGTTAGGTAGATAGAAACAAAAATTAAAACATCTTCAACATAAAATTTAGTTTATTTATTTTAAAAGAATTAAAACAAAAAACCACAAGACTTAAGAAAAAAATAAAATACGATAAGTAGTTACTAAGTCAAATCAATGTGACGGTGGTCACACGCTTGGAGATCTCCGCACTGTTTTTCAAAGCAGGGAATACACTAGGGTTGCCAGATCAAGGTAAATCAATTCCTGGACTTTTCTGGGGTTCGAAAGGGAGTTGGTACTTTGACCTAAAGTGTAAATCCAAATAAATCTACAGTTGAACTGACATATCACTATATATTAGTTTAATTTAGTGGTTTTATAAAAAAAAAGGAAATGGCATTTATTGTTACACATAATATTTATTTGAGACATAGTTATGTCATCTAAATTAGGTAATAAATCGATGTAACTTAAACCTTACATTTACGGTAGGTACCTACATCAGAAATGTTTATTTTACTACTATTAGGCTATTAGGGACATTAATACCGACATAACTCACTGCGAAGATAACTTTTAAATACGATATTGCCAAGCCAAGCCCTCGTAGCTACTTTCCTAGACAAATAAAGGAACTATTTCCTAATTGCTTCTATCCAATTACTATTAGCACCTAACGATCTTCGTGTCGACTAAACTACTAACAATACTATTGATACAGATTACTTAACAGTAACTATTGATATCACACTGCATCAGATAACATAAAAGGCGTAGGCGATAGACTATTTATGGCGCTTACGTCTCTTTTCCATTAGTGGTCGGGGATAATCGTAGAAAGTGAGTCGTGAACTATGTAATGTGGCTCATGTTTGTTTGTCCCCGCACTATTATTTTTATCGATATCAATTAGTCGCCCCACCGCGGGGATCGCGTCGCTTGGCTCGCTTGCACTGTTGTTGTCATAGATTATGTAAGTACAGAGGAGAAATTTAAATTGAAGTCGTAAAATTAGTACCCACAATCAATGATTTTATTCATCATAACAGTATTTCATTTCCATTCAAAGAATATTTTATTTTTACATACCCACATATACTGCGAATAGCCATTAATTCTACTTTTAAATGTTGTTTAATATATTTTTATTGCTGATTGGCTAGCCTTTTGACCACTATCCCAACTGATGGTAAGTGATGATGTCGAAGGTGTTGTTCAGGCTAGCCTAGAATTACTGGCCTCAAGTACAACTGCCGGAACACAGCTTTAGGTGCTTGGCGACAGATTTTCTACTAGAGGGTGGTAGCTAGCCAGGCGGGCATTCGCAAAATGCCCGACTACCATGCTGTAACGACTGCCATCGTAAGACAACAACCGGGACCGTCGGCTTAACGTGCCCTCCGAAGCACGGAAGTGGTCTATAGTAATATCACTAGCGGTCACCCATCCAACTCCTGACCGCGGCGGACGTTGCTTAACTTAGCTGATCGCTTAAGAACAGCTCAGCAAACTTCGCTACGATCGCTTCAAAAAAAAATGGCCATTGAAAAGTTCCTGTCATAAACTCTTCTAAGGATTGTAATTAGAAAGCCCAAAATTTCAAGAATTGATAAACTCGATATTCCTTATTCTCCGTTTAGCTGTCATAATCTCCCGTGTCAATATATTACAGGTATACATAACCGAATTTAAAAAATACTAAGTTTAGCCCTCGTTTATATAAATATAATTTCTGTTAGATCTGCAGAACCAGCGAAGTATGATTTGAAATGCTGAGTTAGAAATAGAAAGTATTGGTTCATACTTCCAAGTAGATAATTTGAAAATTGTACTATGTATAAAGCGCTCGTAGAATGTTCAGTGCGGTCATTACTTGGATGAGTGACCGCTAGTGGCATTTAAAAGGCATATTGTACCGTCTCCTCGCGTCGTCGGTTCGGGTCCCGATTAATACTTAGCATGGTGGTAGGTCACTTTACTATTATTATTATGCCTACCTAGCTACCATCTTCAAATAGAAAATCTTTTGACAAGCATCTAACAGTGTGTATCCGCAGCTGTAAGTACCTGACAACCAGTTCCCATTTCTACCTTTTTTCAACCATAATTATTTATCATCAGTTTAGACTGGCGTCAAAGGCTAGCCTAAAAGTAGAATAAAGTTATAATTTGATTGTTCCTATCATAGTATATTACCTAATTAAATTACGTATTAAAATATCTACAAATTGCCTTGCCTATCTATTAAAATTGCCTTCGCAATCGCTCTCTAAATTGATTAATTTAGCAAGCGATTGCGAAGTGCGTGCCAAGTTGCCCGTTTCAATTTGGGAAAAAATGCTTTCGTATATATTATATATCTGTCCAAAGGATTTCCGGCTGGTTCGGAAAATTTTCAATTCTGCGGTGACGGTTAAAAACTTAAATAATGTATACTTATACTTATTTCAGTTGCGAGGTCAACAGCTCTTAACGCCACTAGTTAATAAACACAAAATTCTAATTAAATTAATAGACAACGACAATACAAAATTATGAAGTTTGTTTAGTATCTTATCACAAACAAACAAAATGTTTTTAAGCATCTACGATTCTACTAATAAAATAGGCAAAAAATATGGCACAGTTTCTAAATAACTTTTTCATAGTCACTACATTAGCCACACCACACACGACAATGGGGCAGTCCAGCAAATCAATCAAACTGTCAATCTGTCAACAGGCAGTTTGACCACCGACCCGGGGGATGGATAACGACCAGATGGTCCGGAGATGCATTCTCTATAATAAGTTTGGGGTGTAAATATATGTGTTAATATAGGCTTTTAGGGCGGATTGATTATTTCCATAGGTTAAGTAACACTAGTACATAAATAAGTTTCCAATTGAAACAAATATCTTAACCGGCCATATTCCCATCTTTATTTAATATAATAAAATTATTTGTTTTCTATTCAATGACTTCTAGCTAGACAATGACATACTAAGGTGCTAAAAAAGTATTATAATTCCGCTACCATATCATATCCTTCTGAAAAATAATGTAAGTAAATTATTTTGAACTCTATATTCGTTTTTCGGTCGAAATATCTAAATTTCAAGTTTTTACTTCAAAGTTAGACTAAAATGTTGACAAAACAAGTAAGTATTTAATTTTAACGTTAACAAAAATATTTACGAAAAAGTTGTTTTTTAAATAAATGACAATGATGTCGCAAACTTTTTTTCATACCCTAGTCTTTTTGTTATCGCTGTCTAAAGATAATGAGAGCAGGTAAACATTTAATTTTCTATAAAAATTACGACGGTCGGTAAAGTTGTCAGATTCAATTAGGAATCTGAAATTTCTAAATAATTATGTCTGTACCAAATGATCAATTAAAACAACTAATACTGAAAACGATTTTTCTTTCACGGGTTGTTGGCTTAGTTGCCTGATGCCGTTTGTTAACCGATTTTTTATATCTCCTTTCGTTTCAATTCTAATTTAAGTATATGCATAAGCTTTACTTAATTAAAATGTTTTAAAGTGAATGTAGTTGTTAAAATATGCTCGAAAGTCTCGTTAAAAATACATTTAGCTACTTGAAGGTAATATTATTCAAATTATAGAGTAATAAAGAAATTAAACTTAGAGATACAAACGGACCGAAGCGTCAAAATTTCTAACTGTAGGTAATATTATTTTTAAAAGAGTGAAAACGAAATTTCCTGACCTAAAAATGCTTCATACACACGTCATTACGGTCTTTGAAAGAGTAACAAATGTATTTTCGTCCCGTGATTGCGATAATTACGCTCTTGAGTCAAAACTGTGAAATTATATGCAAAATAAACGTAACGAAAGAAACAATGGAAGCATATTGTTTTGAGTTATTGCATCCGGGGTGTTTAACTCGAGAGAAAAATATAAATAAATCATTGATATAAATACGCTACTGTGCTAATTATTACAAGAAAATAAATAAATATGAACTTTTATAAGAAAGGTTATTGACAATAAGGAGTACGTACAGCTTGTAACTAGCAAGTCACTGATGAATTCCATTGCAAAATACTTTGTTATTAAATCTTTAAGTATATACTCAAAAGTTTCAATGTTAAAACGCTTGAAAGTCCTAAATGATTGTTATTGATATTTGTTACTTTTCTTAGCTATGACGACTTTAACTCAAACTCTAATATTATCTGATTGACGTACAATATTAGTCATCTTAGTAAATATACCACACCCTTCAAGGAATAGATATTGGAATATAGGCCAACGGCTGATTGAGCTAGCCAACACATTAAATCATTTAAATATTAACTCTAGCCGGGTAAATGATATCACTGTCAACCTAACACCGCTTTATCAGCTCAAGTGCTGATACCTACTCACATTAATTTTGCCAAAGTTAATGTGTCTTTTATCACATCCAATTTTATTGGGTTAAAAGCTCAATCTCCAATTGGAAGACAGCTAAGATAAGTTTGTAACAACTTGTCCATTAAGAAATATAATATAACGACAAATAAATACTGTTAAAACTAATTTGAAAATCAGTAAAAGTAGACTTAACTTCAATCAAATCTAAGTACTTCTGAAGACTAATTGAGTGCCGTTATATCAAACTCAATTTCCTGCTAGATTACAAAACCTGTGTGATCAACCTAGGTTATTTATCTGGGCCTACGCCATTGTTGAATTGTAACTCTGAAAAGGGCCGAGTGTGGAATGCTTCCATCAATTGAACTGCCTCAAATTAATTCAACCATTAGCTCTGCCTTGGTCTAAAATTGTTCGATTGCATCGTTTCATACAAGTGTTTTCGATCCAGTTTGAGAGCACACCGGCCAATTGAAATCCAAAACTCTGTTTATACTTTATTCCCGGATAGAGTTGTTACTGTTTAATAAAGAAACTATTTTATCGTCGTCATATTCAGTTTCAATGCAAGAAAAGTGAAAATAGAATGTAGGCTAATGGGCTAATGTGTAGTTCAAAGGAAAGACAAAGTGCTTCTTGTTAATTTGAATCAATTTGGTATGATAGCTGATATATATTTCAACTTTTCTTTTGATTTTCAATAACTGTATATGTGTATAATTTATTGACAGTCCAAATAGAAAGCTTTCTTTTTGTATAATTAACTAGTCTGCATTGGTCCATCCAAGTACAGTCTATTTGTTGAAATAGTGGGTTTTTCTTACAGATATAATGTATAAAAATTCATGCATTAACTAACCTAAAAGCCATTTTTTTAAATGAAACCTACAAATACTTGTAATCGTAACGTGGAAGTCTCTAATTTGCGTAACGCGTAATGTAAGGGGAGATTCTTATATAATTAATCTCATGGGAATTTATCGTATCTAATCACAGAATAATGTTGTTTTTTTTTTTATTGAGTGGCTATACACTTTAGCAGCCCTGCCACTGATAAGTGCCGTTCAAAACACTTCTCCTGTGCGGTGGCACAGCATTGTGAGTTGGCCATTTGAGATATTAGTTTTTTTACTCACAATATCTAAACTTAAATATCCAGAAATATATATAACAATATTGACATTTATTTCTAAATAATTTCTTATTTTATTTCAGGTAACCTAGTCACGACTGTGGCGCTCCTCATGCATCCAAAGCTGAGAGGGCACGTAACGACCATGTTCGTGCTCTCGCTGTGCGTGTCAGACTTGCTGTTCTGCAGCATCAACCTGCCGCTGACAGCTAACAGGTTCATCCAGCAGCACTGGGGGCTGGGCCCGCAGCTGTGCCAGATGTTCGCCTTCGTCTTTTACGGGAACGAGGCTGTGTCGCTGCTGTCTATGGTTGCTATCACAATAAACAGGTGAGAAATCATCAAACAAATCTATTCGAATTTTGCGTCCATGGTAACCGTAATGCTTATCAGTCTAGCTGCTTTACAAAAAGTCCAAACTTACCCTTCAGTACAAAGGTTTTTCTTTAGATTCATCCAGTGGCACTAAAATAGGGATATAGTAAGTGGCTAACTTCTAAGTCAGAGTTATCTCTGCTGGCTATGATAGCTTTTTTGTTTTTTTTTCATGCTTGGTAGCTTAGCCTTTGACCGCTATCTCACCTGATGGTAAGTGATGATGTAGTCGAAGATGTTGTTCAGGCTAACTTAGAATTACTGGCTCTCAAGGACAGCAGCCGGAACACACCGTTAGGTGCTTGGCGACAAATTTTCTACTTGAGGGTGGTAGCTAGCCAGTCGGGCATTCGCAAAATGCCCTACCACCATACTATAACGACTGCCATCGTAAGACGACAACCGGGACCGACTGCTCCGAAGCACGGAAGCGCTCAGAGTAATGTCATTAGCGGTCACCCATCCAACTCATGACTGCAGCGGACGTTGTTTAACTTTGCTGATCGGTTAAGAACAGCTAAGCAAACTTCGCTACGAGCGCTTCTAAAAAAGTTAGGGTAAAAAGACGTAAAGATAAAACAGTAACCAGATTACCTTGACTACTGACCCTCCAAAACTACACTCCAAAACATAAAGAAGGAGGTCGTGTAACGCTTTTTAATCACTATAAAAAACTAAACTCGAGTAACTTGGTTACTTGCTCTAGATTGAAGATTAGCAAAGTTTGGTCAAGAATCACAGTCATATATTGAGTCATGCATGAGCCACGCATCTTGCAAAATGTTTTTTCTTTTTATTTGACTGGTATTCTGACTCAATCGTCACTCATGGAGTGGAATGCAGTTCCGGCAAACTCATCCTTAACATAGTTGATTTAAGTGTCAATTTGGGTTTTCAACGCACATAATTATACAAACTTTCTGAATATATTGACTAACAATTTGGGATGTAGGATGTTTTACTTTTATGTCAAGCCTTTTTTTATGTTATTGTGACGGAACAAGCCCGAGGCCCACCTGATGTTAAGTATAGACTAACCTATGCCTATATCAGACGCATTTCATCAACGACGAATTTCACTGTGACCGTCACACTGAGACGTACAGTTGTTAGGTCTCATGTGCTTGTAATTTTCTGGCTCTCAAGGACTGATGCCGGAACACACTGTTAGGTGCTTGGCGACAGATTTTCTACTTGAGTGATCTCTAGCCAGGCGGGCATTCGCAAAAAACCCTTCGGTAAGCAAGCCCACGGCGGGATTCGAACCATGGCCTTACTGCACGGCAGTCCATAGCCAATGCCACTGAGCCATCACTGCTTCGAGAGAGAGAGAGAGCTGCTTTTAAAATAAGTAAGGAAGTATTCCGCTCGAGATGAAAATTATGTGCTCTAAAAATGTCTAAATGTGATGTTCGGTTAGCAAGAGATGGTGCTTGAAATCAAATATAGAAATACGGAAGTATAATCTAATAAAAATTAAAATGTTTCGGGAATAGTTCTCAAAAATACACAGGGCACTTCTCTCGTCCTACACAAGTAATTTATTATCTGTACCTATAAAAATCACATTCGTGGTTCCAGAGAGTGAAGAAGCATAAACGTCTGCCTTTGATTTATCACAAGCACTCGATACTACCGCAACGAAGTTGTAAAACAAAACTTTTAGCATTACAAATTTACATTTGGCTGAGCAGTTTTTAAAGGGCTATAGAATAAGTACCAGTATGTTTGATTACACAGTGGCGTGCGTGGCGATCGGAATAACATTATGATCGTAAATAAAAGACGCGTAAAAACTATTTGTAAAAAGAATGACCTTGTCTTTGTGATTTACAATCAAACAGCTTTTGATTTGACGAAAACATCCTACTGATAGGTGTGTAAACTAAGGTTATCGCGATAAATTCTCTTTAAAATGCTTTTTCGGTTAGTATATAGGTAGTACTTAGGTAGACAGTACTGTTGGTTGGTGCCCAATAAGTTTTATTTGCTAGTGACTTTACTCATGTGTAATTTGGTTGTACACGTATATCGCGGTTACTCGGAAATTATGTAGTTAGTACATAGTTACAAAACTGAAATAATAACACATATTATACGCTGGTACTTATAATTTAGTTATCAGTACAGGAGCTTAAGGTTTACACTATAATGCCATATTTCATCAATATACCAATATAATTATGTTACATGCAGAGGTCCCTATTAACGCATTCTTGCAAAAGAAGTACAAGAGATATTAATTATTATTGACAGAGCGCGTGCGAATCGCGACCGAAGCGTCTCCTTTTCAGCTTGGGGTAAAATGCTTTCGTATGTCTGTACAGCTGTTCTCTACAGGTCGCACTTTTCAACCGATTCTTGTAAATTTTGTGAGCAAGTTCGATAATTATTCAGTAGTTAGATACTCGTACATGTTTTTTTGTCGATTTAGTTTTTGTATTGTTTATAAACGGCGTATATGTGGTTGAAAACGAAAAAAAAAACATATTTCAGCAATGTCGTCAGCTCACAGAGCCACTAGTTTTAAAATAATACCGTACCTCCCCTCGTCCTCTAGGAGGAGTATCCTACTATAGACATCACATCTATTTTGTTTTATGGCTCTTTGACCTAATGCGTACATAACAATGAATCAGAAACCACTTAGAAAGCAATTCGGGATGAATATAGAGGCGCCAGTTCGGTCCTTTTTGTCCTTAGGACATTTTTAAGAGTTATAATAAAATGAGATAGTTACGATGTAGAGTATAGGTACAATAGGTAGATGGTATTAGTAGATTATGATACAAGTGAGCTTAGTTACTCACGAGTTTCATACGCACTTTTTCAACACATTTGCGAGGAAAAAAAATATATATTGCACAAATGTGATACAAACAACATACGAAAATTATTGTTGATAATAGCGCGCAAGTTTTTTTTTTGCGCGTGGCATATGTATGATGGCTGATTACATATAAACCTCTTTGATGTTACAAATCTGTATCACCCGGTTAAATTGAAAACGCTGTGTTTACTCGCATATAATTTGCAGTTAGGTACTAACTTAACTTTGTAGGGATAATTCTATTACGCACTAGTGTATAATATTATTATGCACGAGGGTGTTATAGTTCAGTTTATGGCCCTAAGAATAAGAACGATATAATAAAGCTCACTTCACGGGCAAGGGTGTTGAAAAATAATATAAAAAAATAGGTATAGTTAACAAATTTCATATGGAAGGAATTCTAGTTCATATTTTAAACATAGCTTGTTAAGATAAGATGTTTACATAAATACCAATACGCATAATTTTCAATTAAGAAAGAAATTAAATACGCTAAGTGACCAATCGGAATATGAATAAAATGGTAAATTATCAACAGAGGATAATATGTCATAAGACTAAGCAGCCTTTCATCGCAAATGGCAAAGCTCTTTATCAGTAATAGAGATAGGTAATTTTACTGATTGCGCATTGTCTAAAATGTGACATCAGTCAGAATGACAGATGTTTTTTTCTTAATGTCTGATATGTTAGCCCTTGACCGCTATCTCACCTGATGGTAAGTGATGACGTGGTCAAAGATGTTGTTTAGTCTAACCTAGAATAGATGTTGTATGTATTATATAATTTTTAACTGGCAGCTGTCAAAGTGACATGATCTTGGTTGTGTTGTGATAGGTGTCAGACTTCAAAATGATATTTGATGTCGTATTTTATGGTTTGGATTTGATTGCACGTCTTTTCACTTGGTATCTAAACTTGTAATAGACTGAAATATACTAATGATACAACAATTAAAAGTGTTATGTTATGATTCGTAACATAAATTATGAGGGAACGTGGCCATTTGTATCGTAGCTGTGATGACAAAACTATAATAAAATAAGAAATCATTGGACCGACCAGTGATAGAGGTGGCGGAAGATAAACTAAAGGATTGATTTTAGGTAATTTTAATAGTAACGTAAGTACGTTAGTCCCGATTTCCCCGTTCGCATTTTCCCCGAATAATAATACACCTAATTAATTTTAAGTGTATTATTATTCGGAGAAAAAGCGAACATGAAAAATCGGGATAACATAATTCTATAACTGAAAAATGTAGTATCATAAGATTATTTATTTTATGATAGGTACGTTATTTATATATAGCCCCTATTTGGACTTGTTGCAATTGTCTTGAGGTGCATCTCTAATACCACCCCGTGAGGTGCCGGTTTAGAATTGCACCTTCCCATATCATCCCGTGGGTGTCGTAAGAGGCGACTAAGGGAAAAATACTGGAAGGTGGGCAGCAGCACCTTCTAAAGAACTGTCATCTTTCACTGCGATCCCCAAGCCGCCTGCCAAGCGTGGGGATTATGGCAAATACTCCCTTAATAGAGGAGGCTCTGTTCAGCAGTAGACGATTTGGCTGTTACAGTACAGCATCTTTAATACCCTAGCCAAAGAACGTGTTATATTTTCACATTATATTACTGTTTTCACTAATGTTTACGTTGTTGTGATCCAGATTAAAATATAAGGTAGCGACATGGGTAGCACATGAAATTAAATACCTTATTAATATCACGCGTGTACACTGGCCTCACCGAGAATACATTGGCAGTAGTATAATAAAAACAACGTTTAAGAGCCACAACATGAAGAAAAAAAAACTTTTATATATTCTAGGTATAAAAAAACAAAGTTAGTATTTTTTTTAAATATAAGTACTTATTTACTTAATTAATATCAGTTACGATGTAGTTAGGTATACATAATATAGTACAACGCTATCAAACTTCACACTAATACCATAAAGGCAATAGTTTGTGAGTGTGTGTTAAGTACTTCACTCTAAAACGGCTGGACCAATTTCGATGAAGTTTGGTATGGAGTTAGATGAGGCGCTGGATTAACACATGGGATACATATTATTATCATCATCATCCATCACCACGCGTGCGTAACCGCGGGGTGCAACTAGTATTGAATAATTTATTTAAAACATAGAGCCAACTTTACCCTATCTATATATCGTAAGAATAGATTCAGGCGTTTCTTTGTGCAAATCCATATTTAATAATAACAATTTTTTTTTTAAATATATGAATAAAACACTGAAATAATATAAAGATGATATCTAGTGACAATTCTGTTAATTTTCCTGTTAAGCAGACGTGACGTCACACACGACACGCAGCTAAACCGGAAGAATTTTCGACGCTTTCGATTCTACATGAAGCATCCTCAGGAGTCTTGACTATACGAGCGCACGATCGAGAATTTCTCGGCTGAACAGGAAAATTAGGCAGAAAAGTAACTAGATATAATTATTATATTTTTAAAGTATTTTATTAAAATAATAATTTCAATCCACATAGCAGGCGTTATTGCAAACATAAATATACTAAAATATTAATTTAATGTTTTCTTAAAATATTTTTAAATTATGTGTTATTATCTATATCGTATAATGTAACACAGAATTGAGATTTATACACCTACTAAGATTTTGAACAAACTTACTAGTTCACTTGATGCCATGAACTTCCCAGTTCGTTCACCCCCGGATTACCATAGCGTTGAGTTGGGGTCCCATTAATATTAATGGCTTGTTTCCAATTCCAAAATGTCTTCACGAGCTATACATGTGTAACTTAACTAGGTAAGTATTTAGGGAGTTAGGCAATGCTACAAAATACACATCACAATAGCTACAACCTACTGCTCAATCGGCAGCCAAACTTTTTTTATAACCATGTTAAGTACTTCTATATCATTTACTGAATATACCGGCTAGTACTCACGGTGTTTTGGTCGTAATCTCCGACCGGTGTTCGAGCAGTAAAGATGCTCATTATCAAGGAATGCGGGCAGCTTCGAGGGCTGCTAAAAAATGTACTGAAAATATACTTCTATATCAACCACTAGCTTTCTGCTGCGCAGCTGGATAAAAAAATATCCTATATCCCCGGGTCTCAAACTATTTCCATATCAAATATCACGCGTCGCATCGTCCCAAGCGCTCTGATAAGTTTTGGAAAATAGGTACGATGTGCTCCCGGTCCGGCTCTAGCTGTGTGCATTAATTATAATGCTTGTGTTAAATTTTCTCCACATTATTTTGTCGTGACTTTAGAGCGTCACACTGCATCCTTTTTTTTATTTAAATCTATTTGTTCGCAACTTAGCCACTACCCTTCGTGGATGTTTTGAAGCAATGACGGCTCAGTGGCATTGGCTATGGACTGCCGCGCAGCAGGTCCATGGTTCGAATCCCGCCGCGGGCTTGAGCTTCACCGCATGGTGGAAGGGCATTTTGCGAATGCCCGCCTGGCTAGCGACCACCCTCAACTAGAAAATCTGTCGCCAAGCAACTAACGGTAACGGCAGCTGTCCTTGAGAGCCAGTGAAATTACAGGCACATGAGACTTTAATAACTATGTCTCAAGGTTACGGGCGCAGTGCAATTCGTGACTTGTGACGAAATGCATCTGTTATAGGCAGAGGTTAGTCCGCTTAACATCAGGTGGGCCTCGAGCTTCTTCCGTCACAATACCATTTAAAAAAAATTACTTATACAAGCGTAATTATTGTACTTAGTCGTATATTTCGTATTATTTTTTGTATTATATACAGAATTAAAATATTCCATGATATGATGATACCTATTAATTTCCCAAGGGATTCCTATTAAATGAATAAATGACAGATCTAATGGACCCGTATGCATAATACATCGCGTGCAGGCGCGCTGATGGCTACATTTTAATTTGGACCAAAATGGACCATTGTTCGAGGAGTGCAGTCGAGGTGGGTGTCAATGACAATGCTTAGAGACGGAATTATATACTAAATCATAATTATAATACGTCGCGGTTTGAATTAGAATATATATATATATATATTATGTTATTGTGATGGAACAAGCGCGAGGCCCACGGTATCCTCTGCCTATAACAGATGCATTTCATCACGAGTGGCGAACTGCACTGCGCCCATCACCTTGAGACATACCTGTTAAGTCTCATTTTGCCTGTTATTTCACTGGCTTTCAAGGACTGCTGCCGGAATACCCCGTTAGGTGCTTGGCGACAGATTTTCTACTTAAGGGTGGATACGCAAATCGAATCAAATGTTTGTAAGAATACATTATGACAAATATATCAAGGATTAGTCAAGAACGCATTCATCCTGCAAAGAAGCGTGAAAATATTATTAAATATTATTCATGTATATAATTATAGACTATAAAATTTATAATTGAGACAATCTAATGAATTTTGAAGCAATGTTGGCCGAGCGGTAATAATTTATGGACTACCGTGCCGCAGGTCCCTGGTTCGATACCCACCGCCGGTTTGAACTTCACCTTATGGTGCATGGAAAGGCATTTTGCGATTACCACCCACAAGTAGGAAATCTGTCGCCAAGCACCTAACGGTGTGTTCCGGCAGTAAGTAAGCAGTCCTTGAGAGCCAGTGAAATTACAGGCACATGAGACTTAACAACTAGGTATAATGTCTCAAGGTGACGGGCGCAGTGCAATTCGTGACTTGTGATGAAATGCATCTGTTCTAGGCAGAGGTTAGTCCGCTTAACATTAGGCCTAGAGCTTGTTCCGTCACAATAAAAATAAATAAATAACAAACCTTAATAAGTTATCTCTACAATTATACCTAAGATACCAACTGAATAGTTTAAAAAGACACAGCAGCCAGTTACTTGCAACTTACATGTGCCTTAGCGCATTTTCCTTTTAAAATTTTAATATTATTAGGTAAATTGTTATATATGATATATTACACAAGATTATATACAAGATGTGATCCGGGCAGGAAGCAGATAATAAATGCTTCGTAACTGTGTACATTATAAATGTGAAAGCTTTTACATACTTTCACGAGATTTAATTATACTTACTATCTCGGCGATATTACGCACACGCCGCGTTTCTCTCAATTTTCTACAGTTACCGTGGTAGCTATTAGTATAACTACGCTTTTTATATGATTTAGTGTAATTTACGTGCTCAGTGGCTCGTACCGTATTCCAATGGTTTTTTTTTTTTCTTCCCCTATAGCGGGGTATGGTCTCGCACGTCTTGTGCATTTGCCAGTGTCAGGTTTTATTCTTCATTAATTCCAATGGTTATCTTAACTGGATCCGACAGTTCTTTCAACTATTAGCTTATCTGTGCTCGAACGGTAAGCGGTACCATAGACAAATCAGTTTGTCCTAGCACTAAATCTAGCTATAATAAATAGTGATCATGCTGATGAGTATTTTCTGATTACCTACTGGCCGTACCGTATACTGTATTAGACTAATGAGACGCGTTCCGGAGAACTGGGCCCCAATTCTCTTAGCTATTGACCAAACGCCACACTACTGCGATGCTTCTGCGATCAAACTGCTGTTAATGTCAAATTCGGTAGTCTGCTTATTCTAGCTCCTAATCGCAGTTGTATAGCAATCGCGTCGCTATCGTACTATTGATAGCAAGCCACTGACTTGCGATTGAACCTAAATAGCGGGCAGACTACGGATATACTGTCAAAAACTACAATTTTCATGCAATTAACTTGCGTTAACGCCGTTCAATAGCTAAGAGAATCGGGCCCCTGGACGCAACCAATCGGAGAGAAGATATCATCATTCTATTTCTCGGATCAACCACGGAAAAGCATGCTATGCCTACTAAAAAATATTGAAAGGGAATTTCTACTTCGGTATATGACTATATTTATATGAACTGGATTAAGAAATTTTAACAAAACTTGTTGCAAGCCTTTTTATTCTGTGGCGCAAGTGAAACTCTTCAAGATATAGGTATTTAGAAAAATAGGCAAGATAGCAATAATGACATTATTTTGAAAGTGATAAGGTACCTACAGACCTTACATAGGTTTAGGTTAGTCCATGTGTAAGGTAGGTACCTGCTGATGCTCTTCTCAGCACCTAGCACAAAGAAAAAATATATATAAATAATCGTTTGTCTAAACTTCGGATTAAAAAAAACACGTTTTATCACAGAATAATAATGGTTTTGCACCCGAAATATGTATTTAGTTTATAGTCAGGCCAATCACCTCTAACTTTTAATTCTGTTGAGTTCTGTAATCTTTAATTTTAACAATGAAATTATTCTATGGTTTTACTTTCCCGAACAAAACCTTTTCCTCTCTATTCGTTATTTTCAAAAAGTAAATATATTTTTAGAGTAATAGTTACGAACATAGGTATAATTTATAAACAACAAAGATTTTATGACTCCACCCGGTTCAGTTTCACAAGTGCTGCCTGACACCGATGCAGTAAAGCTTACAAGCCACAAGCAGAAGCGTTTTGAGTTCGCGTCGTTCTTCATCTAAAAATGTAGGTGTCGACGCGAATTTGTCAGCCTAGTAACTTTACAGACTTAATTTTTGACAATATACGATTGATTTACACAACCGTATTCTTTTATTACGTTTCTTTCATCAACGTGCATAGAGGTACTCCTACCTGTATGGATAAAACAACTGTGTCTTTAGGGTTTGTTATTGATATTTAACCTTCGCTGTCCATCCGTCAATTTGTAAAAAATATTGTTTATATTGGTACCTACATTTTGTTTTGCTGTCTAACTTGCAGTTGGCTGGGTTTTACGACTGATAGATATCATCTTTGAAAGTTCAAGTACATGGTGATAACGTAGCTGACAGTCTGGACCAGCAAAGACCACGTCGCGCGTCGGTACCTTCCACCACATACCATCCAAAGTCAAAACATTGCTTTCATGACGTTTTTTTTTAAAAAACAATTAATTCCGTCTGTAAAACATAATATCACACAAAATCAAACACACATGTACTAAATTTTTCATTTATGAAATTTTAATATATCGTTGGCGCCTTTTCCTTGAGGTAATGCTGAAAGGGCCTGCGCCCATAAAAATAAACCCATTGATGTGGGCGGGTCAGTACCCGTTGCATAATGACTCCGCTGTTCGCAGTCTTGTCTGTAATCTCTTTACTATCACATAAACTGTGGTACCATGCTGCTTTATGCCTCATCTGAAGTACTTTTATGGTGCTCTGGTAGTTGTTGAAATTTACCAATCCATATTTTAGTGTCAAGCACACTTGCTTGCATATATCCAGTATATAAATTCGGTGATTCTTACCCGGTAACCGCGATGGCGACATCGATGTTCGTCTAGTCAGCGAACGGTGATCACTTGTATCTGATGATTACACAGTGACAATTCACATGAGTCTATGTCCCGCCTTTTTGATTCATGTGGCTGCGAGGAAGGTAAACAAGTTTCGTGTTATATGTTCGAATGAGTTTTACATCAACTGAAATAAAAATAACTATATTCGGGAGTTTAAAATATTGGTAGTTTTATCTCGAGAAATTATTGAAAACCAATACAAAAAAAAACCATAACTTAATGTATAAAAAAATAATAAATTTTACGATTGCCCTTATTAAATGAAAGACGAGTTGAATACATATTATTCTAAATAATTTCATATTTAATGTTTAAATATTTATTATGTTCTGTGGCTACGCATCCAAATTGAAGCGCTCATGACGAAGTTTGCATTGCTGTTCCTAATTGATCAGCAAAGGTAAGCAACGTCCGCCGCGGTCATGAGTTGGATGGGTGACCGCTAGTGACATTACTACTTAGCGCTTGCTTGCTTCAGAGGGCACGTTAAGTCGTCGGTCCCGCTTGTTGTCTGAAGATGGCAGTCGTTATACGGTGGTAGGGCATTTTGCGAATGCCCGTCTGGCAAGCTTCCACCATCAAGTAGAAAATATATCGCCAAGCACCTAAAAGTGTGTTCCGGCAGCAGTCCTTGAGAGTCAGAAAAATTAAAGGCTAATGAGACCTAACAACTGGACGTCTCAGTGTGTGCAAAGGTAAAATATTTACACCTATGCAATGTTATCTATAAATCGATCTTCTCATAATAAGCTCGAGCACCGTAAACACATTACAAAGTGTGCCACTTCGAAATTCGTTATCTAATCCCACGGCAAACAAGCTTGCTTTCCCACGAAAGATAACAAAGCTTTATAGCTCAGTCCTGGAGCTGATTTCATAATAAAAAGCAAACCAAACAGCCTGTTGAGTGGCGCTTGTAAACTTTTAAAGAAAACAGAGCACTCGGTGACGCTCAAGTGCGGGATATCATTCGCACTTACTACTGAGAAATCGTAGGACTTTGGAGTCCGTTTCGTGTGAAGGAGGCGAATTTAAATCCCTTGCGGCTAAGATGAACTTGCAGTTGCTCCTATTTTCTTTGAGCTGAGCTTGCTTCCGCGGGTTCATCTGTTCGGATTTGGTTTATATGGCACTTCCTAGGAACTATTTCGAAAATCAGGATAGGCCAAGGAAATTCTTAGCAAAATTTCCTCAGAACCCGTTACTGTTTCGGAATTTAAAAAACTAACACATTAAAAAATTCTTTTGCATTTATAATACAATTAGTATGATAGGATAATAACGAGAGCTTTCCGATTACAAAAAAGTAATATGAAGTATGGTGAAGAATAGAGTCCACAGATCAGAGAAATATATTTCCTTGTTTCCTGGCTGAGAGTTCTACATATGTATCTGAAAGCTGTGAACTGATTTGAATGTTTCTTTGTTGTATGCCGAGCCTGAGTTTAAATTAGCATGCAATTATTGTAATCTTCACGTTTGGGAACACCAATTATACTTTCTTACATGGAAATAATCACCTAAATCAGCTTACAATGTGTGTTGTCTCGGGCTTATGTTTGTTTAACTCAAAACCCCAATTACCTACCTATGTTATTTAAGAAAAACAAAAACACATGCTTATTATTCAGCAAGTAATAAGTATTTAACTCAAATACTACTCGTCTGATCTCACTCAAATTTAAATGAGACCACATGATAAGCTTTCGAACATAAAAATAATCATCAAAATCGGTACACTCTGTATATAGAGTTATGACTTATGTATGAGGTAGCACACGCAATATTATATACCTATAGTCTTGAGAACCTCTTCCTTTTTTTAAGTCTGTTAAAAATAATCATGTACCTGCATGTTTTTGTAATAGGTATTACATTTCTTTACTTCTGATTGATTTCTTTAGGGATTGATGCTGCATGATGAACTGCAAAAATGTAATCATATCTAATGCTTCTCACATTTATAATTACTTAAGTAAAATAAAACATTACTACCTAATGAGTTTCTCCTTTTGTCATAATAGGTTATAAATCAGACCCGATTTTCCCGCCTTACTATCTGAAAAACTTTAATATTCTGCTGTTCCACCTCGCCTTATTTCATACATCTAATAAACTTCGGCACCTTATCTTTTCCACCATGAGCTCGACAGCAAGTTGATATGTGATCAATTAAATAGTAGGTATTCACAAATAGCTGACGTTTATCGTATTACAAGAAAAGAAACACTAACCGCGATAGGTAGTTGATGTTAATCAGCTGTTCACTTGCTAGTTTTACGTCGATGTTGGAAGGTTATTCCATAAAGTTATTTCATCAAACGATTGAAATGAGTCACGTGCTAAATTATTTTGCTCCCGATTCATAAGACAATGAACGCTAAATTGTAAATTTTATTTGTATGTGGTTCATTTATATCTGCCTCAAAATAACTTTGTTATACTCGAGTGTACTCGGAATTAAAACTCGGGAATCTAGTGTAAATAAATAACGCCAAACGAAATATCTTAGATATAATCTGTTGCAGTGCTATACTGGTTTTGTATCATATAAACATTTGTGCTGAACATGCGTAAGTATGTGTAATATTATGATGGCTGATAAAGTGGACAAGGAAGAACTCAGATTTTTTTTATTTAAAAATACCTTTAATCTATAAAGTGATAAATAACAATGTTCAACTTACACAATTAAGGAATGCAATAAAACATAAGGTTACCATATTTTGTACAGGCTACGATTTACACCATTTAAAACTTTTATTAAAAGAACTCAGAGAAACCTGTGGAAGAGAATTCCTCTTACTGATAATGTGCTAGAACTTCGTCCATTTTAGCACGTTTTTATGGGGTTATTTTCTTGTTCGTCTGTCTATATTTCCGGGTGGAATCTTGTTTTTAACATAGGTATTGTAACTTAAATTTCGAGCGCTTCCTAATTATAATATTATGTTTTTAATAACGCTGCTTGCGCCGTCATTTACAAGTATTAAACCAATTGCAAAATTGGTCTTGTTTGTAGAACAACGTAAGATGTATAGCATACCTAGATGTCGCTCCATCCCAATACGATGGTTAAAGAACGATAGGAAAGATTTGAGTTATGACGTCATGTCATGTTAGCTCAATTGGTTAGAGCATACCCCGGCTAAAGGGGTGGATGGACGCGGGTACGAATTCCGCACGTGACTTAAATTTTTCTATCGTGTGTTTGTAATTTATTAACTTCCTAATTAGTTTTAATTGTTTAGCGTTATTTTTTTGAATCTAAGTTAATTCTTGTTTCCAAACAGCCTTTTGCCATTACCCTTCTTTCCAGTCACTGCTATAAGTTACTGGTACACTATAGTACAGGCGTTTTACCTATCGTACCTAAGTTTCGATTCTTTTTTGGATAAGTCATGTAAGATACTTTGGGACTATGTCAGCGCTTTAACATGCTTACACACTTACACAGCTCGTCACATTTTTAACTATCCTGGGGGCCAACTCCCATCTCTTAATTCAGTCTTATTTTAACCTTACATTAACAATTTACATTTGCACTACCACATGTCACTATAGTAAACTTACATTTGAACTTCAACGTGAGAACGGGCTGCATGCATTGACTAAAGACATTTGTGCGATACAGATAGCGCTATATGAACGTTGTTGTTTCATGACGGCCGTGGTACTAATCTTAGTATCAATATTTTAAGTTTGATATAATGATGTTGGTTTTCCATAATCGTTTTTAAAAGGTAGGAGATGGGCCCCTCACTGCTTATCCACGGCAATAGAAAAGATAAAATACAGGCAACTTAACGTATGGTGTTTTTGTTTCAGATATACGTTGATAGCGTACTACGACATGTACTCGCAGATATACACCACCACCAAGATCTGGATACAGCTGCTGCTCATCTGGCTCGTCTCTTTCGGACTCATGGTATGTTGGGCATCCTCGGGTATTTAACAAGTTTAATTAACGATCCATCGTTTTAAGAATTTCGGGCCCCTAAGTTTACATCAAAACTTATTGCACATTTTTTATGCGATTGTGATGGAACACGCACGAAGCCCACATGTGCTTACAGGAGTACTTAGTAACCTTTGCCTATAACAGCAAATCGCTACTATTTGTCTGTTGCCAAGCACCTAACGGTGTGTTACAGCAGTTACCTTTATAATTTTGAAGTGATCTTATTGACCTGAGTTACATTACACCTGATGTTAAGCGGACTAAACTCTGCCTAGAACAGATGCATTTCATCACAAGTGGTCACAAGCGGCCGTCACCTTGAGAAATAGTTGTTAAGTCTCATGTGCCTGTAATTTCACTGGCTCTCAAAGACAGCTGCCGAAACACACCGTTAAGTGCTTGACGACAGATTTTCTATTTGAGTGTGGTCGCTAGCCAGGTGGGCATTCGCAAAATGCCCTTTCACCATGCGGTGAAGCTCAAGCCGCGGCGGGATTCGAACCATGGACCTACTGTGCGGCAGTCCATAGCCAATGCCACTGAGCCATCACTGCTTCAATTGTTACATTCACTTGTTACAAACTGTCTCGTTATCATTCTGTCCATCCGCATCTATAACAACGAGGGTCTCATCCAAAGGCTACATTGTTTATTATGTTTGCAGACCCAAAGTTAATTTTATCTCAGTGCGCAGGAAACATTACATTTCATGGAAAAATGAATAACATAATGAGACCAATGGAAGCCATGAGCTGTTCGTAGTTATTGAATAAATAAACGGCGTTTAGAGGAAGCGGTGGGAATTAGTTCATTGCACTTCCATGTTTGTAATACGTGTTTAATTGTCCCGAATTAGGGAACATCCTCCCTGTACGCAGTGGTGCGAGACATGAGATTTTTAATTACATTTTGCAGAGACTATTTTCTACGATAGAAAAATATTTACTGCTTATGAAGCATTTACTCAACGTGGATATTGGCCTCCGATATTATATCTAGATAAGATTCCAATGATGTATAAATTTGTCGTCAAACCTGGAGTTTCTTAAATTTTTTATGAATTTCTAGAAAGTAAAATAAACCAAATAGGTTAGGTACTGGAATAAACTCCCGAGCTATATAAATATCTAATTAAAAATACTTAGATAACATCTACAATACAATTAATTTGAAACACGAAGAAAAGAAGGAAGAGGAGCTGAAGTATGTGTCCCATAAAGAAAACATTTGAACCGATTGAGTTCTTCTATGTCAAAAAAGGGTACAGTAGGTATCAGACTTAGGATTTTTTCGCTACGCTCAATATCCTAAGCCTATGGTAGGTATAATAGGAAATAACTAAAAATCCTCAAGATTAAAGCTAAATTAATAATACATTTTAGGGTGTACCCTACGGGAAAAACGAAGCCCAATTAAAGGGATCAAAAATTTCGGTATATTATGTACCATATCCTCTTATACTGAATCCGCTGATTTAATGTATAATTTTAAACAGACAATAACCAACCAAAATATTTTTCCTTTATTAGTTGTGTTGTGAATTGTGATGCGTAACCCTAATAGAGCCAGGCTGGATTCGCACTTGACTGCTTTATTTTATAATAGAAAAATACTGTCTTTAATCTACATTCCTATTTTTTACCGACTTCAAAAATGAGGAGATTCTCAATTTGATGATATTTTTATATTCGAAAGCTGATGATTGTCATGTGTCATATGGTCCCATTTGAATTTGAGTGAGATCTGACGAGAACTATTTGAGTTATCCCTAATAGTTTGTTTCGAATACATTGATTATGTTCTCATTTTCGGCTGTCGATGTAAAATTAACACAGAAACCTGTAAACGATGGTTTGATTTATTTATTTTTTGTGCATTTTTTGTTTTAGAATATTTTCAGATTGAAGACGGTTTTTATTGATTATTTTATCCCTTAACCGCTACCTCTCGTGCCTTACGTACGTTCTAAATAATTATGATGAGCCACATCGCTCGTAGCTGTTATCCTGATGCATCAAAATTATGTTCGTGCATACATTCGTGTTAATAGGCAAGAGCACTTTCAGACAATTTTAGTTCATTTTATATCCACCCACAGTTTTATAGTACCGCAGTAAACTAGTCAATTGTCAGACGAAATTTGAATAGGTACCACAGTAAAACCAGTAGGTACGTACTAAGCTAAGTTATTGCTATAAGCCTTACGGGTTACTTATAGGTTACGTTACTGTAATTACTGTAACAATGTAGTTACATTTCTTGCATGGGTGGTCTGGCAACAGATTTTTTTGAGTAGGTATTGACACATTTCATTGTTGTTCCCAAATGACATAAAGTCAATAAAAGTACAAATTCAAATGTTTATTGCCCTTATGAGAATGTTACATTGGGCAAGTCTGTTTACAATCAATTTTAAATTAAATCATATTAAATTACAGATACTATAAATACAGCCTATTTTATGAAAATTATCGAACAATAATATACCTATTATAAAAGTAAAAATGAATTATCCTTCATCTAAGTCCAAATTAATAAATGTCAAAAACTAATTGGTGCTTTAAAATCTATACAATACAGTTTATGTTTTAAATATGTATATCGTATTTATAATAGTATCAAGCATATAAAAATCATTAAATGTCATTGAACGTACACAACAAATTAGAATATTAAATGAAAGGCTGTAATTTTTTTTACCCTTTAATATTTGACTTGTACCTACGAGAATGAAGATTGTTTTAGACGCAAAACCATAAATTCATTTACTGAATAAAAGGGATTTCATTCAAAAATCTGTTTTAATACCCTTTTAAAGTCATTATTATTTAATTTCGTTAAATTATTTGGAAGCTGATTATGTATTGATATTTTATTAACTAAGTCAAAACTGTCAGCCCCAATGTAGGTAAGTTAAAAGAAAAGGCCGTCGGATGCCACGTTGAACGTACCATAAAAATGCACGCCACTCCAATGTCTTTATTGAAACCGATTCCAAAACCTTCAAAATGCAATGATTTTTGTTTCTGCCATAAAACATTATGATTTTCACTTACTTCATACTCTACAATGATGAAATGATTTTTCCAGGTGCCGCCGCTGCTCGGCGTGTGGGGTCAGCTCGGTCTGGATGAGAACACATTCTCGTGCACCATCCTGCCGAAGGATGGACATTCGCCCAAGAAGTATCTGTTTGGGTTTGGGTTTGGGCTGCCCTGCCTCGTCATCATCGTCTCCTACTCCTGCATCTACTGGAAGGTGCGCGAGAGCAAGAAGAACTTGGGTCGCAGGTGTGTATGTGGGTCTGTATGGCTTTCCTCAGTTATTGTGACTAACCATCACGATGGAGAAAGGGATGCCTCTGAATTCACTTATGTTCTCTCTTTTATAATTATGTAGGGTTGGTTAATTGCTGATAGGATAGCCATTGACCACTATCTCACTATTGGCAAGTGGACGATGTCGCCGATTATGTTATACAGGTTAAACGTGAAATGGGAGCTGCCAGAACATATCCTTAGTTGATAGCTCTCACATACGTCGCAAAGTACGTGAGAGCTATAGCCACACGAGCATTCGCAAAATACCCTACCACCTCGTGTATTGGGCACTTTGGCAGTAGTCGGTAGTCATCTGACGACAATGAAATTATCACAATTTGATGAAGAAGATAACATTTTATTGCAATCAATACATTAGGAAGAAAATTGAGGACATCTTTAAATCTTTTCAAGACGAAAATGCTACCTTATCCTAAGCTTACCATGGGTGAATTCTGTATCACACTGGCCTAAATGGCCTAATGGCCCACCTTGATATACAATTGGTCTCCTACTATATTGAAATTCTCAACGCCTTCCAGAAGACCCACCCAGATCAAAGTAATTTAGATAATATTTGGGAAAAGCCACCGAAAAATCTTGCTATATTTGTCGCGAGGCAATAGCTACAGCTAGGAACTTACAGGTAGAAGCAAGGTCTCCTGGATAGGAGTCATAATTCACGTCCCCATGATAGAATGCTAGAAATCATAGGAGAAGCGGCGAGGCTCTTGGTAGCTAGATCAAGAGAAAAATTTACCACAACAAAGAACTCGTCCATTTTGTTAATAATAAGCGTAGGTAAGCTACAAAATCTAAATCCAGACTAAGACTTGGATTTAGATTTTTTTAGATGACCCTTCTTTGTTAATAAATTAGACTCGTAAGACATACACGTATGAAAAATACTATAAAATTCCGGAATGTTGGCGTTTCGTCATCCAGACCAGATATATTCTTGTACTCAAAATAAACTTAAACTATGGTACTTAGGCTGTTATTATTAATTTTGCATCATCGTTGTAAAATTTATCTAATTTCTTCCACAGCAAACTGAACGGTCAAACAGCAAAAGAAAAAGAAGAGGATTCACGGCTGACGACCCTCATGCTCACCATCTTCCTCTGCTTCCTCGCGTGCTTCCTCCCCCTCATGATCATGAACGTGGCTGACGATGGCATCACTTACCCGTGGCTCCACATCATAGCGTCCATCCTGGCCTGGGCTTCCAGCGTCATCAACCCATTAATCTACGCAGCTACCAATAGGCAGTACAGGGCGGCTTACGGGAACCTCCTCAAGTTCTGCAAAAACAACCCCGTGACGCGAAGGACAACTTGGGGAAGTAGAACTGTGGGGCAGTCTTCCAACTCCCCTCACTACCCCGAAAAGAGATCTCCTAAAGACAAACCTACTAATTTATGAATTTAGTTGTGTTGTGTTGTGATTCGTTGTTAAGGTCTCTCTACGTATAGTTTTAAGTAGTGTAATGTCGCAAGAATATTATGGAACAAATAGAACTGACGGGAACACCAGAAGACAGACACGTTTTACAACCAGAATTATTCCGATAACATATTATATCAAATCATTTCAGATGCGAATTGGAAAAGATTGGTTTTTCTGTTTTGTGTTCCACATTAGAGATGATTTAACTATAGACTAGGGTCCTGTATTTAACATCGATGTAACATGGATATAAGAATAATACGATATTTTTTTGTACAGAATACTAAAGCTACTCAATTAATTAACGACTGTACTGTTTTACTTCCATTATTGCGTCTGTGCTATGCTTGAAATGCAATTGAACAGGTAACATAAGTAAATTGGTAATAGTAGGTAGGTATCTGCTACTGTTATTGGGTAGTCGGCAATATTATTCGGATTATTTATAAGTAGATAAGTGCAAAAATTATGACGAACTTATGAGTAGAGATAATGATTACTTTCTACCACGACACCGATATATGCCGATATTTAAGGATCAAATGAATAAACGACGAAATAAATATTCATTATGCACCTAATCAAAAATGTTACCTATATTAGTATATTATTTACTGAGGTAAAATGTTAATCATTTCTTTTGGACAATATATAATTCTTAATCAAGGACCAATACCAAATACCAGTAAAAATACTGACTTTGGTATATTTTACTTAGTATGCTCGCCTACCGGAAAGAATTTCGGTCAATGACCTCGTTCGTTCTTCTCTGCTATATCCCTACAAAAATATTTCTGTTGAATTCGCATAGATACCAATGAACGAGTGTTTGTGCAGTCAGTTAGATTTTCAAATGACATGATTGTAGACTTTTCTTTACCAACATTCATTTTGTATATAATATTAGATTCAACATCAGTTACATATTTTTTTTTTTTTTTTGGATAGGAGGGTAAACGAGCAGGCGTCTCACCTGGTGGTAAGTGATCACCGTCGCCCACGAACATCCGCAACACCAGAGGTATCGAGGATGCGTTGCCGGCCTTAAGAAAAATATACACACATAAGTAAAATATTGTTAATAACAGTAACGGGAACATCGCAGGCTACTCAAAGGGGGAGTGTTGCCAACCATCTCAATAGCTATTAAAAATATTTAAATACTCTTCTGGCTCATCCAAATATAATTGCGCCATAGTACATAATATATAATTTTCTTGTGCTACTGTAAACAGTTTTTAAGACACCTGTAGAGAATTTTGTTCTTTCCAATGTACTTCGCGTTCTGACACTGTTTTCTTATGATTAAATAATAATTATTTTATTGTTGTTAGATATATCTATAGTAACTGTACCAAAGTTGAATCAATTACCGTTAATTAATAACATTACATTATTAATTATTATATTTGTAATTTTGTAACATTACATTAGCTTTATACTACTTACAGATCGATCAAAATATATTTTCACAAAAATATAGGTACCATATTTTTCATCGCTATTTGCATTCCTTTAATTAAAATGTATTTGTTTATATATTGATATCTATGCATTTTGCGTTCGTATTTTGTTTTTATTAATGAGTACGTTTATTTTAGTATCCGGTGATAGTTAATTTAAATTATGTAAATAAATATGTGTAATGTCAATAATAAATAATTGTAAATAATTAGTAGTAGTTAATGACCTATTTTAAAAGAACGTAGATTAAGTAGGTACGGATAAAGACTGATGCAAAAAAGTCAATTAGAGTTATTTTTCTTGAGCCTTCGTTTATATTCACGAGCACATGTAGTCCAGTGATTTTAACAATTTATTATTATATCTATATAGATATAGGTTCACTATTCCATACATTGAAGTCTTATCAATATTATTGATGTATACCTAATATTGATTGATCAATATATCATAAGGTATTTTTATAGATAGATATTAAATGAAAATGTAATATTTAAGTTTAAATATAAAAAGAGTTTATAATAAAAATAATATATAAGTATATAATATGGAACATTTTACAACCAGCATAACAATCAGCTGTAGATACCAGTTATGTCACTTTATTAAGTTAATCGAACCAAAGGTAAATTAAAGATATTTAAATGGTGTCACATAGCATTTTTTATTTATCGTTTTCTATTTTAATGTTCTGTTTCAATTTGTTAGCGAAACAGGGGAGACTAGCGGAAATCCGTTAAGATAAGGATGGAACTAAAAAAAAAATTTTTGATGCATAGCAAGCATGTTTTAAAACTATATTAGTTACTTTTTTCCACATATAACTTGAATAAATTGTTCTTTAACTTAAAATAAAATTTTATCAGAAACATAAAAAATAACCAAAAATGAAAAGCCTGTCTTACGAAAGGGGTGCCGAATTTTTTCTTTATCTAATTCATGGCTGCTTTTTTACTTTCATTTCGTAATGAAAAGCGCAGTGTTTACCTCGGGTTGAAGACTTATTTAGTTATTATAATTACATACATCAGTTTGCATGAAAACTTGCCGAGCACTATAGAAGCTAAACGTTCACTCTATAAAAAGTTAACCCTTCAGGCTCATCTGCGTGATCTGAGAGACCCACTATGCGTATGTGCATGTGACCTGATTCCATAGAAAAGGCTTTAAAATTTGTTCACGAAGAGATGAATACTTTATACATGCCAGCAAATATAGACCTTAAAGTACCTAATAAAGTCTTCAAAATGCCCCAAACTAGACCCAGTTACCAGAACAAGCCTCCAAACAACACAGGCCCTCGGCCTATGAGTGGAGTGAGCCATTATGTAGCAAAACAACCTCCCTTTACGACCTCTTCATGATTGGACTAAACATAGGAACCCACCCCCATCAAACTATTTCAAGACAAGGGAACTAAACTTCAATGAGTTATATGACCAATTATACTGCTATGACCTTTACGTTGACCACTACAATAACTTTTAATACCAAGACTTTTATGAACAAACTTACCCTGAGTCGACATACTATGAGCCGTCATATGAGCAACAGTCTTATCATCCAGAAACAGTGTAAGTCCCTGCGTATGTAGAAGAAACTCAGGAGTCTCCTGCTGAGAACTTGGATTTTCATAAACAATCGAAGAACTAAAATAGAAATTTACCTTGAAACTCAACGACAACGATACACACACAATAAGTCAGAGTTCTTAAATCTGGAAACTTCTTATCTAGGTCATATAATTAGCAAAGGCGGAATCAAACCAAATCCTGAGAAAATATATATATATATATATATATAGCATCCAAACCATAGCTATCCAAAAGTTTCCACTCCCCAAAACAGCGAAAGAGATTAAACGTTTTCTCGGTCTGCTTGGTTACTACAGGAAGATCCCAGCCTCAGTGTTTAAAGAAAGACTCTAAAATAACCACTTCTGACCCAAGCTACATTGACTGTTTTAAAAAATGTAAACACTTCTCATAAACGCCCCTTACAGACCCACCAACTTATCTGTTCAGGTGGCAGAAAAAAGAACTACAACATTCCTTCAAATTGTGATAGTTTGTAGTTGATTTCCATGACCAGTAGCGCCCTCGAAAACTGCACAGTTAAGTTGGTGGTACTATACTACAATACCCTGACTTCAAAAATTCCAACTTCATTTTGACACTACCAATTTCGCTATTGGCGCAGTACTTTCTCAAGGAGCTTTAGGCAATGACCAACCAATAGCTTACGCATCAAGAACCTTAAATTCAAGTGAAATTAATTATAGTACAATTGAGAAAGAACTTCTAGCAATTGTCTGGGCAGCTAAATACTTTCGGCCCTATTTGTTTGGCAGGAAGTTCAAAGTTGTGACAGATCACAAACCATTGCAGTGGATGATGAATTTAAAGAAACCAAATTCTCGTCTCAATCGACGGCGACTAAAACTGAGCGAGTATGACTTCACCGTAGTCTACAAAAAGGACAACTTTCTCTCACTCTCTCTCAGGCAACTTAGATTATACAGATGCTCTAAAATACGAGAATGCCATCAGGGTAATCAAGAACAACTTGCAGAAGTTAGAATCTGAATTAAATCACCACGTTAGCTTAAATAAAGATTGGATCTCTCATAGCACAAAAATAATTAATAATATCGCGTCTACCCAAAATAAGATTAGTAAAATATTAAATGTTATTATTGAGAGCGATGTTTAAAGAAAACTCACTTGATCAAATACGCTGATCTAGCACAAAATATTTTGATCCAAGGCAACAACGTCGAAGACTTATCAGAGGAGTTATGGTTCCCGAGAACCCGTAAAATAGATACCAGGACCTCTTTCGTCCGAATACAGATTTGTTGTTTGCCTTAGCAGTTACAATATATATATAGTACATTTATAAGTAATAATTATAGAAAATACAAAAATCATTTTAGATTACAATTTCATAATACTTTACACTGCGTGTGTTGTGTATGCGTGTGTGTGAGAGCGTGTGTGTGTGTGTGTGAGAGGGTGTGTGTGTTTCAATTCAAAGCACTGGTGTGATCAACTGTTCGGTTTGTACATAATTCATTTTGATTAGATTATCAAACAAAAGTTTTTTGACTTCATACTTTGATTTTGAATATATTTTATCACTTTTGTGTGTCTCATTATATAAGTCAGGTCCCAGAAAGGTAATAGATTTCTTAGCGAATGTAGTGCTCACTATTGGTACTGCAACAACATTGTGGGAAGCACGTTTCGTTGCAATTTTTTTTTATCGTATTTGCTTGATCTTTTTTTATCTTTTTTATTTCCCAATCTTTTTATATCCCAATCCGCACTATCACGAATTGATTTGAAAACGGCTGTTAACTTTCTGACTCTAGTTTTGATTTCAGCTATGTGAGGTACATAAGACAGTCTATGATCGATGATGACCCCGAGATATTTAATAGAAGTAACTCTTTCTATATTAAGACATTGACATTTAGGTGGATAGATGTTAGCACAAGTGGCTGTTTTGTGGCCTACAAGTGACAGATTTTCGTCAGTAGTGCCTTTAAGTGAGAAATTTATGTATTTAGTTTTTTCGACATTTAATGATAATAAATTATTTCTATGCCAAATCGATATTTTATTAAATGCCATTTGAGCAATTCTGTTAACATCCTTCCAACTCTCTCCCTGAAATGTAATAGCTGTATCATCAGCATAAGTTATAATACTGCCTTGCTTTATAGTGGGTTCACAGAGATCGTTAATATAAATCAGGAAGCGAGTCGGTCCGAGTATGCTTCCTTGTGGAACTCTATTTTCAATTAAGGTTGGTCTACTAACATATTCACCTAGTTTGACACTCTGTGTCCGATCCTGCAAATAACCTTTTGAAAGTTGAAGTTGCTTTCCTCTTACACCTATCTTTTCAAGCTTATTAAGTAGCAGGGGTACGGACACACAATCAAAAGCCTTTACCATATCGAGGAATATTGCTAGACATTTCTTTTGTGAATCTAATTTGTTGACAATGTAATGAGTTAGTTTGAAAACAGCATCATCAGTTGATTTGTTTTTACGAAAGCCGTATTGGTTATTAGATAATAGTTTATTTTTTTTCTCATTTACTACTCTTTTATTTATTACTCTTTTATTTAAAAAAATTTGGATAGCGATGGTAGAATGGATATAGGCCGGTAGTTTCCATAATCTCCATTTTTATGTATGGGAACAATAATGTCGTGTTTTAAAGCTCTAGGAAAAGATGAGATCCATGGTAGGAATCCCGCCACGGGCTTGAGCTTCACCGTTTGGTGGAAGGGCTTTTTGCGAATTCCCACCTGGCTAGCGAGCAAGTAGAAAATCTGTCGCCAAGCACCTAACGGTGTGTTCCGGCAGCAGTCCGTGAGAGCCAGTGAAATTACAAGCACATGAGTCTTACCAACTATGTCTCAAGGTGACGTGTGCAGTGCAATTCGTGACTTTCGACGAAATGCATCTGTTATACGGCAGAGGTTTGTCCGCTTAACATCAGGTGGGCCTCGTGCTTGATCCGTCACAATTACATATTAAAATCAAATATATATATTATATATATATAATATATATATATATATATATATACTAAGTAAGCTTAGGGTATATACATTCAAAGAATGAAATACTCGATATAGACACTTTTATGAAAAAGTGAACGACTAGGATTTTTTTATTTAGAAACTCGGATAGTTATCAAGATCCCGATAACCTACCCCGCAACCTATGATTTCTTAAGGATAAGTACCATTTGGAGTTAAATTCGCCAAAAACGATAAAAACGATCACACTCCCAAAAAGTTGTTCCACTTGGGTCTTGGCATTATTTTCGCCATAAACGCTATGTAGCTACTGGAACAGTTTGAATTACCTACGTCTAATGTCAAAAGTTACAGAAGTGGCAAATTTTAGTGGCATTCTTAGCGTTCTTATCCTAAATGGAACAGGGGACAACAGTTAAAAAACGATCACAGTGATCACAACCATAGACGCAGTATGTGATCAAAATTATCGAAAATAACGAAATTAGCTTCAAATGGAGTAGGCCCTAACTTGACGAAACATGTCGCCATTTTGCGAGGTGAAGGAGGGTGGCAAGCTGGCCCGGCCCCACCGTATTCCTAAAACCATCTCACGGTGAATAGCAAAAGCTCGATAATAGTTGATCCGCCCTCAACCAAATGCGTATTCATCGCTATACTAAGCATATAGAATGCTATTCTGCAAATAGAATAGTCACACGGAGATGTCGCACTTTTAAGATATTAATATAATCTAAAAATAACTAGCCTTTTGTCGTCAGAAAAATACAAAAATATATAATAAAATAATCAATATGAAAAGTTAGTAGTTAAATATTATTTAATATGCATAATATGCATTAAGTATGCGTATATTATACGGTGGTACAATGTCTTCCAAAAGATAATGACATCTAGTAGTAAGTAGTTACATTTTAGCCACTATACTATAGAGAAATGTATTACACCAGTACTATACCTAGCAATGTAAATAATTGAAAAATATATTTTAAAAACATTCACATATGAATTGTAATACCATCGGATGCCTTTTTCAGTTGATCAGAACTAATTTTGCAGGATAAAATGCGACACTTTGTTTGCGACGTGAATTCAAAATGTATTAGACACTTTTTTATTACACATTTTCAAACGTGGTTCACGTGCAAGCGCCTTGAGAAGATTAAGCTGAAGTCTGAACCACGCCCCTACCATTGACGTCATGGCCGACTTGATGAAGACAAGGCCGACTTGCATATTACTACTCCTCTCCATGGTTTAAAGGTATTAATACAAACTAAAATCTGTCAATTATACAACCCACTGAAAACAACAGATAGTAGTTTATAAAAATAAACAGTACAGCGCGCAGCGGAAAAAAACATATAATATAGTTTTGCTACTTGATAGTAGATGTCTCTTATACCGAATAAAACATAGACGATAGCACAGGAAGCAGGCTCCATTACTTTTCTCTATGACAGGCAAAATAAAATTTGACTTTGACATACGGATCACTAAAACCTAGCAGAAAAAGAATCTATGGATAGTGGATACTTGACGAATTCCGCTGTGCTGTGACAGATTTCATATTTTCCAAAAAATATTTTCGCCGAAAAATGGCGAAAAGGATCGCACAGAGCTCTGTAAACTGGGCCGCTATCGCTGAAAGGGTCCCTGTGGAGCAAAAGGGCAACCTTGCGGCATTCAAAATCAAGTCAGATGGCTACCTTCGAAGGTTAGTTTTGACATGATCGATTTGGTTACATAATTTTCTGTGTGCCTATTTCTTGAAATCTACCTAGAAACCTTTCTTTTCAGGGTGCTGGCCAACCCCCCAGAGCCACCTAAGATCAACTGGACTCTATACAAGCAGTCTGTGCCCATCCCCGGTATGGTCGATAACTTCCAGAAACAATATGAGGCCCTGAAGATTCCCTACCCTGCCGACACTCTGACCTCAAAAGTAGATGCGCAATGGGCTGATGTGAAGAAGGCCATCGAAGCTTTCATTGCGGCTTCAAATGCTAACATTTCTAAGTATGTACTTCATATAAATATCATGTTCACTAAGCCAAATAGATTTGAATGCATATTGAATATTTTTTAACCCAGACTAAGTGTCTTTATATTTTATTTTTTATGCCTAATAGGTTAGTCTTTGACCACCATCTCACCTGATGGTAAGTGATGATGTGATTGAAGATGTTATTCACGCTAACCTAGAATTACTGGCTCTCAAGGACAGCTGCTGGAACACACCGTTAGGGCTTGGTGACAGATTTTTTACTTGTGGGTGGTAGCTAGCCAGGTGGGAATTCGTGGGAATGCCCTACCACCATGCTACAACAACTGCCATTAAGATGACTACTACGAGCGTTTCAAAATTTTACAAATAAAACAACAACACTAGACATCTGTCCTAAATCATCATTTTACATTTTTGTCCATAGTATTCAACTGTAATCTTAACAGATGAAAACAGCAAAGATTTATTCCATAAAATAATTTAATGAGATTTCTGTAATTTTGGCTGCATCTCACTGAATGTAAATGGTTGTTTGGCATGCTAAAAACAATTTAGGTAATGTGGTAAAAGATACTATACTTGAGATTGGTAGCTAACCAGGTAAGCATTCAATACCCTAAAATGGCCCAAGCATACTCAGGAACTTAATTTATTATTGTAACTCAGTATTGTCCCACATCCTTTCACTCTTTTTTAACTATTTTGTTCTATTGCTTTGTATATCCTTGGCATTGGAATGAAGCTCATCCTACCAACACTAGGTTGGTCAACGTCACATGGCCCAATGAGATGCAATTAGAATTACACCATCTTTGAGAGCCAGTTATCATTCTTGTTCTAGCCTGTAACATTATTTATTTCTCATCTCTTACCAACAGTGCTCAAAACCTGGCTAGGAAAATGAAAATTTAAGGCAGTAAAATCTAAATTTAATAATATTTTTTTCCGTTTTTTTTTTAAGTTTTGTGACACAGAATTTGCAACACTAAAAATTCTGCATCATCTAATTTATGTAATGACATAAATTAATCCATAAACTGTCATTTAAATTAACATCCATAGTAAATGTGTTTAGGTTTTATAAACAAGGTTCATTGAATAAGGTAAATAAGAAAAAAAAAAATATTTTCATATTTCTGTAATGCTATTAAATGACCTATCATAATTTCAAACATTTCCATACATACTCTTTTTTAACTATACATACCATACAATTGGTACTGGCAGAAAATAGCCATGCAACATTTGAAAGTCACAATCTGATGAATAATCATGCAAACAATATGATCAAGTACAATAAGTATAAATGTGGACTTAGCTATAAAAAGACATAAATATTACACAAAAAGCTCCTTGGTAGGCTAGTTGTTATTATAATATACAGCATTTTTAAAAGTCTAATAATTAATCTATTATTTCAGGTATGAAAAAGAAGTAGCCGACATCAAGGCTCTGCTGCCATATGACCAAATGACAATGGAGGACTTCAAGGATGCATTCCCCGAGGAGGCACTCGACCCCCTCAACAAGCCTACATTCTGGCCCCACACCCCCGACGAACAGGAAGGCTATGTCGACCCAGAGAAGCAACATGCTGCTCACTAGTAACAAATACTATCTTGTTGTGGCATCTCTATAAATCAAAGCCTAAATCTTTGAATAGATTGATGTATCTTATTTTCAAAAGCAGTGAAATCAACTGTTCTGTGTAATTATTTATGTAGGAATAAAGTACTGTTTACATTATATCTTGTGTTTAAAAATCAAACTTAACTATTTTATATGGCATATTGTCTTTGTGGTATCTATTTCTTTTCATAAAATCTTGTCCTGCTATAGACACGCCCCTGTTATTTCCTTTTTTTCAGGCAGCTAATTGTTACTTCACAAAGTAAAATCTCGAAAATCACAAAGCATATCACCATGATCAATCTCATGAAGGTCCTTTAAATTCCTCCTAGGCCTCATTTCCTTTTAAAGTCTGACAGCTGAGAGAAAGTCTGACAATTTTTATTTTGGTGTGACTCTTAACTCTTGAGAATCAGTAAGTCGATAGGGCCCATATAAGTACATAAGTAAATGTAGAGTGAAGTATTTTAAAAACATTGGTTCACACACACACATACTTCTAGGAAGCACACACTTCTAGGAAGCCCTTGAACCAAGCTATCCTCTAACCAGGACATTGTGATTTATAAGGCCTAAATTGGCGATTCCCGGCTCAATGTATTTTTCTCATTTGTGGCCAGATCCTGGCTTTTTGGCAGAGCTGGATTTTGGCTTGGTATAAATTGTAGATAGAAACTGGATTTTTTATTATGAATAACCTTGAAAAATGTTACATGCTCAGTGTATCATTTATACACTGAGCATGTAACATAATTTCTATGCCAGACTTAAACAGTGTTGTGTAATCATACTGTTATTACTTACTGGGGAAAAGTATTGATCAAATTAACTGCCATACTCATACTCTCAGTGGCCACATGGTAACTATTTAGGAAGAAGGGGATAGAAGTGGAATTGCATTTGTTAATACTAGTTGAGTCCCCTGATTAGGGTACGGTAGTCAGTAGTGGAATAGTTTGTGTTGTACAGTCACCTGGGGGACTGAAATAGGGAATCAATCACACCTTGGGGATCAATTACTGTTTGGCTCTCTCGGCATTGCCTTTCTCATCTTTAGTTCTTCTATGGGGTGTTCAACAGTTAAACTCTAATCGGTGGTACTAGTGGGAGGTACCAGTTGGTATAATCTGCAATGACTGCATGGTGGTACAGAATTTTGCAAATGCCTAGTCGGCTAGCCTACCACCTAGTGCAGAAAATATCGACTTCAACTTGTGAATATTATGGTCTATGCAGCAATGTCCTGTAAGTATATATTGAGTAAAAAATGATGATGCAGGAGCTGGAGTGTTCCGGCAGCTGTCCTTGGTCCTTGAGAGCCAGTAATGCTAGGTTAATAGCCTGATTAACATATTCAAAGGTATTTGTTAGATAGCCATGCGTGCATTCGCAAAATGACCCTACCACCATGCTACAACAACTGCCATCTTAAGACAAAATCCGGGACCTACGGCATAACACGACCTCCAAGTATGTATGGTAACAGATCTTCATGTGTCACGAGCTGTCGCTTTGTTTGAAGATGGTCAATTTATGCGTTATTAGTAGGTAAATGATCTAGTAGCCTCTTGTTATTTACACTTTGAAAGCGATACCGTGAGACGGGATACTAATCACGAAGGCGTGGTCAAGGTCGAAAGAGACAAGACGTACACGTTTGCAAGATCGCTACATCAACTGTAACGAACGTAACCGCACCAGAACTGCAAGAGATCTTCAAAATACACTAATAACAGCTAATCGTGTAGCAATTTCCGACTGGAAGGTAAAAAATATTTTGGGGAAAGTCAATTTAAGATCACGCCGACCAGTTCGGGCTGTGTCTCTATATATTCAGCATAGACAAGCTTGCCGTGACGGTTCGCGCAATATCACGCTACTTGACAACTTCGACATTGGAGGCCAGCGCATGTTACTGACGAATCGGGTTATTCTTTTTGCCCTCTAACTCTTCGCCCCCATTACCTCTAACACGTTGTGATTGTCGTCTCCTTGTTTACAGATGCCTAGGCGAGCGATGAAGTGCAGCAGTCCAGGAATACGACATATTTGAATGTGGCTTTATGAAGGTTTGGGGCGGAGTTAGTTTGGTCGAGCGCACGTTTTCATTTCTTATAATGCACGATAATGCCAGGTCACATGCTGCAGCCATCACGTCGTAATGATGCAGTAAGTATTCACTTACGCCATCTTGAAATTCGTATAATGGAGTGGCCTTCCATGAGCTCTGACCTAAATCCGATTGAACACATTTGGGCTTGCTTGAAAGGCGCATCTGGTAGCGCCTATAACACCTCAAACACTGTAGCGTTGAATGAAGAATAGAAGCGCATTCCACAAGATATTCGGCGGATCAAACGAAGCATGCCTCGTCGTTGTCAAGCTGTGATTAAAGCTCATGTACACGTTACTAAGTCACTGGGGACAAAAATATTATAGATATAAGAATATTTCTTTGACCAAACTTTTTTAATTAATTATTTTTATGCCAACAATTTAAATTCTCTTTAAAAAATACTCTATTTTTGTTATTAATTATGAAAATATTAAAAATTTAACAAGAAAAAAATAGATTTATTTGAAACCTAATTGGCTATTGTAATTTAAACAATAGAAGTGACCAAAACCTTGTTACCCTATTTATTTTGAGCAGAATATATCATTTACAATAATATTTCATGAGGAAAAATAAAAATATCTCCAGATAGTTACTTAAACCTTTTTATTACATTAATTGCACATCATTACAGAGACAGGACATGTGCTGTCATGAATTCATTATTAATTAGGAAGGAATGTTGAAAATTGCAGAACAATTATTAGGAAAATGTCAAACTATTTGTTAGTATATATCTATCTATAGGACATCAACAGTCTAACAAGTTGATATATTATAGAAAGATAATCACAATTCTGTGGAAATGTTTTGTAAGCCGCAATGGTATTGAACTCATTAAAAATCCACAATTGACAAGCAGAAAAGCTACAACATATATATAACATGATAGTGAACGATAATTGTGGTTCTATACTATTGGTGATTTTTTTACTAAGGCATATAAAGCATTTATTAGACTAACACCTGTTTGGTTTCACATTGTACAACATAAATTAGCTACTGCTAAAACTAATCTGCTATGATAGAATGTGTCTACAAAAAAAAACTCGATTGAATTTCGAATCCTTTTCTGACCTTTGAAAATACCTGATAATCATGTTTGCCAAGTATAATCCGATGATACTTTCATACCTGTTACAGCATTCTTGCTCGCTAACACAATTTATTTTTGAGTAAATTACATAACTGTTAATGAAAACAATCAATACGTTCCATGCTACTAGTTTCGAAATAAAATAAATATAAATTGTTTGTCATGAATCAACGAATAACTGAATATGATACTTCTTGTTACAGCGTGGCCTCAGTAATTCAAACACTCAAAATTTACAACCTGATCAGATGTATGAAAGAATTGGATCATCAAGTAGATATTTTGAAATAAAACAGCTCATGTGATTAAAAACATGTTAGAAAATTTAAGTATAATGCTAAATATTGATCACACTTTTTTGACAAATTCTAATAAACAGCTTTGACATTATTATTTTTTATAAATCATATTTAGTGACATACAAATCACTTTCATATAAAACTCAAAGGGAAGTCAAACAATATTAGGTAGTAAATAAATATAAAATTGCGGAATAATGTTTGGCGGACAAAAACTTACATTACAATACTTGTAATGATACCGCATCTACTGCAAGACTTAAAAACTGTGGTTGCGCAAGGGTTAGGATTCGTTTGGATTAGCCGTGGTTCGGGCTACTGAGGTCCTGCTGTAACAGATATCAAATGAACACTTGTTGAGACACCATATCACGAAGTAGCATGAACGAACTTCAGATATAGCATATAAATAATTTTTTTTGCCTAAAAAAATTTCAATTTTTCGAACTAAAGCTGTGTTTTTTAATAAAAGTATTTTCTTTTGGTACAACAACAAGGTACTTCAAAGTACTGATACATAACTAATGTATATGCTCATTTACCCATATAGGAATTAGAAGAAAACATTGATCATCAGAAATCAATGTTTTTCAGAATCTAACTATTAAAAACTAATAGAACATATCGCTACTATTTCAAAGATTGAATACTTTCCAACACACAGTCATCACTTCATAAAAAAAAAACATCACTTTTATCTATCTACTTAGCGACGAATTTAGTAGCAGGCGGCGGCGGAGGCTGGGCGTACATATTGTAGTAACTAGTGGGCGGGGGTGCTGAGAAATTTTGCTGATAGTTCTGAGCCGGGAAGGTTTGCGCTTGTCCCTGGGCTTGGTAGCCTTGGCTCTGTTGCTGGTAACCTCCCCGTCCCTGGGCGAAGTCCCCGCGGCCACGCGAGGTGCCCCGGGAGGCTCCGCGGCCGCGGAACCCATTGTCCTGGCGGAAGTTGTCGCGGTTGCCGTAGTTAGAACGGCTGCCGTAGTCACCACCGTCATTGTCGTCACCACCCGCCGCGTCGTCCCATCTTGATCCTAGAAAAATAAATGTTTCATTAAAAATTTCTATTGAATATCTGTTGTCTGTGCCAAGCCAACATCTTACAAAAGTTACAACTAAAATAGTGCTACAATTGGTTCTCTCTTCCTCATATCGTTGTGACATAAATGACAAGGACAGGTTATAGTTACAAAATGTTACTTAACATATTTTCTACTTAAGGGTTAATTCAATGACATTTATGAAAATTTTATGTCAAATGTTTATGGTGTTGACTGGCCTGACGCACTCCGCACTTTAATAAAGCTATAAGTACATCAGCGTATTCGTCTAGACAGGCTTACTCATCAGCAGTGATAGGAATAGGTAGTGCTTATTTGCCTAAACTTCGAAGAACAGAGACAAGAAACGGAGACTTCCTTAGCGCTACATTTTTTTACGGGACATCTGTCCCGAAATTCGGGACAAAATTTCAAAACATAAAAAAATATGTTATTTGGAATAAGTAATTCGTCTTTATTCACCTAAAGTTTGCGACTAGATATAACATAATTTTCTAAAAAATTTTTTTGGATAACATTTTGTAAATGCCTTGTCTGATCTTAATACTATGAATCACAATGTTTGTATAAGGAGCCGTACACGTTTCGAAGTAAATATCTTCTTTCTAGCTCACTCTCGGCTACCTTTAGTGAGATTTCTAAAGTTCAAGTGTATAATTTTATTGAAAAAAAAAATAACATTTTGTCTTTAAAATAATAAAACGGTAATTTTCATCATTTTAGCATCCTCTATAGTAGGACGAATTTATCATTTCAAAAACAAAAGGTATTTGTATTTTATCTTAATGAAATATATTTCTAAAGTATATTTAAAAATGTGCATGATATTAAAATAATGACCGTATCCATTATTTAGTAACACACTTAAACTTAAAAAATATTTAAAAACATCATTTAATTTTATTGCACCTAAAGTACAATACGACTTTTGCGGCAACGCATTTCGTTATCTATTTTAGAAATTACAAAAAGGAACCGCCATTGTAGCATACGCATACCTGTGCAGTGCGGGGAGGGTCATCACCATTTGCGCTGTAGCTTGGTGCGGGTGACAGATAGAGGGAGAGGGACAGATAGATTAATCATCTGCTAAGTGCGAAAGGGACTCTGCTTTTGTCTCTTTTGTACTTAGTAGATAATTCATCTATCTATCCTGCTGTCACCCGCACCAAGCTACAGCGCAAATAGTGTACATACCTTCCCCTGCCGCCCCGCGTGCCAGCGCGCCCAGGTTACCCTCACTTCACTCCTGTACTTCGGTCTGTTAAGTGGGCATCTACCTGTATTGTTTCTGTGAATATTGTTTTTGACCCTCGCACGTTTTTTGGTTTATTGGATCTTCCTAATACGACTACCTTGGCTTGAATTTATGGATTACGATTTGCTGCAATAACATTGTTCCTGTCTGTCTACATCAAATAATACGGTAAGTCAACATTTATTACTTTTTAATGTTTTGACTAAAGTTATTAATTTAATTTCTTGTAGGGAAACAAACAGTAAGTTAGATATAAAGTAGAACATAAATGTATATATTATTTTATCTTAAACTAGCAATTTGACAGTCTAGCTTAATCTGCAGTTGTATGAACTTGACATTTTTGAATTTCAATAACAATGACGCTACGCGTGTTCATATTTTCTAACCGTATTTCTTTATTAGAGCGTAAAATGAAATAATGAAATCTTCAAATCGATACAATCGATGCGCCTAGCTGGAATGCGCGCGCCTCTCCCGCTTTCCCTTCCACCTCCCCGTGTCTATAAGGGTTAGTTTTTCCTTTTGAGGTATGGAAAGCTTTAAAATATTATTTTATTTTAGGTACTTGCTACCGTACCGCTTTTTGGAGACCAGTAAGATTGGCGATGGCGAACAAGCCTAAGGAAGCAACAGTACAAAGTTGGATTAGACTTCATCCTGAATTATATTACGACCCGGCCAGTAATTTTATTTACTGTTCTAAGTGCGAGAGCAGTATAACAGCTAAACTTAGTAGTGTCCAGAGGCACGTTAAAGGCCCGAAACACAAAGGGACAAGTAAAAAACCAAATGAAGAATTTTATTTGGACCTAGTACAATTTCTCATATTATGTAATATACCTTGGATTCAAGTAAACAATCCCGCTTTTAAAAAATTCTTCCATAAATATATTTGCTGTAATTGTACAAATCGACAAAAGATTCCTGAGCAATCATTGCTGAGAAAAGTTTATTTAGATAAGATTTTTAAAACAAATATTGACTCGTTACAAAATTACAAATATACGATAGGAAAAATTTAAGTCATGTGCGGGATTCGAACCCGCGTCCATCCGCCCCTTTAGCCGGGGCATGCTCTAACCAATTGAGCTAACATGACATACAAGACATGTTAGCTCAATTGGTTAGAGCATGCCCCGGCTAAAGGGGCGGATGGACGCGGGTTCGAATCCCGCACATGACTTAAATTTTTCCTATCGTATATTTGTAATTTTGTAATGTAATCCGCTTAGCAGGCGTTATTGCAATCATAACAATATAAAAATATTGACTCGATTTATGAAAAAACTGCAAATCAAAAGCTGTGGGTATCTTTAGACGAAACAACTGATTTTTTAGGCAGATACATGGTACATTTTCTTGTAAAACCTTTAAATGCGATCACACAAAAACCATTTTTAGTTGCTTGCAAAGTACTAGAAATTGTTAATGGGAACACAATTGCTCAATTTGTAACAGACTGCCTTGAAAATATGTGGCGCGATTCGTATGAATCCAAAGTAGGAGACGTTGCTGTATTATGCACTGATAGTGTAGCATATATGCTAAAAGCGGGACGTGTTCTGAAAAATTATTTGCCCAACATGATACACGTCACTTGCTTAGCACATGCACTGAATCTCGTGGCAGAAAAAATACGATACGAATACTCAGATGTAGATGAATTAATTTCAAACGTAAAAAAAATATTTTTAAAGTCACCTAATAGAGTGCGCTTGTTAAAAAACACCTTTCCCGACATGCCGCTTCCTCCAGAACCCGTTATTACAAGATGGGGTACTTGGTTGGAGGCAGTGTCATACTATGCAAAATATTACGATCAAATTAAAACAATGGTAAATCTTTTAAGAAGTTCCGACGCGCTATCTATTAGGTATGCCAAAAATGTTCTTCAAAAGGAAAACTTGAAATCGGATTTGGACTACATTGAATATTTTAAAGTTATACAAATTGGGTTAAAGAAACTACAAAAATCGAATTTAACTCTAACGGAATCATTTGAAATATTTGATCACGTGAGAACTGTGCTTAGCTGGTGTTCGTCTGAGCCTATAAAAAATAAACTAGATCATGTCATGGACAGAAATCCCGATCTAGATAAAATTAGAGACATATGTGACGCGATAAAAGCAGAAGGGGTTGAGCGATCATACTATATGTACGCGCCTTTAACCTCAGTCGATGTTGAAAGGTCGTTTTCAACTTATAAATGGATTCTAAACATAAAACGAAATCGCCTGACAGTTGAAAATATAGACAAAAATTTGATTGTGTATTTTAACTTGGATGACTCATCTGACAAAGAAAATTTCGGTTCTGATACTGAACTTGACGAATCGAATCAAGATCATTAAATTAAAATGGTTCTTTATTTTTTATGGTAGGTAAACACACATAAAGATTTTCAAATTCTTAGCAATTTTTAATGCGTCAAGATCTGTATTAAAACCGAACAGTTAGTAAGTTCACTATTAAAACTGATTGTCCTCAATGTTACACTTCCTAAATGTTATACTTCATACGTCCTAAATGCCTCAAAGGTTAATTTGTACTTTGATTTGAGTTAAAATTGCATCCGTCAGTGAAATAAATATGACAAAGATAGGTAAACATAAAATTGTAACCGACTGTACATTTTGTTTCATGCTTTCCAATTACGTCATATTTCAAAAATAATATAAATATACATATATTTGTTACAATAAAATTCTGTGTTTTATTTTTCCTTTAGAGCCCATTAACATAAAGCGATATCGACCGGCGATTTATGAGCATTTTTGTTTGTTTTTTTTAAGGAATTATAAATTATAAATGTTATGACTAGTCGCAAACTTTAGGTAAATAAAGACGAATTACTTATTCCAAATAAAATATTTTTTAATGTTTTTAAATGTTGTCCCGAATTTCGGGACAGATGTCCCGTAAAAAAATGTTGTGCTAAGGAAGTCTCCGTTTCTTGTCTCTGTTCTTCGAAGTTTAGGCAAATAAGCACTACCTATTCCTATCACTGCTCATCAGTGGGTTGCCGCGCGCCGCCCGGAACGCACGTGTCTCACTACAAGGCGCCGTGTTTCGTGTTTTTATTTCGTTAGTCTGTTTACGTACCTAGTACCACAGAATAAAAAGGCTAGTATCTAGTAGGTAGGTTGAAATGAGGGCAAGATCGTACTGCCTTGCATTTAACTGCATAAATAACAACAAAGATCCGAATCTCATGTCTTACTCACTTTCAAAGGACATCAAAAGGTAAATGTATGCCAACCTAAACAATGGTTTCTAATGTTAATTTTTATTGATATTATCAGTTTACCATATTAACCTAGTTAGTGCTAGTTGTGTTTAAACGAGGGCAAGCACCTAACAGTGTTTTCCGGCAGCTGTTCTTGAGAGCCATTAAGTAATTCTAGGTCAGCCTGAACAACATTTACAAACACATTATACCATCTATTGACAGTTTTCAAAGGCTAGCCTATAAGCTATAAATAAATAAAGAATCAATCCAGATTAAATAAACTTGTAAGTACCTAAATAAACCAAACAAACATTACATATATGCTTGTTAGATATATGATTACATACGATACGGTAACTCTTAATTGACACCAAAGAACAGGAAATTACAAAGAAACAATAACAATAGTAAGGTACAAAGGGCGGTCTTATCGCTAAAAGCGATCTCTTCCAGACAAGCTTTGGATGGACAGAGAATAATTTTTTGAGCAGGGAGGGTGGTGCAAGTCTCAAATACATAGACAATTACGTAATATAAATTGATGTCTTACAGTATAAATAAGCTATAAAAATATAACCATAATATATGATATATAGTACAATATATATTATATAATATATATACCTACACAATAAACATAAACATTTAACAAATTAGAGAAATAAAGTTATATAAAATAAAATAAAAAAAATAAATGAATTAAAATAAGGGAAAACGTCAGAGAACAATATTAATTATGAGTGGAGAGATAGAAATTGGCGACCTGCTATCTGAAAACATTGAGTGATTGGGCACGTCTGATTGTGACAGGGAGTGCGTTCCATAGGCGCACAGCCTGTGCGGAAAAGGACGATTTATAAAAGACTGTATTATGAGCCGGTGAGTGAAGCAGAAGTTTATTCGATGACCTACGAGAAAGAGAATGGGTAGAGTGTAAAAACTTAAAACATGCCTTTAAATAAAGAGGGGTAAATGGATTAAACAATATGTTATACAGAAGAGTAAGTATACGAGTATTCCGACGAAGACGAATGGGGAGCCACTTGAGCTTAGATCGAAATTGGGAAACGTGGTCATATTTTCGTAGGCCGAAAATAAAACGAATACAATAGTTTTGAAGTCGCTCAAGTCTGTTAAGCTGGTCCTCGGAGAGATCAGGATAGCTGGCGTCAGCATAGTCACGTATTGGAAGAAGGAGAGATACATAGGTACATAGTAAAACAGTTTTCTGCTAATACTAGGTAACTTATGTTTGTTATGTATTTAATTGCTTTAATATTTATAGGTCCTATATGTACATACATAGCATGTGAGCACAATATCACAACCCTAACCCACGTAGCGCGTCAGAAGAGATGAGAACTATCTACGCGATAGAAAGAGATGCGCCTTGTAGGTGAATATAAAAGGTACTCAGCGGTGTGCGATCTGAATTGCTCTTTAATACGTCATAGCAGAGTATTTAAACGTCTTTGCCGAGAGATCCTTCTGATTCTTTTTGAGAACTCTTATGAGGGGTACTGAAATAGAGGTTTAACAGTTCCAGTTTTTAATAGTTTTACTCCTCCATTCCCAGTAGTTAATGGACCTATATAGAGTAGTTATTTTACACAATTTCATACAGCAATAAAAGTAAACTGTAGCTTTAAAAAGATATGGGTAAAGATTCGAGCCCTACCTCAGCGCAAAAATCACATACAATACATACCCCTGCCGCCGTCTCCCCTCCCGCCGCGTCCCCCCCTGCCCCCCGAGTCCCTGCCGCGGCCGCCGCGCGAGCCGCGCCCGCCTCGGTCGCCGCGGTCGCCGCGCCCGGAGCTCTCGTCGCGGTCACGGAACCGACCCCGTCCTATAAACAAGGGCAACTTAATATTGCACTCATAACTGTCACACATCCTCCCTTTGTTGATTTACTAGAAAAAGCAACGCGCCTCCACCGTCATCGCCGAGAATTTAAAAATATGCACCGACCGAATCCAATTCATTTTAAAATTGTGATCGGTCACTAAGTGAACTGACAACGGAGAAAATCACGGGGAGCCGGTGGATGCTAATGGCTAATAGTTCTTTGTCGCGTTCAATGGAGGAGGCATTTGTACAACGGTGGTCTCCCGGCTGTTGAAGCTGATAAATCACATAGCGACAGAAAAAATCTTACAATTATAGTTTTCAAAAATACTGGTTTACATTTAATTATTATCATGCCGACATAACGGGCCTTAATCGCTATAAAAATTAAGTTAAATACTTAAATATACAAATGGTAAAAGCACAAAACTCTTGCCCCGGCGGGAATCGAACCTGCGTTCCTTTGCGCCAGAGTACCCTGTTCTCTACGCTATCGGAACATGCTCTACTGAGACGAATCTTGTGATCTAACAAGAACAAGTTAGTCAGGTTATATTATACTGATTTTGATCTTTTCGACTTATCCATTATACCATTAGTATCCATATTTAGTAAAATGGAATATAAATCTTACCATATTTGCCTTTGAATCCCATTCCACACTGTGCAAGCTCCAGCAACTTGGGGTTCACTACTTGGTTTGCCTCCTGTAGCACCGACATCAAATCCTTTGCCTGCAAAATATAATTCAATATTGAAAAATTATAAATTTACAAACTCTCGAGACAATCGTGGTTGGAATACTGGGTGTATATTAGATTTACTCTCATATAATTAAGAAGCGTTAGAACAGACATTGTGGCGACCCCACTTGAGTGGGACAAGGGTAGAAAGATAATGATGTAGATAGCCGTAAGTAGTATTGTGCTTCATAGCAAATCTATTTCAAATAACACTAATATCATAAACAAACTTTTTCGTATATAAATATTGCATACAAATAAATACATATTACAAGGCTACGCGTTAGGCGAGAGTCAGTTTATAAATAATTGAGTACAACATATACAACATAGGTAGTATAATTTGTGACATTTTATGGGAGTACCTTTTCACAAATTTATCAATTTACGCACCTTTGCCGAATTATTGGGTGTAAACAAAGTGTACGCCGTCCCAGTGTTCTGCGAGCGTCCCGTACGTCCGATCCGATGCACATAATCCTCAGAATTATTCGGATAGTCATAGTTTATCACAAACTTCACGTCCTCCACATCTGCACGCGACAATCAAACACATAAACAACAATATAATACATAATATACCTCTATACATTGAATCAAATCACAAACACCACACCAAGATATAGAAATGAACACTAAAATACACATTTAAGATTGAGAGAAATGTTCCTGTATGAATTGCATAGGCCCAAAATGAGATCCTTGTGGCATGCCTCTTTGCAACACACTCAAACAAATGCTGAAAATCAGAAAACAGGACTCAAATTGCTATGAACAGTAAAATGAATAATACATGAAATAGTAATAAAAATTATTTAAAATAAAGTAATAGGATGTTACACATTTTTTTAGTATCAAAGGCCTATGTCAATTCAAATAAGAAACAATTCCCTGTAATTACTGAGCATTGTAATTACCTTTTAATCTCGCCGGAGGAGGTAGAATCGGCTGGAAATAACTGTATTATGCCCTTCAGTGGTCCGGAGTGTGGTAGGCCAAGAGTCGGTGGTGCTGACATTACATGTACTTCCTTTGTACTTATTGGGTACTTTTTGTAAATTAACTAACGTTGTCAGGTCGCGTAGGGGCAGGCCCCTTTAGAGTTTCGTTTAAATCTCACATGACAGTTAACCAAGCATGTATTGCTCTTAGTGTTGTTCTTATGGTCTTACTGAATTATACATCATTTAATGTCTGAATTATTAAAAAATATTTACTTGATCAATTATTACTATTTTATAAAGAATCTATTATTATCCCCTTATTCATGTTTTAAATAAAAAATATCATATTTTCACACCGGTAAACCAAAGTAAGACCAACTCCTAGGTCGAGAGAAAATTTCTCTGTGAATTTTAGAGGCAGCATGCTTTTGAAAACAGTGTGCGCTGACGATGACGGTTGATATAATGCTGTCACAAATGATTCCATCATTGAGAATCAGTTATAATGCGGAGTCAGCAACACACCAAATGTCTAGCCCTGATCTCTGCACGCATGCGCCTCTGAAATGAAAAAGAACATTCGAGAATAATGCCAAGTCAGTCATGGAAATTTATTTGCTATTGTCGGGCTAGGATTGCTTATTCTGTGGTAGATTTTCACATTTAGCCTATCACATTTTCACATCTTACATATATATATATTTTTCTGTGCGATATATACCTTGCAATTAGATCAGAAACAGTTCATTTATTCTGATTACCCTAACAGAAAAGATGATACAACCCGTTTAGTATTTGTTGTAGATGATTCTGAAAAACAATTTAATAAATCACACTTTTCACGTCTGCATCAAGATTCCTTTGATATGAATAATGACTAAATTATGCCTATCTGCAAATATCTACCAACAGACAAATAACATCATGGCCCGATAATATTTCTAAATGGTAGCATCGATCCATTGCTCTCAATATATTTAGATGGCCTATGTTCCATTATTCACTGTCTCTCAGTGCAAAATTATTCTAAAACAATAATTATAACTATTTGTGACATTATCACAGATCTTGGTTTCATCCTTAGTCTTTTATATGTGGTTTCATTGTCTGCCTTCCCTTAGCTTGAATAACCTACTTTTATGTGCATAGATAGAATTGTGAATATTGGAACTACATTTTCGATTATATTAGGTTGTGATATAAAACAACCTTATTCTTCAGCTTATGATTTAGCAATGGCATCAAATACCTCCCATACGCTCCTGACATTGTCTCTTAGACCTTTCGACACCCCGGTAACAGTGCGAGGTGATTTAACTAACGTTTGGTCACAATACTGTCGATAAAAAACCTCGCTACTGTTTATTATCCAATCTTCTGTTTGATGCCTTTAAGATCTACGTTTTCGCTGCGGCGGGAATTTATCACCACCATTTTGAGACGCCATTTTTTAGACGCTACTTTAAGTGTTTGTGAATTTATTGATATTTGGTGGCTCAAACATAAGATAGTCTACTTCTGGGCAAGCTACAGCTTTGTAAAACATAGGAAAATCTAAATGTCTGATAAATCAGATGAATTGTACCATTTATGAATAGAGTAGAGGCAATAATTGGTTCCCAAATTACTGCAAACGAATTAGAAGAACCTTTTGGGACATCAATTCTCAAATTTAGTTTTATAGGAAAGTGGAGATCGTTTTAGAGCTATGTCTGCAGTATAGATGAATTTATATATAAGAGTATTATAATTAAAAATATTTCAACATTAACATCTTTTCGTATAGATTTAAGTTGCTTGTTCTTGTCATTCTATTATAAACCATTTAAATTAATGTACAACAAGGTAAAATGAGCATTTCGTTTTGAAAAACGTGGATACTAATTGCAGCGTTTTGGGCAAGCATATAGCTCATTGGGTTTTGAAATATCATATTATTTCCCAAAACTTGGTTTGAAATGTCAATAGGTAAAACTCTTTAATAAAGTGACAGTCGAATTTTGACGTTCAAAATATTTTCCTGCTAACATATTCACATTTGAAAACTTGATTGTTGTATGATTGTAACTTATAACGCAAATGACATCATTATAAAACATTATGCGTTTACTACTAAAATGGTATTATCTGGCGGAAAAATTAGTCTGTACTGCAACAATATAAAATTAAAAACAGCATGTGACACTACAATACTTGTGTACTTCTTCTACACAAATTTGCTTTAGGGCCATCATGTCATCATTCTATTCCCTAATAAAATAAACAGTATGGCCCGATCCACGACTATCCACACATGGTGTTAAGCAGGTTAAGACATCATGTAGCTATTTCAAATGTTTTGTTCAAATTTTGATACTCTTGTATTTCACACATCCCAGTTTTTTATTTACCCCCGTGACGAAGACCAGAATAATTGTGCACAGAGTCACAAAGTGGTCATAAAACTGATATTTTGTTACACATTTAATAACGAAATTTAGCACTCTGCAAATGTGTTATGCATAACTAAATGAATTAATTAAAATTTAAGACCATACAATAACCAATACTCAAGTATGCACAAAGATTACATCTGGTACTTTAGCCCTACAAACCTGGCATTCGCCAGGCAGTTTCGGATTTAGTCATAGTGGTTAATTTGATATTTTGGTCATTTGTAATGTAAAGTGCGAGAGATGAGTTGATATGTGTGTTTGTTACCGAGTCCCCTGGCGGCGACGTCCGTAGCGACGAGTATCCCGGTGGGTGCGCGCCGGAACTGCGCCAGCACGTAGTCACGGTCCTGTTGGTTCTTGTCGCCGTGGATGGCCAGCGCGCGCCAACCCGAACGGTTTATTGTGCTTGTTATTTCGTCTACCTACAACGTTATGTTAAGTGTATAGCCGATGTTGTTAAATCCAGAAGTATAAATTTCTACATCAGTGGCGTTCGCTAATCCACCGTTCGGTAATCCAACATACACTTCTTACGTCTCGTCGGTTTTGCAAGTCCAGAATCATCTAATTTTCTTATATTTCCTATCTTAATCATCATGTTGATTTATTTTAATGTAAATGATTTATGAGAATGTCAGAATGTTTTAGTGGGTGGTGGAATAGTACAATGTATCTAAAATACTAAAAGATGAAATTATAAGAATAAAGTAACGTAACAATACTGACTCGTTTCATTCTCACAACTAGTCCACCTGCAATACTGACAAGTAATCCAAAACAATGTCAGTAACTTGTACGAGTGGATGAGTTCTGTGCATGGACTAAAGGATTGAGAACAAAACGAAGTAGGTAAATACCACTGTCTGTGTCTGTGTAGGCGAGATACCAAATTTACCTCTTACGATCCGGGACTCTTGATAGGAGAAGAATGTGTTTCCACAATTGCTGAATCTGTGCCATTTAAATTTCTTGGTAGGAAGATATATTACAAAGGATGAACGAAGAGATGGTATCTCTAGAAGCAGTTGTCGATAGTTTTCTGAAAGGTCTTAGTATGGTAGACCAACAACCAGAAAGCAATGTTAAAAAAGCTTGGAAATACGACAACTCCTCCTACAACAAGACGAAAATGATATCTATAAAGTGCAATGAGCTTGGAAATACAAAGCGAATGGCTAACAATAGGTGAATTTTGTAACCCTCTGGAGTTAAAGTAGCGCTCTTATAATTTTATTTAATATCCTGCCAATTTATATATCTAGTCTTATTTAAATTTTAAACATGGAACACAACGCGTCTCCCCCGGGAGCCATACCACTTAAAAGGTATTTTTTTTAAGTTTTTTTTAATTTACGCTTATAAACATAGTTAGTGACTAAAATGTTACACTAACTTGAGAGAGTCGCATTAATTCTGTTATAAACTAGTTCTTTTATCCTTTACATAAACACAAATGTAGTCACATTCACACAGTCGTAATTAGTCTTTAGAGACGAATTTACTTAGCATTCCATGGATTCACCGTGCGGGTGCCGGGTCCATAGCATTGCAGAGGAAGAGGCTCCAGTCAAGGTGCCTGGGACTTGCAACCCAGTGAGTAAGGTTAAGGGGCCCCTTTATGATGCATCAATGCTCCCTTTCACTGCTCCCCTGCCTAACCAAATTTGGTAAGATCCTACTAATGCCGCCTTGGATACACATTCTAGGATGGAAGTTACGGTTGTTCTTGACAGGCCAAGGTTTTTTAGTAGGTTGTATAGGGATTTCGCTGGTATACCCCTTGCTCCGACTTCTACAGCATATAAATTAACCACATAACCATTTTTGATTAATTCATTTGTTAGGTTATAATATTTGTTAGTTTTTATTGTGTGGTCTTTAGGTATGTTTGTTTCCCACGGCACAGTAAGTTCTATAAGTACTATGCGTTTTAGATTCTTTGAGTATAGAAATATATCTGGTCTGGATGACGAAACACCATCATCCTCAGGGATTTTGTAATGTTTTCATACGTGTCCATCAAAAGAGTCCAATCGGGAGCTCGGTAGCCATATACAGCAAAGTATTTTAGAACGAAAAAATATAGACTTCTAATTTTGTTTACAACCATGGTTGCCATGGTTACAAGTCATTCCGACCTAAGAGAGGGAAGCATTTACTATGAGTTTTTCCCACTCTTAGGTGGGAAGCAGCGTCTTCCACCCGCTACTCAGATCAAATAAACACTACTGTGATAAGAGGATCACTGTGAGCCAACCATAGGTATTTTAACATAGTCAGGACTGTCAGCAGTCAGTTGTAACCACAGACCTAGGATTTTTTCGCTACGCTCAACAGACCTACGAAGTGTGTGAGTGAAAGGTCCTAAACTGGTACAAACCGTCGCGAGAAAAAAAGAGATAGTGAAACAAGAAGACGGTATGTCATTTTTTACTCGAGTAAGAGGCCATAGCGTCCCGGCCTCTTCCAAGTCGGCGCGAATTTTGTGTATTTGCTCAAATATCTTACGATTATAATATAAAATATGTATTCTGCAAGCATGGTGTCTTGTTCAGTGAGTGAATGTGAGGTTACAAGACACAGTAACCCGAACATATACACGTTTCACAGGTAATTTATGTTTATTTGTACTGCTTTTTGGATAATCATTATTTCGGCATTTTGTTTTAAAATTAGTTATATGAACTATGGAAATATTAGATAATAGATTTCTCTTCATACTTATCATCAAATTACATTGCTAAATGAAGAGTTGGTTGGTATTTTACGAAAAATACAAAAACATTTGTTTACGATAGGGCTTGACAAAGTCCTGACGTCACAAGTATCGATAAAGTCGATAGTTTATGTCTGACCTGTAGCTTCGACGTGAATGCTCGGGTACATATTCGAACCTCAAAAATAACCGGTAGTTATTTTAATCATAAATTGGTTTAAAAATAATATAATTACGAAATAATTAGCGAGAAGTTGACAGATCAGTTTATAGCTTATTGAGTATTTACGAATAAGGGAGAAAATATTATCACAAGATATATTATTCAAAATTTATTATGATGTTTTCTGTGAAAAGTTCCCCTAACTCTCAATAAATAATTGGAAATATCTCTTACTTCTATCATAAAATATTAGTATCTTTATACAAATGGCTATTTAACAGAATTTGAAATAACTATATGTTGTATATAATGTTTGTGTTCTTACAGATTACCAACAAATTTTCAGTATGTAATAAAAGGGTTCGGATTATTGACGCAATCTAAATTAAAACTACAGTTTGTAGTAAACTTTGAATCAAAATGCTTCATACAAAGAAAACATCGATTTATACTAATGAAAGACTCAATACCAACTTTTAATGTCCCTGAATGCATAAAGCTGTGGAAATGGTAGTCAATAGCTTTAGGAAATGATGACACAATTAACGTAAAGTTTAATTTGTAGTAAAATACATGGTCAAATATTTTTTTTTTCATGTAATGGCTGTAGGATATGTTGAGTCAATCTAGTAACCCTTTCCTTAGCGTCCCTGGTGCAATAAAATCTACAATACTCGCTTCATTGCAGCGCTGGATAGCTATGGCTATCCTGACACAAAATAATTTTTATTTTTCCTTTCAGATCAAATTGAAAATAAGACGGCCCTGACCTTACTTAAATAGAGATATATTACCTTCGTTAGCCATTACTTGCCCTTCAAATCAAGTACTGTCTCCAAGGAAAAAAACTTATTAACTAATGTTCTAAATTGTGACAAAAATTACAGAAAAAAATTAGCTCTTTAGAAGTTTAAAAGCTGAAACAAAAATAATGATAAAACGGCTTTTAGACTTAAAAGCAGACTTTAAAGAATTATATGTTTTGTAGGCCAGTTAGTAAAGATCATCGAAATTATGTACACATCGTCATTTCTACAGCCAAATGAGCTATGTTTACACAAGGGACAAATTCGACCTTTGCTTACCACATGTGAATGGTTTACGCAAATGGTATTCAGATAAATGTAATTTAATAATTTACAGTACCTGTATATTTGCAGCTTAATGATTTTGTTAATGATAATCATAATACTTAGTAATGGTAAGTTTTATTTAATCTTGTTACGATGAAGTTATAGTAGTTTACTTTTAAAAGTGCTGTACCATTTTAGACCTACAATAAATGCATTTGACTTCAACTTTGAATGAGTTTTATTTTTAACAGATCAAAAAGGGAGCAGATTCTCAATAAGGTTGTTCAAATTTCAAATTCAAAAGTTAAATTCATGTTATGATATTTGGTTTGATTTTTATTTGAAAACATCGTATTTTGTTTGAAAGGATATACTTTAAGATTCATCCCTTTGAAATTTCATCATAATCAGTTAAGTAGTTTGGTTTTTAAATCATAATAACTTGAAAAATAAGTTGTTCAAGTTAATGAAATTGCATATATTGCATTTCTGTGTTTTCAGTGTTGTTTACGATCATTACAATAGTCTCAATGAACTATATAGGGCATCATTTTAAACGAATGTGTCCTAAGATTCAACAAGTAAAACTGTCGATAGTATTACGCTCGGGTCATTACAACACTATGTCACTCACACATTTACATTTCATTTTTTGTTACACCATTCATCCGTCACTGTTGGTCTTGTACATCCTAAGCCTATGGTTGTAACACACATTTTGCGATCTATTTTATAGTTTATATTGGTTTTGCAAACAGATTGGTTATATTACTGACTGCGATCTAAGAGGAAACATTCAGGATTAAGACAACTCAAAAGTCAATGAAGAGGCAGATAAAAAAGTTCAAGTGACACTCTGTTTCAGCCGGATTGTCCACTGCTGAACACAGCCTCCCCTATTTAGGTGGTATTTGCCATAATCCCCACGCTTGGCAGGCGGCTCGGGAATCGCAGTGTAAGAAGGCAGTTCTTTAGAAGAAGGCGCTGCTGCCCACCTTCCAGTATTTTTCCCTTAGTCGCCTCTTACGACACCCACGGGATGATATGGTGAGGTGCAATTCTAACCCAGCACCCCACGGGCGCGGGGTTAGAATTGCAACAATACTTGTTTTCAGACTGAGTGACACTCACTTAGTCTGAAAACAAGTATTTAGGCAGTGGTTAGACAAAACAAAAAACAAATACATAAGGTAGCTAATAAAACATATCTTTCACAGCTCTGAAAGGAGGTAGATCATAGCAACTTACCTTCCTCTTAGTCTCAGCAAAGACGATAGTCTTTGTCTCTTCCTCAGACGAAATCTCACTGAGCAAAGTGATGAGCTTCTCATTTTTCTCCCATTCTTCACAAACGTCCACAATTTGAAGGATGTTGTGGTTAGCAGAGAGGGTCAGGGAACCAATGTTTATCTGGATATAGTCCTGGAGGAATTCCTCTGCTAGGTTCTGGACTTCTCTTGGCCATGTGGCAGACCACATGAGGACCTGCGTGCCATTGAGAGGATTTATTTTATTTGACAGAATTATAACTAACATTAATATGATAAACCAATGTTTAGTCAGTTATGAGCCTAGGAATGAATGAACGTCCTGATGAGGCATGGCGGCATACTGATGGAATGGTCCAGCGACGCAAAAAAAATGTTACAAAAATGCAGCACCGCAAAACATACCATTTGGGGTGCAGTGTGTTGTCGCTATTACAACAACAAGTTAACAGGATATGAAGAAGACAGGAAAGTTCTTTAAAAACTAGATTTCTGCAGTAACTTCAGTTTTGTATATGTATGGGGTTTATGTCTATTAAGATATATACACAATAAATCTTGTCAGATCTCAAAAAACAATACCTATATAAGTAGTTTTCACTTTCTATGTTCTTTTTATGCTACATGATTCAAGTTATCTATAAAAAATTACTTTTTCCTAATCATTCTTGGGTACATCTTTAGCCCTTGCCTGATTTAACAAAAATAACAATACCTGTCTGTCTGGTCGGATCTGTTCAATGATCTTCCTTATCTGTGGCTCGAAGCCCATATCCAGCATTCTATCAGCCTCATCTAGCACCAAATAAGTGCACCGGCGAAGGTTTGTAGTATCTGAAAATATTTATAAAGGCATGATGGAAATATCTTTAATAATATTTTCATATTAAAGATATTATATGTCAAATATTAGCTGTATACTGTTATTAAATTTACTAGCGCTTCCATGCTTAATTATTACTAATTTTTCCATGCTTCATTGTTGGCATTTTGCAAATGCCCGCCTTGCTAGCTACCATCCTCAAGTAGAAAATCCACCACCAAGCACCAAGGTGTGGACCATTGTCCTTGAGAGCCAGTGCCCATTCTCAGTTAAGCCTGTTTACAACTGTCAACTTATTGGCATAAAAAATATGCATTTTTTAATACAATATACATATGAGTAGTTCATGCCTATATTGACATTTTGACCTGAATAATTTTACATTGCATTGTCATTCAAATTGAAATTTCATTAATATACAAGGTATCAAGGATAAACACAAATCTGGAAAAACACAAGGTAGTTTCACTCTAAGAGCGTTCAGCACAAAACATATATTTCCTCTATTGTGTTGTTTTACTAAATGACGGTAATAGGTGTTACATTTTAATTTAATGTGTATGTTTGACCATACGATCTTGAAAGGCGATACATTGATAATATGAATGTGTTTATGAAACCTTTATTTTGTGTATGCCTGAGATGCAGCTCCCTATTCCACAGTTCACTGGTACTCCTGGACAAAATTTATTTAAAACACCTATACTGCTAGATTTTGGTATTTTATCTTAAGTCCTTACGTATGTAGATATATGTATATTATAATAAATATTCTAGTTTTAATATTACAGCATTTCTTACCTTTTTCCAAAAAGTCAATCAGTCGACCCGGAGTGGCAATAACAATTTCAACTCCTCTCTCAAGGCATCTTCCTTGTGGACCCTTGGGTGCTCCTCCAAACACACACGTGTTCCGCACTGCCACATTCTGACCAAAGTCAGTAGCCACCTGCAATGATGATTATGAGGGTAGCTTACTAGGTCAGTTTGATTTTACATACAACGATATGATCATATAAAGTTGATCAAATAACACTGATATGAGATGTGTGGAAAAATTATAGATAGAATAGTAACGAAAGTGAGGAGAGAAAGAACCCCTTAAGTTACAGCTTGAAATCATCTAGATACGGCCATGTTTTTTATGTATGTTTGACTGTTGATGGAACCAATAACTTAATATTGTTTCCAATATTTTGTGATGGTATTGTTTATTTATGAATAGAAGAAACAGGTAAGATACAGTTGAGCTTCAATGGTTTATGTCTTTATAGTCCTGTAATTTTCATACAAACACTTGATAAAGATTGGTTTTATTCTAAATTATATTACAAACTTTATACAATCAAAATTAATAAAAAAATATGTATAAAAAAATGGCATAAATAATTAATTTTCCTTAATTATAAGTCTTCTTTAATAAAATTTACACAAGAATTATTTAATTTATAGTATGTTTAGAAATTCATTTCAAACAAATTTTTCACAAAAAATATTAATCTATTATAAGTTCCATAAATTTTGTATCAAACATGGTGATTGTACTATAATGATTACATTATTACTTCAAGTGAGAAAAGGCCCCATAAACTTCATAACAGACATCAAAGCACAACTTCTATCCCAATACTAAACTATGAGACAGTGAGAAACTAAAATATTTGTATAAAATGGAAGGTAAGATGGCTAAGAGTACAACATCAATCATCAAAACAATTCCCCTGCTCTAACCAGCCTCGGGTTTCAAGAGATTATAAAATAGATGAAGGAGTGTTTGGAGGTATTTGTTTACAACATATAAGCTAATGGGTTATATTGAGGTTTCATGTGATTTGTCTGTAAATAAAAGTAAAAATTAATTACATGACTTACAAATTCTATACTACCAAAGCAGAAAAGTATCACCGCTAAAAGAAACTAGTGCTAACAGGACAGAAATTAAACAAGTGCAATAAAATAATCACAAAAATTAAGGTTACGTTCAGAAACCTCACCTAGCAGTGAAAATAAATTTAGAATTTAGTCTATAGTAAAAATTAGGGCTAAAAATATAACAAAATATCTTATTTAGGTTTTCGAACATAGCCTGCTCATAATAAGCTAGATTCTACAGTAATATTTGAAAGTTTACTATTTCACAGTCGCCGCGGTCATTTTCCTTTTCTGCGGCGACTCCATTCATTGCAATCAAGGACTGGTGTGGCATAAAGGAAAAACAAATAAGTTACTTTAGAAATGCTGTTATGAAAAAAATTAAGAATACTGCATTGTTTTTCTATTTATCTATGTTCGGATATTCATAAACTGCTGTTTCTCTGGCCAAATTATGTGTATCCAATACAGTCCTAATTAGTTATAGAACATAAGTACATAAATACACAGCAGGGCAAAATATATTTCTAAGAAATAATGGTAAAAAGAATATTTAACCTGTTGAATCTGCTGGGCAAGTTCTCTAGTAGGAGCCAGTACCAGCACTATAGGCCCTTCATCACGGAGTAACCTTGGCTGATTGATGATATGCACTATGGCTGGCAAAATGTATGCCAAAGTTTTTCCTGAGCCTGTCTGAGCAATCCCCACCATGTCTCTACCAGACAGAGCTATAGGCCAGCCTTGAGCTTGAATAGGTGTGGGGTGAGGGAAACCTTGTTTCAAAATCTCTCTCATGGCATAATCTGGAAAGCCTCCTTCCTCAAAGTACATGCTAGGAGCTGGTACATCTCGACCCTTAACTGTGATCTGGTTCTGGCTACGGTAAGCCTCTATTTCAGCAGCACTTCGATTCGTCGTGTTAGGATGGGGTATATAGAAGTTTTTTTCGAATGGTGTAAGCTGATAGTTGTCCCATCGGACCTTGCGGAGATTGCCTCCAGGTTGCTCGTTCTTGAAATTACTACGGAAATCATCGCGTCCACCGCGGCCACCGAACCCTCTACCGCCTCCGCGGCCGCCATCTCGTCCTCCGTCCCGCCCGCCACGGCCTCCAAACCTACTTCCCCCGCGATCCTCTGACCTATCACTCCGGTCTCCCGAGCGGCCACCACGAGACCCTCCTCTACTACCGCCGCGCCCTCCACCGCGTCCACCGCGACCGCCACGTCTATCGTCATACCTAAATCACATAACAGCGTTAGATTCAATGGGAAACAAAAAATCAGCACGAAAACGGTGACAAACTTACATGGTATTCTATTAAATACAACGGATCTTCCCTATATTAATCGGTGTGTAAATTATATGCGATCCTGTGTCTATACGATTTTATCACAGTTTTTAAACGCAAAACTCTAAAGCGTTTAACAAATTTGCCGACCGAACAAAGCTAAAATGGACGCCATGTTTTTTATTACTTTTAACTCCAAATTAGATATTAGACTCGTCCTATTTGTAAATTTGCCATTTGTCAACTCAACTCATGCGTCAGAGCAAGACCAAAGATTCAGCACCAAGAAGTTCGGTATTATAATAATTTAATAATTATTAAGTTTGATATTTTTCTGTTCCACCCACAGACCTAGGATTTTTTCGCTATCCTAAGCCTATGGTTCCTACTATGCTGAAAGAAAATATGAAGGTTATAAAAGTGATAACGGAGTCATATTAATATGGCTCAGGTAATATGCCGTTGTGCCTTTTGTTTTGGGTATGGTTCGCTAAAAATTACTGCATTCTTCGCCCAGCATAACATACGTATATCATATACGGAGATTTTTATTCTGTAACTGCATTTTTTAATATTGTTAATTTTGCAATAACACCTGATTGGCGAATTACATAACAAATTTACGAGAGAAAAAATTATAGTCATATATATTCCGCACATGAATATATTTTTTTCTCTCGTAAATTTGTAATGTAACTGCATTATATAGAACTTTCATCAATGGCTTAATTACAGCAGCAGTGGGTCGTTATGGGATCTTCAACTAATGTAACGATGCCGTTATTACTATACGAGTATCTATCGATATTTCATAACAGTCTATTTTCCTTAACGGTGTCTAGGTGGTTCTCTGATTGCCATAACTGTAATGAAATTAACTATTTTCTTTGTCTAAAACTTCTTAAATCTTGGACTATTAGGTTTAGTTAGGTTAGGTAACGTTAAATATTTTATTTAAGTCCCTTACGGCCCTAACATGTAATTTTACCGAAGTGAGTGGATGTTATAATGTAACGATCTCCAGCACGTTGCAGCATTTGAGATCGTTATTAAAAATAGGCAGTTGTAATTATGTGTCGTACAATAGACATTTTCGATAACTATCTATAACTGTATACGTTATAGTAAACCTCTAAATAATTCTACTTGCCACTGATTAGCGCTTAAAAATAACGTTTCAATACGTATTTGTTTAAGAGGCCTTTTACATTTTGCAGCCTTCTCACTCGTACTTTTAAAGATAATTTCAAATAGCAACAATATGGTTTATATTTTTTAAAATGTGGTCAATCATTATTTTGCTGCATGCAACTATACATGTTCTCTACTAATTTTCATTTTGATATTATCTGTTATGGGGGATCCAAAACGCGTAATTTAGTTATTTTAAATTTTGGGTCTCTAATTCTAATTGGACTCAACATGTAACAAAGTAAAAATATGTTGAGAACATCTATAGTTGCATGCAGTGAAATAATGATTGACTACATTTTAAAAAATATAAACCATATTGTTGCTATTTGAAATAATCTTTAAAAGTGCGAGTGAGAGGGCTGCAAAATGTAAAAGGCCTCTTAAACAGCAGCTAATGCACTGATTAAATTTTAAATAACGTTTGTTCATATTAGCCATTATACAGGATTATTGGTAAATTGCTAACAACCTCTTAAACATTTTGTAACATATTGTAATTTGAAGCAGTGATGGCTCAGTGGCATTGGCTATGGATTGCCGCGCAGCAGGTCCATGGTTCGAATCCCGCCCAGAGCTTGAGCTTTACCGCATGGTGGAAGGGCATTTTGCGAATGCCCGCCTGGCTAGCGACCACCCTCAAGTAGAAAATCTGTCGCCAAGCTCCTAACGGTGTGTTTCGGCAGCAGTCCTTGAGAGCCAGTGAAATAACAGGCAAAATGAGACTTAACAGGTATGTCTCAAGGTGATGGGCACAGTGCAGTTCGTCACTTGATGAAATGCATCTGTTATAGGCAGAGGATACCGCTTAGCATCAGGTGGGCCTCGCGCTTGTTCCATCACAATAACATAAAAGAAAAAAAAATATTTTGTGTTTGTTTTTGTGTGTTTGACGGAATAAGCACGAGGACCACCTGATGTAAAAATCTATTGTGCCTGTAATTTATTATTTCATATTTTTATTGCTTTGCTCGATGTAAATATTCAAAGGGAGTGCGGTGCGGTCCATTGTTGCCGTGGCGGGCGCTCTTGGCTCTATATATATATATATATAGACACAGACACACGGACAGTGGAGTCTTAGCCATTTTGTAGTAATGAAGAAACGCAAAATGCGTGTGTCGCATAAAACTAATTGAATCAATTTTCAGAATATATGGTTTTTTATATTGTGACCAATTCCCCAACAGCGTGCACAATGCACCTCTAATTAATTATAAGCTATGCAAGGGCAGATTCGCGAGATTTACAGCTCCGAGAGTCACCAGTCTTAAGCAACTACAACGTATATCATCGACGAGAAGTCAGATTCATCGCTCTGAACATACGAATATGGTCTTTTTTTGCTTGATGGGTTAGCCTTTGACCACTATCTCACCTGATGGTAAATGATGATGTAGTCGAAGATGTTGTTCAGGCTAACCAAGAATTACTGGCTTGCAAGGACAGCTGCCGGAAAACACTGTTAGGTGCTTGGCAACAGATTTTCTACTTGAGGATGGTAGCTAGCCAGGCAGACATTTGCAAAATGCCCAACCACCATGCGAATGTCCAGAACTAGATGTAATTATATACCAAATACTTACTTCCAAGTACATAACCTCATATTTAGTAAGTTTAATTTCTCAGACATTTCTCTACAGCAGAAAACTCAGCAATTCAGTATTTAATAGTTATTAATGCAGCAGCGTTCACTCGCGCGGCTGAACACGGTCTGATTATTAGTCCGTGTGCAACTAGTTGTATTGAATGGTATGTATGCTCACTTGGGTTGGTACTTTGAAAGTAGGAAACGCTGTGAATGACGACGTCCTCTCCGGGACGCAGGACCGAGTTGAGCTATACTCATGATACCTGATTTTGTCATTTTTCAGATACCAGAGGCGAATTGCCATTTAAAATTCGTAATGTTAGTCATATAGAAAAGTAATACACATGTTAGTTCTCCTTTTGGTCAAGTCCACTCCCTTTTTGAACAGACTCTAGTGATTAAATTAGGGTAATTAATTATTATTATATATATAATTTAAGACACCACAAAACAAATATTTAGTAACATATAAGTCAGTAGGTAAGTATCCAAAGTTAAGACAATGTAAAGTTTATATCACATGAATTGTCACAGTCAATTTCAATCAATGTCAAATATCTTTCCGGTGTATTACTTTTATTTAGGAGAAAACCCCTGCACGAAATTCGTCAGAGTTCGTATAGAGGTCATTGCTAGTTCAATATTTTCAGATAAAGGCTCTCCATTATAATTTATAACTTGAAAATGTATTTCACTTTCACCCTTGTCAGAACAGAGAAAACGCGGTCAGTTAGAGCATCTCGCTCGGCACACTTTTCTGACAATGAGCTCAATCCGGTTAGTTGTATTATGCTTAGTATAATAAAGGATACTTTTTCTACGTTAAGTTTACTAGAGCCATCTGTGACTATTACCAAAACTACGTTTTAGTTTGCCGCATCGATGTATGTAATGCCGGGTACAGACCAAGCAAACGAGACCGAGCGAATGCTAACGAGTGACTACCGCACGCTCGCTCGCTTTCGCTGTTGTGTCCACACTAAGTGAACGCATTGAAGTTCATCGACCATCGGCGAACCACGGTGAAGCCATAGTAGAAAGAGTGAGTCCTCTTTTTCTACTATGGCGAAGCGCTACTCACGTAGTGTTTTGGTGATCATGAACAACAACGGTCTTCAGTAGCTAGCGCTGCATTTATTGAGATAAACGAAAGTACTCGTTCTAGAAGAAAACGGTGGCGCTGGTGGATGCCGTCGTTATTACAAGCAGGTTTTTGTATGATGGAACCCAAGTAATGCACGACTTACAAAAAGAGAGATCTGTGAGAAATTCAACTGTCTAGCTAATACTGTTCATGAAATAACTACATTCTGGTGACAGACAAACTTAGTCAGACTTGCACTTGGCCGATTTTTAGTATTTGTTTATAGCGACAACAGAAATACATCATCTGTGAAAAATTCAACTGTCTAGCTAATAGGTACGGTTCATGAAATAACTACAGTCTGGTGACAGACAAACTTAGTCAGACTAGCACTTGGCCGATTTTCAGTATTTGTTTATAGCGACACCAGAAATACATCATCTGTGAAAAATTCAACTGTCTAGCTAATAGGTACGGTTCATGAAATAACTACAGTCTGGTGACAGACAAACTTAGTCAGACTCGCACTTGGCCGATTTTTAGTATTTGTGTATAGCGACAACAGAAATACATCATCTGTGATAAATTCAACTGTCTATTTAATAGGTACGGTTCATGAAATAACTACAGTCTGGTGACAGACAAACTTAGTCAGACTTGCACTTGGCCGATTTTTAGTATTTGTTTATAGCGACAACAGAAATACATCATCTGTGAAAAATTCAACTGTCTAGCTAATAGGTACGGTTCATGAAATAACTACAGTCTGGTGACAGACAAACTTAGTCAGACTCGCACTTGGCCGATTTTCAGTATTTGTTTATAGCGACACCAGAAATACATCATCTGTGAAAAATTCAACTGTCTAGCTAATAGGTACGGTTCATGAAATAACTACAGTCTGGTGACAGACAAACTTAATCAGACTTGCACTTGGCCGATTTTTAGTATTTGTTTATAGCGACAACAGAAACACATCATCTGTGAAAAATTCAACTGTCTAGCTAATACGGTTCATGAGATAACTACAGTTCCATAATCGTAAATTGATAAAAAAAAATCGCTGGATCGAGACGTCCGTTACGTGCAATCCCGTCGTCTTCTTCTTCGCGCGGCAACTAGTGCCGGCGCGGACGCGCCTTCGGGCTCGGGTGGCCCCTTTGCGCGGCAGTCCTTCGCCAGCAGTACATCACTGCTGGGTCGCGGGGTGTGTGCCATATGGGTGGCACCTTCTTCTTGCTTCGGGGTATATGGTCAGTCCAGTCTTCTGTCTCCCTACTCGCCCTCAGCCCACCGGGTGAATCCCTCTGGTGGGAAGCCCAGTGAGCGAGTCGCTCGGGAGACGAGATGATAGCGCGCCCAGGCCGGCCCTCGGGGCCTGAGCGTCGCGGCAGCATCGGGGGCACAGTGAAGTGCTACCTAGCGGCAGGCAAGGAGTTTACCCACCCCCGCTAATACAAGCGGGATGGGGTCCACTCCCTCCCTGAGCGCCTGGAGCACTTCCTGCAGGGTGCAGAGGGCGGTCTCGATTAGCTCAAGTTCCGCCGCCGTCCTTATCTTCTTGTTACCTGACTCGCTCGCACGTGGGAGCGAGGCAGGTACGTGTTGTCGTCTTGGTCTCTCTGCCTTAGCACGGGGTGCTTGGGCCAGAGAGACGGTAGCTTCGGGTGCGGGTGCGGAAGGCGAGGGTGCGCTCTTCCGTAGCCCCTTCTTCTTCTTCTTCTTTTTTGATTTCTTTCCCGTCTGGCCGACGCCTCGTGGTAGCGGATTGTTGGCGGCGGCCATCAGGGAGGTCGTGGGTGTCTCTTCCGGTGGTTTGGTTGTTGGCTTGGTCAGCGCAACAACACGTGGTGGTGGCTCTTCGCGTGGGGTGGCCGTAGTACGGGCCGTGGTGCCCGCGCGCTTGTTCCGCGCCTCCTCGCGGAACACAGCGCAGCGGGGGTTGTTGGCGGTGTGCGCTCCGCCACAATTTGCGCACGTCGCCGGTTCGTCTAAGGGGCGGGGGCAGTCGCGCGCGTAGTGTTCACCCCCACACCGTACGCACGCCTGCCGCCGGAAGCAATTGTGGGAGGAGTGCCTAAATGCCTGGCATCTGTGGCATTGTGCTGGGCCCCTCCTCCCACGCCAGTGCTCGAGCTTCACCCCCGGCATGCACAGAAGTTCGTCCACTTCGTATATGCCGGGAGTCAGGTTGGGAGTCCGCTTCATCGACGCGAAGAAGATGCAGCCTGGCCTGCCCTTCCTCGCGGAGATCTTCTTTACATGCTCGGGTTCGTACCCGAGCGCGGCAAGGTCTTCCATGATGTCTTCCGGCCTGGTGTCTGCCGGAAGCCCTCGTATCGCCAGCTTTTGGTTGCGTTCCTTGGGGAGAGAGTAGGAGAACCATGTCATCCTTTCCGTCTCGTCCAGGCTAGTGAGGTAGGCCTGGATGGCACGGTACTCCTCCCCATCTGCTGGCGTGAAACGTACCCCTTTATTAAAAGGGCGTACGGTTGGTGGTCGTCCGAGTATCCCTTTAAGCGCGCGGAGGTGCTTCGTGCTGTTCGGGAACGATTCGAGCACGATCGGTGGGTACCGTTCCTTCGGTACCGGTGCCGATTGCGTGCCGGTGGTTGCAGTGGAAGTATTCGTAGTTGTTGTGGTCGTCTGTGTAGGGGCCGTCCGTGAGGTTGATGCCACAGCCTCAGCATAAGCGGCAGGCGCACTTGCTGTCCCTTTCCCGCCCCGCGGGTGCGAGGTAGGAGGGGGACGCGGTGCTGTTGTTTTCCTGCCGGTGGTTGCGACAGGTGGGGTGTTCTCTGGATGTCCTGGCGCGGCCGTGGTTACGGCGGCGTAGGACATTCTGGCGGGGACGTCTCGTTCGGGTGCGGTGGCCGCGGCCCAGTCCATGCGGTCTAGGGCGCGGGCGCAGGTGCGTTTGCCGGCTTCCTCGGTCTCCTCACTGCGCTTCCTGCGCACTCTGGGGACCGGCGGGTCGGCGGGCGTAGTCGTCTTTGGTGGTGGCGATTCCGGGGAATCCAGAATTACCACCACTGGTGTGGTGGTCTCAGCAGGGGCAGCGGTGGAGGCAGAGGAGGAGTCGTCACTCTGCGCCTCCGCTTCCCAGCTTGCGCGTTCGCGGCGGGCGGCTTCCAGTGTCTCCTCTATGGAGCGCCGGAACTCCCTATACCGCCGCGCGTCTTCGTCCGCTTCGGTGTTGTCAACTGGGACCCGCCGGGTAGACCCGGTGGTTGACCTCGAGGTTTTTTTGGGGCGTCAGGGCAGTGGTGGCCAGGTTCTGCCGAAGCGTTATAATCGCTCGGCGAACTCATGGCCACTGAGGTTGCTTCGATCCACGCGATTCACTGATTCTTCGACTGCGGCATCTGCGTCTGCAGTTCCGGGCCAGTCGAGGATCAGGCTATCCAACTAGGTGGCAGTCTTCGCCCTCAAGAGAGGGGTGGAAATCGGAGGGTGTTTTCAATAAAACACCCCCGAGTTCTGTGGAGTTTTGGTGCGAATCCGTGCGTGGTTTAACAAAAACAAATCGTAAGCAAAGCTTTCCACGTGCAATCCCCGCAACTGAATGAGCATTCGCTCGTCCGTCCACACCGCGGCCGTACGTTCGTTCCATTTCTCTTTGATGTACCGACAGCCACTGGAGCACGGCCGAAGGCGAATGAAGGCCCTCGTTTGGCTTCGCTTGCTTACGGCGTAACGTCCACACTGATTCGTTTGCGCTCGCTCGTTACCCTTCGCTCGCACTCGTTCGCTTGGTCTGTACCCGGCATAAGATGTCAACACTAGTATCCTATCAGCTAGGTATCATAAAGTCATGGAAGTAATATGCACCACGTACAACAGTACTTATTACTTCCATGCATGAAGTAACTTTGTAGGCTAGGTATTTATTATGGTTTGTCACGAAGTACTCTACTGCCCACACAGTAACTTTGTATAAAATTATACTGAGCTGAAACTACTGCCAGCTACTACCGAGCAATGTCTACTGCGCAGTGTGCGGCCCGTCCGTAGTAGGTACACTTGCCCGGCAGTAGGCGCACTTCGTCATCTGTCATCACAGATCGGCGAGTTGACCCTCTTCACGTTGTGACAATGGGGAAGCCCATTGTCAAGTTTCTTCCACCCGGATAGTGCTAAGTTGTTGCAACATAGAAAGTCAATCCGTATGGAAATATTTGATATTTTTACGGATATATATAAGTGAGAACACAAGTAATTTCGTAAAACGCACTTGTTTACTATTATATATAATCAACATACAAAAGTATTTAAAGCGTTTACAAAAAATAACAACAATAACAATCTATCTTGGTTAAACGCGGTAGCGCGCCCGAATAGTTAGTTACTACGCGACCCGAGCGGCAACGCCGTGTATTGTCTTGTGAGGTGAGAGGGCGCTGCTTGAGTAATTCCGACTAACTGACTGACGCCGCGGGAACGAACGGCACTCGGCTCGGCAGTGTTGGCGGTCGTGTCCCATTGGTTGGAATGGCCGCGGGAAATATTATTGTGAGATATGATAGGCCGGTTTAAATAAGCTGGCGCTACAATATATTATAAATTTCACTACATTTTATAAAATAACACTTGCGTGTAGCATCTGAATGTGGTCAACTAAAAATTTAAAAGGTCCCGGGCAAGCCTAAAAAGAAAATGGGTACAATCCTTAAAAAAAAATTCAATAAAATTACTACCTAAGTAGATAAAAAAATGATTATTAATATTAATATAAATGTTTTTTTTACGGTAAGATTAGAATTTACAAAGGAAATCTCGTTTCAGTGTATGACGTGTTGATTGTGTTTATGAGCAACTTATTAAATCTTAACTTAAGTAGGTAGCAGAGACGAAACTGACAAGTTTGATTTAATTTCATGTATGTATGGGTAAGCACAATGAAAAAGGGCAAAAAAATAGTTAAACTATGAATAAAGTGTAACCATTCTACTAGATTAGCTTTCCTTCCAAGAAGTTGCCTTCTTAAAAGCTTCTTACTTTAACCCCTCGTTTAATCAGTGACATTTCAGGTACACATTACCACTGAGCAAGTAATATTTTACACATTACATCACTGGAAAACTTTATTGTTTAAACTTAAAGTGAAATACAGGTGTTTATTCTACACAAATGCTCTAAATTCAAAATTATCTAACTAAGGGCACATGAATAAAGGCTCTTTGATCATGTTGCCTAGAAATCATAACGTCTATGTAAAAATTTACCTAAAACGTTTATTGACTAGGAAGCATAATGACTAACTTGCAATATGACCACGCAAGGTTTTACCTAAAACGTTTATTGACTAGAGAGCATAATGACTAACTTGCAATATGACCACGCAACGTTTTACCTAAAATGTTTATCGACTAGGAAGCAAAATGACTACCTTGCAATAGGACCACGCAACATTTTACCTAACTAAAGTCTTGCTAGATCAAACGATCGTTTCGATACGAAACCAACCGTACATACTAATATGTATGTACAGTCACGTTCAGAGAAACATTATCTCTCAGATTTACACACAGGGGTCCCCTTATGATCTATGTAGTTTGCACTGGAAATTTCACTAAACAGGGTAGTGCCCTTTCACGATTACTGAAATTTCAGATTGTAAGGGGGGATCCTAGCCAAGCTTTATATGTAAGTGCGGTGGGTCAGTTTACTCTGAACGTAATTTTACACACATGTGTGGGTAGCGCACTAGCCTTCTTAGGTTGGCCCAATAAGATATATCTATTTTCTACAATGCAAAGTAATTTTTAGTTATTTAATAAGTTTATTAAACCAGAAATATAATGTAACAAAAATAACATAACATCCAACCTACACGAGTAACATAAAATTATAGAAAAAAAACTATTCTACTATATTCGTTAATTTTAATGTACGGTTACTACTCGGTGTATCTTTCCTTACGGACGAAGGACAGTTACTTTCATAATATTTTGACAAATCAATCGCTTAAGAGGTTTTAAAAGTCTGTTTTCTTAGTTTTATTATTCTTTTTGAAAAGTCTAGGGGTGTAATTTCACTATCTTTCAGCTTTTGAAGCAGTTTCTTGTATTTTATTTTAAACTGTGTGTCACATCGTCTTCGATTATTTATTTCAAATAAAGAATGACGTATTTTTCTGTCTTGCCATTTCGCTTCCTTCAGTATTTTTTGGAGAAATTGAATGAAAGTAAATAACAAGAACAATGTTCACCATTTCTTCGTCACTAGCCATATCTATATGTATCGTGTACAGCTGGTAAAATGGTTTTGGCGCCAATTTAAATGTGCCATCGGCATAAAATATACTTTCATTATGGCGTTTCTTCAAATAAGTAGATAATGTTGTGACAAAAATTAGAATTTTATTATTATCATCTCCATCTTCAATAACATTAAACTCTTTAGCAAATATTTCAGGTACCTGTTTAATTCAGTTTTTCGTTGCCTTTAAAAAAAATCTTCTCGAGCGTAAAAGTATATCCTTTTTTGATTTGAATATTGGAATTTTATCTTCATCTTCAGACGATAAAATGTTGCTTTCTATATTTTATACTTATACATTATCACCTTTAAGGCATTTTTTTGGTAGAGATTTTGATATCTAGGTGTTTTACTACTTAGACATTATTACCTTTTAGGCATTTTTCTTGATAGAGATTTTGATCTCTAGGGATTTTGCTACTTAGACATTATAACATTTTAGGCATTTTGCTTGGTAGACGTTTTGTTCTCTAGGCTATTTAGGTACAGTTTAAGTAATATACCTTGTAGACATTCATTTTAGGCATTTTATATTATCACTCCCAGGTATGATATGACCCAAACCATTCGGTATAATATGCTATTCGAGCTAGTATTATTCAGAGATTACAGAAGGCAACAAAGTAAATTTTATGCAACTAGATTACATTCAACCCGGTTAACCGGATAACCGAAAAACACAGTTAACCGAAAAATTTGAAACTCAGTCTTTTTTTCTAAAGATAAATCCGGTTTACTTGATTTTTCACCATCCTCTCAGAAATACATGCTCATTTGGTCATAAGTACAATAATAATAATAAATATCATATATTGTCTGGAAATATAACCCCGTGGGGTACCGGCTAAGAATGTCACCCCATCATTTCTTCCCGTGAGTGTCGTAAGAGGCGACTATATGAATACCAGAAGGTGGGAAGCAGCGGCTTCTGAAGAACTGAAAACTTCTACTGCAATCACCAAGACGCCTGCCAAGCGTGGCGATCGAGTCCCCCTAATGGAGGATGCCTTGTTCAACGGCGGACGTTGCGGTTGATGTGCTGATGATGATGTCTTGTAATAAGTAATATGTATTTTCTATTTAAATATCTAAGGAATACCACTCATTCGAATCACTGTTAGAAGAACAGTTCAATAGTGCTTGATCATTTGAATAAACAAATTGAATTGTTCTGATCTCTCTCTGGCCAACGACCAAAAGCTTAAGGTATTTATATATTATAATATTGAGCATTTAACGATTCCTACACCAATTTAAGAAAGTAGCCCCCTAGCCGATACACGAATACTTTATTGAATATATAAGTGCAACTTACTTAAGAAATAAACAGAGCACTTAAACAACATACGATGCAAATGCAAACATGCGGCCGGTTCTAATCTTGTTATTGAAGAAGGAATTTACTTGGTAACTTATATCAGAGTTGAAATGGCTCTTTACGATATTATTGGCGGAAGTAAGGAAAACCATTTGGCGAAACTCGCAAGTAGGTATACCCTCAAAATAACTACTGACATCCCGAACAAGTGTCGAATGCGATATATATACATACATATAATCACGCCTGTATTCCCCGAAGGGGTAGGCAGATGTGTGTAAACACCCTCGTTTCGCCAATTGGGTTTTGGTCCCATTTAATAGGGGGCGAGCCTATCGCCATTCACCAGGCACAGTTTCAGGGTCACACAAAATTAAATAATAAAAAAAAAAAAAAATTGATCATACACACTGAACGAAACACAAGCAGATGTTAATAATATGTTTAATTGTGCTTATAAGATTTAACATCATCTCTTCAAACTGAAAAACATAGGTACTTACTAGAAAAAACACCTGTTTAATTCAGTTTTATATTTTATATAAAAACTGAAAATCTCGTTTTTCAAACCCTATCCAATTTTGCATGCCCTATTCACCACACGGCACGACCTTGATCCTTTTGTTGCCCAGCAACGTTCTTAACTATATTTATATTGATCAAACAGTAAGTATGTGTTAGGTAGGTATAGGATTGAGCTGATTTGATCGTGAATCGGTGAAACCTGCAGGTTACGTGTAGGTACATATACCTACACACTAGTGTGCGCGCGTGGTTCCTTCAGCCACGCACACTACCTTAGCGACACGACACGCAGGGCTCACACGCGCGTTATTCTGTTGTTAGTATTCAGTTTCATTAGGTAGATATATAACCTACTTACAAAATTACAGTCAATCAGTGTGCATGTAATTCGTAGGATGGACGCGTCAATCCCAGTATTTGAGAAGCCGCACCCACGGCTAAGTGTTTTAGATTGGACAAGGAACATCCAACGGCTGCAGAATGAGGCGAGGCTGCGTCGGTTCGAGTCTTACGAGCTCAGACAGAGAGCCAATCAGCTCAGGAACGAGACTGGCGTCACCACTCGATGGGACAATGCTGTTAACACTGAGCTATTGCGAGATAGGTAAGTTGTGATAAGTTGTCTATCAACTTGCGAAAAGAGGATCTCATTCGTATTTTTTTTTTTAATTATAAATATGGCCAAATACCTTTCGTATATTTAAATTAAACTTCTCGGTCACATACGAGTAAGTAGGTATTTACTTAAAGAGACAGGTTCCTCAGCAAGGAGAGTATGAAAAATGCCCTACCATTAAATTGTGCAGCTTTTTTTTGTATGGGGATACTATAAAGACCTCGTCTACTCGAGAGAATGCCGCAATTTGGACGAATTAACCCGGAAATTGAGAGTAGCCAGAAACCATTAAAAATAATAGAAATGCATTCAGACGTTTAAAAGACATCTTTTTCCGGCAATGTCGCCTAGCATTGAGCAACAGGGAGGCCATTTTGAAAATTAATTATATGTAAACACCTTGTAATTGGTTTTACTTTCTTTGCATTACCTAATCATCATGTAAATTAAAATTTTGCACTTACCACATTTAGATTTAAATTTTTTGATTGAAGCCTTATGAATAATAAAATGAAATTTTCAGTGTAGTACCTTGATAGATAGAGCAAGTTTTTAAAAGCAAAACGATATTATTTGTACTGTGATTTTATTTTTTAAGAGCCCTTGAAGTTGTGAACGTACTGGGTAATTTTATCTTTCTTGTAATTTTTTTTATTCCATTCAAAGATCTAACGATATTAAATGTTACCATACTGAATTGAAATTGAAATCTATCAGCTAAGCACATAAAAAAATCAAGCATCTACCGCAATAATTCACGTCACCATAAATAAAAATCTCATCGTACTCGGCGATAGGTGATAAATTAAAAAATAAGTCATAACTCCGAAAATACGAAAAATCGCGGAACATACATGGGGGTGATTCAGATAGTCCTCTACCTCTTAGCTTCTGTATATCACAACTTCTTGGGACACCTTGTTTATTATATTGTTTTATTGCTGATAAGCTAACCTTTGAACATTGCTGGGACAGCCATGTCGGGAAGTATCTACCTATATAATGTGTATGGTTTCAAGGACAGCTACCGAAACGCACTGTAAAATTTCTGATGCTATATTAATAGAGACACTTTATTATAATTCTTAGCAATATCTTTCTTTTCCAGAATATTCGAAGTGGAGACATGGCGAGAGAAACAGCGTTACACTCGAGAGTGCGTCCGAGATGAGATCAGAGCCCTACAAGAAGAGAAAAACTCCACAGAGCTCCATTTAGAGTCCCTGCAAGTCCCTCTGATGGTATCTTCCCAATGCCTCTCCAATAGGGACCAAAGGGTGCCGGCAGAACTCACTAAGGATCAACTTGGAGAAGAGTTGCACAAGGTACATATGACGATTAGCTATGCTAATTTAAATAACCTTTAGATTCCACAAGAATGTTCCACTTACTATGAAAAAATAAATATGTAAGAACTTCACTTGTTATTATATTCATGGGCTAACTTTTGGTCACCAAGCTGTTGATAAGTGATCGTGTAGATACTACCATCTATATAATCTATATATCTATATATCATCATATATAATAGAAAATCTGTCAACAAAGATGATAGCAGTTTGTTCTTACAGCTGTCTTAGAGAATCTGTTCCCATTCTAGGTCGGACTGCTATCTTCAACCACATTACGAATTACCATGGTTAAAGGCTAGGCTGTGTACTAAACTTGTTGTGCCATAGATTGATCTAGATGTTTTATGTGGACAACATGTGCTCAGATCGATCCAACAATGATGAAAAATATGAGTATCATCCAAACATAGAATAACCATTTATGTTGCTTATTCATATAATACGCAAACGATAATATAAGGAATATAACAGAATACTCTTTAAACTTATAAACAAATAATAACATAGGATTCATAATAATAAATAAATATATAGACCAAAGAATAAAACTAAAGCAACTTGGAGGTGATGATAAGCAATTATGAAGTATGAACTATAAGCGTCAAAACTCCGAATACTTAGTAAAAATTAGTTACAGCGATGATTTATTAGAATACTGTAATTAAATTGACCAAAACTATCGCCCAATCGCGTAACCAATCATATCAAAAATATGCGAAGACAAAAATTTATACATACATACTCATCACACATCTTGAAAAATACAACTTTTTACTAATGTACAAAAAGGATTCAGATAAAAATTTACAGTTCAAGCAAAATAAGTCAATTCCACGATTTAGTTCACGTTGAAGGTGAAAGTTCTCTTCAGAAGATCATTACTATTTGGATTCTGAAATAATATATATATATTTTTATGAATGAGCCTTTGACCACAAACCAATATATGATATTTACCAACGATTATATCATATATTGGTTTGGCAATCATTGGCGATTCAGCACATCCGTGCTGTCCGTTGTTTCTTCATAACTGCTTGGTTAATAAGTAAAACATATTTGATGAGCAGCTGTAAAATTATTTATTAGAAATTCTCTTCAAAGAACGAATTTTCTCATCTGACTTGCGATAAAATATGAGCAATTAGGTCCTTAACAAACATGTGTGATTTTTTTTTCTAATCGCATCCGTCTTTACCTACGTATTACGAACCTATATACGTATTATTTTCTCTAATTTTCGCGAACAAAAAGGCATAGCCGCCACGCACAGCGCGCATTCAGATTGAACTTTGTTTAATTCATATTTTGTTTCATTTTCCGTTATAAGCTCCTAATAGATCTGAATCCCCCTATCAAGACGGCCAAACAATAAGAAATAAAGGATAGATAAAATATTTTTTTAAGACACATTAAAAATAACTTGTGTCTATAAAATATAGGCTACTGTGATACTCACTGCCTCAATTGTATCTATGTAATATTTTACATCTGAAAAGACAGCAGTTGATAGTTTCATATTTTCGACCAATATATAACACACTGCTGACACTAAATGATTTTGATTCGAAGCTAACGACCCGCGACGGCCCCAAGACGCCCGACTTGAGTCGGCGATCATCGCTTGATCACCTCGCGGAGTGACAGTAGATGTTAGCGAGGACGGGTGCTGTAGCGTCTACCTTCCCTACTAGATCGCCCACATACTGGCTAAAAGTCTAAGAGTAACTCAGTCGTATCATCACCTGTATAAAAACTACTGGAATTGTACAGGAGCTGCACATAATCGAGAACAGCAAACGCACTCTTACCGACGTGTGCCATATGGGCTGGGAAAAGCTGAAGGAGCTGGACAACGTGTTCTGCCGCCTTGAGCGCGAGATACAGAACAAGGACGATGCCCTCATGCTGGAGTACCACGTTAGAGACTTGGATCGGAACAGCACCGGGATCTCGTACAAGTTGGATCCTACAAGAGTTCCCGTTGAGTAAGTTGGGATGATTTATTTTAAGTTACCTACCTAATTAAGAACTTCGAGACACAGAACAAAGAGTACGTCCTTGTACTGAAGTATCACGTAAGAGAGCTCTATTAGAACAGCAGTGCATTCTCTTGCGCAAGTTGTGATGATTTTTTAAAGATATTGAAGTGAGCGCGTTGCACCACGAAGAACCCTCTTCGTAGTGTAACGTGTAAGTACTCGTAATCAAAGAGGATGTGCCATCGTATCACTTAGGTATCACATCATCTCCGATGTAGATCGGAATAATGATCCCTTTTTAGATTTTTTATACAAGATAAAACAAAAAATATGCCTTCATGCTGTATTACAACGTCAAATGCCTACATCGGAACAGTACGAGGATGTCGTAAATGCTGATTTCTACATTTGGTGGTGAGTGAGTTACAACGATTTAATAAACATAATTAAGGAACTGACAACTGAACAAAAAATAACGCCCTTAAGCTAAAGTGTCACCAGGCCAGTGACTTGGATTAGACCAGTACGGGTAGATATTTTACAAACTAGATACTACCAGTTAGTGCACACACATTTTTCATCCATATTTACTGCATTATGACTGTAGATTTCAACTGCTTATGGTAGGCTGAAAATAGCCTGGTCAATGGACACGGTAGCAGCAATGGCGGGAGAAAAGGAAGGCTAGGGAGTGGGTGTAGGGAGTACTTTAGTAGTGATCTGGCTTCACTGAGTTAGTATTCCCGGATTATACTCTTTAAGACTTTTAGCCACTTGGGGGTCTGCAATGATGCCATTCAGAGTAGTCATATCACGAGGTTTCGGGTCGGATCATAACAGAACTGACCAACAGAGAGATAGTGGTCAAAGGCTAACCCATCAGAAATAAAAAACACAAAGTCGTGAGAATTGTCTCTTACAATTAATGAAAACCACACCACTCACATTTCCAGATCTATGACGGAACAGAGCTACGTGGATTGTATAGAGAACACCATCAAAATAGCCGAACAGCTGATGGCCGAATCGAAGACCCTGCGCGAGACCATGTTCAAAAGTCGGGAACAGGCCCGGAACCAGATGTTCGCGCAGTGCCAAGTGGTGGAACTCATCATGAGAAGACGCGTGTTCGATATACAGAGGGCTAGAAATGAAATGGAATGGCAGAAACATAAGGTACCATACAGCAGCATAACTAGATAGATATATATCTTTATCTTATATTTATTAACAAAAATATACCTAAAAAAGGATTAGTCGAAATAGTTCTATTATTCATTTTACGGATTGCGTACATCAAAACGGGACACTATTATTAAGCCTCGGCTGTGTATCTATCTGTCCGTCCGTCTGTCCATCAAAGTACCGTATATAATATTTTCATATAAAAAGTTAATAAAGGGTTGTCATCATAAAAGAAACGCATTTTTTTTTATAAAAGCGTCATTACTTAAATAAACGTAATATTTGGTATAATTATAGTTCAATATCGTAGAAGTATAAGAACAAATAATAAACACCAATCAAGTCCGGGTTGGAGTCCCGATAAGTATCTCACATTGAAAGTAATTAAAAACTATATTTTGGTACACTTTGTATTGATACGGAACCCTAATAGTAGGAGTGGAACTCGCACTCGGCCGGTTTTCTAATTTAGTGTAGCCAAAAAATTAGTAAAATTGTTTTTCGAAATCGGAGTAGTACCGACTATGCTGATTCAAAACACTGACTTTACGTGTTATATTGCATCATGGTTCAACTTCCAAAAAATGTTTCAAGCTTTTCAGTGTTGGAAGTTGGTAACGTTTTCTTTTTAAATATTTTTATCACTCATTTTAGTGATGCCTATGCTTACAAGATCATTCACTCGCCTAAAAATACTATTGCCCATCGACATGAGTTGCGATTACTATTAAATCGTCCAGATACTATACAATTGAATTGTTCAATTGAACATCAGTTAATTGAGCATAACTTAACTTAAACACTACCCGCCCTCAGGAGGAAGCGTAGTTGTTCTTAACGACAACAGAATAAATGTTTTTCCCTTGTTCCATTAATTTCGATTTGTGATTTTCAGTTGGAAGATAACATGGCGAAAGTGGATCGAGAGATCGAATCTCTCCGAGCGGCCGTCGCGGACAAACTGAACCCAACCAAATTGGTCGAGACCAGACTTGAAACCAGGACTAGAAGACCAGTGCTGGAGAGAGTTCAAGTACGTATTAATTATACCGTTAATACTTTCTATTACATATCATATATGAAGGTAGTAGTTATGTACTGCCGTTACGCAGGTTCATAGTTCGATCCCGAGAGATGGGAAGTTTTGCCATTATCTCCTCGCTTGGCAAGCGTCTTAAGAATCGCAGTTATAGGTGTAAAAAAAACTTAACTTTCATTTCCAGGATAAGCCTATGCGAGGACTTATAGAAGAATTTGAGAGGGTTCATCTGAGCCACAATATGCTGGAGAAGAAATTAGAAGAAGCCTTGTAAGTACATTACCTAGTAACTGTTTTTTTATTATATTAAAATGGTACTTTTCCTGTGTAAAACCTCGTAGAACGTGGATGTTCCACTGCCGTAATATTAATTGTGCGTACAGATTGGTTCATAAGTAACATTCTACGAATAAGTAAATGTGTTAAGAAATCAAGTCAAGCTCATAAATAGCAGAACACAAACCTTAGCGGTGGGCGAGGTATAAAAAGTGTACCGTGCGGTGCAACAACATTACCTTGTCGCGACCAATCGGATGCGATCGCGTCTAAACGCCAAATCAAATAACCCAATTGAATTTAGAAGATTGGGCGTGTTATTTGTGATGGGTCCGAAATCAAGGCGCTAACTGTATGTGAGTTACACTTCTTTACATATAGGTAAACTCTTTTGAAAAAGACGAGTAGGTACTTGAGATTTTTTTCTTTACTTCAATGAATATTACAAGAGGTTTTATTAATTTGACGATGTACCTACTGTGTCAGCCGAATTGTCCACTGCTGAACTCAGCCTCCCCCATTAAGAGGGAATTTGCCATAATCCCCACGCTTGGCAGGCGTCTAGGGGATCGCAGTTTAATATATCAGTTCCTCAGAAGGGGCTGCTGCCTACCTTATGGTTTAAGACTTTTATTTCTCTTAAGAATATAGGTACATTCACTTAGCAGAGAAATTACAAGTTTCCTTAATTTATACATTTGTATTGCAAACATAGAAACGGACTTAATAATTAATATTATTCATATATTATACAGTATTAACATACGTAAAATATTAAACTGTAGAAAAATAAAAATAAAAAACGTTAAACAATAAAAAAAAAAACGTTAAACAGTTGCTAATTATTCAATTACTACGTTTGGTCGATTTACGAAGTTTTGTCTAAATTTCATAGGTACATCTATGGCATAAAACATTGTGTAAATATAATTCATTTCTAAGTAGGTAAAAAGCGCCAGCAATTATTTTATGTAACTTGACTAATATTTTAACTGACGTAAACATTGTCGAGTAGGCTAAATGGTGCATGTGCAAAAATTAACAAATAAACGGGTGCTATTACGTGTCGTGATTATTTATAGCATGATAGCAATAGTTGTATTATGGTTAGTGTTTATTTCTTTACTTACTTTTTCCTTCTGAATATATTGTTTTGTATATCGGTTTGATATTTAATCATTAATGTTTTATTCAATTTATATCTATATGTTAAAGGTAAAGTTATTACATTATTTAAGAAAAAATATATATATATATATATAAAAAATTTAACAAACTAAAAGAGATTTTTCATTATTTATCAACAATAATTGGTACACTGCACTAAAAACTTACACTGTGATCTTATTATGTATAAAATGTTTAAAATTTTTTTTAAATAACAATGATGATTTTATATCTTTAATATCTGCCGGTAGCTTATTGTATATTTGAACCCCTTCATACATAATATTTTTTGATCCATAATTTTTGGTTCTTGGTGTAGTTTTTGGTAAGCAAATGTTGTTGGAATATCTTGATGATCTTGTTTGTACTTGCGATTTTATAGTAAAAGTTACTGATGTATGTATGTCTTTTTTTAAGATTTTTCTAACAATCACACAAGTATTGTAGTGATATAATTGAGTTAATGTCATTAATTTAGTTTTTTCATAGACTGTAGTTGTTGGTGCTAAGTAGTTTAGGTGAAAGAGCAACTTTACTATTTTGTTTTGGGATCTTTGTAATTTTACTAAATTGGTTTTTGCTGCTGATCCCCACACTTCTATTAGATAGGTTAGATGGGATTTAACAAAAGAGTTATATATTAAATATCGGACGGATTTTGGGTAGCAACGAATATTATTCCTTAATGCACTGAGTAAGGCAGATATTTTTGATCGTACTCGCTTTATATGTGGTTTCCAAGTAAGTTCGGTGTCAAGAGTAAGACCGAGATATTTTTCTGTTTTAACTCTTTTTAATTGTTCATTGTTTATGTATAGTGGAATTGAGTTCGTGATTTTTTTATTTCTTGTCTTAAAAATCATGTAGTTCGTTTTAGATACATTAATTGTCAAAAGATTGTGTTGAAACCAGGTGTTTAAAATATTTAGATCAGATTGAGCTTGTGTAGTCACTGTTTGTATATCTTTTCCAAAATAAAACAAACAGGTGTCATCAGCATATAAAGTGGTATCACCAGTCAAGTTGAGCTCTTTTATATTGTTAATATAGATCAGGAATAGTAGGGGGCCCAGTATTGATCCCTGTGGCACTCCGTAAGTAATTAATTGTGGCTTGCTTGATGTGTCACCTATTTTTACTATCTGATGTCTATTGGAGAGGTAAGACTGCATCATATTTAGTGCTGTTCCTTTGATACCGAGAGTGTTAAGCTTGTGTAGAAGTAGTTTGTGACTGATTGTATCGAAAGCTTTTTTTAAATCGATAAATAAGCCTAATGCTATTTGTTTTTTGTCTAGTTTTGTTTTTAGAGTTGTTATTAGGTCCAAACAAGCCGAAAGTGTGCTTGATTTAGATCGAAAACCGTATTGTTTTACATACAAAAAGTTAATTGAATTTAGGTACTGGTCTAGACGACTGTAAATAACCTTTTCGAAAACTTTTGATATAATAGGAAGAACTGAGATGGGTCGGTAATTTCCTGGATAAGTTTGATTACCGGATTTGAAAATGGGAGTTACTTTAGCTACCTTCAGTGATTCCGGAAAGTAGCCGCGTTCTAGACAAGCGTTTATGGTTGCAGTTAACTGCTCAAGAATTAAATATTTAACACATTTCAAAGCTTTACAAGATATACCGTCGAGGCCTATGCTGGTGTTTGTGTTAAGGTTGTCAATTATTTTGCTTACTTCGCCTAACGAAGCCGGCGTAAAATTGAGTAACTCTGCAGATTCAGTTTTTTTAGGGTATAAGATGTTGTAAGTTTCAATGTCATGAAATTGGAATGCTATTTGGTTAGCTAGTATAGAACCGACAGTAGCAAAAAAGTCATTGAAGCAGTTACATATGTCGTGAACTTCAGTGTAACTGCCTGATGGTGTTTCAAGTTTCGAAGGAAAATTATTAGTTTTAAATTTGTTAACACTTAAAGAATTAATGAGTTGCCACATTTTCAGTGGTTTTTTCTTACAATTTTCAAAAGATTTCAAATAGTATGTTCTTTTTGCTTCTCGTATTTTTTCCCTGACGTCTCTTCGTGCTATTATTAGTTTTTCATCAATCAATTTCTCTTCTTCATTGCATGTTGTGTACTTCTTCATAGTTTTGTTCCATATTTCGTTTCTGCGATTAATAGCATTTAATGTGTCTCTATTAATCCAATCTGATCTTGGTGGGTTTAAAATTTTAACCTTTTTTGCCTTACTGTTTTTAATTTAATTAATAACCTTCCGGTATTTTACCTTAAGTAACTGACAACGTACTCTTACGGTACGACACCCACAGGTGGTTTACTATTGGCGCGAATTGCTGAAACGATTTTTTACTGATTAGTGATTACTAAAATTTTAAAACTTTTTGGATATTTTCTGCAAATGAAACAATTTAATCTCTCTTTTTACATAAATACCACTATCTGATATGACTCAATCTATTATATATTCTCAGTTGAAGGTGGCTTTTGTCCAACAGGACACACATATAGGGGTGATAACAAACTAGTTTTTAGTCTTAGATAATTATTCATATCCCTACTATCTGAATAAAGGCTTTTATTATTATTATTATCTGATATGACTGATAAAGCGATAAGGACCGGTAAAATTATAGCCCTACTTGAAGAAGGTTATTCGCAAACTTACGTGTCTCATTGGCTAAATGTGAGTCATTGTACTGACTTGGCAACGGTGTCAAGGAAGAAAACGATGCACAGAACTATGAGATTAGAAGGAGTAGAAGTAAGCTTGTGAACGGCTGTGGCTGCGAATATCAGGAGTTACCTCCCGGCCCGGGTCCTAAATTACTCCGTGAGCACCATGTTGCTAGCTTTCAGTTTGCTCGAAACTGCTTCATGGACTCTTGAGGACTGGTATTATTTTTTGTTGAAGCTAGAATCTCTTTATGTGGAGAGGACCGACGTCGGCGAGTGCTGCGAGGACCACGGGAACGCTAGCCGGAAGTGTATTTCGAAGATACTTCTTATGGCGGAGGCTCCGTTATGTTTTGGGCAGCAATTAATTCGACGGAGCGTACGGAGTTAGTATTCATAGAAAATGGAACGTTAAATGCACACTGTACAGCAAAACGGAAGTCCTTATTCCACATGCACAACCCGCATTGACTGCTCTTGAGGAAGATGGAGATTCCAGTTTTATGGACGACAATGCTCGCCTGCAGCGTTATGGGCGACGTGGAAGCGTACTGCAAAAATTTGGGATCCGTCGTTTAGATTGGCCAGTTCAAAGTCCTGACCTCAATCCAATAGAGCATGTATGGGATGTTCTAGAGACGTGTAAGATCGACCTGCTCCACAAAAACATCAGAGAGTTAAAAAGAGTGCGAACGTATTCCTCAAAACGTTATAAAAAAACATCGTGGAAACATGCCCAAAAGGATTCAAACTGTGATATTCTAATTTTTTTAATTTATTTATTAAAAACAAGTTTAAAAAAAAATCTTGTCTTTATTGCAGCAATTCGCGCCATTAGTATGCACAAATTATATAGATATGTGTATGTAAAGCAATTTTACAATAATCACTATTTTTCTTTTGGTAATTTCAAAATTTAATTTGGAACGTAAAGAATAATGCCTGGATGCTTCAAATAACATACCAATACATCGTCAAATTAGTAAAATATAAAAGTAATAAAATAAAGTACTTAAAGAAAAAAATCTACAGGCCCGTATTTTTTTGCAAAAGAGGTAAGTATAAAGTATTATTTATTTATTTAATTAAAACGGTATACCAATTACATTAATTAAACATGCAATTCAATATAATTCATCATAAATTAAATTTTACAAATATTATGTTATATACTACATTATATTTATACATTAATGAAAATAAATTAAAAACACGATTATACAATGGCAATGAAGCATTAATACAAGTGAAACCTCACGCAGACCCACTCACTCATCCACTCAAACATCGCGTTCACAAAACCTTCGACATACAAACAATATAACCTTCCATTCATCCGCAAACAAATCACTTTCAGGGTAGGTCTCCAATAGATTGTTGAGTGCCGAGAGGGTGCGTGGTATTGGAGAGTTTTTATGGGCCACGGTGCTGAAATTAGGTACCGCAAAAAGTCGGTGCCTTCTGTTTCTCAGATACCTGTCGGGGGTATAAAGTCGACACAGCTCGTCACTCAGGCTCGGTGCATCTATGATTCCCCTTAAAATCTTACAAACATTAACGATTTGTTCTTTTTCCGGCGGACTTCGAGAGAGTTGTAATCCAAGCAACCCAACAAAAAACTGGTGGGATACAAATAAGGGTAGTAACCGTACTGCCGCTTGTACAAGGTCCTTAAGAAAGCCTTCTGTACTTTCTCTAATAGCAGCGCATAGGTTGTTTCATGAGGATTCCAAACGCATGCCACTGCTTCCAAGCTTAGATCGCACAAGTGAATTGAACATTATCCTGATATCATCATTTTTATAGTCACGTGTGTTTCAGAGGATAAAGCCAAGCCGCCTAAAAGACTCCTTTGCCAATATTTTAATGTAGTCATGAAATGTGAGCTGACTGCCAAATGTGACACCCAACTCCTTCATACAGACAGTTCTAATCATGAGTTGGTTGCATAATTTATAGCCATAAGTGATTGGACCACATTCGACCGAAATTATAATATAATATTACTTGTTCAGTGCTGGCGGTATATGCTTACCATGGAAGTAATAAGTACTACGTTGTACGTAGTACTTATTACTTCCACGATGCTTACATATTCGTTCGTGGGAAACAACTGATTAGCGTTCAGGTATTCAGCGGGTAGGCAAAAGAAAAAAAATCTTGTCAACGCGAGAAACGTATCTTAAGAGGGATGGTAAAAATGATATAAGTATTAAGGATTTTTCATCAGACCTTCGAGGGTCAATTTACATATAAGGTATATACTTAGATGCAAAATCAACGTGCGTCGTTTACATCAAATTTTCCACAACAAAACTGTTTTGATGGACTCTTATCTTGTGTTGATCCTAAAGACCGCATTCATTTCAAACCATCTCTTGAACGTGTGCACTGGAAATCTTGTCAAAGGGCCATCTTCATGTTGGATCGCCAATAAAGTGTTAAAAAGTAACTGCGAATATCTTAAGTACTAAATCATTAACCTTTGTGATATTAAAGGGCCACCTACCACGGCATGTACGACCACCACCAGCGCGTGACCAAGGACCTCCAGTACAAGAACCAAGCGTTGGAGACGGACCGACGACTCATCGAGATCAGGAAGCCGTTGCATGCTCCCGAGGAGACCGAGCTGAAGAGGAACATTGGATACTGCCATATGTCTGACGAACTCGTCTCCGATTAGATTCTGGTCTTTGACGAGACCCATGTCACTGATGAATTCATCAGCCATATAGTATAGGTACTTAGGTTCCTAAAATTATTGACAAATTCCTGAGGCCTTATCATATACCTGATTACTTTGATGAACAACATCTTAGACCACATCATCACTTGCCATCGCGTAAAATAGTGGTCAAAGGCTAATCTATCAGGCATAAAATATAACTATTAACTAGAATCACTGATTAATTCATCAGCCATATTTCCACTTACTAGAATGACTAAACATTTCGGTTGCCTTAATTTATTACTCGATTCTAGTCACTGATGAGTTGTTTTAGCATATAATATTATGTTGTAGATTACTATATTGTAGAATCGATTCTATAAGAATTCACAAAATTATGGTAAGATTATTTTGTTCGTTCTAAACTCCAAATTCATTTTATCGCTTGCGAACTTGATCGAAACACCCTTTTCGTCCGAGTTTGCGAATGACGGTTTATAAACATCATGTCACTTAACGTAACAGTGGGTATAGTTGACATTGTGGTAATAGTTGACACTTACAACTTTGAAGACATATATAGACAGTATTTTCACAGAACAGGCCATGTGAACGCACCCTATTAATAGGAAATATATCCAGACTCATTATTTTTTTCAATTTTATATCATTGATTCTACCCCTTAGTAATGTCGTGTCTTTTTCGGTGTGGGTATCGATAAAAAATGATTTTTATAATATTCCTAACAAAATTAAGAGAGGTATGTAAATTTACATTAAGTCACATTTTTGTATTGCTTTGTCAGATATTCACTTAGCTTATGTATAATGTTGTTCATAGTTTAATGCTCATCAACCGGATTGCACTCTTAGCCTGGTGGATGCAACGGGTTCCGTTATTTTGTGTATGTCAATTACTAGTTACGCATTTTTCAACATTTTGTAGTAATTGACACCCAAGTTAACTACTGGTTTTTTGGGTATAAGTCAAGTTTGCATTATGTTAGTGATCAGTGTAAGGTGACAATAATTTCTGTATATAATGAGTCTGCCGATTGCTGGCATTCCGCAAGGCTGTGTGCTATTTGCGACTCTATTTCTCTTGCACATCAATGACATGCTGCAGCTGAGCGATATTCATTGATGACAGTAGCGTAAATGGCTACACCTGCCATGCAAATTAAAAAAGATCAAATTCTGTGTTACGGCAGCTGTTCTTGATGGTCAGTAACCCTAGATTACCCTGAACAACATCTTTGACCTCATCATCACTTACCATCAGGTGAGATAGTGGTCAAAGGCTTATCTATAAGGGATTTAAAAATATAACAAAAATGTTGCCAGTTCGCCTGCAGCTCAATTTCGCCATCGGACGTCCCAACAAAGCATGATGTTTCATAATTTTTTTGTCGACGTCTGGAATTCCGCGACCTTGCATTTTTTACGTCATTTTCTACCTCGCACTGCCACAATTTCGAACCAGCTGCATGGTGAAGTATTTCCAAACAGATACCACTTAGGGACCTTCAATAAGAGAGCATATTCCCTCCTCAAAGGCCGGAAACGCATCCTCGAGATCTCTGGTGTTATGGATGTTAGTGGGTGACGGTGATCACTTACCACCAGGTGAGCCGCCTGCTCGTTTGGTAATAGGGAGTCGTTAGAGATGTGTTCTGTTTTGGCGATCTGATTTTGAACAAAATGTTGGAAAAATTATTGACAACATCGAGTTTATTTTATTGAAGGTATCAGATTTTATTTTCATTTTTGAAGTAGGACGAAGATACGTATTATGGTAAATTTAGCTGGCCCGTTATTGAAGACAATTCGTATTATGGTGATACTAAGTTACTTTTGTTGATGGTTTAAATTAATAATCCCTTATTAAAGTATTCAATATAAGTAAATCATTTTTCTTTGTTTGATGTCAACTATTGAATCAACTATGTCAACTACCCATACAAATCAATTTTTGGCATGTCAACAATGGGTGCATACAATACTTTAAAATCATGTATTTTTCATTTTTTATTGCTTACACTTATGAGATAATTGAATAACATGTTATGATCTACATAAAACCCTTTCTCTTAGAATATATAATTCACTATTACATTAAAACATTTTGGTCACCCTAAACTATTCTAAAGATGACTATTCCGACCTATGTGTCAACTACTCCCCCATTTACCTTAGTGCTCTCTAAACAGAAGTAAAACGAGACACAATTAAATAGAATAATCCTACTTTTTAACAACTTTAAAAAAAGGAGGAGGTAATCAATTTTAACTTTGAATTTTTATGTTGGTTACCTCAGAACTTTTGACTTTTTGAACCGATTTTGATGATTCTTTATTTGAAAGCTGATGCTTCCCGTGTGGGCCGTTTAAATTTCCTCAAAATTGGTCAAGCTGTTTTTGAATTACACTCCAATAACTGTATCGATCCCGTAAGTAGCAAGGGTCACTAAACAGTGTGATTTTATTTAAATTATTGTCATTGTCAGTGTTACACGAATGTGGATTTTAGTTCTAACAGAATAAAAACTACTATGGTAGTAGTTTAGAAAACTATCTGTGAAGCTGTTGCAGTTTAGTACAAGTAGTCTTCAAGAGTCAGTAAAAGCACTAGCAGTGTAAGGGCACCTCATATGTGTACTGTACTGCGCCTCTAGATAATAAATATACTATTAGGTAAAATTTAGTAAATACCCACCAGCTTATGTGTTCACTATTCAATTACTATGGTAGAAATTATTTACTTATAAATTTATAAAAACATATAAAAATAAATTGATCAGGATATCTTAAGGAATAATTAGTAAGATTAAACAAAAACATAATAAAATAACCTTTATTTAATACAGTAACAATAAACAATGTGCAACATTAATAATAGTATGATGTTATGTAACAAATTATGTAGGTATTATTACCTATTAAAAAGTAGTTTTATACCGTATATAAGAAAAAACAAAAAAATTATATAAATTAGGTATTTTTTGCACCAGCTATCAATCCGACAGCTATCATATCAATAACGGCCTAGAAGTAGTTCTTGAATGTTACAACTGTCATAGTGACATAGATTTTCTGATATAACTTTATATTCTTGATACAGCGGTTATAAAAATAAATCGTGAATGAGGCCTTCCATGCAGCAACTGTTATGATTAATCTTCGCCATCGACACCTTTAAGGCTACTAAATTAGAGAAATAACCTACCTACTACGTTAAACCTAGGTACTCGAATTCGCGTCTTAGAATTTTAGCCTGAGTATATAATATACAGGGTTATTGGTCAAATGCTAACACCTTTTTAGGGTAGACTTCTGCTAGTCCTAACAAAAATTCCGAGATGATTTTTTTTGTAATTTTCAATTATTACATTACAGGCACAAGAGACTTAACACCAGGTGGTAATCGTGCTTATTCCGTCAAATACACACAAACAAACAAAAAATCATCTCAAAATGTTTGTTAAGACTAGCAGAAGTCAACCCTAAGAGGTTGTTAGCATTTTCCCAATAACTCTGCATAGAGGTTCATAGCCCCTAGTAAAATTTCTATAATCTATGTTCACGTTAAATGACGTAGCAAGATGGCGGCTATTCGGTTTTGTTAAAAACCAAATTTTAATATATGATATTCAAATGTTTTTTCATTTTATGATCTAAATAAAAAAAATCTAAAATCTAGCACTTATCTAGCAGTTTCAACATGTAGGTTAGTAACAAAAACCAATAGGGCTAAACTCGGTGCCAAATAGCATGGCAATAGATTTCGTATATTTTAGAGTTGTTTATTTGTACCGTTCTGTCCTTGTAGGCCCTGTACCACGAAATTCTAGCATTACGAGTTTAGCAATAGTTTGGTAAACGATAGAATAAGCGATAGACGCGATGTATTTTGTGACATCGTGGTGAAGGCCAGCGAATGACTTCTATTGCCATGCTATTTGGCCCCGAGTATAGTAGCAATGATATAGCTTTGTCGTTAAGAATTCAATTTAAACGCAAGACACATTATCTATTATCATTATATAATGCTTGTTATTAAATAACATCAGTAGTAAAGTACCGTGTACGTGGCACATCACCTTTATTCTTTTATTTAAGCCCCGTTTATTAACCTATGCTTTAAAAGGCCTTCAACGAGGTGACTGCGCCGTTGCGAATATAATTTGTGGTGGGGAGTCTGCGCGATCCAATACACTTAGAAGTTAGAGTTAAGAGCCACCAAGGCTGCCTGATATATATATATATATATATAAAAGAATCTAAGTCCTGGCTCACTGACTGACAGAGAACGCACAGCCTAAGCCGCTGGTCGCAGAGACTTGAAATTTGGAGGGTGTATTTGTCTGTATGCGTAGGGGTGTACTAAGGATTTTTTTAAAATCAACCCCTAAGGAGGTAAAAATGGGTGAAAACGTCTGTATGAAAGTTCTTTGTTTTTTTTACGTACTGTTCTGAAAATAAGTGTTCGGATAATAAAATAAATAAAAGGCATTTATTTCTACTACTTAATGCACACTAAGTAAATCTACAAATTATCATAATATAATATTAATATAAGCTAGTTCTCTATACAAATGTATTCCCCAATTTTATTCCTGGATAATGCCTCTAGAGAAATACATATTTCTTTTTGCAGAAAATCTAGGTCTGCTATAGACACGCTGAAGTAATTTTCCTTTTTCAGCAACTAAACTATTTTTCAGGCAAAATTGACGATGTTTTAGGATGTAATATTATATAGAATAAAAATACTCTTTTTTTATATTGATGTTCTTGAGTATGTTTTGAAGGAGAAAACAGCGAAAGCGCCATATTTTCGGCAGACGCATGCTCCCTTTCTGTGGGTGAAATGCTTTCGCATTTAATTTTTTGTTTACTCTATATGTGTAGTGTACCTACTATTTAGTATGTTATGTTAAGCGTTTTCACTTTATCCATTTATGCAATGTAAATGCATTTGTTCTTTGTTTAAATATATTAAAAATAAATCACTGCTTTAACTCAGTGCCTACTTTTCTTATTGCGTTTTTCGATTGAAATCGAATTAAAAATAATTATTTAGTTTACAAAATAAAAGTACACTATGTATAATATTTAAACTTAAATTATATCTTATCACGAAAAACAATTATGTATTTTAATTACATATAAAAAACTATTGTGCGCCCGATAAAATAGTTGCACTTACAATAAAACAATAAAAAATATATAAATAACATTGTTGAATCATATATACTGCAATCATATTATTAAAAAAAATATACAAATGCAATAATAATAAAAAAAGATTTTAGACTGGGCGTCGTAGTTTAAGCTGTATTAAAATGTGTATGAAAGTTTGTCTGTCTGTCATCGCCTCGCATGGTCACCTTGCAAGCATATTCCAATCAAGTAATAAATCAATTTTGATTGTCTTTGGTACAAAAGTAGCGGTTAGTTAATCTGTGATTAAGTTAAGCGGTTTGTGAACCGGAGCCGCGAGCAGAAGCTAGTGAAACAAACAAATGTCAGTAGATAACGGAATACGTTTATCAAACATCTCGTTAGAAGGACGGCTTTTTTATAATATCCACCGTTCTTTCTCCAGTTGGTAAGTGATGATGTGGTCGAATATGTTAAACAGGTTAATTAATAGAAATCGGCTGTCAAGCCAACAGCCGGAACACATTGTTAGATGCTCGGTGACAAGTTTTCTACTTGAGGGTGGTAAGCCGAATTAGTATTTGTATAACGCACAACCACCGTGCGATGAAGCTCAAGCATGCGATGGGATTCGAATCAAAAAACCTTTTGCGTGACAGTCCATAGTAATAGCGCTACATTCATTCCTATAAAACTTGACTTTCGAAATGTTATTGTTTTGGAATGTTATATTTTATCCTAATTAAAATATATACTTTTTTTTACTTGATTTTAGAAAGGAATAACAGTATTTTACAAATTACAAAATGTTATGCCCCGGGCGGGAATCGAACCTGCATCCTACGTCTTCGCGCCGGATGCCTATAAACTACTCGGCCTCCTGGGCACTCTATTTCTAGCCGATTCGTGCTCCAATTGTGTTACTTTAACCATCATAGGGGACGGTGCGCGGCCATCAACCAGACTACTAGACTTCATCTGTTCGAAAGAAGTGCTTTTTTAAACACTAACTCTCGGAATGATGTCGCTACCGTTCTATATTTCTAAATATAAAGCACTATCGAGTGCTAAGCGAAAACCTTTGTAAAATATGATTTTAGCTTAACACGCGATAGTGGTTGTAATCATATTTAGGAATAAGGAATAATATCTTGTAAAAATAACTTAAGAAATAGCGTCATATTATATATTCATTTCATTTTTTACTTTAATCATCCGTCCATCTAGTTATATACCTGACGGTAAGTTTTTATGGCAACAATTGTCTTTACCTCACAGTGCGACTAAATCGGGTTTAGGCCCGACTTGTTCATAAGCCTCGTCTAACAAGGAACAAAGCAAATTGACGTTTTCTTCATTAAGTTTCCTACTGGCGGCCAACCGTATAGAAGGTTCTGGGCAGTCCCTCTCAGAATCCCATAGGTAGGCACTAGTGGTCAAGGCGATGCCTTTCTCCATACAATATTTTGTGATGTTCTGGAGATAGGACTGTTTGAGTCGGTCGGTGAGGTCCTCCTTCTTGAGATAGACATGTTTGATCGGAGAGAGATCGTCGCCTCGGTATGTGAAGTGGCGGAGTTTTGATAGCGATCTGGAATACAGAAAAAAATAAATTGTATATGTATAGAAAATAATTTAGATACTGGATTAGGACGTTGAAATTTTTATCCCGATTTATTGAGATGAATAAAATAAGTGCAATGATTAAAAATCGAAATCTACACTAATATTATAAAGAGGAAAGATTTGTATTTTTGTATGACACGAATAAACTAAAAAACTACTGGACCGATTTGGATGAAATTTGGTATGGAAATAGTTTGAAACCCGGAGAAGGACATAGGATACTTTTTATCCAACTGCGCAAAATGAGGTTAATGGTTTTGCGAGATAAGCGAAATAGAACGCGGGCGGAGCCGCGGCCGGAAAGATGGTATATTATAAATATAGAAAGGATATAATAATATACAATATTTTTATGACCTTTGACCTTGTGGTACATCTGATGGTAAGTGATTATGTGTTCAAAGGTGGTAAACGGGCTTGGGACAAAATTTAGCATGTATAGATAATTCACATCCTGTAATAACACAAACGACATATTTTATCCCGAAAATCTCGCAGGTGTAACCGCGGGGCGCAGCTAGTAATATTATAAATGGCCTACAAAACAATTAGAAAAAAAGTGATTTCATGGTATTAATTGTATTAAATGATCTACTTTGAAACAGATGAGTCACTTTCAATATTTAGAACACAAGAAAAGTGAAATTTTACGAGTAACTTAGAGAGGGAGCGGAGGGCTTTGACAGTGAGAGCTAATACGTTGATCGGTAGGTTTGCTCGTTGTTCAAAAGAAGTAAAAATCACTCTGTTCAAGTCATACTGCCAGACTTTCTATACGAGTAGCCTATGGATTACGTACACTAACAAATCCGTAAACACCCTTCGTGTCCAGTATAATAATGCTGATGTTGGGACTCCCGCGGTTCTGCAGTGCATCCCACATGTTTGCCGAAGCACGCGTTGACGGGTTCCATGCTTGGATGCGTAGAAAAGTTGCATTACTGTTATGTCGGCTATGCTCGAGTACCAACACCATCCTAAATACAATAGCAATAACTGAAGAAGGGACCGTGCCACCTGCATACAACACCATCCCACAATAGCAATTGTATTTAGGATGGTGTTGTATGCAGGTGGCACGGTCCCTTCTTCAGTCATTTTTTTCGTGTACTGATGGAGTAGGTTATACCTACTATCTGGGGGCGAAGAGAAGAAGTGTCTGAATGTTTGTTATTTCTTCACGCTGAAACGGCTGGAGCGATTTGGATGAAACTTGGAATATAGATAGTTTGGTTCCTAATTTAGCACATATAGGATACCTTTCATCATCATCATCATTGTCTAGCAGCTAGTTCTTCAGCTAGGTTAGGCGTGAACAACCGAAGGCCGCGAACATAAGCTAGTTTACAATATAATTGATTACATACTTGTTCAACAATATAGATTTGTCGTTGATTTCCTGGAAGATGGCCGGCTGTTCTTCCATGATGTCCAGCGCCGAGATGGCAGCCTGAGTCAGCATCGGGGGCAGCGACGCACTGAAGCAATATCCTGCAAGATACCTTGCGTTATATACACCTACATCACATATATATCTGCTCCCTATTCAGATGCACTGACTCAAAGCCAGAATGAGCATATTCACTCATTAAATACAATTTTATATAATATGACATGTCGTCATGGAGACAAACTTTTATTTTTTGACTGTAATAAATTTATTACTCACTTTATGTTGACTCAGGATAGGATGTACCTACCTAAGAAATATAAAAATTTAATTGCTACTTTGGTAGCTTATAATATTGAGTCGGTTATAGGAAATATAACTAAGTCTAGTTTTGACGCTACAGATTTTAGTACATGTACTAATGTTCAGTCAAACAGTTTAAACTTTTAAGAGAGACAACAGGGAAGTGTTCTGACATAGCACTATACTACCAAAATATAAATCGCTTCCCTGGCAAAATACTTGAAATTGAAATATTCTTAGATAAATATCCATTTGACATATTATGTTTCACTGAAACTTGGCTTAGAGCAGATAAAATGTTATTTAATGTTAAGAATTTTAGTGTGGGTAGTGCGTTTAACAGATCATCTGCAGAAGGAGGAGGGTGTATTATACTTGTAAAAAATAATTTAAAATTTAAAGAACGCCGTGACTTGGTCAGATGTTCTGTCGAACGTGTCTGTGAGGTTGCTTGTGTGGAGGTGGACAGGCATCTCGTGTTGTGCGTATATCGACCACCAACAGATGAAGGTCGTGCTCAAAATTTTACAGAATTTTTATCCACTTTGGAAAATATACTACAGAAAATTTCAAAGTGCAAAAAACCCATATTTGTATGTGGTGATTTTAATATAGATATTTTATTGAATACTAAAAATAAGACTGATCTTATTTCATTGTTTAAGTCATTTAATTTGAAATTTCTATTCTGTGAGCCCACTAGGATATCAGACACTTCAGCTACCTGTATAGACAATATATACTCAAACTGTAAGACTAAAGAAAAGTCAATAATGAAGGGTATTAGATCTGATCATGAGGGCCTAGCGATAAAATTTGATGGAATCAGAAAAACAGAGAGGTATGAAATTGAACATAGACCATTAACAACTAGTAGGCTGGAAATACTCAGTACCAACATAGAAGCTAAGCTTGGCATTACAAATTTTTCTCATAGTGACCCAAATGACATTTATAATAGCTTATTTTCTTTAGTAAACACTGAGTTTCAAAAAGTATGTCCAAAAATAAAAAAACAAATAGATGGAAAGTTGAAGTTCGGTGATTGGGCAACAACAGGTATTCGAAAAAGTAGAGATTATTTGTTTGATCTGTATCGTAGGAAAAATTTAACATCTTGCAAACAGTTTCATGATTATGTTAGGAAGTATTCAAAAATGTTCAAATCTGTTTGCTTGTGTGCTAAATCTCTTTTTATTAGAAACAAAATTAGCAAGTCTAAAAATAAAATAAAAACCATTTGGAAGACTATAAATAGTGAAACTGGTAAAAATAAACCTAGAGATTCAACATATGTCTTAACTATTGATAAAAATCAAATCTCTGATTCAATACAAGTGGCGAATATATTTGAAAATTTTTTTTCTACCTTGCCCCTAGAAGCCACTAAGTCATTGGATTCTTGTCCCAATGTAGCAGAAACTATGTTAAAAAATAATTTTCCAAGCAAATCACCGGACTTTTCTTTCAGACACACCACAAGATTTGAAATTATAAAAACATTTCAAAGTTTAAACATAAAGAGTACTGAAGACTTGTGGGGTATGTCAGTAAAAGTGGTAGAGTCTATAATTTACATTATTGCACCATATTTAGAAACAATATTCAATCTTTGTGTCGATAGTGGAAACTTCCCCGATTTAATGAAACAAAGTAAAATCACTCCAATTTTAAAGTCGGGGTCTACATCTGACCCTTGCAATTATAGACCTATTTCCATCTTACCTGTTCTGAGTAAAGTATTCGAAAAAATTATGCTCAAACAACTACTATCCCATTTTAACAAGCATAATTTATTAAATGAGAATCAGTTTGGTTTCACCAAGAGCAAATCCACAACAGATGCAGGTGTTCAATTGATGTCGCATATACTGGAAGCCTGGGAGAGTTCACATGATGCTATTGGCGTATTTTGTGATCTTTCCAAGGCATTCGACTGTGTAGAGCACTGCACTCTGATTCGTAAACTTTCCCACTATGGTATTCGTGGGAAAGCTCTGAATCTTATAGAGTCATATCTGTCAGACAGGCTACAGAGGGTTGGAATAAATGGCAATACTTCTTCCGGGTCATTGGTAAAAATGGGAGTCATATCTGTCAGACAGGCTACAGAGGGTTGGAATAAATGGCAATACTTCTTCCGGGTCATTGGTAAAAATGGGAGTACCACAGGGATCAATTTTGGGACCTTTTCTGTTTCTAACATATATTAATGATCTGCCTTGCATGGTCAAAGATTTCTGCGATATTGTTTTATTCGCAGATGATACCTCTCTGATTTTTAAAGTAGATAGGAAAGACAGTGAACTGACGCATGTAAATAATGTATTATCTAAGATTTGTAAATGGTTTGCCGCTAATAATCTTCTCCTAAATTCAAAAAAGACGAAATGTTTAAAGTTTTCTTTACCAAATGTTCCTTATGTTGAACCAAACATAAAGCTTGGCCCAGATAAACTCCCTATTGACAAAGCGACAGTCTTCCTGGGAATCAAAATGGATTCCACTTTACAATGGGATCCACATATACATGATCTCTCCGGAAGACTTAGTTCTGCTGCATATGCAGTTCTTAGGATAAGACAGTTAACAGACGTAGCTACTGCTCGGCTAGTTTATTTCGCGTACTTCCACAGTATTATGTCGTATGGCGTATTGCTGTGGGGAACTGCTGCTGAGATAGAGACAATCTTTATCATACAAAAGCGTGCAATTCGAGCCATATATAAAATGGGTCCTAGGGAATCTGTGAGGGATCTTTTTAAAGAAATTGATATTTTAACTTTACCAAGTCTGTATATATTTGAAAATATTATGTATGTTCGTAAAAATTTGAGTAAATTTAAATTAAACAGTGACAATCACGATTACAATACTAGGAATAAAGATAAAATAGTGGTGCCAGGTTTTAGATTAGCAAAGACAAATAAAAGGTCCTTCTTAGGTAATTGTGTGCGGTTTTATAATAAAGTTCCCAAACATATTACAACGCTCACAGAAGGGAAATTCAAGTTGCATGTGAAAAACATATTGATTAAAAAATCCTACTACACAGTTTCTGATTACATAAACGACAAAAATGCCTGGACAATTCCGCCTCCGCCAAGCTATTGCCTGTCACCTACATAATTTAAACAAATATTGTAATAACTCTATTATATAGTATGTATGTAACACATTGTTAAAAGATGTTTAAAAGAATGGCCCCGAGTTTCTTGCCCGTTCTTCTCGCAGTGGCTCTATACAATTTATTTGCTGAACGTGGCAGTACAATGTAGAATATTTCAATACTAAAATTTGTAATTGACCTTCATAAGAGCGTCGTAGACGCCTAAATTGAATAAATGATTTTGACTTTGACTTTGACTTTATCCCCTTTATATCCCCGAAAGGGTACGCAGTGGGTGATTCCATTCCATTTAATAGGAAGCAAGCCTATTGTCATCTGATGGACTCGGATTCAGACTATATTCACCGATCCCTGCTCCAGGGGACTACCACTTTTTGCGTTATTTGGTCAATTTTCTGTGTGAACGTTTCTATCTCGGACATTACACACGCAGCGCCATCTAGCCCTTAACGAGGTAAAGGATGGTTTAGTTGTCTTTAGTTTTTTTTTTTATGTCATTGTGAAGGAACAAGCGCGAGGCCCACCTGATGTTAGGCGGTATCCTCTGCCTATAACAGATGCATTTCATCACAAGTGACGAACTGCACTGCGCCCATCACCTTGAGACATACCTGTTAAGTCTCATTTTGCCTGTTATTTCACTGACTCTCAAGGACTACTGCCGGAACACACCGTTAGGTGCTTGGCGACAGATTTTCTACTTGAGGGTGGTGGTATATCTAGCTTATTACATATTCCAAGCGACCTTTTTATGTTATGAGCTAAGGAAACATCAGGGAAGTCATATCCGTGCCAAGCCATTTCGTAATAAAGATAATTACGAGCGTTCTAATAGAAGAAATGCCATTATCAACAGTTCTAAAAAGTTATTGCAATAATAAAATATCATGAGATAAAATTTCTGAATGCATGTAGTTCACGCATCACATAACCGCTGAAAGACAAATCCATCCTCGATCGCACCATCACTTACCAACAGGTAAGCCAGTTCACATTTTTTTTCAAATCTAGCGGGAATCGTACATCTGTTCCCCGGTTTATGAAACCGCATGCCTTACATAACTATCTACAAGGCTATCGAGAACGGCTCGACAGCGCCGAATTTTGAGCTGTATTTTACAATTTTAACCGTCATAGGGGCCGGTGCGGTTATCAACCAGACTACTAGACTTCATGTGATCGAAAGAAGTTCTTTCTCAAACACTACTATCTTAATGATGTCGCTAACCTTCTATATTTCAATACAAGCTTTATCGCTTGCTGAGCGAAAATCACATTTACATGATGAAACATTTTGTGCTCTAATAGATTAGTAAAAGTGATCTTAACTTAGCTCACTATAGTGCTTGTAAAGATATAAGATAAAAAAACGGCTAAGTGCAAGTCGGAGTCCCGCACCGAGGGTTCCGTACAAACCTATAGGTTACAACAAAGTGATCCTATAAGGGTTCCGTTTTTTCCCCTTGATGTACGGAACCCTAAGAAAGGCGAAAAAGGTAAAAGTGGGTTTTATTTTTTTCGCCTTTTTTTTGTAATATTTTGTTACCCTAACAGGCAAAAACGGTAAAAAAAGAATTTTATTTTTTTCGCTTTTCTTTAGTAATATTTTGTTAAGTGTCAAATCAAATTATGAAACGACCCTCTGGTGGAATAAGATAGAATAGACCAGTTACCAAGTCCTGAGAGACGCTGGTGTTCGACGATGAAGTGCGAGCCGGCACAGAAGCCCCCGATGGTCGCGAACGAGTGTTCCAGCGAACCCACGATCAGGTCGATCTCACTCCGGGGGACGTCCTGTAACTCCGTCAGCCCACGGCCTTGCGCACCGACCACCTTAAACAACATAGTTTTTCATATGGATTTATTAGGTCCATTTGTATCCAGGTACCTAATACGATATGTATATTTATTATTTATTTATAGCTGATAGACAAGCCTTTGACCACAATCTCACCTGATGGTAAGTGATGTGGTCGAATATGTTGTTTAGGCTAACCTAGAATTGTTGGCTCTAAGGAACAACTGCCGCAACACTCCCTTAGATGCTTGGCGAAAGATTTTCTACTTAAGAGTGGTGGCTAGCCAGGCAGGCATTCGCAAAATGCCCTACCACCATTGGATATTGTGGATACAGAAGTTTTATGGCGAGTTGAGTTTGTTAACCATTCTACGTGATCAATGATGTGGTTGTGACGGAACAAACTCGAGTCCCACCTGATGTTAAGCGGACTAACCTCTGCCTATAGCAGATCCATTTCATCACATGTCACGTATTACACTGCGCCTGTCACTTTGATATATATGTAGCTGTTAAGTCTCATGTGCCTGTAATTTCACTGGCTCTCAAGGACTGCTGCCGGAACACACCATTAGGTGCTTGGCTTATAAATTTTAATCAAACTTTGCTTTAATATAGGCTACACATCAAAATAGCAAATAGACTATAATTTACAAAGATATTGTGTGAATTGTCTAAAATATAACGATATTAGTGTCAATTAGGAAAAAATCTGCCATATGCGACCTATTCTTGGCGTGCACTGCAAAAACCTTTAGTATCACACGTACATAATGTATATCGAATTCTATTACATTTAACAACATGCTGTGAACATTCCAAGCATGATGTTTCATAACCCAATTAGATAGCCTATTAACACAATTAAATAAATCAGGTCATTGATTTTGAAGTTACCGTCCACATAGAGTAACAGAGCACATTCTTCAATGATATTTATAGTTTGTAATTTACATAATATACATTTTTATTGTAGGATTTTGTAGTCTCACTTATAGAGTTAAATAGATCAGTGATTTTGTCAATAATAACCTGAATATGTATACCAGGAGCTCTACAGCTGTTTTGCTTACCCCAATAGTCAAACTCTCATCCAGTATAATCCTCAACTTGTACTCCCGAGCCAGCTTTACAAGTTGTTTTAATGGGCACATCTCTCCAGTGTTGAAGTATATGCCTTCGGCAACTAGGAAGGCCCGTCTTCGGGGGTTAAGCTCTTTTTTCTTCGCGGCTTCGGAAAGTTGGCGTTCTAGGTCCGCCATGTCATTGTGTTTGAAGTAACGTACTGTGCTGCGCGATGCTTCAATGCCTTTTTGGATGGCAAACCATACAGCTTCGTCGCTAGAACAATAAAAATATACATAAATCCTCAGCAATAGTAAAATGTTCCTACTGGAAGAAGTTGAAAACACTGAAAGTCGGTGTTCTGCTCCTGAAAGTATATGAAATTCTACACACTTATTAATTCATAAGTAATATTGCCAAACAGAGAAAAAAGAGATTATACAAATTTTCAAACAACAAGCAATCAAATGCAAATTTATTATTTCAAGAAGCACAAAGCTATTTTTAAGCTTATTTTTTTTCCAAATATATAAATTGACAAAGATCTATTGATCAAGGTATACAGCTGAACAATATCTACATAAACAATTGGAACTATGGACAATGAAATATGTATGAAACTGCAAAACACACACACCAATGCAAAAGGTTTCATAAACACCATATATATTATGAATACTGGGGTCTCACTTATGACTCCTGATAAGGATTTTCAGTCAGTTCACATTCCACCCACAAACATATAGTTACATAGATACGTTATATATATATATGTTATCGGCAATCTGTATAATTCAGGTATTCTATACAATACCTAGGCACTGTATAGAATACCTCGGGTGTCCAGGCAATGTATGAAATATTATGAATATTATTGTCCACTACATACTTTACCTGGGTAATGAATGCAATTCCTAGGGATTGTATAGAGTAACTGCTGTTGCACCGGCATGTGTAAAATAAATAGATCTTGGTCTATATTTATCAATGTTAACCAGCCTACAAAATGACGGGCGAATGAAACAAATACTATTACAATTGAAGTCATGGTTGGGGCTCGCACTTTCGGCAGACCCATCTACTTTATTTAGGGATCAAAATAATTTTGGGATGAAATTAAAGAAACTATCGGAGCTCTATAAACACCTCAGAGTTACCAAAACACACGTCTTACTACAACCTCAAGACGATATAGTCGCATCTCTCCCAAAAGACAAAAGTGCCTCCGATCTTGATTCAAGGCATCAATTCCATAAACAATTTATGATAGGTGCACAGTCCAACAAAGCAGGTATGGTTCGAGAAAGAAAATTGAGGATAAAGACGTAGTAAAATCTTTTCTGCTCCAAACGAAAATGATAGCTATAAAGTGCATGCAATGAGCTTGGAAATGCAAAGCGAATGGCTAACCATAGATGAATTTTGTATCCCTCTGGTGTTAAAGTGGCGCACCTTAATATACGATTGGTCACCTGCCTTATTAAAATTCTATCTTAACGCCTTTCAGATGACCCTCCCAGACCAAAGTAATTTAGTAAGATGGGAGAAAGCCACCGAAAAGTCTTGCGGTGTTAACTTACAATAGATTGTCCCTCTCTGCTACATGTTGCTATACCCTATCAGGGTCATTATTTATGTAACTCATGTAAACTGCATTACTATGTACCTAATGATTGCAATAAACGATTGATTATTGAGTACTTTCTGGGAAATAATATTCATAATTTAGAAGTTGGTATTATGTTTATTGCGGTTTAGTTTCAGCACTGCAAAGTTGACACACAGGCAATTAAAGAGTCTATTTATATATAATAGGTTATACTTCATTTCATCTACTAGAACTCTTATAAAAATTAAGTCAGGAATATATAATTTACAAAGTGTAAACAAACAGTAAAACAAATATAGAGGCCCATCTAACAGACATTTTATAAAAATGAAGTCAGGAATATAATAGTAGTAGTAGTGTATAGAATGCATAACAAAGGCCAAACGAAGTCATGAATTATCTGCACTTAAATTTGAAGTTGTGAGAGTAATATGAAAAATGGCAAATATATTATACAGATGGGTCTATATCTGTAAATGGACTAGGAGGCATTTATTGAACCCACCACCAGAACATCAGCTATGTATAGACCTAATTCTAATGTGTCTATAATGACTATGGAACTCATTGCAATTTCGGAAACACTTAAGTATGTTAGCATAAAGGTTAATATAAATCACAAAGTAGTGATATTAACAGACAGACACTTCAACATTTAGCTCAGTGCGCCTCTGGAAGAAGAGGTGCTCTGATAGCTATACACTAATAGCTTAGGATCTGAAATTGCAATGGGATCCATCACACATAGGATTATATGGTAATGAAGAGGCTGATAAGTTAGCAAAGTTGGCAGTGACAGAGAGTAGTTACTATTGTATACAACCAAGTCATACAGAAATTCTACATATATGTAAAATTCCAACTAAGAAATTAGGATATTTGATGAACAAGGATATCACCTAACTGTGAGCCATCTGGAGTGGTAGATGATATATATCATGTCCTTATGCAGTGTGTCCAGAATGGAAGTCAAAGGCATGCGCTAATAACATGCCTAAATTTAAATATTTTAGACATATGAGTATACATTAATACTTTGGTAGAACCTGCATCGGAGAATGCATTAAAAATATATAAGATGTGTATAAGATAATGTAAATATTAAGGTTATCATGGGACTGACATATCAAGAGACAAAAGTTCCTAAATTAAATAAAGATACACACATATGTATTAATAATTAAACAAAAAAAAAAATCTATTGCCTATGTTCATCAGAAATAATGTAGGATACTAATGGTGAAAGAATTTTCAAATCGGTCCAGTAGTTTTTATGTTTATTCCTTACATACAAAAATACAAATCTTTCTTCTTATAAGTATAGATATATTAATTATAATATTAGTATAGATACGGACCAGACCAGTAGATAACTGAAATCAAGTATCACAGTTTAACCAGTTAGACTATTGAGAAATAATTAGATGATAGGATTAATTTACTCACGCAAAAATAATATCCTGTCTTTTAGCATAAGATGGTATGGCACTTGCTACAGTTGAGAACCCATAGGAATACACTATAGTTTCCTCCACCTCCAGAAAGTTGGCAAGACGTTCCTCAAACTCTAAATGTACATCTATAGTTCCATAGAAACCACGAGGACCGCATGATCCTACACCATATTTTGCCATGGACTGAATGGCACTTTCAATTATCCGTTCCTCTTTGTCAAAGCATAAGAAACTAGTAGCACCCAAATTGAGTATACCATCATCTATTTTCCCCATCATGGGAGGCTCTTCCACCTCATAATCGTGTTCTACGAGTGGCGCAGGGTTCCATTCAACAAGTTGCCCGTTCGAGGCCGAATCAAAACGTCTACTTTTCTTTTTACTATTTAAATAGTAGCCGGTAATGAGCACCACTTGTAATGCAACAATCAAGGACCACCATCCTGCCTGAAAAAGAAGGCCAGGGTAACTTTATACCTCAGAAACATTGAATATTGGTGACTAATGTTTTGGTTGGACACTTACCATGTCATATATATCAACGAGGATCATTTTTATAATATTTTATATTGCATAAATCACTGATCTGATAATGCGGATGAAGCTAAACGTGGCTAAGCGATCGTTGTTTTGGTTTTCAGTATATACAAAGTTACTTTATGGTTTTGGTTTGATTCTAAAAACAATTTTCCGGTATACCTAATTCAGTACCTAATTTTGATCTATGCCTAATTCCGGGGTGCGTTCCCGCACGCCGTCGGTCAAGACAAATTTTGGTCTAAGCGCGGATATACGCCGTTCCAGCACTCCAATCGAGCTTAATTTGATCCTGGCAAGATTTGATCATACTCGTTCCGGGCGACCTGTCAGAGCTAATTTTGCCCTACTTGGCCAAAATTTTCCTACCTTTTGAATCGGCCAAATCTTGGCTAGCTGTCAAATGTGACAGATTGTACAATAAATAATAAATTGTGTACAAGCTAAGCCAAGGATTAGTGATTTCTATGCTGTCTTTGCTTAATTACGTAATGGGGCTCATTCTTAAACATACAGAAAATATTTGATCACTTAAGAACATCGCTGTCAATTTCATATTGTGACAATAGCGCCAAAAGGTCGTTCCAGGTACATTGGATCAAATCTAGCTCGACCAATATTTGGCCCGGCCTTACTGGAACGCACCCTAGGAGCATGCCCACTGAGCATGTAATATATCATGCCTAGCCTACACGTAAATACAAAGGGTATGTTCCATTAGTCGCTAAGAACGTTAATTTCGATAATTTTGATCACATTCTGCGTCTGTGGTTATGATCACTGTGATCGTTTTTATCTGTCATCCCCTGTTCCATTTAGCTAAGAATGCCACTAAAATTTGCCACTTCTGTCACTTTTGACATTAGATGTAGGGAATTAAAACTGTTCCAGTAGCCTCATAGCGTTTATGGCGAAAATAACGCCAAGACCCATGTGGAACAACTTTTTGGGAGTGTGATCGTTTTTAGCGTTTTTAGCGAATCTAACTTCAAATGGTATGCACCCAGAGTTACTTGATGGCCTACACTACAGGCACAGAGCATTTAGCCTCTATTTTTAGTCAGTATGGGCCTACTCCATTTGACGCTAAATTTCTTTATTTTCGATAATTTTGATCACATTTGCGTCTATGGTTGTGATCACTGTGATCGTTTGTAACTGTTCTCCCCTGTTCCATTTAGGATAAGAACGCCAAGAATGCCACTAAAATTTGCCACTTCTGTCACTTTTGACATTAGATGTAGGTAATTCAATAGCTAAAACGATCACACTCCCAAAAAGTTGTTCCAGATGGGTCTTGGCATTATTTTCGCCATAAACGCTATGAAGCTACTGGAACAGTTTGAATTGTACCTACATCTAGGGGAGAACAGTTACAAACGATCACAGTGATCACAACCATAGACGTAGTTGAGATCAAAATTGTCGAAAATAACGAAATTAGTTTCAAATGGAATATGCCCTTATTCATGTACATGCTTTTGTATCTGTGGTCTATTATAATATTTCCATATATTATTAATATTGCGGGTAAATAGCCTTTGCCATTTGTTTATGTATCTACGAAAACGAATCGATTGATCGATTCGTAAATTTTAATTACACGAAATCTAAACAGGATTCTACAATGAATTTCAGTGGGACATTAAGACTTAACAAATTCGCTTGTTTTACTCTAGTGTTTATATTATTTCTTATAGTTTATTGGCGTTCCGGTGGACAATCCTACCCAACTGATAAAAGTGATCTTGTTAACCTGAAAAGTTTGCTGAAAGCATCAATTCAGGCTGCGGAAAGGGGTGGGATGAAAGTGATAGAAGGTAAAAACCATAAGTTGAACACCAAAAGTAAAGGAAAGACTTTGGAAGGGGCCAATGATCCCGTGACAGACGCGGACTATGCTTCTCACTGTGCGATGTATTTTGGGTTAAAGAAGACCTTTTCTAAGTTGACAATAGTGTCTGAAGAGCATTCTAAGCACGACTTGGTTTGTGAGGAACAGCCTATGCTAGATGTTGAGGTGGAGTTGGCTAACCACCAGACAATAGAGTACATGCTGGACGAGCATGTATATGCAAAGGATATTACCATTTGGATTGATCCCCTTGATGCTACCCAAGAGTATACCGGTATGTTAGATATAATTAAACATTATTTTCCACCTTATACCTCCTTCACTGATCCCAGTGTGTTGACTGACTACCAATAGGTCAGTGTGCTGTAGTTATTTGTTTATCGGCCTACTACAGGGTGAACTCTTGACTGTACCAGGGGTCCATCACTCAAGTAAGGTTATTGACATATAAGTTATTGTTTATGACAAAGAATACATCTTGTGAATGCTGTTGTATAGATTGGTGTCACAAAAAATGTGTATTATGCTTTCATATGTTATCATTAAATACTTGTTACTATTTTTACTTGTAAGGTAATCTTATATATCTATTCTTATGAGATGACTTACTTCTATGGATTCACTGTGCGGGTGCTGGGTCCATAGCGTTGGACTTGCAACCAAGTGAGTTGGGTTAAGGAGGCTGTTAATGATGTCATCAATGCTCTCCTTCATGTGTATAATGTAATAAACAAGTATGTAAATTTAAATAAATACTGTCCTAGGTACCTAAAACTTAGTAAAGCAAAGCTTCCAAGTTTGATGATATAGTCATTGCCAGTGAACAACAATCAATCCCATAATACTACTTACGGGATCAATTGTCATTCACTGGCAAGGGACACTAAAAGATTTTTTTAATTATTGATGAACAAGTCCTCCACTAAGAACACCTGCTCATTTTGCACTGTTACCCTCTTCAAGGGTTAAGATGTGTTTCGTTTTCAGTATTGGTGTGTAGCTTGGTGTCAACAGTTAAGTTGCCAAGGTGTTCCGGTGTTTTTCCAGGTTTAATGCGTATTTATTAGCAGTTTCTCAGTTTCAGTTCTCCTCAAAGACAGTGTTCACTTTCAGGATGCTACATAATTCACTGTTTCTAATGACTCAAGGAGCGTTGGAGATTGTTTTCAACAGGATGTTTTGAAAACTCTGTATAATATTTATGTTTGTTGTACACACTGAGCCCCACAGCTTATTGCCATATGTCCATATTGACTTTCACACTTTTGAGTGTTGAAGTGGTTCCATTTTGAGGGGAAAAATTTTTTTTCACCCTTTTTAGTCAAGCCATTTTCATAATTGTTACGATCGTCGTCATCATCTATAGCAGAAGTGGCCAAACTTTTTTACCTTGCGGTCTACATTATGATTTAAAATAGCTCCACGGGCTACCGTCAGCAGTAGATAAAAAATGCCATAACTGATTGTTTATGATTCTGTACAATATAAGGTAACGAAGTTAATTATAATGTTTTCATAGCAATAAAATATGTAAGTACCTACTTCACTTATATTTATATAATTCACATTTGAACAACACTATCCTTGGCTAGATTTTTGACGCTGCACAGTTTCCACAAGCTTATCCTGCTGCACACTTTATGAACTAAACTAACTGCAATGTGCAAGCAGGAAGTCAAATGCTCGTCTGACTGATGTGTTGTTTATATCGCATTGATCGTTGAAAATATTCATTGTCGAAGGTCTAAAATTCTATTAGAATATAAAAAATACCGTCATACGTATTTTCATAGGCATGGAATTTTATTTTTGAAGTATCAGTTCCTTCTCTGTATTTTCAAATTATCTTGCTTTCCATAAGATGTCTCCCCTAATTGCCAATTTCTTCCTTGACCGAAACTGATTCAGCAGCGATTAATATTTTATATTTTAATAGATAACATATCAATATTCATGCCTTCAATAAATGAAAACACCATAAATCAAGAAAAAATAAGTGTAAATTGTTCTTGGTTGTACCTAATTGACATTTGCGATTAATTTGTTCCTATTTATTGCAATGTTTCGATATGCTGCTTCTCACGGGCTACCGAAAATGCCTCCGCGGTCGACGTCTTGGCCACCCCTGATCTATAGCTTTGGGTATGTACCCAAGCTGGATCCTCTCTTGACCAAATCGAAGATCATCTGGACTTTGGTCTTCATCTTCAATGCCGAGTTCAAGCCAAAAACATAGCGTTAATGACATTAACTAAGGCGTCTGCTAAGCCTGCATCTGAAAAAGATCACTAATGTCTATTGAACATTCAAAATAAACAAAAAATAATAATGTGTATTGAATTATGACCTCTAGTTGCATCCCGCCACAGTAGAAAAAAAACCCACTTGTTCTACTGAAAAGAACAGAACAGTCCTTCAGCTCTGATGTTTCCAGTCTGGTGGTCATCTCAAGAATGCCCCACTCCTCTGCTCTTCACTTCGTTCTCACCGCTCTTCACCTTCTCTGCCAATCACAGAGCGTGTCGTATGTTTTATCCCATCAAATGGCGGCGCTACTGTCGCTTTGGTGTTGCCATTACCACATCCGCCAACTGATCAGTATTAAATATTTATTGCCGTTCAATAACACCATAATATCGAATGAAAACATAACACTACTATGATTCCGCGGTTTCACCCACGTCTTCAAACGGATACTTAACAAACGCAAAACCACTATCTCACCTGATGGTAAGTGATGATGTGGTCGAAGATGTTGTTCAGGCTAACCTAGAAGTACTGGCTGTCAAGGACAACTGCCGGAACACACCGTTAAGTGCTTGGCGACAGATTTTCTACTTGAGGGTGGTAGCCAGCCAGGCGGGCATTCGCAAAATGCCCTACCACCATGCTATAACGACTGCCATCCTAGGACAACAACCGGGACTGACGGCTTAACGTGCCCTCCGAATCACGGAAACGCTCAGTAGTAATGTCACTAGCGGTCACCCAAAAATGTTTATCACCTCTGGTTTGTGTTATGCGGAAAAGCTACCCTCTAGGATAGTCGTGTCGTGGGCATAATTTTAGTAGGTATAGGCCTAGGTTTGAAATATATTTCTAAGTTATTTAAAGTAAACTACTTTAAATTATCATCATAGATTGATAGTATACACCGTGTCCCAAAATTCAACGATAAGCCGGCATCGGTGCATGGACCTACTCATGACTACTCGGGATAAAAAAAAAAAAAAATTATAACTCTTTTTTTTTTAATTACAGAGACTTTTATAAAGTTGCGCCAACTTTTAATAAAACTTGCCATGGTAGTGTCCATACTTTTTTCAGACTATAGAAAGTGCATAGAATGTTAAAATCTATGAAAATTATAAGAAAATTTTTTTTTTTTACTGATTTTTGTAAAATAACTACAGACTTTCTGTAATTTTAAAGGATTGTGGTAGATAGCCGTCCTTCTTAGGTTGCTAATGCACAAAAAATATCAAAAATATGTCAAAAATTGTGGTCATGGTAGTTGAAAATAGCATAATGGGTATCGAATATCGATGAAATTTATAAAAGTCTCTGTAATTAATAAAAAAAAACAGTTATAATTTTTTTTTTTTTTTTTCTGAGGAGTCATGAGTAGGTCCATGCACCGATGCCGGCTTATCGTTGAATTTTGGGACACGGTGTATATGTCTACTGATGGAAGCAAATCTTTACTTCAGTTCTACAATTTGTTTTCTTATTTTTGTACCTGACGACGCGCCGACTTAATAACCTGATTTTTTTTTTCACTCACTGTTTATAGACTCATTTAAAATTATTAGTAATTAAAATAATGCAATTTTGTTATGTTGAATTCTTGCAGTTTTTTTTATACCAAAAAAAAATTAAATTTCACCCTATTTGGTGACCCTTGCTACTTATGAAATCGATTGCCATTCACTATCAATAACTATATCATTAAGATAGGAAAATACTTTTCATTTATTGGGGTGTAACTCAAAAACGTGTTGACTGATTTTGATGAAATTTAAATGGGACCACAAGGCAAACATCAGCTTTCAAATAAAAAAATAAAAATCGGTTTATCCAGTCAATAGTTCTGAGGTAAAAACATTTAAAAAAAAACATACAGACGAATTGAGTAGCTATTCCTTTTTGTGAAGTCGGTAAAAATATCGAATATCGACCAAACGTCTATCGCGACTGTGTCGGATCACTCGTGGCTGAGAGCGTGTGGGAACTATGTAAACTTACACGCTACAACGGAAACTACGGAGTGACCTATCTAAAAATAAATCTCCATGATATATAATAATATGAAAGGTTTGCAATTCTAACCTGGCACCCCACCGGTAAATTTTGATACATCACATTAAAACATTTTCTTGCAATGACACATATATTATTATATTCGACATCATTTCTTATACTAGGTTTTACGACAAGGTTTGGGAATCGAACCGGCACCCAACCTGCACCGGCTTACGTAGTAGCTACGGACCTCCCAAAAATAAAATGTTATTAAGCTGCTAATCGTTTAGTTATTCATTATTATAACCTAGCGTAGCATAAGGGCAGGAAAGAGACAACACAATATATGTACATTCAGGTTGGACGGAGAGCATATAGCGTTAGTAATACTAAAAACATGTCATTGTCCAATTCCAGAGGCTCTTTACCAGTATGTGACCACTATGGTGTGCGTGGCCATCAGAGGAGTCCCCATCATCGGCGTCATCCACTATCCGTTCCCGCCGCGCACCTACTGGGGGTGGTTCACCAAGAAGGCTTCCTCAAACATCGCCAATGTTGCTCATGTGAGTGTTTTTTATAAATTTCTAGCTTCTGTCAGTGAATGTGTTTTTTTTAATCAAGCCTTTCACCACTATCTCTATGCATAGATGATGTGGTAAAAATGGTTAAACCTAGAATAAAAAGGACCCGGTGCGCATTGGTGGGTCTCTTCAGCAAATTTGTCTTGATGATATTCTTCTATATCAATCAGAATAGTATAACCAGCAGGGCGTGGACAGCGGTAATAAACTGCACTAGAATGGTTAGTTAAAACTTGAGCGCAGTTGTGTCGTGAGGAAAACTTTAAGCACAACTACAAGTTGTGCCATAAGGAATGTCATACCTTCGTGCTGTAGAGCTCGAACACGCGGCAGAATTCAAATGGATCCTTGTTGCTCCGACTATATCTTTTATGTTATTAAGTGCTGAGACAGATAAGCTGGTGCCCGATGGTAAGCATTACGTCTGACCATTATAGTTACAGAGTCACCAGTGTTTGACAATCAATTGTCTAGCTTGACACTCCAAGACATTCGTTTTTAAGTCTCGATTGCCCAGTAATTTGATTGGTGCAGTACCCCTTCAAATCTAAACACAGAATTGTTTGCACACTGCTGTGAGGCAGAATATCAGAAGCACTTGTAGCGTAGTTTGCTTAGCCGTTCTTAACCGATCAGCTAAGTTAAGCAAGGTCCGAATGACTTGGATAGGTAACCGCTAATGGCATTACCACTACTGGCACTTCCATGCTTCGGAAGGCACGTTAAGCCGGCGGTCCCGGTTGTTGTCTTAGAATGGCAGTCGTTACAGCATAGTAGTAGGGCATTTTGCGAATGTCCGCCTGGCTAGCTATCACCTTCAAGTAGAAAATCTGTAGCCAAGCACCTAACGGTGTGTTCCGGCAGCTGGCCTTGAGTGCCAGCAATTCTAGGTTAGCCTGTACAACATCTTCGAACACATCATCACTTACCATCAGTGAGATAGTGGTCAAAGGCTAGCCTAACAACAATAAAAAAAAATTGTCGCTGCAGCCCACCAAGACGGTCTCTTGCTTAAGAGGCCTACCACCTGGTTTGTCACCTGATTAGCACCACCCGGGTATCGCGTGTGGGGTATCGAGATTAAGGGGAGTATTACAAGAGTACCCGTGGGTTGCCAGGCTAGAATATCACCCTCCTATCTCTACCTGTGGGTGTCGTAAGAGGCGACTAAAGGTAACACACCAGAAGATGGGGAGCAGCACTTTCTGAGGAACCGATATCTCACACTGCGATCCCCAAGCCGCCTGCCAAGCGTGCGGATTTTGGCAAACTCCTACATATTGGGGGAGGCTGGGTACAGCAGTGGACTATCCAGCTGATACAGTAACTACACAGCTCCACTCTCACTCCAAAAAATCTTCTTTTATATGTTCATAAAATCGTTTAGTCGGCACATAACCAGATTTGTCTCTTCCTAATTACAGAGAGAAGAAAATAAACATGCTCCCAGAGTGGTAGTGTCTCGATCTCACGCTGGTAAAGTGGCAGATCTTGCCAAAGCAGCCTTCGGTCCCAAAACCACCATCACACCAGCCGCCGGCGCCGGTTACAAAGTCATGGAGGTGGTCAACGGAACCTTCGACGTTTATCTGCACGCAACAGCTATCAAAAAGTGGGACATATGCGCCGGAGACGCGATCATCAAGACAGTTGAGGGTAAACTGACAACGTCCAAAGGTGACTTAGTGGACTATTCGCCTGATGGCAACGTTAAAGTAACGGACGGTATTCTTGTGACGAGATATGACCACGATTACTATCTGAGTAAGATTCAGACAGTGATGGCCGCAACGCCTTGACGTGATGACTTTGAGTTCAGCAGAAATTTTAAAAGGTGATATGAGCCTAGGTTATCAACTTTGTGATATGTCTATAAGGAAACGATATAGTGGTCATCATCAGCTCTGGGACTAAGTGAGTGACTGTCAAAATTATTGAGAACTGTGCTCATTGGTTAATTGTAATCGAACTCATTGGTTAATTTTTGTATGCTGGACTTCATTTGCAAAATTATTCTTATACCTGAAGACCTAAGGTGAATTGTATAAGGAACTATTCATGCATCGGTTCGTAAGCCATGGTGAGGTTATATAATTAATAATTTATGGGTTAGGAAAATATCACTGTATTTTGTTAATTGCAAAGCTATTTGATTATTCATGGACGAAAATTAATTATTACTTTGTGTAGCTGCGATATGCGATTAGAGCATTCGTTTTTGTAAGTGCATCGAATTGATGACAAATAGTCTTAACATGATTGATCATGTTAAGACTATTTGTAATGGAAATGCACGCTATTTTGTTGTCTAAATCAAAAGCTAGCATCCTACAGTCCATGATACCTTTATTTTATTCTTACTATCGCCCAAATAATAAGCAGGTAGGCACTTTTTTTTGTTTGAAAGTTCCCGTGGGTGTGCGACATATTAATGTTTTCAATAACCGGCTGTACTCACGCGTATTGGTCGAGATTGTAGACCTAGGTTTCCGGCATGTCAGATGCCTTTCAGGTGAGTTCAGGTAGGCACTACTGAAACAGAGTTCTACGCTATGTTGCAGACCTTTTCACTAACGAAGGCGCGCACGTCCACAGTAAATTATAGATGCGCGGTACGCGGTCTGTACGGGTAGGTCTCGTTTGTTTTAGTGTAGGTGTAAATATTAAGAGTAGAGTTCACGCAGCGCTTTCCATACAAACGTAGTTTCGTCATATTTTAAATACTAAGTATTCAAACTCTGTGAAACTGCATGTAATGTCCTTGATGCCGTATATCTATGCTCCTGGTTTTCCAGATTTCCGTAAAATTAAGTATTTTCAAAAATAATTCCAAAAATAGTTTTGTATGGGAATTGTTATTTTGACATTTAGTGATATAATAAATCGAAAAACTGGCTGGACTCAGCAGTATGCATACAAAATTTCGGCGAGTTTGAACACTTGGTATTTAAAATATGACAAAACTACGTTTGTATGAAATACGCTTCGTGAACTCTACTCTTACTGGTACAGACAAAAACAATAAAATATTATATATTATTATAATGATCGCTTGGGTAGGCAGTAGTAGTTGCAACTACACTCAAAAACATGGAGAGGCCCGCCTTCGTGACTGATAAGGTCTAAACCATTTGTTGATCTGTGGTGTGCAGTATCATTGATAACAGCGGTCAAGGGCTAGTCAACCACAGGTGGTTACCATATTTTTTTTTAAATATTGATAGGCTTGCCTTTGACCACTATCTCACCTGATGGTAAGTGATATTGTGGTCGAAGATGTTCAGGCTAACCTAGAATTACTGGCTCTCAAAAACAGGACAGCTGCCGGGACACACCGTTTAGAGCTTGGCGAGAGATTTTCTACTTGCGAGTCGTAACTATCGAGGCGGGCATTCGCAAAATGCCCTACCACTGTGTTAAATATGATTAAACATGGTCGTAGGAAATTTTGCGAATGCCTGAACTCATACATTTTGGTAATTTCAACAAATATATTTTTTTATTGAGTTTACCAAAATTGTATTTATGTATGAGTTCAGTTCCTTATCAAGAGTTCAGCTTGCAATTGGCTAAATTTTATCATTTGTTGGTTCTTTAGTGTGAGTAACTAAGTACATAATGCTTAGAATGGTAGGGCATTATGCGAGCATTCACAAAATGCCTTATAGTTACATAGCCTGTTTGTGTTTGCCTAGCAGGCTACCACTCTCAAGTAGAAAGGTGCTTGGCGTCAGATTTTCCACTGTGTTCCAGCAGGTGTCCTCAAAACGTATATACCATTTTTCATACGTTATCGTCCACTGTGACTGAATTATCAACACAGTCACTTCATAGACCTGTATTTAGGTCTTGCGTAGCCCGAATATGAAATCGAAACTAAGAAATACGACATCTACTGTCACATCGTAGGACTGTTATGTTTGGTTGTGACACAAATTGTTATGTTTAGTCGTATGTCAAATAATAAAACGACATTAATATATTATTTTGGCAGCTGTCAAATCACTGATTGAATTTGTATTAATTTTAAAGTTGGCTGTACTCAAAGTTGGAATCAAAGTCGAACAATGTTGCACTAATATTATGTTAAATGGAAAAAATATTATCTATCAGAGGTATGGGCATTTTCATTTTAAATGGTGCTGGTTTTAAAAACAGCTTTTAAAAATACATTATTCTTTTAGGATTTAAGAACTATGAATTATGGTAAAAAATATTATAATTTATGTGATATATATAAAAGTTCCAAGCAGAAATGTCTATTTTATGTCTTAATTTAATATATTAGTAGTGGATTGGGAAAAAAATGTCTTGTTAGTAACAAAAATCAAATCGCGATAAATATTTAACTGCTGGAAATTAAATGAGAAAATCTTTGCTAATGAGCTTTTATATTTCAATTAATGAAACTCAAAATATAATACTAAAACATTAGATATTATTTTTTATTCAAATTCAACTATTTGGTCAGTATCGTAACATCTTATCCAAATAAAAGGTTTATCTTTGTAATACATTTTTGATTTGTTAATAAATGAATAATTTATAAATAGAATCTATATTGTTGTTTTTTATCCTTTTTTTATAAAAACATATTAATATTGGTAAGCTTATATAACTTTAGTTTTTTGAAAGAAATACGGCGAAATATTTTAGGGACAGTCACTAAATGGACATGTGAAGTGACGAAACAGAATTATTAAGAATAGTACTCACTGTTTGGTTAAAATCTTATAATATAGTTCTTCTAATGAGTAAATAAATTTGACATTTATTAAATATAATATACTGAACTAACGATAAATTATGAAAAATATTAACATTCCCACAGTCATGACGGCGTACCTATTGATAAAATAAAATGAGTCGACTTCCAGGACCAGTTAAGATTGTCCGATTAACAATCATAAAAATCTTTCTACTCCAGAAATATATCCCTGTTAAAATATATCACCATTTCGAAAAGCAATTATACCACCTGTAAGTTAAAAAAAATATTATCGATCATTATTTTTAAAAAGTTTCGTCCAAATTCGTTCAGCTGTATTTGCGTGAATAACTATAAAAACATCCAAGCATACCAACTTTGAAAAGCATAATATTAATATGATCTCTAAACAGTTGTTGTTATCATACTTTATAAACTCCGTTAAGGTAAATCGTCATGAATGAGTAATAAGCTTTATAATGTCTGTTTCGTAACATTTTTGTCCATCCTATAGAAACGGTTGCTAACAGGACGTGACGAATGTCGAATTCATTTTAAATATATCTTGAAATACTTGAAAATGTTATTAAAAACTACATAATTCAACTTCTATATTCTTCAGCATGCTTTGAGGTATATATACAGCTCAAGAAGAGATAGAGACAAATTTTAAATTCGTTAAAAAACGTTACTAACCACAATATATTTTTCTTGCCCAAAATTTCAGAAACTAAAGAGTTCCGCGCCAACAGGACACCTTGCGTAACAAACTTACAAAAAGCGTTTCATTCTTTGACATTGTACTTGAATTTGCCATATAAACCAAATTTACTCCATAAATGGGACATCTTAGTAGTAAAATACGCGTGACTATCCAGACATGTCCTGTAATCGCGAAATCGTGAGACAAGCTTTTTTATATTATAAAATTTTTATAGATAATTATTGATGTAAAATACTTAGTTAAAATGCAGCAATAACTATCTAACAATGAAAATAAATTGTCGCTACCTTTCCCCAGGGTACAAAAAACTTCCGTAAAATCAAATTCAAGGAGGCAAACTGTCATTGGGACAGCATAGTTTTACCCATTTTCGAATAACGTATTTAAAATAAAATATAAAATGTAATAGTTCAGGGTACAATAAATCAGATTTATACAGAAAAAACAGGTATCTCAAATATCGTCAACTTTTTCATAAAAGAATATGTTTCCAAACATATTTTTCATCGGATTGTTTTTAGGGGACAACCAAAAAACAGCCTGCACCATTTAAAATGAAAATGCCCGTATATCGAATATTACATTGCTTATAACATTGACAGCTGTCACATGTGAATGTACGTGATAGACATGTTTTTTTTTTAAATCCGTTTGTATACTGCAAAGTATAAATCTACTAATTAGTATTTTTACATGATAAAGGAGCATAGTTCTGAAGTATATCTCAAATTTTCAATTTTTGTAAAATGTTTCATTTGTGTATGTACAGACAGCGTCACAGTTTCCTTTTTACAAGCAAAATATGTTCGTTGTGTATATGTAGCCATCTTAACTTATTTTGTGCTATCTCTTCTTAGATGTATGTACATATTATAACATGTTATTACATACTAATTGATTCAGTAGGTTATTGATATTTTTGTTTTCGTTATGTCTAATATGAAGTAAATAATGTCTGACATATAGAAACGCAGACATACTAAACAGTTCAAACATAGCACAGAATAAAAAGCACCAGAAGGACCACTCTGCAAAGCCATTCCAATAAATAAGCGACTTTAGCTACGAAGCAATAAAGCGCACTTCAGCTCGCAAAGCATGGCTTACCTAATATTTATAGTCACCTACAAGGCGTCTCTTTCTTTCGCATAGCTCTGATCTCTTCTGACGCGGCACGTACCGTACAATAATCCCGTTTGAAATGTAACTCTTGATATATCCCGGCCTAGGGGTGACACGAGTCCTTCACCCGAATGTCTTGTCTAGATGGATGTGTGAATAGAATCAACAATAAACAATGAAATGATAATGACAGACAAACTTTGTATTACATGGCACCTACATTATGTTTTGTACATAATATAATTTATGCAGTTATACGAATGGGTTGTATAGTGATATCGCTATTTATTATTGTATTAATGTTAAGTTTTTATAGCTTAAAGCTGCTCCATGAAAACTGTAGATGGAAAGTCTATTTTAAAGGCAGTTCAATTCCACTCAATCGTTTAAAGGAATACACACGTGGTGGGCTCAGTTTAAGCTGGTTACTTGCTGTTTGTAGACAACAAGTAACAACCAGCTTAACCTGAACCGTCCAGTTCAATTATACTGATGCCCATAAAATGGCTATGTATTATGGTGCCGGCAGCCGAGGAAGTATGAAACCGTGTAGTTGCCGGCGCCTGCGTTGTCGGAAACATGCCATATATTTCACACTTATACTTCCCAGGCTGCTACCAGAAAATAGCTTATTGTTATATGTCATTTTTCTATTAACTTACCGCCTTACTTATAGTAATACTTTTATAAACAAACGCTATTTAGTACTGCGCAAAGCAAAAAACTCTTGTGCGCTATACTATATGATGTAATAAGTTACCCAATGTAAAAAATAGCGAAAGGGTATATAAGTAAGGGTATAACATTGTTTTAAGTACGTATATAGGTACGAATTGTTATTATTTTGCGACCATTTTGTGTTGTTATAACTATAGCCTAAGTTTGACGTGGTGTGGTTTGTGTGGGTAATACCAAGAATGGGCAAGGTTTATGTATAATTAATAATTTAATACAAAATTTATTTATTTTGAAACAATCGAATTTAATTTTGAAATAGGTGTGTAATTGGATATATTTTACGGGCAATAAAATCCTTAAATCCTTTACTATATTTTTTTAATTTTAATAATTAATAATAATAAATTAAGCAGGTCGGCTAAATTAAACGCTACGGAACATTATTGCTGTATTGCGTTACAAAATTATAAACATAGGTAATATTTTAATAAATTTGGTCAATTAAAATTATAAAGGAATGTGGTGTTTGTAATAATAACATGTTCAAATAGCACCCGAAGATAAATAGCAGGAGACTGTTCATTTCATAAGTACACTATATCATTAAAATGTCTGAGATGGAATGCAAATTCACATGCTAAAATTTATAAATTAAATAAAAAAATAACATTCAGAAAATTATTTGTAATACAATAATATTAACACTTCCATCTCAGGCTGTACAATTCGAAAATAGAAAACAAAAAATATATTAGTCAATGGCAACACCAACATTGTACTTTTACACGAAAATTGTACTAACGGATGCTAAACAACTTTGCTCCATGAGGTTGTCTGTAAATTAAATACTGACCCAGGGGTTTTCAAGGAGTCGTAATACAATTATAAACCTTATTAAATTTCATGCAGTGGTTTGTAAGACTGTTAGTCAAATTTTACTGCAAATGAACATACTGACAAAAAAAAAATATAATTTCGTATAAAATAAAGGCAGATTTAAAAAAAATATTACACATACACAGATTTTTTTAGGCGTAGTTTAACAAATTTAAAACTATGAGAAAAGTTAAAAATGCTCAAAGAAATCTCTGGGACAATTTTATGAAAAACAAAGTGCATTAATATAATTTAGATAAATTATTAATTACATATAAGTTAATAATGCCATAACCTTCATAATAACAAATAATTTTAAGAAAACATTAAATTAACATTTTAATAAAACACTTAAAAATATAGAGAATCATGCGCAGATGTAGGGTCAAGAACACCCGAGGTTGCTTCGTGTAGAAGCGAAACGCGTCGAAAATTCTTCCGGTCTGGCTGCGTGGCGTTTGTGACGTCACGTCGGCTTAACAGGAAAATTAGGCGGACCTGTCACTTGATATATTTTTGAAGTGTTTTATTAAAAATATTTGTTATTATTAAATACTGATTTCAGCAAAGTAACGCCTGAATCTATTAATTAATTTAATAACCTTCATTCTGTATTATTGCACCAATTAATTTTGTCTTTATTATATACCCTACGGTTTCACCGGTTACGGTTTGTATAGACAGGGCTGAAAAATATAGCCAAATATGTGTTAACCAGGAACCTAAACAATCAATATATTCTAAGTTTTATTCAAATCGGTCCAGCCGTTGCAGTGTGAAGTAGTAACGAATATACAAACAAACTTTCGCTTTATCATATTAGTTCGATTTTGGGAAATAATGTGATGGAAACTGCACAGCTTTACCATATTATCAGTAATCGACTAAAAAGCCTGCGCACGACCATGATCTATATTATGTTGTTGCAGTCGAACTGACTTTTCCACCATGTAAAACTACTTTATCATTGGTTTGAGTTGCATTGGAGTAGCACAACTAAATGGTGCAGAATTGAAAGTCAGTGTACTAAAGTCACAGATTGTATAAAAGTAGAATTTGACCCCATTTGATTTTCAAATGTGATCCCTATTGGGAACACTGGTCACTCATGCAATAATACAGGATGTGTTATTTTCGTCAAAGACTCTGATTGCGACAAGAGATATATATAAAGATAAATATTTCAAGCAGTTGAATTTTTATCGGCTCCAAGACATCCATGAGCATTTTTTATTTATTCTGCATGGTCCTATTGCATAATCCCAAAATAAGACCACAAAAAATTACATTGATAATAGTACAATTGATGGGATAATGAGTAAAAAACCTTGGAACTTTTTATCAACCGAAGTGATTTCCACCGGTTTTACACATAGTTTAGAAATTTGGATATTTACACCCTATTAAAAATATGAATATTTAAACAGAACTGATGATGTTGATACTGAAAATAAACTAATATTGAAAATGGTGATAAAATTAATTGTGAACAGTAACTATAAATTATACAACAGCAATAATCGCAATGCAAGTATGACAAAAATCATTGCATCACCATGTCTCAAAATATCAATATTTCATTTAAATTATTTGTTGATTGTTAAATAAATAAAATGTATATGCAGAAAGCTTTCACAAATGTATGCATTGACAAAAGCTATATTAACCTGCAATCAGCGGGTTGTTTGTCAATCTCATGCGGATGACAATCGAGATCAGAATCGGCATCACATAGATATAGTGATACATGTACATACCTGTCTATAGAATTGCTTTCCTAAATGTATCAAAATTGATATTGATATTAAATTGACTTCATTATTACAAGTGTTCCGTGTACACTTTAAGATTCTGACAAATATTGAAATTCCGTTACTATCGGACTACAAATGAGTGAAAGAGAGGCAGCGATAGCAAAATAACAATCAGGGGCTTCATTTTGTAATAAAATGGCAATGGAGAATAACTTAATTTTGACATTTTCCTTTGATAGATTCCTATGCCCATTATGGAGTTCGAATTTCAAAATTAAGATTTTTCCATTAACATTTGAAGACAATAAAGCCTAAAACGTTGGTCAATAACTAAACATGTGGAGTATTTGAATCAGAGTGCAAGCATTCAACGTGAACACAAGTAGTTATTATAGATTCTACCAACAATCACTTTTATATTTTGTCTCGGTATCCAGCCGAGGTTAAATTTGGATCTGAATCAGATCGCTTCAGCATTGTAACTGATTATAGTATTATACAGAAGTCAAACAATGCCGATTCAGATTCGATTCGTTTGCGATTAGCTACCGCTTGAGAATGACAATCACACCGCACCTCATCACAAAATCACAATAAAAATAAACATTACAAATTATATACAACTAAATATGGATTGACTCGACATTTATAAACAATATGGACAAGCAGTAAATACATCATCACGTCAAATTGTCTACTTACATTTAAATATTTCTCCAATTTTGGCGACAACATTCTTCACTGAAACTCGTGAGGTGTATTGAATGAAGAAATTTCATATATAATTTTAATTTCACACTTTAGAAAACATTTAAGACTAGATTCTGGGGGAAAAAGGGATATAGACTGATAGTTGAGTGGCAGAATTGTTTCTTATGAAAATAAATTGTACCGTGACGCAAATTAAAATTTGAGAAAAAAAATTATATGAACAAAGAAATATTTTGCTGTGTTGGGGAGTGACGTGCAACCTAATTATGCCCTTTTTGTGTTATTGTAACTTCATGAAACGGACATTTCTGAAACTCATACTTTGCTAGCAGTAAATTGATACGATAAAAAAATAAGCACAGATAATCGTCTATATCCCTATAATTTCAAAGCCTACAAAATTTCTTTTTATCTTCTCAGCACATCATATATACAACAGCTCGTCGTACGCACGAGCGCTAAAAGCTAGCCTTCCTTGGCTTGAAAACCAGTGAACGTCAGCGTACTTTCTTAACTGAGCGCTTAAAAAGTGCTGATTTCCAACGCCTATTTCAAAATCAATGCTTTATCTCTCGTGCTAACGACGATTTAGGCTATGTTCACATTAGACTCACAGTGAGCTGCAAACTACTGATGTAAGCGCCCAATACTATACTGAACAGAGTACACACTACGCTTATGCAGTTTGTGGCACGCAAAATTCAACGCAAATTAGTGGCGAAATTACACACACTCATATTACGATAAGAGAACTAACTAACCATAAGAGACTTAAGGTACACAAAAAACAGCGTTTACCTCTCCAACGCTGTTCAGCTGCGTCCGGGAAGGCGTTCAGTTCTTGTTAGATATTCTTCGATTTTTTGGGCTTACCTTACTTTATGTACGCTTAAATAATATGCGTATCATTAATATACGCTCAAAAAACTGAAACTATGAATGAAAAGAACTGATCCCATCGCGGACGAAGCTGATCGCGTAGATTATTGCATATCTTTACGGCTTCCTCGTCGGCTTCAGTATACGCAGCTAACTATGAGTTTAATACGAACATAGCCTTAGACCGACCTAACTTAAAAATGCCTACGCTTTCATACTAACTGTTATTAGCTACCTATTCTGTGGCGTGTGCCATCCCAGTGAATCTTATTACTAAGGCACTAGAGTTTAAAGTTCCTAGCGTTGGATTATTAAGTTAGACCTGTCCCTTGTGTTACACAGACAAATAATCATAGACCAGTTTAAAGTCCGACCAGAATATTGAAAACCCTCGCCATTTGGCGGATTATAAACAAGTTCTCTGGACAATCTAACGCTGGAATTTATAAACCGGACTTAGTCTTATATACAGCTGAAACTTTGCTGAGTACGCGACATAACTCATATTTCCAAATTTGAATTTATAAATACTAACGCCCTAAACATTAACCCGGCAACAAATGACTTCGAAACTTTTAAATTTTGTACCAAAAAAACTTTTCTCCTAGGATAGATAAGTTGGTTCGGTTTACAGATTTCAACTTTAGTTCCTTTCTGGTCGGGTAATATTAAAAATACACCTCACGTACTCGAATGCAGGCAACCTGTACTTTGAGTGTTGCCTGCACTCAAAAATTTGTTCAAAAGACTTATAAATTTAGTGTTGCCAGCGTTCCACAAAGTCCTCCACACCGCGAGTTTCGCGCACTATGTACAAATAGTTCGTTTAACGCTCTTTAGATTTAACACTTATCACAAATTGAGATTTATCGTCCATGCTCGATATAGCTTAGCGATCTCGCGTTACACGGAGTCATCTGCAACAGACAGTAACACGATTTACATATACAAAAGTCAGTTATGAACACGGAAATTGACAACCCTAAATAACGCACCAATGAATGCAAAATTCGTCCTAATTGCCATGTTGTTTGACGCCAAAATTGGTTGTTCGTAATCTCGTGCAACAAAATTAGTTTTGTCGATCGTCCGATGATGCCAACGTGTCCAAACTGGACTGGGGATTTCCTCGGTGATTAAAGTGGCCTAATCGAAGCTCTACAGGAAATGCTTTTACAACTGACAACAGAGAGTCAAAAAGCAGGTCTGACCATGAACACAACCAAAACAAAGGTTTTGACCAATAGTCATCACCAAAAAATTTGTGTAAACGGCCATGACATTGAGTATGTGAATGCCTACACCTATTTAGGTCAAATAATTGCACCAAACTTGCAGATGGACAAAGAATTGCAAATACGGGTAAATAACACCTGGGCTCGCTACTGGTCACTGAAAGAAATATTGAAGAACAAAAACACTCCCATGCCAATCAAGCGTAAAGTATTCAACATGTGCATCCTACCAATACTTACTTACGGGTGCCAAACCTGGGGCCTGACAAAGGCTCACAGTCAAAAGTTAAAGGTATGCCAACAGGGGATAGAGAGAAGCATGCTACACATAAAGCTGAAAGACAAGTGGAGACTGACCAAAATCAGAAAGACCACAGGTGTGACAGATGTCTCAAAGAAAATCAAGAGACTCAAATGGCGTTGGTTTGGGCATGTGGTTAGATCTACCAAAGAAAAATGGACCAAAGAGGTCATATCATGGTACCGCAGAGATGTAAAGAGAACAAGAGGACGGCCACAAAGAAGATGGGAAGATGACCTACCACAAGGATGGCGCAGATTAGCAATGGACAGACATAAATGGCGAATTCTAGAGAAGGCCTATGTCCAGGGAGGACAACCTGAGGGATAATTAATGCTGGTGTTACAATTTTTAGAGCATATTGTGTAAAATAGAATTAAGTATTAGAAATAGGAAAATTAGTAATACGGCTAGTTAGTAAGAAATGAAACCACAAATCAGAGATTAAAGGCTATTTTTATTTTATTTTTAATCGAAGCCCCATGTGGGTTCCCTTAGTGAATTCTTATATTTTAAATGTTTATAAGCACAGAAGAAATGGTGCACAACAGATATATTTTGGTAGGATAAAATTTAGTAAGTGAGAAAACAAGAATTTATTTTACCAGTACACTAAAATAGTAATATTTGATGAAATTTTCTCTGTAATTGAGGAATTAATAAAAAAAAATCACATAAGACTGGCAGTTGGTGCGAACGACACGACAATAACTAAGGGTGCTTACCATTTGAAGTTATATTCGCTAAAAACGATCACACTTCCAAAAAGTTGTTCCATATGGGTCTTGGCGTTATTTTCGCCATAAACGCTATGAGGCTACTGGAACAGTTTGAATTCCCTACATCTAATGTCAAAAGTGACAGAAGTGGCAAATTTAGTGGCATTCTTAGCGTTCTTATCCTAAATGGAACAAGGGAGAACAGTTGCAAACGATCACAGTGATCACAACCATAGACGCAATGTGATCAAAATTATCGAAAATAACGTTCTTAGCGTCAAATAGAATATATCCTAACTGGTTTGATAATCAATCGCAACGAACAACAAATACGAACGTCGCACGGCATGTGTTGCCAGTTAGGACAGCTGCAAAGTCCGAACGAAGTGCTGTGTTTGAATCTTGTCACGTTAGTAGGGTTGTCGGACAACACATATTATGTCGTACTGCGACAATCAATTACGACTTGACTTGGTGACTTTTTCCATTGATATTCTTTTTGGACCAAACTTAAAAGACAGTATATAGATGAGACATTATTTCTCTGCCTAATTAAAGAAGCTATATAGTACATATTGTTGTTTGTGCACTCCTAAAGTAATGTATGTAGATAATTTATAGTTGGATAATATGAATTTAGATAGAGCATATTTATTTAGCCTTTGACCACTATCTCACGTGATGGTACGTGTTGATGTGGTCGAACATGTTGTTCAATCGATCTTGAATTACTGGCTCTCAAGGACAGCTGCCGGAACACACCGTCAGATGCTTGGTGACAGATTTTCTACTTGATGGTGGTAGCTAGCAAGGGGGCATTTGCAAAATGCCCTACCACCTATAACGACTGCCATCTCAAGGCGACAAACAGGACCGACGGCTTAACGTGTCCTCCGAAGCACGGAAGCGCTCAGTAATAATGTCACTAGCGGTCACCCATACAACTCATGACCGCGGCGGACGTTGCTTAACTTTGCTGATCTATTAAGAACAGCTAAGCAAACTTCGCTACGAGTGTTTCAGCACTTTTTTCTGATACCCGGGCTGTGGGTCTGACAGAAGTCTCAACCACTACAGAACAGGTATAAAGTCAAAAGCCTGGGATCTATCAAACCGTTCTCATTCGCTCTGCTACCAACCAAGCTATGCCGTGTTTTCAGCTATAGTATAGTGTCGTCAAATAAAAATGAGAAATTATAGCTTACCATGGTACCACCATTTTGTTTTCTTGGGGTTTTTATTACATGTTTTGACGTAGAACGAGTTGTCTGGCGGTCGCTTCTGAAAAAGGGAAAAGAAATATTGTTATTAATAATCCTTGGGATGCCGGGGTGGAGTTGCACCCCCCTATCTTCCTATGGGATTCTTAAGAGGCGAAGAAAGGATAAATAACAGAAGGCGAGCATAGGGCCGTAATTCTAGGCTAGCCTGAACAACATCTTCGACCACATCATCACTTACCATCAGGTGAGATAGTGTCTAGTGATAGTCAAAGCATGATTTATTTAGATTGTTTTAGTACAAATTACAACATTTAATTTTTTTATCACTGGATAGCCTTTTTGTGGTAGTCGAAGATGCTCTACTCCTAGAATGAGAATAGACTCTATAATGCCACAACACATTGTTTGAGTATGCGTACAGCTATACAACAGACAATGGCGGACCGGCCTAAATTTTATAAGTTCAACAATATTTTATAGCCATAGTAACTTTTAAGACTTTCGCGAAAACATGTCATTGTGACGGAACAAGCCCGAGGCCCATCTGATGTTAAGTGGACTAACCTCTGCCTATAACAGATGCATTTCGTCAACGACGAATTGCACAGTGCCCGTCCCACTGAGACGTACAGTTGTTAGGTCTCATGTGCCTGTAATTTTACTGGCTCTCAAGGACAACTGCCGTTGGGTGCTTGGCGTCAGATTTTCTGCTTGAGGGTGGTAGCTAGCCAGGCGGGCATGCCCTTCCACCATACGGTGAAACTGAAGCTCGCGGCGGGATTCGAACCATGGACCTGCTGCACGGCAGTCGATAGTCAATGCCACCATGGAAATTATGCGCGCAACAGGGTTACTTACCATTGTAATGTCCTGCCCGACAGATTTCCTGTATCGATAACTGACCAACTCTTACACCCAAACTCAATTTTGGTTTATACATCGAGTGCGGGGCTAAATTAGCTGCGAAAAAGGTGGGTACCGCCGCTATTTCTATCCTATAGAAATAGCGGCGGTATTTCACATCGGAGCATGTATTAAGCTCAAGTCCGGTCTTGTATAGAATGCAGCCATCTGTGAGAATGGTTCGGCTAAATACCAGCTTAAAAACTTTCGAGCAAAAAAGCTCATTGGTGACAATGTGATTTGAAGCAATGACGGCCGAGCGGTAATAGCTAATGACTGCCATGCCGCAGGTCCATGATTCCATCTCCACAATTGCTTGCTTGACCTTCAACGCTTAGTGGAATGTCATTTTGCGAATGCTCGCCTGGCTAGCTACCAAGTAGAAAATCTGTCGACAAGAACCTGCAGTGTGTTTCGGCAGCAGTCCTTCAGAGCCTTCTAGGTTAGCCTGAACAACATCTTCGCCCACATCATCACTTACCATCAGGTGAGATAGTGGTCAAAGGCTAATCTATCAGGAATAAAAAAAGGACCTGCAAAATACACATGAGACTTAACAACTGTATGTCTCAGGGTGACGGGCGTATCTGTTATAGGTTAATCTAAAATCAAGTGGGCCTAGTGCTTGTTTCGTCACAATCACATAAAAAAATGCGTGAGTGGAGACTAGACTACAAAGTCTCGAAAATAGACGAAAGTTGCTAGCATTAGCAGGCAAGTTTTATTTTACAAGCTTCACATCGGAGAATGTGATATCGATCTACACTACCCTCATCTCCTTTCTTTCATCGGACAACAAGACTCACAGAAACACTACAGCCGTATATAGTCAATATTCAGAATTAAACTTTTAACAATTAAGTCCTTGTGACGTGTGTTGTTAGAGAAGACATAGTGTGCCGACGCCAAATGATTGAGATAAGGGTATGATGAATATTTAGTGCATTATATCGTACAAGGGTGTAGCACACAGGAGGGCATAGTAGAAAGACAAATAACTAGCTTAGCATATACTTCAATACTTAATTTTGTAATTTCTGTGTTAAACAAAATACCAGAGCTTTGTATAGTTGACTCTCTAATTTACCACCGTGAAAAGAACGAGATATACCTATATAGGTAGCATAGTGGTACAGTGGGATGCTTATAAACAACAGTGGTCGTTCGGCCAATGTTAGTTAATGGTGATGACGTGTCCTTACCTTTTCCTTACAGCTACTGAGCATAGAGACTATGGAGAGGCATACGGACTGCACGGAGAGCGCCGGGGACCAGTCGTCCGTCAGGATGGAGAGGCAGATGTGCCCGTTCGAGTATACGTGCGGGTGGATCGGTATGTTGCTGCCTACGAAGGTTACCTGGAATATTAAAACAAGACCCGTCAAAATACTTCACTTCTAAAGCGCTCGTAGCGTAGCTTGAGGTCGTCCTTGATCGTTCGACTATGTTAAGCAATGTCCGCTGCGGTCATTATTTGGATGAGTGCCGCTAGTGGCATTCTCTACTGAACGTGCTTTGGAGGGCACGTTAAACCGTCGATCCCGGTTGTTGTCTTAGAATGGCAGTTTTTATAGTATAGTTGTAACGTTAAATGTTGTACATTTAACGAAAGCCCGCCTGGCTAACTACCGCCCTCAAGTAGAAAATATGTCGCCAAGCACCTAACGGTGTGTTCCGGCAGCTATTCTTGATAACCAGTAATTGTAGGTCAGCCAGAACGATATCTTCGACCGCATCATCACTTACCATCAGGTGAAGTAGTGGTCGGAAGGTAGCCTATCAGCAATAAAAATAAAGGTTATTCTGCTGAAGAATTTTGATTCTTGACATTCTTAAGAGATGACTATTTCTAATTTGCATGTGGCAATGGGCAGGCCACATTTCTCGTAGGTACGTAAACCTAAACCCCTAGTCCTGTTCATAGGACATATCTCAGATGGTAAGCTCTCAAGACCTGGTGGTGAATATAAATATAAGGTACTCCGTGCTTTGCGAGCTGAAGTGCACTTTATTGTTTTAGCTAAAGAAGGTTATTCATTGGAATGGCTTTGCGGAGTGATTATTTTGGTCCTTTTTATTCTGAGCCCATATCAAGTTTTTGGTATCAGTTGATATCACAGCGAGGTCTCAAATATCTGTATAATATTGGGTTATTAAATTGTTCATTATCTTAAGATGTATCTTGAAATTGGGAAATGATCTCAAGTATCTACTACGAAGCGGAAGACGTAGTGTAATTAAGAATCTCTAACACAGAGATCGGGGAGCCAAATGGGTATCCGCCGTTCAAAGGTCATGTTTAATGCGACATACACAGTGACAACCGGTTAGACGAAACAGTTTTTTATCAAGATACACATTCTTAAACAGAAAAAAATAATTACTTGTAAATTTCCTCATATTTCTCGTTGGACAATCGCGATCAAAATAAATTATGGTAAAATGTTCTCGATAAAAAAAAAATGGGAATAATTCTATAAATTCGATTTTAAAGGTACCTTTACCACTGAACTTCTAGCAAAACCAGAACGTATAATTTATGAACTAATCTTGAAGAAACTATTAACTGCGATAATAAGAATCTTAATAAAGGGAAGTGTTGTTTAAATAAAACATACTCTCAAACAGAAATAGAACTTTCTCCCTAGCGATACAATAGTGCTTTATACTACACCTACGAGGAAAATAAAATCATTATGAGTTTTCTCGTATTTGTCGCGAGTCCCGAGACTTCTCAGGAAATAGGTTCTTTATGACTTCTGGAGCTGTATTTTGAATTTATGGTGGTCATCATAATAATATTTCACTTTCACTATCAGATGACATTATGGAAATGTATTTAGAATAATAAAATTTAAAGCGTAGTTAAATTATCAGTTAAGTATAAACAAAATAAATTGCCGCGCATTTTTTTCGTAGTGCGGAAAAAAGTTTGCCAACTACTTTAATTGAAAATCGAATACAAAAAAAACCAACCTCTTTTTTTCTAATTTTTTGGTACGAAACCTTTTTGAGTTTTGACGTTTGCATTTTTTTATGTTTGTGGTATAATGGTTATTTTTGTATTAACCAGTATAAGGTAGTCTAACTGTAAGGGGGGTTTGCCATAATCCCCAAGCAAGGCAGGCGGCTTGGGAATAAAGATATCAGTTCCTCAGAAAATGCTGCTGCCCACCTTCTGGTGTGGTTACCCTTAGTTGCCTCTTACGACACCCACGGGAAGAGATAGGAGATAGGAGGGTGACATTCTAGCCTAGTACCCCACGGACACGGTTATTTGACTTGCTGGCAGAGAATTGCTAATTTATCAGCTCTTAAGCCCTCGTGAATACTACTCGAATAGAGTGTCCTATTTATTTAGTGCTCGTATTTATTCTGTGTAACGATGACACACCCACTAATTACGATGTTTACAATTCAAATAGATTGCATGCGTAAAAATAGAGACATAAACATGCCCAATGTCACGTATTTTATCGATAGACATTTATAAACAGATAATGATCAAGGCTTAGACTGCGTTCAGACCTGGTTCAACCTGGTAGGCAGCTCGGCAAACGACCTGGGAGGCTGCTCGACGCGAGCCTGTAGGCAAAGCGAGCCATTCAATGCGTTCATAAGCGCGCGCGTCGGGGCGGTCCAAGCCACCTGTTGAAACGCACCGCAGCACGCCAGTCGGTGCTCCGTGCGTCCACACGCACACCACGCAGCTTGTCAAGCAGCTTGGTGCCCGTCACACGCTCGTCTTCTTCTTCGCGCGGAACGGCGTATTCCGCACGGACGGGTCTTCGGGCACGGGTGGCCCCTTTACGCGGCAGTCCTTCGCCGGCTGTGTTCATAACAGTCGGGTCGCGGGGTTGGATGTCCAGTGTGCTGGTATCCGCTTCTTGGTCTGGGTATATAGTCATGTCCGGGTTCTTCTGTCTCCCTAGTCAACGTCAGCCCACCGGGGGAATCCCTCTTCCGGGTTCACGGGTTCCGGTTCACACTCTCGTGCCCGTGCCCATTGACCCGCGCGTGTGAACAATCCATTACACAATACTTGCTACCGCTCATGGATAACCCCGAGTGTCATAGTAAGGAGCCCGATTTGTTCAGGTATATTGCTCTTCCTCTGGAAATCCTTGCAATGAGTTAAGGAGGCCATTCGCTGATTTTAGGTCACTTGAAGGTGAACTCTTCAGAGGGTCCAGAGGACAAATATGACATATATTTTTTCAGGATCCAAATAAGTACGGACGTGTTGGCAACGAATACGTGCTGAAAGTTTTTTCAAAAAGGATAGATCAATATTGAGTCTAGTGTAAATGGTTAGTAGTTAGTCTAGTATCAGCCACTAGGGTTTGGTTGGACCTAGTTCTAGTCGGAATGATACCAGCTAGACCTAGTTCTACCCGAAAACAATCGGTTAATACTAGATTTAACCAAGAGTAAATGTCTACACCTAGTTCTAACCGGCTAAAACTAGACGTAGCCGCGCTTCGGGTTCTAATCGTAACGTAAAAAATATTCCTCGAAACTCGCGAAACCTTATTACGCGATCAAATACCTACAATGGTTCTCACCATCAACAAATAAAAAAAAAAACAATTTTCTTATAAATACATATAAAAAAAAAACATGTTATTGAAATTAAAAAATAATTGGAAGCTTGAATGTAACACCAGAAACAGAATATTTGAAAAAAATATATAGATATACGCGTCGACTGCAGAACCTTTCTACTTTTATTTTGAACGACTCCACTAAGAATGGGATCAGTACAGGAAGAAGATCGTAGCAAGCAAATAATTGCCATCAGTGTATGTAAACGCAATTATGTCAATATGTGCGTAGACGTCCAAAGTGCCAGAGACAACAAAGACATCATGTTTTGTCCTATATCCGGATTTAGTCCACCTAGAATAGCACCGATGACGTGTTATCGATTACTTTTACAATGTTTGATGCAAGTGGCACATGTCACCTCTATTATTTATTTGTTTCTTTGTTAGGATAGCGTAGATTTAAGCATGATCATTTTGAAGCGGTCGTAGCGAAGTTTACTTAGCTGTTCTCAACCGATCAGCAAAGTTCAGCAACGTCGCGCGCGGTCATGAGTTGGATGTGTGACCGCTAGTGACATTACTACTGAGCGTTTCCGTGCTTCAGAGGGCACGTTAAGCCGTCGGTCCCGGTTGTTGTCTTAGGATGGCAGTCGTTATAGCATGGTGGTAGGGCATTTTGCGAATGCCCGCCTGGCTAGCTACCACCCTCAAGTAGAAAATATGTCGCCAAGCACCTAACGGTGTGTTCCGGCAGCTGTCCTTGAGAGCCAGTACTTCTAGGTTAGCCTAAACAACATCTTCGACCACATCATCACTTACCATCAGGTGAAATAGTGGTCAAAGGCTAACCTATCAGGCATAAAAAAAAAAAAAACATACTTTTTTTATGTTATTGTGACGGAACAGGGTCGAGGCCCACCTCATGTTAAGCGGACTAACCACTGCCTATAACAGATGCATTTCGTCACAAGTCACGATTTGCACTGCGCCCGTCACCTTGAGACATAGCTGTTAAGTCTCATGTGCCTGTAATCTCACTGGCTCTCAAGGACTGCTGCCGGAACACACCGTTAGGTGCTTGGCGACAGATTTTCTACTTGAGGGTGGTAGTTAGCCAGGCGGGCATTCGCAAAATGCCCTTCCACTATTCTGTGAAGCTCAAACCCGCGGCGGGATTCGCACCATGGGCCTGCTGCATGGCAGTCCATAGCCAATGCCACTGAGCTATCACTGCTTCAAATCTGACTTGACATTATGAAGCGCGAGGAGTTTCCCAATATTGACACCCGGACCCGCGGCAGACACAAACGTGCTAGCGTGCCTCGGACGGCGTGGTGCGGTCAGGTAAACTGTCGCATGTGACCTTAAGTTGGTAACTCACTGTCTGAATCTATTACGATGGCACTAAGTTTTAATTTATTTAAATTAAAGCTTACGAACTGGCTCGTCGAAAAGACGTTTTATAATGTTGAACAATTAGTCACGGAATCAAAATAAATATATAAATAATAATATATAAATATATAATCATAATATATAAATATATAATTTCAAAATAACATTGTATTTTTTTAATGTCATACTGAGTGTTCATAGTATTGTACTTGACCATAACATTTTAATAACTTGGATATTGTATAATTTAGTTACGAAATATGCTTGTATATTTGATGTGAATTAATTTGAATGTATAAATGAACAAAAAATATTATTTGAATTGTAATAATTATTCATAAATTGTTCACCAATTTATCATTGATTGCTATGCTGTAATAATCAGTTAATTAATTATTACAGCATAGCTAGTTTAGTCAGGCTAACCGGGCACCTAAAATAAATGTAGTTATTTGCAGCTCCCGAGCGTGAATCGAACATATTACTCTTGAGCACGTGTAGCTACAGCTTTGATTATCAATGTATATCTGTAATTAAAATGTTTATAATCTAGTCTTAACGTTTTACGCCCTCTTTGCCTGCAACAGTGCGAATTGTCAACCCAGGTGTTTTCGATTGATTCGGTTGTATCAGACCAGTTCCACGCCTTTCGTGGCCTTAGAGAAACCGAAAGGCTTCTATAATTGCTTTGTGACATAATAACCGTTAACAAGCTCACTAATAATGGTAATAAGCCCTGTTGCGTACCTAATTAGCAGCAATACCTCACTATTGGTCGATGTATGTAGTGGCAACTGGCATGCTGCCCATTAAGATTGAATAATATTATTTTACCGTAACAGACTTGTCCGATCGGGATACAAAACAGAACTATGAAGAATAGATACAGGCGTTACTTTGCGGTTATCCATATTTAATAATAACAAACACGCGTTTCCCTTCTACACGAAGTATCACGACCTCCTGAGGATGCTTCGTGTAGAAGCGAAACGCGTCGAAAATTCATCCGGTTTGGCTACGTGGCGTTGGTGACGTCACGTCGGCTTAGCGGGAAAATTAGGGGGAATTGTCACTAGATATATTTCTTAAGTGTTTTATTAAAATGTTAATTTAATGTTTTCTTAAAATTATTTTAAACATACTTGTTATAATTACATAGAATTATTGTTAAGCAGATGATGAGGCGCGACTGTCGGTTACTATTACATCTTTCTCTGATCTGCAATTACATCTTTATTGGTAATAGGCTTAACTTTAACAACTGTCTCACTATTCGTAAATGATAATGTGGTCGAAGATATTTTAACAGGCTTGAGGTTACTGTACTGTATCAACCGGATAGTCCACTGAACACAGCCTCCCCCTATATGGGGGGTTTGCCATAATCCCCACACTTGGCAAGCGTCTTGGGGATCGCAGTCTGAGATATCAGTTGCTCAGAGAGTGCTGCCGCACACCTTCTGGAGTGTTAGAGAGGTTAGGTGGGTGACATTCTAGCCCGGCACCTCACGGGAAATGAAAACATAAATATATAAAACTAGCGGCCCGCTCCGGCTTCGCACGGGTATAAAATATATAGCCTATGTCATTCACTGAAAAATTATTAAAATCGACATAATATACTTAGTACATTATTTTGATAAATCTCGTAGGGTTCAGCCTGCGTTTGCAATGTAAGCGGAAAAAAATGTAATTATTTACGACATGACATTAGAAACCTCGAGAATAACAGTATTTTTCCACTATTTAATGGATGTTATTATACATATAAACCTTCCTCTTGAATCACTCTATCTATTAAAAAAAACTGCATGAAAATCCGTTGCGTAATTTAAAAGATTAAAGCATACATAGGGATATAGGGACAGAGAAAGCGACTTTGTTTTATACTATGTAGTGATGATACACCCAAGATAAGTGCTAGTACTAAGTTGCTGTAGAACATAAATAAAAACTAACTTTCTCGTTTTCCTTAATAACTTTGACGTTGATGTCGACATCACAAGGTGTTGTTAATTAATGTAATTTAGCACTTACGGAGTACTTAGTACAACTGCCGATAACACATCCAATGTCACGGCGATCGATGGTCAGTTTGAATCGTGCCTTGATATTTCTGTTATATATAGCCATAACTATAAGGTACGTTTAACGTTTTTGTTAGATAACACTTGATACGGGTTCGTCGCACTGGTAGCACATATAAAGAGCCCATGGGATATTCCACCGTTCAAATACATTCAGGGGTCACTTTGCGGAACACCATAATTAATAATAATAAATATTTTAAAAAAAATATCTAAAGAAAACATTTAATATATATTAAAAAAATACATCTAGTTACAAATCCCCTAAATTTTCCCCATAGTCCGATGTGACGTCACAAACGCCACGTAGTTTAACCGGAAGAATTTTCGACGCGTTTATTTTCTATACGAAATATCATCAGCAGATCATGACTCTCCGAAAAGTCAATGTTCGAAAAAGTTTTTAAACATAAAATCAATATTATTTTAATTTTTATCATTCAATAAACTTTTCATCCGATAACGTCTCCTTTGCATGCATAGGAAATTAACTATCTAACATTTAAAAAATCACGATATTCCAAGCACCCATGTTTTCAACCAATGTAAAGGGGGACGAAATATGCATCCCGTGGCGTACCAGTCATTTTAGGACCGCAACCATATAAATGTCCGCATCGTGGGAAAAATAAAAAAGTGGTAGCTAGTCTAAAACTTATGTATCAAATTAACAAGCCAAGCTATGAATTTTTAGAATCCGATGCTTGACTTTTTGAATACTATCTCTTTATTTTAAAAATATACACAAGGGAGGCCCTGCTCGTCTTGTAAAAAACAAAGAATTATAATCGCTGGAATTGCATAAATTGAAAACACTAAATTGTGTGTTTCGCTCGGTAGTAATTTTGCTTCTTGTTCTTTAGAAAACTTTTTGTATCAAGGACAGCGACCGTTACACACCGTTAGGTGCTTGGTGACATATTTTCTACTTGAGGGTGGTGGCTAGCCAAGCGGGCATTCAAGAAATGGCCTTCCATCACGCTATGAAGAAGCTCAGGCCTCAGGCTCAGGCAGTTGTGATTCGAACCATGGGCCTGCTGCGCAGCAGTCTATAATAGCCAATGCCACTGAGCCATCACCGCTTAAAAAGGGGCGAGTATTTCAACGATGAGCGAAGCGAGTGAAGTATTCTATAATCCTTCCATTCTCAGGTTTCAATACAAGTACTCGCGCCAAAAAACTACTTATTCAGCCGCGCATAAGAAATAACTATTTGTGACTTACTTATCATGTATTGGAGACCCACTGAAAAATTATTAAATACTAGCTGTAACTGCGACTTCGTTCGCGATTGCCGTACCTGCAAACTAATTATTCACATTTGAGCACTGTTTATCTCATATTAAGCAACGCTGTGGTCTGTGGTGAAGCACGTTTAGTAAAGCATAGCTCAGAAAGGAGCTTTTTACTTTGGGTTTGATAACTCCCAGCTTGTTTTTCCAGAAGACAGTAGTTAAGTAACTCAGAGAGTTCCTTCGCGGTTCGCACAATAAAATTGTTGAAGCAAAGTAGGTACTTTGTGCGTTTCATTGGAATTTCGATTATAAAACGGTATCTTTTTTGGTTTGGCGGTAGAACAAAACACTTCCATTGCGCAGTCTCCAAAATGTATCCGGCAAAAGATAGATGGTTAAAAAAATATATTGTGGCGAATGTTCCAGATTTTAGAGTTTTATCTTAGCAAGCTGGCAAATCTAAATAATGATGCCGAGATGCCCGTGGGGTGCCGAGCTGCCCATGGAATGCTGGGCTGCCCGTGGGTTGCCAGGCTGCCCGTGGGGTGCCAGTATGCCCATGGGGTGCTGGAATGCCCGTGGGGTGCCGGGCTGCCCTTGGGGTGCCGGGTGGCCCGTGGGGTGCCGAGCTGCCCGTAGGCTTCCGAGTTCACTTGTCACTATTCTAACAAAAAAATAATCTTTGAAATCGGACTACGCGTTAGTAAATTACAACTAAGTGTACATTTTGACTTTCATCCCCTTTCCCGAGGGAACCATGCTGAATTTCGGGATAAAATGTTTACAATAACCTTCTTCGTAGTATGAACTCAAATCGTGTTAAGTTTCATTGAATTCCATTCAGTAGTTTTGGAGTGATGCGCGGCCGGGATACAGACAGACAGACAGACAGACAGACAGACAGAAAGACAGACATACAGACAAAAATAAAAAAAAATACAGTTTTCGCATCAGTATCAGGTACAGAGTGCTCTCAATTTTTTTTTGCAAAATATCTTCTATGTACAGAATTGGACCTGTTACAGTTTTATTATAAGTATAGATATATAGATATTTCTAGTGAAACATTCATCTTTGGGCATCGATTTAAATATGAAAAGGAAGATACGGTATGCTCTAATATCACGACACTATAATGTGGAGAAAATTTAACACAAACGTATAATGCACACACAGCTATACTTCCATTGTATAGGATACGTTTTTATTAATGACAAAGACAGAGAAGAGACGCACACTGCTGAGACTCAGTCAGGAGACGTCGCCTGATTTGACATTGCCATGTTCGAGGTACGGATGCCGTTTCTCCCGTTTATTATAAGTTCAATGTTTTTGGGTCACGTTTTACACCAAACATCAAAATTTCAGGTTCGTAACTCATTTATAAGCTATATATCCGTGTTATACGGACGAACTGACAGACAGACAGTGGATAATTATTAGGCCACAATTTTGCCCTCTGGTTATAGAACCCTAATAATTGAGATATTGTAATGACTTCTTCTTCTTCTTATAGTGCCCCTCCAATTACTGAAGGTTGGCGATCAGCTCTATGCATTTGTCTCTGTCTCTCGCGAGGCAAAAAAGGTCTGCTGCTCTCGCAATACCTGTCCACTCCCTGATGTTTCTCAGCCAAGACATTTTCCTACGACCGATTTATTTTTCTAGCGACCTTCGGTTCCCCATTATTGTAAAGACTAAATGACTCTAAATAAGTGCGATATAAGTATGAAGATGACGATTGTTATGCATGAATCATGAATATCAATTCATGTCAGTGGGGCCGACTGACCTGATTTAAATAATATCTAATCATTTCTTATCAGCAAACCACTCAGCTAGGACAACACCCTCAATGTTTACCGCACACCACGGCGCAATAAACCAGTGAAAAAATCAATCTATTTTTGTCAAAATAAATCATAAATGACTAAAGTTCCGGAGTGAAGTTGTACGGAGAGAGAGAGAGACGGAAGATTCCGCATTACCTCGGCTGGGGATAAAATCGCAAGTTGTTTTTTGTGGTGTAGCCAGGCTATTCGCAAAACCCTTCCACCATGCGGTGAAGCTCAAGCCGGCAGTAGGGATCGAACCATGGACCTGCGGCACGGCAGTCCATAGAGAGTACCGCTCGAGCATAGCTTTAAAATTTATGTACGTGACACCTCCACGGATTTCATGTTTCATTGAAGTAATTACATAGCCTAGCATACAAAAACGACTCCCCCACCTATGTTTTAACAGTCAATAAATAATTACCTAAAAATCGTTAAAGACAAAAAATACGAGCAGCAACGCCGCGCGCTTTGATCCATTTAAGTTGCCTGAGCATTGCTCGAGTTGAGCACCTCACGTACAACTGCATCAGCTTGACTTGAAAGAAAGTTGCTAGCAACTTGATGGACCCAAAAAAAAACAGAATAGCCGAATATGTAAGGTTACTTATGGACGAGAACGTGGATAGGAATAATTTTTAATAAGACGTTAAAAAGCCAGAAGGATCTTATGGGGAGAAGAAGCTTGACGCAATATAAGTATTAATGGTGCAACCTACAAACTGCGCACTTCAGTATGTCCAATTTTTTTTACGTTTACACGTATTCTTTTGACCACAATCTCACCTGATAGTCAGTGATGATGTGGTCGAAGGTGTTACAGGTTTTACCTAGAATAACTGGCTCTCAATGACAGCTGTCGGAAAGCGCTGTTAGGTGCTTGGCGACAGATTTTCTGCTTGAGGATGGTCGCTTGCCAGGCATCCGCAAAATGCCCTTCCACCATTCGGTAAAGCTTAAGCCCGCGGCGGAATTGCTACACGGTAGTCTATAGCCTATGCCACTCTTCCACCACTGCTTCGCCTCTCGCATCGATACCCTTCAGATCCAGACTAAAGTTTTCTTTGATATATATAAGATAAAGCTTCCGTATTTATATAACATCGTCCAGTCAGTCCTATATATCCCCGAAGTGGTAGATGTGCTCTAGAAGCAATAGAACTCTTTGTGAACGAGTTCGTACGGTATTAACTTATTAGGAACCGGCTAGGACCCGCGTTATATTTACCGGAAAGATTCCGACCAGTTTCGGACTGTTTTGATATCGTTAGTCTGGGAGTCACGAGCTTCGGAGTTATAGGTAGAGGTTATCGCTTCACACCAGGTAGACCTCGTGCTTGAAATTTCATAATAAGTAAGCTCTAATATTTTGCTGATGTGATAGTGTCTCATATCTATTTCCATATACCGGGAAAAGTGTCTTTTCCCTCCCGACTGTCAACTATCATTCAGAATTTGTAAAACATATATGTAAAGTTATATTTAATTTCGGGTTAGGTATAACACGATGCCAAAGCAACATCTGATAAGATTTGCAATTTTACTTACAGACTTTAGATAACATGTTATCGAATGCAACTATTGACTAATTTGGCGATCACTGGCAGCTGATAATCGGCAGCTGTTGATATTTTTTTCCAAGTTAAGCAATGTTAAAGGTTTTTAAATCACTATTATTAGGATATAGGGGGTGATTCCAATGACAGATTAATCTACTGGTTGGTACTCCAGCGAAACCGCAAGCCTCTGATGAGGCGGAAAGGTGCAAAGCGGTAATGAATTACCCACTCAAATTGTTTGAATTTTCGATGGGCATTCTATTGGACCGCTCGCTTCGCTCCTCCTCCGCCTCTATAGTATGGAACCCTTAAAGTTCAATCCGCCATTTGAGCACCTACTGTAAACAGCTGTTTTAATTACCGACGTACTTTTGATCATAATTTTGTTAGTTTTTTTTTTAAAGCTTCACATTTTCCCTGTAAATGTTTGAAAAACAGAGAAGGTGGACATGTAACAGCTATTATAAAATGGGTACACAGATTGGATAAGTTAATGGGTAAAACTGTTGGCACACTAATGAATTCCCCCCACCCCATTTAACAGCCCCAGTCAGTTTTTTTTCTTATAAACTTGCTACAGGGCCCTTCTCGCGTAGAAACAGTGGTGTTTGCGTACTACTGCATCGAGGCAGAATATTTGACACTATGGTGATAGGGGAAGATGTAATCATTAGATAATTCATGACTTACCTCAGGAGAATCAAACGGGTATTTGTTAGTGAATTTGAATTGTAAAACGAATTTCTCCCCTTCATATAGCGTACCGGGAACACCTTCCATGTTTACTATCCACCTGAAAATTAAAGCTCTTTTATAATATCACTACATTCACATCAATTTAATTTTTATAACTGAGAGGCGGCTTGCCATGACCAAAATGTTTTTCTACATTCATAAAATTCAGCAATTCGGTAGTTTATAAAAGTATGTCACATGCAGGGTTCAAAATATTCCTTAAATGTTATTTTGTCAACTTCATAACATTAATCAAAAAAGTTCTTGATTGGTCACTTTTTGAGATAAAAATTGTGAGAAAATCTTTAAACCACAAGGGTTCCATATAGTGTAGACTAATATTTGATAATAAGCAGAGAAACTGTTATTCTTAAAACCTCGCAGATCATTACAGTTGCAGCATCACATTATTAGGTTTAACACTGCACTGTTCTGGTTTGAGGGAATGAAGTAGCCTAAAAAATTAATGGTACAACATGGAATGATATCATTCAATCCAGATCAACATAGGACTCCTGGATTGGAATAAAATCTAAACTGGTCATGACTACAACAATCCATTTTACCATAGTGGATGTGTTCTAACAGATCAAGTTGTGTCTTCTTTAAGATTGCTGCAAATATGTAATGTCTTTCAAGCAAAATGGAACAAGCTGACAATTTTAATATTGTTTCTTAGAGAATGTATACAAAGTGCATATATGGCTACCAAAAGATGGAAAAAGTAATGTTGATGGTGATGTTTAGCACGCCCTATCTGCATAAGCCTAGTCCAGTCTGTGACTCTGTTACAACTGCACAGTCACCCCAGTATTCTAGTAGGTATGTGCATGTAGTATTAAAGAAGATCGTAAATTGGATAACTCCCATGGGTGCTGCGATAGATGTCACCCCTATATTTCTTCCCATGGGTGTCTTTAGAACGACTTAGGGAAAATACCAGCAGGCACCTCCTGAGGAACTGTTATCTTATACTATGATTCCACAGACAACTGCCAAGCGTGGTGATTATGTCAAACCCTCCTTAATGGGAGAGGCTGTGTTCAGCATGGAAAATCCAGCAGTACAATTGCATTACTTTTGCAATGTGGATTTAGTGGAGATCTTAGTGCAGCATAACATCAAGCATTGTACATTCCAGCAAGTCTAGGTCTGGTGAGAATAGCATTTTGGCCATAATTGCAACTTCGCTTATAAATGATTTTTTTAAATTTCAGGTTTCAATAGATGAGACTACCAGTCAAGAGAGTGTCGAATTGACACACCTATGATTCCATTTCAATACACAACAGAATATTTATTGTAGTACATATTTACCAAAATATAGATCTACGAATACCTCAATTCTAAACCTCATATTTTTATGTAATCCCCAGCACATACATAAATTTATCAGATGGCGAATGTGACTGCCAGGTTATATTACAATGGATTGGCATTAAGCCCATCTTTCCTCCTGATTATTAATATGCTATTTGACTTAATAGCTCATAAAACATCAATTATTTAAGCTTTGAGGTGTCATTTAAGCTATTGATTAACCTATAATTTTAGTATTTTCTTACAAGTATATATCTACAGAAGTGAAACTCTTAACTGTTACCGATTTTGTTTTCAGACTCATCAAGTTCACAATTAAAACAAAACACACAATCTTTCACATTCAACAGGACTGGTTAATCCTTTATTTTGATGGTATATAAATTATTTAACCCAAATTGTTTAAAAATAAATGAAATATGTCTGCTAGATATAATGCACATAGGCTTTTAGTTTCTACATTTTTATAAACATATTATCGTACATTGCATTCAGTAAAATGGCACAAATATGTGAATGTCCAAAAATAACAGAATCATGGTTTTTCATCAACTCAAAAAGAGAGAAAGCAGGAGTCTTTCAGGTAAAATTTTTTCTAATGTCACTAAGTATTTACCAACTAGCTTGGATAAGAAAACTGAATTGAAAGCACTGGTTTATACTAGAATCTATAGGTGGAGAAACACTTTTTGCATCCTTAACAAATTATTATTGGTGTTTACTTTGCTTTATAAAACAATTATCTAATAAGAAGAGGTTTTTTCTAGGATAAGACCGTTCAACACTCTTTTTTGCTTGAACAGCTGTTATCCAAAACAAACAAAACAATGTCTCTGGTATGCTATTAGAGTTTGTTATAGTATGTTTAGTGAACTTATAACAAACTTGTACACAATGAATGCAATTTATGCATTTGAATTAGAATATTTCCTTACAATGGTCCGTTATGTACCAGCACTAAAAGTTCATTGGCTTTGGTGGGATTAACGAGCATTTAATATAAAAACGGCAGGTTACTTACAGTGTAAGATTTTGGCTGGCCTGATCTCCGTCGACTGTGACTCCCGGGGGAGGTTCTCGTATCAGAGACATGAGTTCTTTTTGTAATCTTCGCTGCAACATCAAAAAATATCTCGTAATAATTTAGTATCGTGAATTTGTTATAATAATTTTAAACGATGCTACTGGTTAAATTTTCCATCCCGTAATATTGCTGGAAGAACGTTATTTATCGCGGAATTATCCGAAATACTTAACAAAAAAACTACGAAAAATGTTAGTTAATTTTGTAAATACGTAGTTGGGCTCGAGGTAAGTAGCATTATTTTCACAAGTGCTGGTTTATGACAGTGTGCAGATTGCGCAAAACATATGAAATGTGTGCAAATAATGTAAAAATTGAATTAATTTCTACATACCTCAGACGGGGACATAGCGGCCATTGCAATCCAATTAGACGTTTGGTCTTGCAAGTTGGAAAAACACGTACTGTCATATTTTTTTGAGTATATTTTTTCAATAGCAACAATCATTAATTAATCCTAACTTTAATTAATCTCTATTTTCTTTCAAATGAATTAACAAACTGCACTCATGTTTATCGTATACGATTAAGCAAAAATAGCGTCTCAAAGGTGGATCTGTTAAAGGGCATAACGCCGGGAATAGCTCTTGGTGAAACTGCAGATGCAGAACACCTCCAACACCCTTTAGCAATTCTCATCAAAGTTTTTCCATTTGTCGCTTATGCCGTGCGGCCTTCATGGGGCCCATTCGGTGGGTAGCTAGGCAAAAATAAAACTAAAAAGTTTTTCATTAAGAGCGCTCGAACTTAAAAATAAAATAAAAAACCTGTTTAAGTGATATTACCACAATTTTTATTTTATTTTAAAGGATATTCACTGATATTATGTATGGAATATAATTTCAGCCAAATGGTCGCCACGACTCAGCTGTAAGTGGTGTATCCTGGTGGTGCAATTTTGAATGATATTTTCGCATAAATGGGGCTCAACTTCACGAAGAGGTAGTCGAGCTGTGTTAAATAATTTATATTATAGTTTAGTTGAAGTTCTGCTTAAAGCAATTATTGTGGAAGTGCATAAATTTCGTTTCGTTCAAAATTTTTAGTTGACACTGGCTCAGACATCTGCTGCTTTCCTCGGCAACTTACAAAAGGACATATTGTATCCAGTAGTGGATATGATCTGTGCGCTGCTAATGGCACAGCTATCAAAACTTATGGCAGTATATCTCTACAGTTAAACTTAGGGCTACGTCGCAATTTAAATGGAACTTCATCATCGCAGATGTCAGTACTCCGATAATTGGATCTGACTTTCTGAGTTTTTATAATCTTTTACCGGATTGCAGGCATGAACGTGTCATCGATGGCACTACAAAGATGTCAGTGTCTGCTTCTGCTGCTCGCACATCCCAAGACAGCATCAAAGCGGTGACTTGCAGCGACTCCAGCTCACCTTTTGCACAACTGCTTGCTGAGTTTCCTGACATCACAAGGCCTCCTGGTATAAATAGATTTATTAAACATTCAACCGTTCACTACATCAATACCACTGATGGTCCTCCAGTATTGTGCAAACCACGCCGCCTTGCACCTGACAAGCTCCGCATTGCACAAAAGGAGTTTGATGCAATGGTCCGCTCTGGTACTGCAAGGCCATCCAGCAGTTCTTGGTCATCGCCCCTGCCTCTTGCACCCAAAAAGGATGCAACTTGGCGACCATGCGGTGACTATAGAGCACTTAATGCTCGTACTATCCCGGATAGATACCCAGTGCGTCACATAGGTGATTTTTCACATAACTTGGCTGGAGCTACTGTGTTCTCGACCATAGACCTGGTGAAATCGTACCACCAGATTCCAATACACAGTGGTGACATCTGTAAAACTGCAATTGTAACACCGTTCGGCCTCTATGATATTCCATTTATGTCATTCGGGCTCCGTAATGCCACTCAAACCTTTCAAAGATTTATAGATGAGGTGGTGCGTGGCCTTGATTTTTGCTTCTCGTACAACGATTATATACTGATTTTCTCTAAAAATGCTGCACGCTAAACACCTCAGAATACTGTTTGAGCGCTTACACCAGTATGGGGTAATTGTCAACCCAGCCAAATGTGTCTTTGGATTGACAGAGGTGACCTTCTTGGGTTACAAAATAAGTGCAGAAGGTTCATAGCCACCCAAAGATCGTATTCAGGCACTCTGTGATTTTCCCCACCTAAAACTGTGCAGGGTATGCGCAGATTTTTGGGTATGATAAATTTTTATCGCAGGTACCTTCCCGATGCTGCACAATACCAGGCACCGCTTATTGACGCTGTAGCTGCCATACACTGCAAAGGTGCAAAACCTTTCCCGTGGACAGCAGAGCTGCTAGAGCACTTCGACGCCTGCAAGGAGAGCCTATCTTCGGCTACTATGTTGTCCCATCCTGATAGTAGTGCTGAGCGGTTGAAGGTGAAAAGGCCAACCTTTTCACCGATGCATCAGGTACCCATATTGGTTCATGTCTTCAGCAAAGATGCAATAAAAATGAAGCCTGGCGCCCTCTGTCTTATTTTAGTAGAAAATTGTCTGCTAAACAGACAGAGTGGCCAACATACTATAGAGAGCTTCTTGCTGTATATGAGAGTGTCCAGCATTTTAGACACATTTTGGAGGTCCAGCATACAACCATCTACACTGACCACAAACCTCTCATATATGCCTTTCAACAACGGCGAGAAAAACTTCCACCAGCTCAACTAAACCAACTAAGCTTCATCAGCCAATTTACTACTGATATAGTATACACATCAAGGGTCAGGACAATGTAGTAGCAGATGTGATGTCTCGCATAGAGGCAATTACTCTTACAGACGATAATGCTGCACTCTCTAAGGCTCAAGCAGTTGATGATGAGCTTGAGAAACTCCGCACTGGCTCCTCACTCACATTTGAACAAATTCTCGTTCCAGGAACAGATATCACATGTGATACGTCTACGGGAAAGCCGAGACCGTACTTACCTGCGTCTTTCCGCCGTCCTGCGTTCCAGCGACTGCACAACCTCAGCCACCCGAGCGCGCGCGCTAGTGCACGCCTGGTAGCTGATCGTTACATCTGGCCTCTTTTGCGTAAGGACTGCAGCTCCTGGGCACGATCCTGCATCTCATGTCAGCGCAGTAAGGTGTTTCGACATATTTCCTCACCCTTAGGTAACTTCTCCAGTTCTTCTGCACGCTTTCAACATGTGCACCTTGATATTATTGGTCCCCTGCCATCATCCAGAGACTATACATACTGTCTGACAGCTGTTGATAGGTTCTCTCGTTGGGCGGAAGTGTGGCCTATGTCTGGTATTACAGCTGAAGAAGTATCGGATATCTTTGTAAATGGCTGGATTTCACGTTTTGGAGTCCCACTCGTCATTACTACTGACCAAGGACGCCAATTCGAGTCCAACCTCTTCGCTCAGTTGTTGCAGGTATGTGCTATTAAGAGGATACGAACAACCAGCTACCACCCACAAGCAAATGGTATGGTGGAGCGCCTCCATCGACAGCTCAAGGCGGCGCTCATGTGCCACGCCGACACATGGAGTAAGGCCCTACCATTAGTTTTGCTTGGTATCCGCACAGCACTGAAAGAAGACCTGCAATGCTCATCTGCTGAGATCCTGTATGGCGGACCACTACGACTTCCTGGAGAACTTGTTGTTCAGCCATCACAGAACTGCACAAATAATGCACCAGACTTTTTGGTACACCTACGGACCAAAATGGCCAATATTCGTCTCATTCCAGAATCACGGCATTCTCAGCCTTCGACATTTGTGTTCAAAGACTTGCCAATAGCAACACATGCTTTTCTCAGGGATGACACAGTAAGACGGCCACTGCAACCACCATATACTGGCCCTTATAAATTTTTGGCAAGGAGTGCCAAAACTATGACTTTGGATGTTGGAGGAAAGGAGCATGAGGTGAGCATAGACCGGATCAAACCTGCCCACCTGGAAGCTGAGAGTCATCCACAAGATCTTGATGACACCGCTTCCACACCTGCAAACTCTAGTACCTACTACTGCATCTCCTCACACTGCTGGTCGTCCACCTGATCCACCATCATCTACATCCACTCAATTACCATCATCCACATCCACTCATCTACCCACTGCCGCACCTTCAACTACCCGCTCCGGACGTAAAGTAAGATTTAGAAATATTTTAGATGGGTAATTTTAGGTTGATATTTCTTTCTAACTGTATCACACCGTATTTTTCTCCTTGGGGGGTGATATGGCGTCAGTGCACGCCATTATATTAGTTTTAGTCTGGCAACACTGCCGAGAAAGTTACTACTCTCTGAGTTTTTATTCGACGAGATCTACACCCAGCACGCACTTCACCAAAAATCCAATGACTTAGAGACTTCTAGGGGAAAATAAGAAAAAAAACATGAAACTCAATTTAAAATGTCAAATTTTTCGTGCGATACAGATCTAACAAATAATCTCTAGAGCATAGCCCGGCTATTACAGACCCACCAACTTATCTGTTTTGGTGGCAGAAAAAAGAACTACAACATTCCTTCAAATTGTGACAGTTTGTAGTTGATTTCCATGACCAGTAGCGCCCTCGAAAACTGCACAGTTAAGTTGGTGGTACCATACGCGTTTATTTTGTAGATATTTCCAGTCCATAGATATAATATGTCAATGGTATGAAGCGTAGAAAGAAGATAGTAATCTCTCTCTACGGTATGAAGTCTTGTATGAAGTGGATATTTAGTCTTTGGCACACACAGAGTAGACACATATCACCATGGACAATGGACATAATATATCTATCGTAGGGCGTTTACCACTTCGCGCAAATTTCGTTACTTTCAATAATTTTACCACATATTGTGTCTATGATTCATATTAAATGTGGACCCATAGACGATGTGGTCAAATTTCTCGAAAATTACGAAATTTACTTCTAATGGAGTACGGCCATAGATCCATGTATACACAATTTTACATGGGCTACCCGCAGTGTTGGATTTCGTAGTATAATTATACTATTTGTACCATTATTTCGACTCCGCGAAAATACCATAATTCTATATTCAGGTCGACCGACTTGTATTATTGGTGAGCCCTATTTACTTTTTAATAGATATTAAAAAGTAATACACAATTATATCAGGAAGGGGGAAACGAAGCGCTTAGTGTGATATCTAAAAAAGATACTTTTCAAAAATTCACAAATTTGATTGCCTGGTTTTACCTTACACAAACGTTGATTGTGAAATAGTGCTCAGTAAAGTTAACTTGGCGAAAACTCAACTAAGAAATAAACTTGCAACTCGTAGCGAGTTGCATTTACTGACTTTTGATCTTTGCGATAGGTACTGTATGAGAAAGTAAATCTAATAACTGCATAGAATTTATGGCGCTGACAACATTTAACGTCGTGTCAATTCTAAGGACCAAGTTCTGATTGAGGATTAAGCCAAGATCGAAGTCTACTTGCCTGTACCTGCTTAATATGCTTGCATTGCATGCATAATTTTATCGCATATTAATAAAACAAAATATTATTTACGATCAACGAATGCCTTTGTTATTTGAATTCAAAATAAAAAACACCTAACATCTAAAGGTATAGGTATAAAATAATAAAATAAAACATGAAAACTCAAACGTGGTATAATTTTGGACGAATAGTATATTTTATTTCCCATGTAGTATATTTTTTTGAGGGTCTGAATCCAACCCTGTTTACCCGGTTCAATGATTACTAACCCCCCGGTTGACCCGGTTTATTGTTATTGTATATTACCATACTTGCTCAGTGGTCTTAGCAACTTTGCATGTTTTATTGTTTGTATTTATTAATATTCGACGTTTAACCGATTCTACTCTCATTTCTAACAGAAAATAACATCTTTTCAGCGCTCACACGTACATGTAACTCATTCAAATGTAGATATTACTTAGATAAATAACTATGGTGTCTTCACACAAGAAAACATCAGCCGAGTGGTTTATAGAACAGCTAAACGTTGAAAACGCAAAATTAGCGGCATTTGTACTTGTCATTGGGTTTATTGGATATCACGGTGTTCTACATCTTAGATATGGTGAGTCCTTTAAAGTTACTACCATTCCGATATTAATTATTTATGATTGTGTTCTAACTCGATGAATTACTTGATGCGCTACATTTTAAAATTTATTTTAAACTTTGTGCGTTTTTATATCTTATTATTATTGTTAACACAGCAAGCTAGGTACTTACATAACTTCATTGTTCCTACACACATTGTGCAGGTACTTAAGTACCCCTTTTAATATTACAATGCATTACCAGGTCCTGACTCATGCACATGGTTGCTGTCCTCTGGGCGATACAAGGGTGATCATGAGTGGCAGCCCTATGGCTGTATGTTGCACCGATATTCTAAAACGTATGAGGTTTTTACCATTACTATGTAGATATCTTTAATTGAAATCAATTCCAATCCAGCACATTACTATAAGTTTTCGTCTCGTAATTTTGTTAAGCAGATGTCATTTCACACTAGCATGAATAAGAGATCGGTTTACTTTCGAACCATTAATCCATCACCAGTTTATATATGCCTTTGTTGTACAAGCAAAATTGAGCATATTTAGTTCCTCAAAGATCTGCAACGCATCCTCGAGACCTCTGGTGTTGCGGATGTTCGTGGGCGACAGTGATCACTTACCACCTTTTATTACTTCTTTTCCAATTGAACACCATCACCTTCTTGGCTGACATATTATATTGCTGCTGAAGTAGTTAGACCTCTTAACCCATGGCATCGGCGATAATGATAACAATAGAACTTCATTCATAACTAGGACAGGTCCTGACGATGCCAAAATCTGATAATGATAGTCACAGTACATGAGTTTTGAAAGTAAAATGAAATAAAAATACTTTATTTTCGACAGAAGCAAATTACTACAAGTGACATATTTTTATTATAAATAAAATATTTATGAAAATTTGGAAATAAATGCTACATGTCATTAATCAGTCTCCAACTTAGCATTTACTAGTGTGTTTGTAGAAACGCTGGTGTTCTGTTGGGGCCTGTTTGTAAAACCATTTTTTTTCTAATTTATTACGTTAAATTTCAGCGATGCCAGACGGTGTCTCAGATACTTGGCATTCTGGGGGAAATACAACAGCTTTGCATTTATCGGGGATTCCAGAGTCGAACAGTTATATGAATATTTTATAGGTAAGGTGTCCAATATGATTTAGTCATTACTTTATTATTATTAAGAAAGTCAAAGCAATTGGAACATGTAATGTGAGCCATAAGATAAGATTCAGCAAAATGGAGGATATTAGGATAACTCCTTGGGGTGCTGGGACAGAATTGCCTCCTCCATATTTCCCTGTGGAAGTTATAAGAAGAAATGAAAGGAAAAATACCCATATAAAAACCATCAAAGTGCGAGTTGGGCTTGCTCATCGAGGGTTCCATGTTACTATTATTAGTGACTAATCTGATTTTGATGAAATTACCATGAGGTAGTGTATTAAATTATGGAAAAGACGTTTCATAACTTCTATGAATAAAGTAATTACATATACTTTTATTACTGCACTGCATAATAGGGTTGGCTTTGATTCCTTGGGTGAATGCATTAAAACTATAAAGTTTATTTTTCCAGGTGTACTCAAAACTCGATTGGACCTGGACTCGTCATATTCCACTATAGACCACCACATGCCCAACTACACATACTTGGACAGCAAGCTCAGGCTGTCTGTCACATTTATATGGAGTGATGATGTGTCTAAAACTATGGTGGACCAGTTTCGCACATGGTGAGATTAAATGATATAAGGATCAAATCAATATAAGAGTAATACTATGGGCCCGTGGGGTTCCGGGCTAGAATGTCACCCCGTCTCTACCCGTGGGTCTCGTAAGAGGCGACGAAGGTTAACATACCAGAAGGGCAGCAGTACTTTTTGAAGGACTGATATCTCACACTGCGATTCCCAAGCCGCCTGCCAAACGTGGGTATTATGGCAAACCCCCCGTAATGGGAGATGCTGTGTTCATCAGTGGACTATCTGGCTGATACAGTACTATGGGGACTGATTTGGAACAGATAACTGAATGTTTTTGACAACTGTTAAATTTGCACATACACAAAATTATCTGAATTATGGCACTCACAAACTCACCCTCACACATACTTCACTCAGACACACACACTACTTCGTACTACGACTTAACGTTACTAGCGTAACATTACAGATGCTCCTCTAAGTCAATGAATCAGCTATCACTAGGAACTACACAACTCAGCTATTTTCTGTATCAATTCTGAAGGACGACGGGTATCCATAGGGTTGTTGACTTGTTTTTTTAAAGTATGTTAAATTATTTAGGACACTGAAATATACACCTAACATTTTAATAATTTTTTTAGGAGTCCATAACTACTAGCAATAAATCTTTTTATTTCAACTTTTAAAATTGGCGCTAAAACATTATTCAATGGCGGCCTCTATGCTTATGACGTCACAAGTACAAATACAAATAGTGCTATAATATCTACGAATAATAATGAAAAGAAATGTAATTCATGCTCAAAAACAACACAACACAAACTATACCGCAGCGGGCGTGGCTTAAAAAGTATACCGCGCGGCGCTGTCAGTTCGCCGTGTGGGTTCGTTTCATGTGGTTGTACCACGGGAATTTTCAACTGAATTTATCAATGTTCTTCTACGTTGTTTAATTCTGAAAAAATACCATAATATGTAGTAAAATGGTGGAGAAGCGATACGGATATAAAAAATCGGGAATAACTTGTATAAACGAGTAAATAACAATATTTTGGAAAGCCATACTTGACTACCCTGGATAGTTTTATGCAACATGAATTTTACATTAAGTCAAAAATAACTTCGGAACATTGTAAGTCTAAGATTTATTTTTGTGAAAACATTTCTGTTTTTCGTATTTTTTATGTCGATTTTTTATGTCAAACATGTTCTACAAATACATAAATAAAAAAAAATCTGATAAAGGTCCTCAATTCTAATTTAGTATTTGTGCTTCTAATGACATAAAAATATCCTAGAAGTAGGGCTTAGATCTGACAACTGTCAAAGTGTCAGTTGATGTCGTATTTCCCAGTATGATTTAATTTTTGGGATACAAAGGACATAAAAATTAAAAATATTTTTGTAATTTTTATGTTAATGTTGTGTTTCATGTATTTTAACAAACATTTTGTTAAAATACATAAAAAAAACTTGATGTACTTATTCATCTAACACACGCAATAAGACATTTTTCAAATCTAATTTAATTCTGAGTTATATCCTACTATCAATATTGACTTAAATAAATTATTTTTACTTGAAATCTATTTCATTTTTTCAGCGTATTATATGTATATACCGACTTTTAAATTATACAATATTATTTCCAAGATAGTAATTCCAATCTACTGAAATAATTTGCATAAAAAACTAAAATATTTTATTGAAAGATCCTGTAATAGAAAATGAATACGTAAACAAGCTTACATATTGTAGCATAACGCCATCCACGCGTATCTAAAGCTGGGAACGCACTATAGAGTTTTGTCGCGAAACGGCTGTCACTACCTAATATGCATTTACAGAGGTGCAGAGCAGTGCTGCAGCTAAGTGGCGCGACTTTTTCGTTCACAATAGCAATACGGCGTAGCAGAACGGGTTTTCCAACTAATGGCAATAATTCGAAATGTATGAAGTTGTCGATGTAAAATAATCGTGGTGGAAGCAGATTTGGCTGAAAAATTAATATGTGTATATGTTATATTTGGGTGCAAGATATAACAAAATTCTCATTCGAAAAACTCTTTTTCACGACTCTTCCGAGATAATGATCGATTTTACACAGATTTTAGAACCTAAAGTATGGTTTTATGAATTGTTGAAACGTGAAATAACTAGATAATTTACTGCACCGCGTCTCTCCTCATAGTGTGGTTTACGCCATTTATAAATCCATACAAATTAATATTAGGTCCTTACATATGAAATTGGCGTTTTGTATGGGAGGAACAAAAAGTCGAATATTTTTTAATATAATATATTTAATTAATCAAAGTATGAACCATTATTTTCTATGCACTTTTGCCATCTCATAGGTAGTTCATTGATCCCTTTACTAAAAAAACCAGTCGGACGGGAATCAATAAAATCTTTGAAGGCGATTTGGACTGCCCCATCGGAGTTGAATTTTTTCCCTTGCAAGAAGTTATCCAAATTTCGAAAAAAATGGTAATCTGTTGGAGCAAGGTCCGGGGAGTACGGAGGATGTCTTAGACTTTCCAATTGAAGCTCTTCTAATTTAGTAGCCGTCTGTAGCGCAGTGTGTGGTCTAGCGTTGTCGTGAAGCAGCAGTGGCGTGGAGCGATTGACCAGCCTAGGTTGTTTAGCCGCTAGCTTTTCCATCATGGTTTGCAATTCCTGACAATAGACATCAGCCGTAATAGTCTGGCCAGATTTGAAAAAACTGTAATGAACAATACCGGCGCTAGTCCACCAAACGCTTACAAGTAACTTTTTTGGGGTTAATTTTCGCTTGGGGCAGGATTTGGCTGGCTGGCCAGGATCTAACCATTGCGCTGAGCGCTTCCGATTATCGTAAAGAACCCATTTTTCATCACAGGTAATGATTCGGTTTAAAATACCTTCATTATTGTGCCGGTTTAGTAATGTAACGCAGCAGTCGACGCGCGTTTGCCGGTTTGTTTCAGTCAATTCGTGAGGTACCCACCTTTCAAGCTTTTTAATCTTCCCAATTTGCTTCAAGTGAATTAAAACAGTTTTATCACTAACATTGCAGCCTGCAGCTAGCTCGGACGTGGTTTGCGATGGATCCGCTTCCACAATAGCCTTCAACTCTTCATTATCAACTTGAGTCTCAGGCCGTCCACGGGGCTTGTTCTGCAGGTCGAAATTTCCAGAACGAAAACGTTGGAACCAAAAACGAACTGTGTTTTCTTTTGCAACACGACCGCCATACACATCATTCACCCTTCGAGTTGTTTCCGCAGCACTAGTGCCACGGCGGAACTCGTACTCGTAAATAATGCGATATTTAAGGTTTTCCATTTTGTAAAATGAGTGACGCAAACAGAAAAAAACAGAAGAAAAAAAACAAATGAATGACGATCATCGAAGCACAAATACATGAGTCTATAGCTGTACAAATTTGAATTTGGAATTCCTTACCAAAGAGGAGAAATTCGTGATTAAAGTTGCCAGTACGAAAAACGCCAATTTCATATGTAAGGACCTAATATTTCCCGAGCCGCGCCGTTTCGCTGCCGCGCTCTGTACCGCAGTAGTGCGGTTTGACCTTAGGCAATGACGGCGGTGACAACATCACTTTGACGCGACCAATCAGATGCGATCATTTCTAAGCGCCAAATCAATTAACCAATCCAATTGAATTTGGAAAATAGTGCGTGTTTTGTTACTTGTGAACTTGATGAGGCCGAAGTCAAAGCGTTTACTGTAATATAATACTTCTTTACTTTATTTATTCGTAGTATAATATAATATGTTTTGCTTGCTTGTGGGTCGTGCGTAATCGATTCTAGAATCGATTATACAGGTTGTTCGGCAGAACGTGTACCATAGGGGGTATGTAGACTTACTAAAATAAAACATCAACAAATAAAACAAAGACAGAACCAACACAGTTTGAAGCACGGACGGATACATGAGTGGCAGCATTATCGATTATTTTTAATTCATGGTAATTAAACAACTTTAAACGGTTTAAATCACTATTTTATCGAACATTATTGTAATCCCGTAATGTAAACACTTTTAAGTGATCGAGACAATGGCGTGCAGTGACATCGGAATAAAAATTATGATAAACATACTTACGCTTTTCCAACTTTTAAAAGTTGTTGTATTACTATGAGTAATTATTGCAAAATGTTTCCATAGATTCTTGTTCCGAGTTTGGAGTGGTTTCATTATCAATGCTGATCTTTGATCAAATTTCACGGCGAAATATGATGAAAGATAAGTGAGTCAAATGTACGTATTACACTATTAAATATATGGGATCCAATGGATTTTATAGTGTAATAGGGGCCTAAATAGTAAATCGATAGTGATGCGACATTTTGTGGGTTGTTTGCTATTAGCAATGACTAATGTCAACTGTCACTGTCAAAACCTTTGGAAGCAAACTTTCAATTACTATTACCTATTCTGTGGCTTTGTTTTTGTCCTTATGACATCATTTCCGCTTTTACTTCCGTTTGAGATCACGTGACTTACAGAAAATTTAAGCACATTTTGTTTATTCAAAATAAAGTTAATCCACTGCAGAATAAATAATTTGTTAATTTCATCGAGTTATGTGCTCCAACTACTACCATGTTAACGTTACATTGTATTTTAGTTTAGACTGTGTCAACTACCCTATTCTGAAGGGCCTTCGGGTAGGTAGGTTACACCTACTCAATGGCCAACATGTAGGTAGTGAAATAATCTGGCGAAAAGCGGGCGTAACTCTTAACCCTACTAAGGGATTTCAAAATAATGTTATGCCACTATTATGGTCTTCTTCGGGCTGTAGATAAAAAACTATCCCCTAATTTTATCTCTTGAATTCATCAACTTTCTGAAAGGTTAGGCAGAGGTGATTAAACACTCATATATTGGCAATTTTTTTAGGTTATTGGCTATACATCTTTCTTTTCAACAAACACCTGAGGAAGAAATCCGATAGCATCAAATAGCACGATCTTGGTGAACTCTTAATATAACTCTTTGAGTTTAGTCTTAAATAATTTCATTTTATATTTCGCTTTGGGGCAGATTACACCGTCAGGACGGTGACAAAACAAACCTCCTGTATAGATTAATTTTAGCAATTTGACGCCAGAAGAAATTTGTTTATCATCTCACGGTATCGAACTCCATTGATGGTGACTGCATTGCCACCTTTATTCTCAAATAAGTATGGGCCAAAGAAGCATGACATCTAGGGACGGATGGTCGCGAGTCAGAATCCCACTCGTGGTTAAAATTTTTCGTTTCGTTGTAATTTTTTAAGCTTATTTGCTTGCTTCTATTGTAATGCAAAAATTACAACAGAGAAATCTCAAGTGTATGCAGCCATGCTATTCTCCATTACCTAGCTGCATTGTGCATATGACAGCTATCGAAAGATAACACTGTATGACCGGCACAAAAAAATGTGCTAAATTAAAAGTAGCTGGTTCTAATTGGACACATAGTACATGAGAAAATTTGTTCCAGGCAGCGCTCAGATCAACCACCGTCAGTTATTGTAGCATCTTCGGGCCTGCAGCTCCTCAGAAGTCACAACACCACCGACGTTCTTCTAGATGAGTACAAGAGGAACCTAACCCACTTGGTGCAAGCCATTGACTCACTCGCTGCCAGGAACTCACAGGTACATTTTGTGTTTGCATTCCCAAGAAAGGTTGGAGTTAGGGAGATGGAGGATTTTTAATCCCCTTTTTTTTAATCTCGATGTGCATATGTCAATTCTTATAGAATTAACACCTAAAATGTGATTAAGTCTTCTGTTAGAAGTTTCGTACAATCGCAGATGGCATTGTACCTAATTCATGGCAATAATGGATTTTACAATTTATATATTATTTATTTTATTTAATTTATTATTATACTAATATCTATTAGTATTTATTTTGAACCAATGTTATTTACTAGATCTAGATTTGATGAGTTACCTGTTATAGAAAAAAGCATAAACTTAGTTTAAGCTACACTGAGCGTTAATATATTATTTTTCATCACACTTGCACGTATTCAGTATCTAAACGTACAGGTTAACTTGGCCGTAATGACCCATATAAAACCCTCGAGCTTTCTTTTTGTCATGAAACCCAAGGTCGGTAAGTATATTTTATTTATTTTCAACACCCTTGCTCGTAAAGTGGGCTTTATTATATCGTTCTTGATAAGGTATATTGGGTATTCACAATAAAACAGTCGAATTAGCAACATTTTTATATCAATATACGTTATTATTATTATTATTAATAAACGTTTTATTTAGCAGAGTAGTAAACGTAACAGCAAGCAAGCGAACAAACGAACGACGACATTAGAGATACAAGTAGCACTATTGGTCTAGAAAAACAAAATGGATGTCTTCCGTTTCCTAACTAATGTTGCCATTAGAAAAGTGTGCATTTACTGCCTTATTTAACTATAAATACCATATCTCAGCAGTTCTTAGGGCCATAAACCGAACCATAACACCCTCGTGCATAATAATATTACACACTAGTGCGTAATAGAATTATACCTACAAAGTTAAGTTAGTACCTAACTGCAAATTATATGCGAGTAAACAGAGCATTTTCAATTTATTCGGGTAATTTATTCCTACAAAATTAAGTTAGTACCTAATTGCATATTATATGCGAGTAAACAGAGCATTTTCAATTTATTCGGGTAATTTATCCCTACAAAGTTAAGTTAGTACCTAACTGCAAATTATATGCGAGTAAACAGAGCATTTTCAATTTATTCGGGTAATTTATTCCTACAAAATTAAGTTAGTACCTAATTGCATATTATATGCGAGTAAACAGAGCATTTTCAATTTAACCGGGTAATACAGATTTGTAAAATCAAAGAGGTTTATATGTAATCAACAATCATAATTTTGCCGTGCGCAAAAATAAAGAAAACTTGCGCGCTATTTTCCATAATTTTCGTAAGTTGTTTGTATAGCATTTCTGGAATATATATTTTTTTCCTCGCAAAAGTGTTGAAAAAGTGCGTATGAAACTCGTGAGCAACTTGCTCATTATACGCTCGGCTGGATTACGCCCTCGCCTACGGCTCGGGCTGCAACACACACCCTCGTGTATAATGAGCAACTTAGCTCACTTGTATCATAATCTACTATTATAGCACAGCACACATGTCATGCAAGTCATGGTAAAATGGTCTTAAGCAAAATAAGTATTAATGTTGTTAATTGAATCATGTGGAGTTTGAGAACATATCAATAACTCGATACAACCATAACTTTTGTTGCTTTGTAAGTTGCATATTTGTTTAATTTATTGTAACATAGTTTTTGTATTAACTAACGAATTGCTCAATTGCTTTTGTTACTACACATTTTACGAGACACAATAAGTGTTCAATAAAATTGGGGTTTTTTATGAATGTAATGTAAGCATTAAATTGTCCCAAGGTGCTCTGGAAGCTGATAGAACCTGTGGATCAGGCCAAGCTGATGGACGGATTCAAACGCATTACCAATACTGATATTGATGCTTACAACCGGGCTGCTCTTGAGGTTTGTTTGCTATTTTATTTTGAGCCCTTTTTATTACTTTCTAATAATGATGAAGTTCCCAGGTTTAGTATATAATTTTATAAGTTACATTTCGTTTTACGAAATTCCCATGGATTCCGAACCGAGACTAAGGACAAATATCGCCCAGTGTGGAGCTTGCCACTACTCACGGTTTGCCTCACGGTTCACGGTTTGCCCACGGGGTAAACCGTGAACCCACCAGTGGGAAAAGGTGGTGGGACCTCAGGCCCTCAACCCATTTTTTTTATGTTAGTATGACGGATCAAGCACGAGGCCCACCTGATGTATAGCGGACTAACCTCTGCCTATAACAGATGCATTTCATCACAAGTCACGAATTGCACTGCGCCCGTCACCATGAGACATGTTTTTTAAGTCTCATGCGCTTGTAATTTCACTGGCTCTCAAGGACTGCTGCCGGAACACACCGTTAGGTGCTTGGCGACAGATTTTCTACTTGAGGATGGTAGCTAGTCAGGCGGGCATTCGCAAAATGTCCTCAAGCCCGCGGCGGGATTCGAACCTTGGAGCTGCTGCGTGGCAGTCCATAACCAATGCCACTGAGCCATCACTGCTTCAATAAATTTGTTTTAGATGAATAAAAAAAATATACAATGTTCTCAATTTCCGTACGACAGGAAATGAAATGCGCCTTTTTTTTATTCCGTATGTTTTTTTTATATTTATTGCTGAAAGACTAGCCTTTGACCACTATCTCACGTTAAGTAATGATGTGGACAAAGATGTTCGGGCTAACCTAGAATTACTGGCTCTCAAGGACAGCTGCCGAAACACACAGTTAGGTTACAGACTTCTACTTGAGGGTGGTGGCTAGCCAGGCGGGCATTCGTAAAATGCCCTACCACCATGATGAGTAAGATACAGGGACAATATTTATTATTAATAATAATTACTATATATTTTTAAGCCGACGCTAACCGCCTCGGCCTTCCAGGAAGTTGATGAAATCCAGTGTACAATAAGCTGTTGTATATCGTTGACAGATCCTAACCTACAGTTCAGCTAAGATGTGGTCTGCACCGCGGCTGATAGCTGCTGGCGATGCCGCCCCGGACGGCGCCGGCCTCTCCCCGCGTGCACTGCGCCACTCGGCGCAGATCCTGCTCAACATGTACTGTAACGACCACATGAACTTCAACGACGGCACGTGCTGCGCTCAGCCCGAACCCGCCACTAAGCTCACTGCCATCACGTTCGCTTTGTTCCTCATATGGTGAGTGAACGTTCTATTGTTCATTCATTCTTTTGTTCTCTGAACTTCCATGACATTATGTTTTTTGAATATTTAATAAGTAATGTTCCCCGAAACAAATTTTTTTTTTTTTTTTAGGTTATTGTGATGGAACAAGCGCGAGGCCCACCTGATGTTAAGCGGTATCCTCTGCCTATAACAGATGCATTTCATCTAGTGACGAACTGCACTGCGCCCATCACCTTGAGACATACCTGTTAAGTCTCATTTTGCCTGTCATTTCACTGGCTCTCAAGGACTGCTGCCGGAACACACCGTTAGGTGCTTGGCGAAAGATTTTCTACTTGAGGGTGGTCGCTAGCCAGGCGGGCATTCGCAAAATGCCCTTCCACCATGCGGTGAAGCTCAAGCTCTGGGCGGGATTCGAACCATGGACCTGCTGCGTGGCAGTCCATAGCCAATGCCACTGAGCCATCACTGCTTCAAAAACAACTTTTTTTAAAAATTAAAATATTAAAAAAAAGTTTGATTCATAAGCGTGATGAAGAACCCCGGCAAGAACATCGGCTGTTGCGACTTTGGCCAGAATAACAATATATTTAATTGTGTCAATCAATTATCGATATAATGAGGTTAAGGGTTCAATTGTTCAAAAAATCTTCTCTAGAATACTTATTTATTTTATTTATGCATGATAGGTTAGCCTTTGACCACTATCTCACCTGATGGTAAGTGATGATGTGGTCGAGGATGTTGTTCAGGCTAGCCGAGAATTACTGGCTCTCAAGGACAGCTGCCGGAACACACCGTTAGGTGCTTGGTGACAGATTTTCTACTTGAGGGTGGTAGCTAGCCAGGCGGGCATTCACAAAATGCCCTACCACCATGCTGTAACGACTGCTATCGTAAGACAACAACCGGGACCGACGGCTTAACGTGCCCTCCAAACCACGGAAGCGCTCAGTAGTAATGTCACTAGCGGTCACCCATCCAACTCCTAACAGCGGCGGACGTTGCTTAACTTAGCTGATCGATTAAAAACGGCTAAAAAAACTTCGCCTCGAGCGCTTCAAAAAATAAGTGATGTTCCAGAACCTAAATAAAAATATTTTAAAAAAGTTTGATTCATAAGCATAATAAAGAACCCCGGCAATACCATGGGCAGTTGCGACTTTGGACAGAATAATAATATATTTAATTGTCTCACTCAATCACCGATATAATAGGTTAAGGGCTCAATTGTTCAAAAAATCCCTAGAATACCCGCAAAAGTGTTTTCTCCACAAAATATGGAAAACACACTTTTTTTCGATGACAAATGAAAATAATAGATTTTCTTGGTTCAACTTATATGAATCGGCACGGTTGTACGTATATCATTTTCCCAATCTCGAAATATTTCAACGGTATATACATTTTATCGCCGTATTGTCACAACGGATGGATCGTGTCACCATCTTGATACCGATATTAAAAGACATGGGGTTTTTGAGAGTTAAGAAAATCTTTAATTTGTTGAAGGTATAAAAAAGAAAACTGGTAGTCAAATTTTGTTTCATTTTAATCATATTTTATATTAATTCCAAGATTTATTTTGATTTACCCTCGTATACAGACCTTCCACTCCCGAACGCGCGCGCCTCCATATTTTTGAGGGTAGTTGTGTACTTCTACTGCCTATCCACGCGATCATATTTTACATTTTATTGTTGTACTGGAGTGCGTTCCTGCAAACCTTTGGCCAAGACAAATTTTGATCTAAGCGTGGATACACGCCGTTCAGCACTTCAATCGAGCTTAATTTGATACCCATTCCGGGCGACGTGTCATTGCTAATTATACTCTGTCTATCCAACACTTTACAACCTTTTGAATCGGCCAAAACTTGGCTAGCTGTCAATTGTGACAGATTCTAAATCAATAATACATTTTGTACAAACTAAGCCAAGGATTAGTGATTACTAGACTGCCATTTCTTAATTATGTAATGAAATCCATTTGCAAAACTTGCAGAAAATATTTTATCACCTAAATATATCGCTGTCAATTTCATATTTTAACAGTTGCTCTAAAGGTCCAGGTACCTTGGAGCAAATCTAGCTCGACCAATATTTGGCCCGGCCTTGCAGGAACGCGCCCCTGTATGTACCATTAGTATTTACACTAACACTAAGACGTAGTGTACGAACAAGACCTACCAATACAAATGCGCAACTATAATGTACTGTAGAGGTGCGTGCATTCATGAGTGAATAGGTAACCTCTGTTGGTAGTGTGTGTGTATGCAGTAAGTGTGAGGTGTAAGTGTGTGTGCCGTTAGCGCAGCGGGTGTGTTCGCGCAGTGGGTGTGGGCGTGGGGCGGGGGGGTCGCCGCGCGCCGCGGGGGGTATGCGCCCGTGCCGAGGGGGGAGCCCCCGCCGCCCCCCGCCGCCGCCTCGCCCCTCGGAGCGCTCGCCAAGCTCGGCATGATCATGGCCTACTTCTACCTCTGCGACAGGACCAACTTCTTTATGAAGGTAACATAAACAAGGCAGACATTTATTTTACTGTAATATTATATATGCCAGCGTACTTAACATACCTGTTGTTTTTATAACCGTTGTTTGATTTTATGTGTTTCACACACACAACACATTTACAATTTTGAATAATATCATTTAGCGTAAGGGAGTCCAAACTTTTTCCAAAGTTTTAATATATGCACATTATAGTTTCAGTAGAAAACATATTAATATACAGGGCATCCCACGACCTTGGGAAGTTTTTTTTTTATTTTTATTTTTTATGTTATTGTAACGGGACAAGCTCGAGGCCCACCTGATGTTAAGCGGACTAAACTCTGCCTATAACAGATACATTTCGTCACAAGTCACGAATTGTACTGCGCCCGTCACCTTGACACATAGTTGTTAAGTCTCATATGCCTGTAATTTCACTGGCTCTCAAGGACCACTGCCGGAACACACCGTTAGGTGCTTGGCGACAGACTTTCTACTTGAGGGTGGTAAGTAAGTACCTTATATATTGAAGATAAGACATTTATCTGAAAAAAGACATTATATAATTTTTCTAAATATGTAAATGTAAAATTTAAAGACTACATTCACATCTTAAATATCATGTTTCTCAAACGGACTTATAGTGAATCCGCCATTCAAAATGTGTGTTTTTTTATTGTGTTTTATGATAGCCATGTAGTCAATATGGGGCAATAAGTCATAGTTAGAATTTACCCTTTTGTTCTGATTATTAAACTAAACATTTGAATTTGACTGACATTTATACTTTGATTTCTTTAAACAAATATAACATTGTAATTTTTGCATTAATCTGCTAAGAAAAATAATCTTATGAAATCAACAAGTAGCAACTTCTTATGCTAAAAGACAGGATATTATTTTTGCGTGAGTAAATTAATCCTATCATCTAATTATTTCTCAATAGTCTAACTGGCTAAACTGTGATACTTGATTTCAGTTATCTACTGGTCTGGTCCATATCTATACTAATACTATAAAGAGGATAGATTTGTATTTTTGTATGTAACGAATAAACATAAAAACTACTGGACTGATTTGAAAAATTATTTCACCATTAGAACCCTACATTAGCCCTGATGAACATAGGCTATAGAGTGTTATAAAAAGTATATATTTTATATTTCTTAAATTATCGTGCGAAGCTGTCGCGGCCCGCTAGTTACAATTAAAGAAAAATATGAATTACGAGAAGGTTAAAATACCAACCTTAAAATAATGCTTTCATTGTATACTTGTAAGGTTATTCGCTTGGCCGGCGTTAATGCTTTAATTATAATGTCGGTCGTGTCATCTCTAATTGTATTATTGTGAAATTAGTGTTTTTTGTAGATCAATTCAATTGGCTGCAGATGTCGCTCTGTCCACTTAAGACGGTTAAACGATAGGAATGAATTGATGCTATGACCCACTCACTACGATAGCTCGATTGGACGAGCATATCCCGGCTATAGGGATGGATGAACAAGCATTCGAATCCCGCTCGTGGTTAAAAAATGGACTTTAATGTAATTTTGTAAAAAAATAACACATTATATTTGAACAAAAGTCCGATTCGCGGAATTTGAACCGAGTGGTAATACAATATATGAGTGTATTTATATAGTAACACGTAAGTTGAACTATAGATGTCGCTCCATCCCAATACGATAGTTAAAGAACGATAGGAAAAATTTGAGTTATGACTCATTGTCATGTTAGCTCAATTGGTTAGAGCATACCCCGGCAAAAGGGGTGGATGGACGCGGGTTCGAATACCGCACATGACTTAAATTTTTCCTCTCGTATATTTGTAATACAATTTAAGATTTAAATATTTTCTATTTTATTTGTTTAATTCATCTACAGGAAAATAAGTATTATTCTGAGTGGAGTTTCTGGCTGCCCGTGGGCTACGTGTGCGCATTGGGACTTTTCTTCACGGATGACTCCAAATCTAACAGGTAAGTAAAACATGCATTTCAACTTGCCTCCTCAATTTTTCACTTCGAAAAAAATTTAGGGAAATGAATGATCTGAACAAATGACACAATCAATTGAGAGTGCAGTCGACTGGCATTAGTTAAAAATACCAAAATGGCGGATTCAAAATGACAACCACGCGGGGATATCTCCGTAATTTATTGTCTGATATTGAAGATTTAACCCCTAAGAAGCTTGGTGTGCGAGGCGGTACGCCGGCCCATCGCCTGCAACTTTATAAGGCTCAGGTTCGGCCTCACATGGAGTACCGCTCTCACCTCTGGGCGGGAGCTCCCCAATACCAGCTTCTTCCTGCCAACCGCATACAACGCAGACCGACTCGACGAGTCAACGATCAAGTTCTCTCCGACCGGCTCGACCCTTTGGCACTACGTAGAGATGTTGGATCACTCTGCATCTTCTACCACATCTATCACGGGGAGTGTTCTGAGCATCTGTGCGATTTAATATTAGCAGCAGAATTTCGCCATCGGACGTCCCGTCAAACCATAATGTTTCATCAATTTCATGTCGACGTCTGGAAATCCACAACCTTGCGTTTCGCACAGCGTTTTCTGCCTCGCACTGCCACAATATGGAACCAGCTGCAAGTGAAGTATTTCCGAACCAATAAGATTTAGGAGCTTTTAAGAAGAGAGCATATTTCGACCTAAATACTAGAAACTCATTCTCGAGACCTCTGGTGTTGCGGATGTCTGACGGTAATCACTTACCAAGTGAGCTTCGTGCTTGTTTGCTCCCCTAACCAATAAAAGCGAAAACTATATCTCTATACATTTACAAAGAGCTCATTACCTTATTTATTCTTTCTCGGAAGCGTAGTTTACTTTTCTATAAACATTTCATACGACAACAAAATAGGGAAATGCCCATAAAGCGCTCAGACCCTATTTATGAAACACGGCCTGACTTTGTCATATGCTTGTTAGGGCTTATACATTATTGTAATGTTAATGATTCAGGGTGCTACATCGGGAACAGACGGACGAGTGGAAGGGCTGGATGCAGCTGGTGATCCTCGTGTACCAAGTGACGGGCGCCAGCAAGGTGCTGCCCATCTATATGTTCGTCAGGGCTCTGGTCTCCTCTTATCTCTTCTTGACTGGGTGAGTGGAAACAACTGTATAATTTGTGATGTAAATTTTGGAGAGTGTTACACCGGAGATCGCCGTACTAAGGGAAAGTTTACACTGATATTCACACTGATGACACTGGTGACACTTCCACTGGACAGGGCATGACGCTTACCATCAGGCGGGCGACTTGTTCGTCTCTACTTCATAACATTAAAAAAATTGTTAGGACACTATCAACACATTATCTTCCTCACTCTTATTCCACATTAGGAGGTGGACACAGGAAACTAATTTTATAAAGTTTTGGCTTTTATAAGTTATAAACCTTTCTCGTCTCCGACTTTCAAGAATCTTTAGGGATATCATAGACAAGGCTAGATGAATGGAAATGAAAAAAAAATACAACTTGAATATTCGCGATCATTACTGTACTGTATCAGCCGGAGTTGTTGAATTAATATTAGGAACAGCATGGATGCATGCTAAGCGAGAACATTCTTTATAATTTATGAAATCCATAGCCTCATAGAATGCGACAGGACGGAATACTTGGGTTATAGGTTCAAGACCCGGTGGAGGTTATATTTATCCATCATAAAATTCTGTGTTTTCTTTTAGTGCGCGATAATACTGCTTAAAATAATACTAATTACAAGTCCAATTACAAACTAAACCAAAAAAGTGTGGCATATCCATATTAAAATAGTTTTATTTTTCTTTTTTTTGACTAGTTACGGACATTTTTACTACGCTTGGAAGACGGGCGACCGGCGCATAGTGCGGTACCTCCGAGTGATGTTCCGGCTAAATTTCCTGACCGTAGTGTTGTGTCTCACCATGAACCGGCCATATCAGTTCTACTCGTTCATACCGCTTGTCTCCTTCTGGTATACTTTGGTGAGTAACTTATTTTAAGCTTAAATTATGTTCCAAACTCATATTACAATATTTACAGGGTCTTTCATTAAGCCCTTCTTATCTTTAAATTTAAATAAAACAAAGTGTGTGTGAGTATTCATCGATTTTCTTGTGATGTAAAGGTTAAAAAGGCATGGCGATGTCATTATGTGTGGGATATACATTGTTCAAACGTCCGCCTTCTTCTATCAGGCTGTTCTGGGTAGCGCGCATCCGTTTTTTTTATGGGATCGGAAGGCAAACGAACAGGCGGCTCACCTAGTGGTAAGTGATCACCGTCGCCCACGAACATCCGCAACACCAGAGGTCTCGAGGATGAGTTGCCGGCCTTTGGGGAGGGAATATGCTCTCTTCTTGAAGGCCTGAAATATCCAAATTTTATGACTGGGCGCATAAATCGGCCTGAATTTAACCGCTGCCATTGGCTATGTTTAGGTTTTAGGTTTTCAGGAACGCTGTGCTTAATGGCTTATGCGGATACACCTGCGACTTATGAAAACCGCTCATGAACAGTAGAACGGGATCAAATCGCATGATCTCGGTGGCGAGTTCCAATCATCTCCACGTGAGATGACCATACCCTCAAATCGCTCGTGCAGAATGTCTAATGTGGTAGGCTGTGTGGCACGTAGCGTCGTCTTGTTGAAATCATATCTCGTTAGTGTCTTTAGTATCCTATTCAGGACAAAAGAATTTAGTTAAAATTGATCTATAGCGATCGACGTGGACGGTGAAGGTCTGGCCACCGTAGTTTTCAGAGAAATATGAACTAATGATGCTACCAGGTCATAATCCACACCAAACACTGACTTTTTCATTTATTGGATTGGTATCGTCCCATTTGCAACAAATATGTTTGTTGAAGTTTCCATTCGTCCAGAACAGATTTTTTGATAAAAATTAGGTTCGGTTTCCATTTTCTCCAGAGCGCATTCAGCGAACACACGTCCGTTCTCTGTGGTCGTTTGCCGTCAGCTTTAGGATCATTTGAATTTTGTACGAGCGCAGGCTCAAGTCACGACGCCAAATTCGGCAAGTTGTGATCTGCAAATGGCCGCGTTCTTGTGAGCGACGTGAAATCGACTGCCTCGGATTCTCTTGCATACACTCACGGACAGTGCCGGTGTTTCGACTTTTATTTCGTCGACGTACGGGTGTCGATTGATTATTTATAGAACCCGTGGAATCAAATTTAAAAAGCGCGCGGAACTTGCCTGTAGAACATCCAATTTGGTAAAACTATTTTATCATTTGCACGTGTTGTTGAACGCTATATCCGTCAATGGTGATTTAGAAAAACAGACTGAATAAATGACAGCCAATTTGACAGTTATAGCGTCAACAATATGGCTGCTATCTACTGTTACGTTTCGGAAGTCTCTATTGGAAGACACGTTACTAAATAATTCCACAAGAAAGTTCCTATGCTTTGTTGCGTTGGAAACTTCGAGAATTACAAAAATTACCACTAACAATCTAGTATTTTCTCAGCACAAACATAAGAATGACCTGAAATAACCCAACAATTCGAATCGAATTCGAAATTTGAATTTTGAAACTTTTTTTTACTTCCCTGGTAGTGCAGTTAAATATCTTAAAAAATTATGGATAGTATCCTAAAACGTTATTCTGTAACTATAACGGTTAAGGTACCGCCCTTAATGTCCCGTCTAAAAAATTCACCTGTATAGCATGTATAGCGTTTTGAAAGCATCAGTGCTTTCAAACGTATGCTAAGCGTATGGATTATGGCAACCCTAATGAAACCTGAAGCTGTCTTAAGAATTTATGAATTCTATATTTCTACGTGTTCGCGAGTAGACCAAATACGTCAGTAAATTCGTTATTTTTATTACACGTAAATAGGTAGTTTTTAGATACAAAATATATAGCGTTGACATGTATAAAAGGTCGGTGTGGGATCGGTGCGACTTCCCGCGTCTGTATAGGTCGGCGCGAACTCTACGTCCCATTTATACTAGTGGAAGCGTCGGGTCGCGAACAGGGACCGAACTCGCGGTCGGGCCGGATAATTACTTATCTAAAGACCAGTCACGAGATGTTAAAAGGCATCTTAAACAGACAAGAAAATCAATTTAAAATGAATCCCTCCAAATATCAAGATACGCAACTCCTTATGGAAGTCTTAGAATCGCTTGCGATTTAATTTGTCCACGTTGTAGAAATTTGTTTCCGTGAATGGTAGCCTCTCATGATTGGAACTATAAATCCATGTTGTCCGCAGATGTTCGTAATGTTCGCGGTCCCGCCACACATGACGCAGTGTTCGTCTCACACGACAGAGAGCAAGCCGTACCAGTACTTATATATCGCGTTGAAGATCATCGGGCTGTTGGCCATCGTCACTGTTCTCTACATGAGTGAGGTGATGCTTTTTTCTTTATGTGATTTGGTTATGAAACAAGGTCTAGGCCCGCTTCTTGGTCAGCGGTAACCTCTGTTATAACAAATGCAGTTCGTAATAAGTGGCGAACTGCACTGTGCTAATCACCCTGAGATATCAAGTTGTTACGTCTCGTGTGTGGAATTTCACAGGCACCCATACCCTTCAAACTGGAACTTGTGTTCCAACACTTCCAACTTGACGCAATGTTCATGCATCAATAACATTGTCAAAATCATTTACTCAATGCAAGTGTCAATATATCAAAAATATTATTTTTTTAATATGTAGATTATTTTAATATTTAAATTTGTCTATAATTAGACAAATTTCTATTCTATAATATATATTTAAGTCTATATTTTTAGCTCTCTACTGCAGAACAACGCCCAAGAAACTAGGGGCCATCGTTGAAGCAAAGTTCCAACTTGAAGCAATGTTGGAATCTAGTCATTGTTCCCACAAAAAACATAATCTGGATTCTGATATTTTTTTATTCTTTTTTATATGTATGTTTCAAAAACAAAATAATTTTAAAAATACTAAATCCATTAATAAGAATTATTGTCAATTTTTATTGCTTAAATAGCTCCCTGACAGTTTTTGACAACACGAATTGATCCATGCGGGTATTTTATTTATGGACTATGCGACCATACCACTTGTAGTACAATCGGACTACAAGAGTCATTCTCATCGACGACATCCTCACCACCATCACACAAGTCACTGGAGCAGCTATGCCAGCGACCCAAGGTCCTTCTCCGCTACGTTAAGGAGTTGGGATGGCTTGGGTAGAAGCTGGCGGGGGAAATGCACAATACACCCCAAGCGGGACGTCAGTGCAGGACATATCGCCCCCAAATAGAATAAGAATACCATTAAATGGCGGCGCACGCGCTACTACCAGACCAAATCTACGCAATAAAATAATCCAGTACCAGTCCAGTATCCAGTACCGATGGTTTAAAATGTAATTGGCAGATATTTGACTTTTTTGTATTTTTCTTTTACATTTTTGTATATTTTTTTCAGGTATTTTTCCAAAAAATATTTGTAATGCGGCCGTGGAAGGCGCTTTTTGTAAACTCTGATGACGATATACACCAGTGGTGGCTGCAATGGAAACAAGATAGGTGAGCGCTCTATTACTACGGGTCAGGTTTTTTTTATTGCTGATAGGTTATCCTTTGTCCACTATCTCACCTGATGGTAAGTGATGATGTGGTCGACGATCTTGTTCAGGTTATCCTAGAATTACTGGCTCTAAAGGAGAGCAGCTGCCGGAACACACCGTTAGGTGCTTGGCGACAGATTTTCATGACAAATCAAATTCCATTTATTTGCCAGAATTTTGTCATAATATTGTAATACCTTTATCAGGTGTATAATTAAGGTATACTCAAATTAACAAAAAAAAATAACATTAAAATCAGTTCATATTTGGCGGAGCAATCGCGTACTATAACATATAAAAAAACCCACAGTCGAATTTAGGATCTCCTTTTTTGGAAGTCGGTTATTAAACCAAGAATTATGTCGTAAAAATCTTGATTAAAACGTTATCTTTGCCTATCAATCATCGCTTCTCAACTAAAAACTTTCATATGCACCCACAATAAAAAACAAAACCTGTTTTCAGGTATTCAATGGCATACGGCATTATATTCGCGCTGGGCTACCTCCTCGGGCAGCGGTACAACCTCCTAGACGACAACACACACAGCAACTTGTTCACGCCCGGGCTCGCGCTCACTGCCACACTGCTCGCCTTCATCGGCCTCGGCACTTACGTCACCTTCACCTTCTTCTGCAACAACACCTTCGACTGCAACGAGATCCACAGCTACGTAGCATTCATACCCATTATCAGTTATATCATACTTAGAAATGTTTCTGGGGTCCTCCGAATGCGGCACTCGACCATGTTCGCGTGGTTCGGACAGATTACTTTAGAATTATTCGCGAGCCAATCCCATATATGGCTTGCGGCTGATACCCATGGCGTCTTAGTGTTAATTCCGGGAGCGCCCGTTCTCAACCTTATTCTGACTTCGTATATTTTTGTGTGTACGGCACATGAGATACATAAATTGACGGGTATTATTTTGCCGTACGCTGTGCCGGATGACTGGAAGTGTTTGTTGAGGAATGTTGCGTTGTTTTTGGCAGCGTTGATAGCTATAGGGATATATGATGGTATGTTTTGAATTTAGGCGTGTCCTTGTGTAAAATTGTATATTTTAACGTTAGCGAAATGTATAATGCGTGCAGTTGTAGATGCGTACTGATCTAGTCATTGCCATAATAACCTGACGGCAATATTAAGTACAGTCCGCCCGCAGAGAGAATGCGTTTGACAGTACGTGTTATTTCTGTCGTTGTGGCTTGTAAATGGAGTATAATATACAATATAACCTATCTTTAGATACTTAAATGTCTGACTAATACAATATTATGCAGTCAGACTGTCTGTTACTTTGAACTGGGAAAAAAATATTCACAAATTGAACTGTCAAAAGCATTCTCTCAGGCCGGACTGAAAGAATAATTCGTTCGTTCACTTGTTCATTCATTCGTTCATTCCATGGTGTATATATTGAAACAAGTTTAAGTATTCCTAATAGTATTTATAGCGTAGGAAAGCGTTGCAAATAATGTAAAGTTCGCGTTCTTGTAAATATGATATGCTTACGAATCTAGTCCTTGTAATAATAATAATTAATCGATATAAATATTACGAACGTATTTACATCGTTCACTAGTTCATTCGTACACTTGTTCTTTTAGATATTTATTGTTCTTAATTCTTGTGCATGTTATGTTGAAAAACACAGGAATGAAATTGAAGTATTGGAAAGTTTTTAATTGAATCAGTATTATACCAGTTTGATGACTTGGCCAATAGCAGCCATGCGTGGAACAGACCTCAAACGAAAAGCAACAGTTTCGTCCTCAACGTATTTATAATGGCTGCGAATCATTTGCCTCGATTTCAAAAATATTTTTATTCGATACCGACTCAATCCGATGAGATATAGATTTGCGTTATATTTTTTTCTGTGCACGTATGATTTTATGTAATTTATCGATTGTCGTAGTGTTTTGGGTGTAACTCTTCAAGTATTTTAAAAATATTTGTGAGAAGCAATAATAATTATTTATAAATAATGTTTAAAATCACTTTTTAGTTGAAGTCCCGAAATGATTTACGTGGAGAAGCAAATTAATATAAGTATCTATATATTTATGTACAATGTAAGTATGCATCGATGGGGAAGTAGAGGAATTTTGAACAAGGTACGATGTAAGTACTGATAATGGACTGCGATAACAAGTAATATCACAAAGCGTAAGAAGAGTACAACGTGCCGACCCTATTTAGTGGCTGCTTTTTAAATATTTTTTTGTTTATGCATAAACTATTAATTATGAAGGTTGTGTCCCTGCTTTTGCGATAGTAAAAAACTTAAATGTAATATATTTCATATACGGTTATAGTAAAGAGGTTCCTTAATTTTAAGACTTTTATATGTAGATATGTTAAGCTATTCGCCATAATAATTCAAGTTTCATTTCATTGTAAATTTAACCAGCTCGCGGTAAAGCGAGTGGACGGACGAAGTAGTATTAGTAACAATGTTTTTCATTTTACTTTAAGGTTTACCATTTGAGTTAGATTCGCTAAAAACGATCACACTCCCAAAAAGTTGTTCCACATGGGTCTTGGCATTATTTTCGCCATAGACGCTACATCTAATGTCAAAAGTGACAGAAGTGGCAAATTTTAGTGGCATTCTTAGCGTTCTTATCCTAAATGGAACAGGGGATGACAGTTATAAACGATCACAGTGATCACAACCATAGACGCAGTTTGTGATCAAAATTATCTAAAATAACTTTCTTAGCGACTAATGGAATATACCCTAACTAGTATATGAAATTCCTATTTCGTTAAAGATCATACTTGCACAATTAGTTTGTAAATAAAAGTACAATGGTATTTGTATCTTTATATGCTATACTACATGTTCATAGAGTAAGTAAATTATGTTATACCATAATTAGGCTAAAATTTACCTAGTGACTTACAGACCTGTTCACTAAAGAAGGCGCGCCCTCCACAGTAAATTGATTCATATTTGTACGTACAGTTTTCGTTTGTACACGACATCTTATTGTGGGTGTAAATGATAACTTTGCACATAGTATTAGTTGCAATTACACTTTTTTGAAGCGCTCGTAGCGAAGTTTGCTTAGCTGTTCTTAACTGATCAGCAGAGTTAACAAACGTCCACCGCGGTCATGACTTGGATGGGTGACTGCTGTGCTTCGGAGGGCACGTTAAGCCGTCGGTCCCGGTTGTTGTCTTAGGACGGCAATCGTTATAGCATGGTGGCAGGGAGGTTTGGGAATGCCTGCCTGGCTAGCTACCACCCTCAAGTAGAAAATCTGTCGCCAAGCACCTAACGGTGTGTTCCGGCAGCTGTCATTGAGAGACAGTAATTCTAGGTTAGTTTGAGCAACATCTTCGACCACATCATCACTTACCATCAGGTGAGATAGTGGTCAAAGGATAAACTTACAGGCAAAAAAAATTGGAGGGCCGCACCTTGGTGAGTGGGAAAGTCTGTACGAGGAACGGAGTCGTGGTAATGTGTTGTATATTTGAAATACAGTCTTGTGTCCATTATACGAAGCCACCTAGTCGTATGTGTCGTTGATCCTTATCGCAATGGCATAGAACACATTTTTGTATGCAACCAAGTGACTTCTTATGGACTCACTATAATAATATTTTCTAGTCGTGTGTTGTTGTTACATTATAATTATTGTAAAAAGATGTATAAACATGTGATAAAATCAATTATTAGTGTGTTGTAAAAATTTCGGCTGACCAAATTAAAATTTAGACATGAGTTTTTAGGAAAGTCTGTGATTGGTGTAACTGTTAAAGAGTAAATTGCATATTACACGTTAATTCGTTTGAAAATTAAAAAATGTTTTCTAAGGGCTGTTCAGAATGTTCGAGTAAGTTGTGAATATACTACCCAGAACATATTTAATAAATAAAACACTATCTTTGCGTTTCACAGTCTTCGATTTAGCCTATCCATCGGTTTAAGCTTGAAACGCGCTGCATGTAAACTGTCATTTTTATCATTCAGGTATTTTTATGTTCTGGGTAATATAACCGGAACTTACTCGAACATTCTGTGTTTCAGAATGTTCGAGTAAGTTCCGGTTACACTACCCTAAGCTTAGTAAGTTAGTAGAAAAAAAAATGTATTCTGTGACAATCATAATATTTCTTAGTTATTTCCAAACAGAACTTGAAGATATATGATATATACAGACTTACTAGGAAAATGTTAACCACCTCTTAAGATGGTTGACTTCTGTCAGTCCTAACAAACATTTTGAGATGATTTTCTTTTTTTTTTGTTTTATTTTTTGTGTTTTTGAAGGAATAAGCTCCAGGGCCGTCTGATGTTAAAGTCTCTTGTGCCTGTAATTTATTATTTCATATATTTTATTACTTTGCTCGATGTAAATATTCAAAATGCGAGATTTTGTCATACCTAAATGGGGGAGGCTGTGTTCAGCAGTGGACTATCCGGCTGATACAGTACAGTACATAGTAACATCATGTTACATAATTTTGCGTTCTAATGAACGTTGGTGTACATTTTTGGTGTAATAACATTGTTGGTGGTACATTTTTCCAAGTATTAGCAATAAACTAAAAAAATTCACAGCAAGTTACCTTTATTTATTTCTATATTTATGTAAGATGTCATGTCTTTGTCACTTATTCTGTTTTGTATAGGTTTCAGGTACACTTAAACTTAATAATTGTATATAAACCTGTATTATTTATTTTATAATAGGTTTTTAAACGAGTTGTACGAGTATATATATATGCAGGATATATTTTTTCAAGTGGCCGTAGATGCTAATCTATTGGTCAAAAGTGAAAATGCTGAAATGATTCGGGTCTAAGAAAAAGGTCAGGTAGCTCATACACTTCAGTTTCGTCCACTTTCAATTTTTTTTTCAATAAGGGCACGAGATGTGAGCTCTGCGTTTAAGAAAAGGTGTAAAGAAAATACGAATCGTCAAACCAATGCCGTATTCCATTTGAGTTATTTTCGATAATGTTGACAACTTTTTGCGTCTATAGATCCACATGTAATATGAACCATAGAATGTGATCAAAATTATCGAAAATAACGAATTTTGCGTCAAATGGTATACGCCCCGAGAAGATTTCGAGACATCAACGCGGGCGTCCCGAGCTCACCATTAAAAAGATCCCCGGATGTGGTCAATACTCGGAACTATTTTAGTTACTTACGTGAGTGATACAGTATTATTTACTAAAATAGTGAAAACCACATTAGTTTTTATATTAAAATTCGGGTCATACTTTCGTAGAGACTAAAACAGCATTATTACACGCGAAAACTGTATTATTGAACAAATTGATAGTGTCACTACAAGGGATCAAATACTGGAATGAAGGGAATGTAGTGCGACAAACTAAATAAAATGTTAATATGTTTAGTTTGGTTTTAATACCTACATTTAATTCCACTTTTGCTCTATTTGATTGTATTATCCCAAGTAATGCCCGTGGGGTGCCGGGCTAGAGTGTCACCCCTCCATCTCTACGCGTGGGTGTCGTAAGAGGCGACTAACGGTAATACAGATTTGTCGCAAGAGATGACAAGGGTGGGCAGCTACGCTTTCTGAGGAACTGATATCTCTGCGATCCCCAAAACTCCTGCCAAAAGGCAAACTCCAAATATTATGGAAAACCCCCTCATAATAGAGGCTGTGTTCAGCAGTGGATAATCTGGCTGATACAGTAACAGTATAGTATCCCAAGTACAGACCATTCCACTTATAAAGGCGCGCCCCACAATTTTTATTGACTGTAGTTGCAACTACTACGGCCTATGCAAGCGATCGCTATGTACCATTAGCATTTACACTCACACTAAGACATGTACAAACTAGGCCTACCCATACAAATGCGCATCAATAATTTGCTTTGCCGGGGCGTGCCTACGATATGTACCTGCGATACGAGCGCGCCAATCTGTTGTCCAGGTTGAATTCGTCAAAAGTGACGAAATGCATTGCGTCCGTCACACTGAGACGTACGGGACATGAGACTTAACGTCTCATGTGCCCGTAGTTTTACTGACTCTTAAGAACTGCGGGCGGAACACTGTTAGGTGCTTGGCGACAGATTTTCTACTCGAAGGTGGTTGCTAGGCAGGCGAGCATTCGCAAAATGCCCTTCCACCGTGCGGTGAAGCTCAAGCCGGCGGTGGGGGCCGAACCATGGACCTGCGACACCGCAGTCCATAGCTATAACCGCTCGGCCATCATTGCTTACATTCGTGCTTAGGCCTGCTTTAAGAATGTATCTGAACATTCCTTTCCAGGACCTCGCCAACAATATATTACATAATTGAAACAACAGTGCAAGTGAAGCGCTCGTAGCGAAGTTTATTTAGCTGTTCTCAACCGATCAGCAAAGTTAAGCAACGTCCGCCGCGGTCATGAGTTGGATGGGTGACCGCTAGTGACATTATTACTGAGCGTTTCCGTGCTTCGGAGGGCACGTTAAGCCGTCGGTCCCGGTTGTTGTCTTAGGATGGCAGTCGTCATAGCATGGTGGTAGGGCATTTTGCGAATGCCTGCCTGGCTAGCTACCACCCTCAAGTAGAAAATCTGTCGCCAAGCACCTAAAGGTGTATTCCGGCAGCTGTCCTTGAGAGCCAGTACTTCTAGTTTAGCCCGAACAACCTCTTCGACCACATCATCACTTACCACCAGGTGAGATAGTGGTCAAAGGCTAACCTATCAGGAATAAAAAAAAGTGCAAGTTAGAATACGAACTGCCTTACCTTAGAGTTGACCAAAAATCAGTTTTCTTTAGTTGTCGTATTACATCACTTCTTGAAATAAGTTGATCCCTATCAGCGAAACTACATATTGTCTAAAAAAATTAGTTTTCATAAATAATTTTATCTGAAATGAAATATGTAAATAATATTCATTTTTATCAAATCGGTCTCAAGCTACTTGGCTTTTTTAGCATCGAATTAACCATCCGCAACCACTTGGAAAATTCATCCTGCGTATATGTATTCTTATTCCTATTTTAATTATTGCAATACGTTTCTGTATTATTTCGCTATTTTATTATTTATTAAAGGAATCGAAATAAAGTTGATTAATTTATGTACCTCTTGTATTCATTTAATATATTTTTACCCCAAGACGAAGTGGTCTATTAAAAATTTTAGACTCGACCTCGTTTTACATGCGAGTGAGCTCACAGAATTACGCAATATATAAATAGCGTGAGTGAAGTTTTCAAATAAATTAATATAAAAGAGAGCACGTTAAAATCGGATAGTCTTTCATATTCTACACATGGTTGCTACATAATAATTATAAACATTGTTTTTATTGATACTATTTACTATAGTAGACAAAACACTTGATTAAGAGAAATTTGAAAAAAACTTGATTAAGACCTCCATTATTTGTTTTCCTATCGAGAGTTACATAGGGAAAAAAATAGGAAAAAAAATGATTTATGATCGTATAACATATCTAGAATATCATAGATTTTAAAAATATCTTCACTCTTTCTAAAAATATACTCAAATCACTTCACCTTAAGTCAGATCTACGTTATTTTATTACTGACCGAAAGCTTATTTTTAACCGGAATATAGATTTATAATCGGTAAATGGCAATAGGCCTGCCTCTTACATAATATAATCTTATAATAATGGCGTGATTTGAGTTTTAAGTTCTCTGTCTATACCACATAACTCGCAGATGAGATTGTGGTCAAAAGCTAGCATATCCGCTCTCGTTAAAATCACTACTGCGCGATGGGGTTCGAACCCTGGCTAGAGACCGCCCTCAAGTAGAATATCTGTCGCCAAGCACCTAACGGCGTCTTCCGGCAGCAGTCCTTGAAAGCCAGTAATTCTAGGTTTAACCCGTTAACCACCTTCGACCTCACCACCACTTACCTAATATTATTTATGTGTAATTTAGGCATTTCCATAAAAGCCAAGTCCAGTGTATTGTTTTGTATGGTAGGGTCATAAGAGAAAATAAACAATTTCAATTTTAACTTAATATAAGTAATAACTTTATTTAATAGTACATTATAAGCATATACGAAGTACAGTACACATATAACATTCAACTTAAACAGAGCGTTGTTAGTGCACACAAGTTAAGCGTCAGTCTTTGAACAGTCGAATCACATAAAATTATTGCTGGGACTGTATCTAACGATATTTAAGGTTCTCTAATATATACTAACACAATTAAAAATTAACATCTAAGTATTTGGGACGACATACATTTAAAATCAACTTGGAATTTGTTCAAAGGTATGCATAACAGGGTGCGGATTAGAAAGAAAATTGATGCGATTTATTTACGGGGAAAGAAATTCGAAGTGGAAATTCAAATATTGGAAGAAAGGATTAAAACGAGGTCTAGATGTAACGTTCTATAACGTACCTACGGGTATCAATCAGAGATCATAATAATTATCTACAAATTGCAGTTTACTATTCTATTGGTGCGTCAGTAAGATATTAACTTTAGATTAAGGTACCAATAAATATCTTAATATTACTAAGTGCATTATTTCCATACACAAGTAGTTGTATGTAAGTAGTAATTGTGCATTTGGTATACAGTTTTTTTGGGCCTTTATTTTTTTATACTTACAATATATAAATTGCTTACCATACCTATATAATGTACAGTTACGTAACGTTAAGTTCGTGAAAAAGAAAATTTCTCTCTCTCGAAACTGGTATTTACAACGATAAATAATTTAATATTTAAATATTTACAAAACAGCAAATAGTGCGCAAAAAACGATTTCACAAAATATGCATTTGAGCAATACGACTAATTATATTTACAAAAAGCATATAAATACATTGTAGAATTAATGTCTAACTAAGGTATAGTATAGAATAGATACTAGAAATCAACATGAACAATATTCGAGAGTTAACTATTTAGATAAGGTATAATCAAGGAAATTTAAAAATATGTTTTAATTGTGTCCTACATTATCATTCGCTACAGTAAAATTATTTCTATACTTCTAAACACTACAAATAAGTTATTGCTATCAAGAAATTTTATTTACAATAAGCCATCGTTATTATAGAGACATCAAAAGGGAACTTAAAGAAATTAAATGCTTTTTCTTCTAACTTTTTTAGAGTTCTACGTCTATATCAAAAAACGATAACATTCTACGTTCGCGTTTCTTAGTAAATATATCACATTATCTTAGAATTTTGTATACTCATGTCAAATTTCAGAATGGGTTTCAATATACGATATTTTTATATCAAAGTGGAAGTAGTTATTAAGTTTTTAATAGCAATCCCAAATATCAATTAAGCTTTACAAACATTTTATGTCGAACTCAAAGCCAATGTCGTTTTAATCTGAATTATCCTGTCCTGCGGCAGTGTTTAATATTCTAGTATCCTCACTTATTAGAGCCCTATCGTATCGTCTTTGCCTTGTGATTTTAGGCCTAACAGAACTAAGTAGAGGGGCAGATATCGCATGGCTAGGCATCCGGTTCAAGTCCTTCCTTCCTTGGAGTAAGGGTGATGTAACACTGGAAGACTCGTCTCCTTCGTCGTCTGAGAGAGCAGGATAGCTTTCTTTCATTTTCAAGCTGCGCTCTAATCTTCTGAGAAACCTGTGAAGAAGCAGGCATACTTTTATCTCGAGTCATCACTTCAAATACTTTTGCTGATAATGTACGGTCTTTTAGGAAGGAAATTGGCCAATGGTTTTTCCCTCATCTCCTAAGAGAGATGACATGCGCTGTACTAATGAAAGGACAATGCGTTTCTAATTTGAAGGGGTCAATGACCAAATTTCTTCCTGTCGGCGACCGTACTTTGTCTTGTATTGTACTACCTTATTTGGTTGCTGATCGTTCTCAGTTTGTTGACTTTAGTTGGTTTTCTCGAGTCCTCTGTGAGATCCAAGCTGGATGATATTTTAGATGATGTATCCTGAAAAAAAAAAACAAATGCATTAAGTATTTTACTTAAAAACTGTCGTCAAACTTTCAAAGTTTTGACTATTCTGAAAATCTCTTGCTCTCCATGCTGCTATAAGTTTATATATATATTGATTTTATAATATACAACTCCGCATAACATTAGGTATTGCATTCCATGATAGCAAAATGGGATCGAAATCTACTATAGTTGCTAAAATATTGACCACGAACGTGGGTACAACACGACCATTTTATAGAGGTACCTAATGAAGAATGGTTTCTAAACTAATGAATGATAGTAACATTGACACTGATGCCAACCGTCCAGATTTTCACGCACATAGCAAACAAACATATAATAGGTAAGTACTTGTAATGGTTATATTGTTTAGCATTACAGGTAAACTCAGGCAGTTTTTGTTTACATTACGATTCACCTCAGAACTACGGCACTTTTGTCTTCTTAGTGGTTTTCTCAATCTCAACGGCTCAGAAGGCTGAAAATAATTCAAAATACGCTAAACCGTAAATAATCATAATAAAGCTAAAATTAAGTAAAACAAATCAAATGAAGTTTATCAATGGATAAGAACCTAATAGTAAAAACACATAAACTAAGTGTTGTTATCAGAAATACAATGAAAGGAAAACTTTCCTTTACCAGCTGGTAATATAGAAATGAAGTTTGAACATATAACATTTAATAACAAAAATACCGTTTTGTTACCGACTTACCTAATACTTGAATTGGCTGTTACATAAGGATATGTCTGTCTGTCCGTCGGTGTAAACGTGCATTATGTTAAAATACCCTACTCAATTTCAATGAAATCTCCAAAAATTATCGGTATTTTATAACGCACAGATCTATATTAATAAATTATTTTACTATAATATGATATAAATTGGATTTGAAACGTAAGACGCTTGAAAATTTCCTACGTTAGTAAAGATTCTATTTTAAAATGTTAAAGAAAACAATTGTGAGCAACATTTATGTGTAATAAATCAAAGTTATAGTGCTACCTGCATCTCCAAGTCCGGAAGGCGGAGCTCTCTTGCGGAGGCGACAGAAGCGACGCTTGCGTTCGAGACAGAATCTTCCGAAGATGAGGAGGAGGCTGGCGCGGGCGCCTGCGAGCGTGAGCGTCTCCGCCCGCCCTTGCGGCCGCGACCGCTGTTTTCGCGCACACCTGGCACCTGCATTAGCAACAAACGTGAGCACTGCAATGATTGCAAAACCCATGTTGGAAGCAATTTCTCTAACAGTTCTGTATGCGTAAAATTCAAAAAGAGTTGATAAATTCATCGGTTTACTACTGTTTCCTACATTTATTTTTTATACAATAAGTTTCGGGTGGAACGCAAAACAATGCGCTCCTCATCACGTCTATTAACTCCTCAACACGTACTGTTTCTGAAATCTTAACATCTTTATTTTACTCACCTCCAACAAGTTATGCATCGAATGTGGCATGTGCGGTAGCGTTGATTTTGTCGTCCCAGACGGTTCATGGGACGCGGTTCTTGTGGTCCTTCTATCTCTCCGCCGCCCACTCTTCTTCTGGGTATTGTTTCCCCCTTTACCACTACCGCCTTTCACGCAATCAGAACTAGGAAAGTCGTAAAGACCATCCGAGTCCGTAAAGGGCAACTGCCGCCCGTAAAACTGTGGAGAAAACCTCCCTAATCCAGTCTTATCACTTAGCGGACTTTCGCTTCTAGAACTAACGGGACTAAGCGGTCTACTTCCCTCTGACATTAAGGTCGGAGGGCGCAAGCAAGCTTTCTCATCTAAACCCCGTTCTACACTAACGCACTTTACTATTGAACACTTTGTAACACCGCTCGGGGAGCACAGCACAGGAACTTCTAAAGTCTCTTTTAATACTATTTCCATCTCTTTTGCACTCGATGGAACGTCGTCGACGCGCTCATCTGTTCCTATTCCTTCATCATTTGATTCTAGCAACGGATCGTCCGATAAAGTTTCAGAATCTGACCGCCCCCTCCTTCTTTCTTTTGAGTCATCGTTTGAAGCGGCGGGGCTACTATTTGTCTTCATTAGCGGCCGGCGCCTTTGAAAACAAGACGGCCCACCACCTGACCCAGGGTCTTCCATTTCCGAAGGGCACAGTGGGTTACTCGAACCACATCTGGATGGTCCAGGACTAGCCATGGAACTGTATCCCGAAGAAGACAGATTAGATTCTGATGGCGCTCGTTCACCCCTAACTGACATTGAAAATGGGCTTAAATAGCACATATTTCCAGATGATGGTGGGGGTCTGGGTGACATTGGCTCATCTGATTCTTCACTAGCGTTGTACGTCACTGTTATTAACGGTGGTGGCTGAAATTCTAAATGTGGTGGTGTCCGTCTCGGAGGTGGGGAACCTGGCGATGGACGTTCAATGGTCAGGACAGGAACGCACAAGGCTGGAGGTGCTGGTGACGGGGAAGACATTTCTCGCTCCGAATCTTGGCTGTGTGTAAAGCTTGGGCTTGGAGAATCTGTCACCGCTGTTGAAGGACTGGGTGTTTCAGTTGAATTCATCGAAATGGGCTGACGAAGCTGGAAAAAGACTTAGAGTGAGTAAATTTGTTCCATTCCAATGCCTTCAATTCGTCCAATTCTTAATAATATCCCACCACCGCTTGGTGAATTCACGTACCGGAATGCACACAGTACCTATAGTATAATTATATATCTAAATCTACACGACTAAAAATCTAAAATATACTTTTATAAGCAATACAATAAACAGAAAGAATTTAAATAATTAAGCTACACTACAGATTCCTTTATATCGTCTTTTACTTATTTAAATATAATAGCTACACCTTAGTATTTAAACATGGTTTGACTCAGATTGCACTCATATCGTGTTTCATCCTTCTTATGGTGTGCAGTAAGTATACTTCTTGAAATTAAGTCTAAAACTTAGTATAGTTTGCAGGTTCCTCACTGGTGCAACGGTGATTTAGATGTTTTGTCGTGTAGTTGGTTTATATATACATATAACTCCAACGGCGGTACGTGAATTCACCAAATGGCTCTACGGAATATCAGCGCTGGCGAACAACTGGTATTGTGCTGAGTTGGAGCCAATCTGTGACAATTACATGAATTGTGCTATTTTATAGTTTTGATTTGTTTTTTATTTTTTCTTGTATCATACATTGTAATTTCGCAAATAAAATTGTATCTATTACATTATATTCCATTACTGATTTATTTGACTAAGATCTTACTTTTAATCTTAATCCAGAAGTAGGCCGTTCAATCTTTGTTTCATACTTTATTTCATCCATTTCATCTTCACTAGGTGATATGATCGTTGCACTCGTGTCACTTTGAGCACCAGGTTCCATATTTGCTCTGGGCATCCTAGGAGAAGGCAATGGAGTGGGAAGTGGGGTAGGCAGTGGTGTGGGCAAAGGTGTGGGAAGTTCCCGAATCGGGGAGAGGCACTTGTTAATTCCGCTTGGGACTTCAAGTAAGATTGATGGTGGATGGAGAAGATTACTGCCTGACCCTGACGATTTGTGAGCACTTAGTGGATCCAGAACCTATAAAAATATACAAGTTTTTTATCAGTCATCATTCTTCGAAGCAGCAATATTATTCTTATCATGTACCGTCAAGTTATACTAACCTGAATTTCAATAGTGTTATGCGGTCTAGTAACCGGTGAATCCGGTGCCAACGATGGTATATGAGACGAGGCTAGCGAAATATTATCATCACCATCCATGGTGTCATCTTGCGGAGATGATGCTGAAGGACTACTGGATACCGAGACCCCTCCTGAGGATGCTCTAGACACCATGGCTGCTGATGACGAGGAGAAGTTTCGGAACATAGCCAGGATTGAATCAGCGCTCGAGATCTTTGGCGTTCTAGCAAAAAAGGTATATCTCAGTTTTTAATTTAGTTACTAAATTATTTCTCATAACAATACTAAAAACAGAGCTTTTAATATAGGTAACTGTGTAAATTCAATTATGTGACGTGGGAATAAACTTGCCTGGAATATTTCTTCAAAGCGGCATTTGCTAAAGTCAAATCAAGACTCGACATGGAGTCGCTTCCTTGATTACTGGACGTACTATGAGGTGACCTGACCTCTACACCTGGGGACGGAGGGGTGCTTGATGCTTTAGCTCTCACTGCCCTGTCCGTGCCCATAACTGCCATGGGAATAGTTATCGTGTTCACCATATCTACGTCTGAACTTGAACTCATTTCCGCAGATACTTTGTTAAGTAATCTTGCGAACGTGACCTTCTTTTCAAGCTTAGGATCCGAGATGTGTCTCATGGAAGGTGATGTTGATGGAGAAGAACCTTCACTGGCGAAAGAAGTCTCTTTGTTTTCAATCCCGTAGTCAACAAACGCTGGAGCGCTTTCAACAGTACTGAGGGTGCGTTTTTCAGACATCTGTATAAGTTCTCCCATCGTGATCTTTTTTGAATGGTCGTTTGTCGTGGCTGGGCTTATGAGCTGCTGTAGAATTTGCTTTTTTTCTGCTGCGTTCTTCTTAGTAGGCGTTGAGTTGTTACGTTTTTTTCGCGGTGAAGGCGTACCTAAATTAAAAATCTCACAATATACTTTACTGTTATTTGCCCAGTTACCTCTAAAAGCAACGACATTGAATGATCACACGACAAAACGCTACACATATAACAACATTGAGAAGCCTCTTTAGCTTCAAGATCATCGTGCCGTTGATCTTATTTTGTTATGCATCTAGAGGAAGCCAATTCTTTAGGGTAAAGTGCTAAAAAAGTTAAAAAGTTAAATTTGGATGTGCCAATTCGTATTTCTTATATTAGTGGTGTAATTCAGAAAACGTGTGAAAAGAGAAGAAAAGAAAAATATTAAGTATATAGTTAAACGGTCTAATGTTAATAGGTTAGTTGCTATTTCAGGAAAGAATTTATTCACAGCCAAGGAGATCAAGAAAAGCTATTATCGACACGGCTAAGAAGTAAAGTTAGTATAATTAGTAGTAGCCAATTTTTAAAGGACACTGCTATGCTTTTATATATTTTTATCCTTATGAAATATATTAAGTAGAATAAGTAGAAAAAAAGCAGAACAATGTCCAAGAAGCATGCTAGGGCAACATTCAACAATTAGTGCAAGCCCTTACAATGTCAATAGAAAGAAATACAATCGAATAATTTACTTCAAATAATTAAGTATAATTTTGATAAATTGACAATGCAAAGGCTCGTTTAGTTGGACGATCTAAAAAGGTATTAACGAAGGAAGGAGCGGCTAATAGATGCTGTGTTTGTGCGTGGTAAGGGTGCACACAATAATAAGTCTCAGGTAACAGTCAAAACGAGGGTAGCGAGACCAGGTTACATTGGTCAGGTAGCATTCCACATCGAGTTCATTCACAGAGGGAAACATTCAGTGCTAGTTGAGCTCTGGTACACCACGCGCTCCGCAAAAATGTTCGACGATGCTCGCAATTTTGCATGATTAGTGCAAATCATAAATGAACTATTTATTGCCGCGAGCCCTTTGTCCGTTAGCAATAAGTAAGAGATATTCTTTGTTTTGTGACTCTCAGTAACATTATATGTAAGTACTGATGAATAACAGGAGTCAGGTAAAAGTGCTAATAGACACAAGGCTATATAATTAGCGATTGCTTTCATGATAGGTGAAATTATTACAGCGATCGACTATCTATGTTAATGTTTGGTGGTTAAAATGGTATATTTCGTGATTACTAAAGTCCTACAAAAAGAAACTTTGCTTTTTCTAATAATTGCCAATAAAATTTCTAAGCATGCCTTGCTCAAAAACATGTCATCGATATATGCAAACACTTGTAAATGCCGAATTTGCAAATAAAATCTCTTGTTGTGAAAAATGCGTTAATGTCTAGTCTTATTGTGAACAAAAACATTGTCACGCGATTTAGTTATGGTTTTAGTGTCGTAAGCTAGAAGCCTAAACGTTGTACATGAATGGTCTAGAACCCTGAGCTTAGATCTATAACCGTGAAGAGTCGCTAACTGTGTATGTCGTGATCGGACATGAGTGCGGAGCGCGCGGGCCCGTCGCCTGCGACCTCGCTCCAGTCCTTACGTCCGGGCGGCGGCTTTAACAGATCGTCCAAGCTAAAGGTGCGCGCGGCTCGCGGGTGTCCCGCGAGTCCCGACACCGACGGCTTGCGAATACCCAGCCGCGTGAGCAGCGTGCGGTGCGCTCCTTCGTGCAGGCTCGCTGTGGACAAACGCGCCGTCAGCCGCGAGCCCCGCCGCCCCGCCCCGCCCCTCCCCTCGCCCCGCGCCGCTACCGCTCCCGCTGCGGCACAGCCGCGTACCGCCCGCGGCCACACCCAGCCCGCGTCGCTAGCGCTACACCACCGGCGGCACCGCGCCCCACACACATAGGATTGCCAGATTTCGTGCGCCGAAAACACGTTTTGATTTTAATTTACTAATTTCAAGGGGTTGTTTGATAAATAATTTAAAGAGGAGAGAAAATTGGACGCGTAACGAGTATAAATATTTTTAGAATATAAATTATATTAAAACAATTGATATTAAGGTGGCTTTAAGCCCTGCAGGATTGTTCTTTTATTTAGTTTTTTAAGCTCCCGGCAAATAGTTAATCTGGCAACCCTGTTAGCCACTATTTCACAATTTATTTAACTTGGTAAAACAATTCCAATAGATCGTGCTCCTCGTTTCGGCATATTTATTTTCGATTGGTTGACCAATTTAAAATAATTGTGAACAGAACGGACTCCAGAAACTAACACACATCCCTCTAAAGACAATCTACCTTCATGCAATAGTATGCATCATAGCAGAGCAGGAAGTATTTATGTACAAAATACAGTCTCTCTAATAATGATCTAGTTTCTGGGCCCGCAGGTGGTACAAATATACAATAAACATTAAAGAAGAAATCGACAAATTACGCAAAACGTGTCCTTACCATCCCAGAGACAGTGCGGTTATTGAGAAAATAATATAAGTATAGCAGAAATAATTAGAAATTGTAATTTTACAAAGCTTATTTATACTGTGAGTCACAAAAATACTTGGATTCCCTCAAATTACTACAAGGGTAAAAATACTGGGCCTGGAAGATAAACATAGAATTTTGCTTCAAATTAAAGGCATTATTGAAATGTTCCAGACTCTTTGTGATAGGTACATTGTGATATTGTGACAAAGCTTCAATAGATTGAGTGCTTGAGATTAAAATTTACGATTACTGTAGACTTGTCCTCCTATGTTTCTGATTAGATAGTGAATATCGGACTGGGGAATTTTATAACCAATTTGGACCTAAAGATTTGTCCTCCACGTCGGAAAGTGGTGCAAACTTACGTCTCGGACATCGATCGGCTTCTTCCGCCAAGAGCTTTTCGATCTTCTCCGGAAAGTGCCTCTTGGCGCACCATACTAGGCCAATCATCCCGAGGACTACGAAGACAGTGATGAGGCCCAGCCAGAACGGTTCCTGAATCATCCGTTGTCCAAGGCCGATTATATTTGGAGTAGGGTTTGGCGTTTCGCATCTAGGAAGCAGAAATCATTCTTACTGTAATGTATCAATTATCCACTGCTGAATACAGCCTCCCCATTAAAGGAGGGTTTACCATAATCCTCACACTCGGCAGGTGTCTTGGAGATAGCAGTGTGAGATAGCAGTTTCTCAGAAGGTGCTGCTGCCTACCTTCCGGTATTTCATGAAAGAGATGGGGTGAATTTTAGCCCGGCGCCCCACGAGAAATAATTTATGTTATTAAAAATGACCATTATCCTTACGTTCTTAGGTTAATTGTAGGGACATATGCAACGTAAGCGCAAATTGCTGATATTGGAAAAGTCGCATCATGCGCTCAGTTGCCCCCCGCGTTTGGACCGAGCGTCCGTACTTCAGCCCATCTATATTTTGTAATTCTGATGGACAATAATTAACGGTGATCACCGACTTGTGGAACTTTGATTTACCCTTCCCAGTAGACAGTCAAAAAAAATATTACGTAGAAAAATATATGTTCTAATCTATCATAACAAATAAAATAATATTCTCTAGTTTATTTATAATTTGCGATAGGTTTATATGGGCCAGTCAATGAAATCATATACCACATACTACACCGCTTTATCGATATTATCCTTTCAAAATTATTTCTTCAACTAATGACAACCAGTTCAGGCCATGGTTTAATTGTAGTACCATTCATATATTATTTACGCCGGTAGAAAAGATTACCTAACTATATTTACAGACAATAATTTTTGACACTTTTGAGGGTTTCGAAATCAAACCCTAGACGCCTGCTAAGCGTGGCGATTATGGCAAACCCACCCTTAATTTGGGACACCGTGGACAACTCGCCCATTAGTACAGTGTATAATGCTGTAAATAAACAAAATATCGGATGAGGAATTGAGAAATTCTAAAACTAGACGACGATGTAGGTAGACATACCTTTTCCCTTTCCAAGAGGGGTTGCACTGGCACAGGAAGCCCCCGTCCCGCTCGATGCAGGCGCCGCGCGCGTTGCAGGGCCGCGCGGCGCAGGGCCGCACGCGCTCGTGGCAGCGCCGGCCGCGCCACCCGCGCGCACACCGACACGTGTACCCCGCGCCGTCCCCGTGCGCGTCCCGCGCCGCGCCCGAGCAGTTGCCGAACACGCACGGGGACCGCTCGCACCACGTCACCAGGCAGAATATACCTGCCACACGCACACAACCAACGCTGCTTCTCAACATGTTTCAACGATGTCTTACAAGTTTCGATTGAATGCCGTAGATGTTTCCATTAATAAAGGTGCATGAGTTGGAAGTTTGTATTAAAACGCTACAATGTCGATTCGATTATAGGATAAGTGCAAAGATAACTGCAACGTAGTACTACACGGGGAGACTTATTTCTCCGAAACTGTTCACAAACGCACTAGAGGACGTTCTCAAGTTCTTGAGAAGAAGATGTTGTTCAGGCTAACCTAGAACTACTGGCTCTCAAGGACAGCTGCCGGAACACACCGTTAGGTGCTTGGTGACAGATTTTCTACTTGAGGGTGGTAGCTAGCCAGGCGGGCATTCGCAAAATGACCTACCAGCATGCTATAACGACTGCCATCCTAAGGCGACAACCGGGACCGACGGCTTAACGTGCCCTCCGAAGCACGTGCACACGCAGTAGTAATGTCACTAGCGGTCACCCATCCAACTCATGACCGCGGGCGACGTTGCTTAACTTTTCTGATTGGTTGAGAACAGCTAAGTAAACTTCGCTTCGGGCGCTTCAAAATTCGTTTGGCGAAGTAAGCGATTATTATAGCAGTCGCAATGAGTATGTCATCACTACGTTTGCACATTCACTTGAAGAGTTCAGTGCAGTGAACATGAACAGTTAACATGTTACACCCGTACTTTATATACGAGTACAGATTTGTGTTTCGCAGAATTTACATTTAAGTGGCAATGGGCAGTCCACTACGCTTGATGAGCCCTTAATCGACGGAGAATAAAGGTTCTCGAGTGACTACCACAGCACAACAGAAGTCGTAGAGTAGTTAAATGCCGCACAAGGAATTCATCTCCAAGAGTAGAGTGCACGGAGCGCTTTCCATACAAACCTAGTTTCGTCATATTTTAAATACCAAGTGTTCAAACTCGCCGAAATTTTCTACACATATTGATGAGCCTAATATCTATGCTTCTAGTTTTCCAGATTTTCGTTTTATTATCTAATTTATCCTTAAATATCAAAATAACAATTCCTAATAAAACGATTTTTCGATTTATTTTTGAAACTACTTAATTTTGGGAAAATCTAAAAACATACATGCAAAGTGTCACTTAGTGTTTAAAATATGACGAAACTACGTTTGTATGGAGAGCGTCATGAGACCTCTATCCTTAAGATGCAGTTCTGACGCGGTTATGTATGGAACATCTGTCAAAAACAGCATCTTAAGATCGATCTCAACTTTGAGACAATGTTTATTAATACGAACCTTAGTGACAGTGGATTGTGACAGTCGCAGGCAGCCGATGGATGCTAATGGCTAATAGCCGTTAGTTGTGGTCACATAGGTGAGGGAGGCTTATATTCACCAATGGATTTTTCCAAAATGTAGATGTTTATGATTGAAAACCATTTTTATTTTAAATTATTTTTATGTAACAAGCCCGAAGGCCACCTGATGTTAAGTGGACTAACCTCTGCCAAATCTCGAACCTCTAACAGATGCATTTCGTCAACGACGAATTGCACTGTGCCCGTCACACTGCGACGTAGAGTTGTTAGGTCTCATGTGCCTGTAATTTTTCTGGCTCTTAAGGACTGCTGCCAGAACACACTGTTACACACACAGGTACTTGGCGACAGATTATCTACTTGAGGGTGGTCGCTAGCCAGGCGGGCATTCGCAAAATGCCCTTCCACCATGCTGTGAAGCCCGCGGCGGGATTTTAACCATGGACCTGCTGCACGGCAGTCCATAGCCAATGCTACTGAGATTGCTCAGTAGCATTGGCTGCTTCAAATTTTTTCTTTACTTTAATGTGGAAATTTTATGGGAAATTCAATATAGCAGACACAAAAGAGAAAAAGCCGAAATCTGGCACTTTGCCTGTGTCTTTAGTCTTGAACGAGGATCAAATATTTTTTTGGCCTTTATAGGTTTGCCTTTGACCACTATCTCACCTGATGGTAAGTGATGATGTGGTTGAAGATGCTGTTCAGACTAACCTAGAATTACTGGCTCTCAAGGACAGCTGCTGGAACACATCGTTAGGTGCTTGGCGACAGATTTTCTACTCGAGTGTGGTATTTAGCCAGGCGGGCATTTGCACAATGCCCTATCACCATGTAAAAGTATGTACAATATTTTAATTTCTGTCTGTCTCACGTATATTTACTCACCTGTATAATATCCAGAACAGTGGCAGAAACTCTTGGTATCGTCAGAAGCGCACCGGCCATCATGTAAACAGGGGTTTGGGTAGCATGACTCTAAACTTGTTTCTTCCGGAAGAAGAAGCACTTTGCTGTGGTAATCGGGATCTGAAAATAAAATGACAAGGCTTTTTAGCTTGCGTATACTTTATAGCCTTGCAATTGACCATTAGATTCTAATATACCAAAATGTTCAGTAACTTCATAGTCGGAAGAAGACTAAATTATCATGGACCAGGACAGAGTGGCTAGTTTATCGGTATTATAGCGAATGCATTGCGATTTGTGTTCCGTGGTATCAATCGGTAGGTATGTTGTTTCGGTCAAATAGTGGAATTCATTGCCTGATGCTGTGTTTCTTGACTCAAATAATCTGGGTGTCGACCAGTCTAGCTAGGTGAGCATGAAGAGGCATCTGCTTAGTGAGCGTGGTGTCCATTGTCATTTGACATCAGATGAGATTGCGGGGATAACACGCAAAAGTCAAATAAAATCAATGTTTCATATTGATTGTAAGAAATGTCTCAACCCTTAACGTTCATACTTTTATGTATATATAAGATATAGAGCTAAGTTCAGATTCATTTCCATATTTAAGTTTTCAGATATTTGTGTCTTTTAACCTAATATAACCAACCGTAGCATGCGGCCACGAGGCACTATGACCATTTGGAATCCTCTTCACCAGTAGGTACCTACTATGCTCTCTATACTTGTTGCCGCAGAGGATATTTGTCGTAAACAGCTACGATGATAATAGAAGGAACACGCTCGATAATACTTCGACATAGATGTTCAGCCTGTCTGAAGCTACTCACTATTATTTATCAACTGTTACGGCCGCAATCCAATTTCGTCGACTCTACAATATGTGGCCATATCCACGATGATAATAGATGGAATACGCTCTATAATAGTTCGACATAGATGTTCAGCCTATCTTAAGCTACTCACTATTATTTTTCATCTGCTACGGCAGGCATCCCATTTCGTGGACTCTACAGTACGGGGAAATAGTTACAGGGGCAGAGGTTACACTGCTATAGAAAAAAAAGGTGTTATAAAATAAGAAGTTGACACGAACCGTCATTGACAATCACCGACACGTCCATATTAGCGCCCTCGTCGCCAGTGTGCTGGGTGACTATCAAAGAGTGAAGGTACGAGTTGATAACGAGAGGAGCGCTTGGTTCCAGTTTTCTCTTGGTACGATCCACTTCGCATAAGGTCCATTCGGTGCCGTTGTACTCCGTGTAACTGTCTTTTACCTAGAATACCAGTGAAGATGAATAAGTACATATATTTAGATTTTCGATCATAATGTAAGCTTTAATTATAAAACACTGATGACGTAATTGTATTTTGATTAATTTCAACCATGCCAGAGTGATTATTATAAAAATTAATTTATATGTAATTTGTTACATATAAATTAATTTTTATAATAATAATAATTGGAGTACAAAATTTTATGCCCAAGGCGAGAATTGAACCCGCGTCCTCCGATATCGCGTTAGATGACCAAACCTCCTCGGCCACCTGGACTAGGCATTTATAGCCGAAATTTTGTGCTCCAATTGTATTACTTTAACCGTCATAGGGGACGGCGAACGTGACGTAATTTATGTCAGAATCACAGAAGTGTGTATGAATTATTAAGAAAAAAAGAACGGAATTTCTCGAAACACCAAGATTTGAAACGAAATGGTATCAATAGGGAATTGATTCTCAGAGTAGTCACACAGTGGCATAAAAAATGTGCCAGTTATCTAGTCATACTTCCAACTAGCGACAAATGGAAAGTGTTTCGCGTTTGGGCAAATAAATGTAAATGCACCTTACGACAGTCCGTGGAGTGCCAGGCTAGAATGTCGTCGCCCATCTCTACCCGTGGGTGTCGTAAGAGACGATTAAGGGTAACACACCAGAAGGTGGGCAGCAGCACTTTATGAGGTACTGATATCTCACACTGCCGCCTCCCAAGTGTGGGGATGTTGGCAAACCTCTCCATTTTGCATTGCTAGATACCATCGCCGGTAGATTTTTAAGCAGTGATGGCTCAGTGGCATTGGCTATGCCCTGCAGCGCAGCAGGTCCATGGTTCGAATCCCGCCGCGGGCTTGAGCTTCACCGCATGTTGGAAGGGCATTTTGCGAATGCGCGCCTGGCTAGCTACCACACTTAAGAAGAAAATCTGTCGCCAAGCACCTAACGGTGTGTTCCGGCTGTCCTTGAGAGCTAGTACTTCTAGGTTAGCCGGAACAACATCTTCGACCACATCATCACTTACCATCAGGCGAGATAGTGGTCAAAGGCTAACCTAACAGGCATAAAAAAAAGGCTGTGTTCAGCAATGGATTATCTAGCTGATACAGTACAGTACAGCAGTTTATGGTCAGATCAGAGGAAGGTAGCTGAGGTGATAATAATCGTATTGACATTTAGGACATGATGACGAGAGTAGCATAAGAAGTGACCTGTATCCATGCGACTCCTTCCCCGCAGGGCCACGTTGTGTTGGCGGGCACGAGCGTGGCGGCGCGCACGGCGAGCGTGAGTGTGCGCGCGTGCGGCGCGAGCAGGCGCGTGCGCAGCGCGGCGCGGGGCGGGGCGCGCGCCGGCCAGTTGGGCGGCGGCACCGCGCCCGCTGCCACGCCGCCAAGCTCCAACACGTACGATACGTTCAGGAAGCTTACTGAAAATAACGCACGTACAACGTCTTTTATACTTCTAAATCTTAAGCAGTCAATATACTATACTACTACTTTCCTAAGAGTTCATTTCTACTTCAGTTCAGTTCATTTCTACTAACCTCTGCATATAACAGATGCATTTCATCACAAGTCACGAATTGCACTGCGCCCGACACTTTGACACATAGTTGTTAAGTCTCATGTGCCTGTAATTTCATTGGCTCTCAAGGACAGCTGCCGGAACCCACCGTTAAGTGCTTGGCGACAGATTTTCTACTTGAGGGTGGTCGCTAGCCAGGCGGGCATTCCCAAAATGCCCTTCCACCATGCAGTGAAACTCAAGCCCGCGCGGCGGGGTTCGAACCATGGACCTGCTGCGCGGCAGTCCATGCCACTGAGCCATCCCTGCTTCACATGATGTATGTACCATTAGCCTTTACACCTACACTAAGATGTGGTGTACAAACGAAGCCTAAAGGTAAAAATGCGGATCAATAATTTACTGTGGAAGGGATCGCCTTCGTCTGTGGAATAAAGCCCGGAAATATGAAGCAATGATTGCCGAGCGGTGATAACTATGGACTGCCGCGCTGCAGGTCCATGATTCGCTTCTCACCGCTAGTTTGAGCTTCACCGCTTGGTGGAAAAACATTTTGCGAATGATCAACTGGCTAACTACCACCCTCAAGTAGAAAATCTGTCGTCGAGCTTGCTCAGTGTGTTCCGGTAGCAGTTCTTGAGAGGCACTTAAATTACAAGCACATGACTTAACAACTGTATGTCTCAGGGTGACGGGCGCAGAGCGATTCGCCACTTGTGAAGAAATGCATCTGTTATAGGCAGAGGTTAGTCCTCCTAACATCAGGTGGGCCTCGCGCTAGTTTCATCACAATCACATAAAAAAATTACAATACGTGGATTCAAGTACTTAGTACGAGTATTCGTATGTGATACTGAACAAGATGTATCAATAGTGTCAACATTAAATCTATAGTATAGGTAGCTCCGTTTGAGGATCGTGTTTTCGTAGCGCTTTCTTAAAAATATAATTTCAGGCTTTTTTTTAATACCAAGTGTTCGAACTAGGTAAAATTTTGCAAGCATGTCCGCCAAATAATTGTGTATCTTCTGGTTGACCAGATTTTCGTTTTAGTATTTATTTTATCTCTAAATGTGAAAGTAATAAATCCCATACAAAACGATCCACGAAAATTTTTTAGAATATAGGTACAATATTACTGACGGAAATCTGGGTATCGAGAAATACTGATCTTATACTTGAGGACTTGCGTACAATAATTCACCAAGTTTGAACACTTGGTTTTAAATATATGACAAAACTACGTTTGCATCGAAAGAGCTAAGAAGACATTTCAAAAAAATACAAATGAACAAAAATCTGTTTCTAGATGATAATGCTCCAAGTTAGACTCCATCATTACTCTTAAATTTTGGACTCAAACTTTCTCTGAAACAACCAACACGTCTTAAAAGCCAAACTTGTATAGAAAATTATGCGCATAATTTTAAAAAATCATGCGTTTCCGAAGTAATAGAGTTTGCACTGTCGGACCACACTCTACAGCTTATTAAATGTCCAATAACAAATTTGTCTTTGCTAAAATATTGGCGTATTAAGAGACGAGACTATTCAGCCGATAATATGAAGAAGTTTAGTAAGATTCTTGAACACATATCTTTTTCTGAAGTATACAGTGAAAAGGACCCCAATATTGCATATAATATATTTATTGAAACGTTTAAATTATTTTACGATCTATACTTCCCTAACAAATTAATAAAAGTAAAGACGTCAAGACCAGTAAATTGGGTATCACGCGGTTTAAGGATCTGTAGTAATAAAAAAAGAAAACTTCTTTGGGAACTTAGGAAAACACCCTCAGATGTAAACGTAAATAAATATAAAAAATACTCAAAGCTACTTAAAAGAATTGTGAGGCTTACACAGAAAGCTCAGAATAATTGCAAAATTAAATCATCCAAAAATAAAAGTAATAAAATAGGGGTATAAAAAATAGTACAAAAAGAAACTTACCTAAAGATTAAATTGAAAAGATAAAAATAAACGGTCAACATATAACAAATCCACAGGACATATCAAATTTATTAAACAACTTTTATTGATAAGATAGCTCCAATTAATAACTCAGGAAAATATTTAACCAAATTAATTACCAGACAAGAAAAATCTATGTTTCTTAAGCCCTGCATACCTACCGACATCTTAATTATAATATATTCCCTTAACAATACTAGTAGCGTTGGATACGATGGTATCTCAGCAAAAGTACTGAAAGCCGTAGCTCATTGTGTAAGCTTGCCGATCAGCCATATTGTCAACTTGAGCCTTACCTACATCTGGAAACACACCTGCACAGGTGTGTCAGTTATGTACAAGTCAGTGTGAGACAAGTTATGTAGATAAAAAAACACCAGTACGTTCGATTTTCTGCGATATGACCCAAGCTTTCGACTATGTTCAACACAATATATTGTTAGATAAGCTTGCTTGGCATTAGAGGAAATTCTCTACAATTAGTTAAATCGTATTAAGAGAACAGAAAACAGGTAACGCATAAAAATAAATTATGAAACAAAACTAGAAGAAGTTTATGTATCAGAGGAACGTATAATTAAGTACGGCGTCCCGCAAGGGAGTGTACTGGGCCCGTTGCTTTTCATGACTTATATAAACGACCTGCCCAAAGCTACTACACAACCTATGTCATTATTTGCAGATGACAGTACTGTGACTATAACATGCAATAATATTAACACATATGTAAATGAAATTAATCTAGCATTGACATCGGTTATAGAATGGTTAAATAATAATAATTTGAAAATTAACATATATAAAAAAAATATGTCGTTTTAGACAACGCGATAATGCTGCTTTACCAAATCTTGACATAAAATACAAAAATAATACCATTGAGGAAGTTGATAATACAAAATTTTTAGGAGTTAATATTGACAAAATAATGAACTGGAAGCAACATGTAGAAAATCTGTGTAAAAAATTAAATACCCTGGTTTATGTCCTATATAGGCTGGCCCCAGTAGTTAATGAGGAAACTATACTTATAGCATATCACGGCCTAATTGCATCAAATATCAGGTACGGTGTAATGTTTTGGGGGAACTCTACCGATGTCGATAAAGTTTTTAAATGTCAAAAAAGATGTATCAGGGCAATGTTTCACCTTCGTATGACCGATACCGATGTAAACCCTTATTCTATAAATATAAAATTTTAACTCTACCTTCGCTGTATATTTTAGAAAATGCCCTTCCACCATGCGGTGAAGCTCAAGCCGGCGGTGGGGATCGAACCAGGGTACTGCGGCACGGCAGTCCATAGCTATTACCGCTCGGCCATCATTGCTTCACAATTCTGATGTCGTCAGTCATAATAGACGAGATCAATATATAGTTTGCGTTTGTAACCCTAAGACAACATTGATGCGCAAGAGCATCTTCAGCATGGCTCCATTTATTTACAATAAAATACATCTTCATTGAGAGAATTGCCAACCTCATTGTTTCAGAGAAAGCTACGAACGATATTATTAAACAAAAGTTATTACAAAATAATGAATTTATGAACGATAATTCTGTTGATAACTAAATTTAATTAATTATTATATATTTTTTAGGCAAAATTTCAATTTATATATGTGATATGTATGATTATAATTAGGTAGGTAATGGTAATTTTAATATATCCTCATAATGCCCAATTTTTATATTTCGCTGCATTTTAATTTGAATTCTAATTTGAAATTTTTATTTCGTATTTTATTGTATAATTTAATTATATATTTCAATTATTTGTTATTATATGTACTTACCTAAGATAAATATTGCACGCCCTTAAAAGGCAGATTACATAGAAACAATTATCTATATCATTTTACACATGTGATTCAGCAATAAATATACTTTGACTTTGACAAGTTTATCAGGTGGCATAGTAAACAATCAAAAACTGTTAAAACGTAAAACTCTTCACCTCATTGCACCTACCTTATACTTTGCGAGTCCAAAAATAACGTATCAAAGAACAAAATACTCACCAGTTTGAAAATGCGCCAAATAACCTTTCCCAGTGACATTTTCTCCGGTCCTCAACCTCAACCTGAGTATTTCAGATCGGGATACGAAAAGGCCATTGGTCAAAATGTTTGGGTTTGTGAACGGACGAATAGGAATGCTCTGAAGGTCTACTTGGACTTCTAGGAAGGAATCTTCTGGTAGCGAATCTGTTACGTTTATTGGGACTCCGTTTTTGTAGACTCCGTAACCGAAATCGTAGTAGCTTATATTGAGGAATACCCGTTTACCTAGAATAAAACAGACACAACTATCAGCTTTTACGTTTTTCTCAAAATTTACTTACCAATAGATATATTTTTTTATGTTATCCAACTCGATAAATTTGGAATTAAATATCAAACGAATCCAGAAAATTAGTACGAGACGCGATCATTAAAAGATAATAAATAAAGGAATGAAGTCCTTACCTGTTGGAGCTAAAATATCAATAGTGCAATCTAGGTTAGGCAGCAGAAATTGAGGGTAGTTGGGACTCCGCAGGATCCCTTCTTTTGATGTGTAAGTTTGTGAAGGACATCCTAATAGTTCTACTGCTCGCCAAGTTACAGAAAACCCCGATCCCTGTGTGCTGGAATAGAAAGAGTCAAAGTTGAGCTAATTTAATAAGTCCTAATTCTTAAATTAGGTCTTCTATATAAGCATCCAAATAAAACAGGTACAATTAGAAGTTTTTATAGCTGCCTATTGGCAAAATAATGCTGCAATTACAGCTTATGTCACTACATATTAATGTGTGTTTACGTAGTGATTTCCATTCAAACGTAGTTTTGTCAAATTACTTTAAATACCGGTGTTTGTGTTGTTGTGAGTGGTCAAACTCGGTGAAGTTTTACAAGCCCGTCTGTAAACCTAATATTATCTATGGTTCCGCTATGCCATTTTGACGAGCAAGATCGTAACCGTAAAGTACGAGCAAATTTGACAATTAGTTTCACCTCTTGTTTGATTGTTTACGCTCTTGTTCAATGAAAACGTGAAGTTTGAGAAAGTTTAACATGTTTGTCAAACATTTTTGATCTTATATAGGGCACTGTAGGTGCGTGTTGCCGCGCATAAGGCATTCACCACATTTTGCGGTGTAGATAAAGCTGTTTGTTAATGTTGCAACGTTTCCCGAAGAGGCCAACGGTCGGCTTAGCTATTCGGTGTTACAAAATTTATGGAAAAATTGAGAGATGATGAGGAGAATTCTCTCCTAAAAAAAAGAGAGAAGAACAATATAATTCAGTAATAAGGACATTAGTATGAAAAGCTTTTATAATTTAACAAATTATTGGAGTACAAAATTGTATGCCCAAGGCGGGAATCGAACCCGCGACCTCCGATATCGCGTCGGATGCCTAAACCCCGTCGGCATCCGACGCGATATCGGAGGACGTGGTTTCGATTCCCGCCTTGGGCATACAATTTTGTACTCCAATAATTTGTTAAATATATTTAGCTTAGCACGCGATAGTGCTTGTAATTATATTTAAAAGCTTTTATAATTTCTATCGATTTGTACGGGCTGATGATTGTCCTTACATAAAATTATGATATTATATGATATGAAGTAAAAGACGTATTAACGGAACGGAGGTTTATTGCAGACTGAACTTTAAATACAGTTTACATAATATTATAAGCGGACACAGTCGCGCTAAGTCATCAAAATGTACGTAAACCGTACATATTCCCAACACGGGAGAAAACATAGAAAAATATATAATCGATGACTCAAATACTATTATGAAAATTGCTTCTGTAATTATGTATACATTGATAATATTATATGCTGCTTAAAACTAATGATGTCCTTTCATAGTCATTGATGGATTTATGATGATTAATTTACACTTAACACTATTCACTGAAATATTTCACTGCGTTGAAACATTATTGGGGATGTACCCTTACTGATACGCGCACTCACAGCACTAACACTTTGCTCGATGATGGGAAGTGGGCTTGGCGCGGGCGCAGGCGCAGGACCCGGCAGCGGTGGCGCATGCCCGCGCGGCGCGGCGCCGGCGGCCGGCGGAGGCGGCGCCGGCGGTGGCGCGATGGTGCGCGCGCCTAGCGCCCACGTGCCGCGGGCTCGGGCACACCACCACGCTGCTGCTCCAATTGTAGTCAACACGATGATCACATAGATCACCGTATAGTGATGCACGTCGTGGTATGATAGGCTGGTTGATAATGATTCGTTCTCTTTAAGAGACTTGATTTGCTCGTCTAGTTTTTCGAGTGCTTTCTGTTCTCTTTCTGAGTTAAGTTGTTCCAAAATATTATGCAGGATGGAAACATTTATGATATGGTTGATCGGTGCGATCACAGGGGCATATACATCTGATTTAACGCTTATTTCGCTTGATGGTAGATCATGTGCAATAACTTGGAATGTATCTGTTTTTATTATACAACCTCTGTCGACAGTTGCTAGGCCAGCGCGAGTCAGCTGATAAGTGGTAACTTGACTCCCGCACATCGCTTGGTACTGACAATGTTTACAACAGAAGTAAATAAAATGATTTAGGGAATGACTTTCCATCCAAATGTCTTGGCAGGGACTGATTATTGTTTCACAAGTTGCTTCCTTCATCTGACAGAAATCTTTATATCCACTAATTCGATATATAGGTTTACTGATATGACACAGGTATGTACTCGTGTCTGTTACTAGGCATGATCTGATGCCATTTTCCGACAGGGTTAAATAGGTATCCTTTTTCAGGTTTATTCCTACATACTCTGATAAAGGTTTGATATTTATCATGTTAATATGATTTGCTTCAGGTATAGGTATGATTTTATATATTTCGTATGAGTCTCTACTGATCAATGGGATTCGCAGCTCAAAGATTACATAATCCTTAATCATTCGTGCTCTTGTAGTTATAAGTTTAAATATTCTTGATATACCAATGTAGATGTTTTCAATCGGAAGTGTGACGTCACTGGACAGATGACTTGATATGATACTAAGCTGATCTTGAAGTTGTTCAGGATTTATTATTTGCGGATTGAGTTGTCCGTGATAAATATCGGTGACGGTGTCAATCAATGTCCTTTGTAAATGCTTTAAATTTTGTAATAAATTGCTGGTTATTAATGATCCCATTGTAAACTGGCTTATTAGTTCAATGTCAGATTTGATAAGTTCTATATTTTCTTCTAACTGAAATAGTTTTTGATGAATAATTTTATGCTGTTCGGTCATAACGTTTTCAACACGTTTTATAAGGTTAAACTCTGCTTCAATGACTGATGTCTGATTTTTCCATAGTGACATAATATGCCTTTGATTATCGCGTAGGAGCGTGATATCTTTCCCGTACTGTTCGGCGAATCTACTATCGAGTACTCCGAAAAGGTAGTTCCCGAGATACCCGACACCATTGATAAGCCCACGACGACGCCGGCTGTGCTGTCTACCGGGTCTCGTGCCATCTGGCTGATTAAGAAGTAGTTGATTGTTATAATCTAATTCATTAAGCTCGTGCCGTAATTGCAACAATATTATATTACAATATGTGTTGTGTTTTATTTCTTTGCATGCTTTTTCTAATGTAATTAAAGATTTATTGAGTGCTGTAACACCTTCCCAGTAAGGTTGCATATTGTAGTATATGATTAGTTTCCACTCATCTCGAACAATGTTCATATTTGATACTTTGTCAAAATAGAGATGTTGGTTGTCTCTAAACGTTGTTGTGTTCATAGCACATTGTGAACTTGTTATGATGCTCAAAAACAAAATAATCGATGTAAACAAGGTTGATAACTTGTACCGATGGCAAGTGCTTGATGTATTTTGTTTTTTCGCTGATTGCGTTGTTTCAGGTGCAGTTTGTTGCTGATTTTCTTCATTGACAGGTAAAATTGATACTTTAGTGATTGGACGCTTTAGTTCACCGTTTTTAGTTTTTAAGGTGACGACTCTGACATAGGAATCTGAACCTGGATGTAATTTGATAACTCTGCCCATTAACCACTTTCCTGGCGGCAGATTGGCGTCATGGATAATAACTACGTCATTAAGCTTGATGTTTTCTTTAGCTTGCTTCCATTTGCACCTTGATGATAACTGTGTGAGATATTCATTGCGCCATCTCTTCCACAGGTCTTGTACAATTTTTTGTGTGAGTTGCCACCGAGTCCTTTTGTCTGTTTCAGTCTCGTAGAACGTGACATTAACTCCACCAGTTAAAAAATGCGCAGGAGTTAGAAAATTGATGTCATCCGGATCTTCTGATATTGGACACAATGGACGAGAATTAAGACATGCCTCTATTTGCGCGAGGACAGTGTATAATTCCTCGTATGTCAAATTTTGGTCTCCTACCGATTTTTTGAATAAGTTTTTGAAGCTTCTTACCGCGCTCTCCCAAATACCTCCAGCCGAAGGCCATAAGGGCGCGAGAAAACTCCATTGGATTTTCATGCTTAACAGTTCTGCTTGCACTTCACTGCTCTGTACTGTTTTTTGAATTTCATGATATTGCTCTTGTAGTATTCTATTAGCACCTACGAAATTTCGTCCGTTGTCGCTGTAGCAATGACTTGGAACACCTCTTCGTGCTGCCATTCTCCGTAATGCTGCTATGAATGATGATGTGCTAAGGTCTGACACAAGTTCAAAGTGCAAAGCGTGACTCATCATGCATACAAAGACTGCCACGTAGCCCTTTGTACTTTTGATACCACGCCCTTTGCTAGCTTTTACGTAGATATATCCTGTAAAATCCACACCAGTGAACTCAAAGGTACGTGATGGATTACATCTTACTTTCGGCAAATCTCCCATGATTTGTTGACTTAAAATAGGCTTATACTTTGCACATTTGACACAACGACGAATGTGGGCTTTAGTGGCTCTATTACCACCTACTATCCAGTACCTTTGTCGAATGAAAGCTAATGTTAATCGTGCTCCTCCATGTAACATAGTCACATGTGCGTCATTAATTATTAATTCCGTTAGTCGTCCTTTATGAGGTAGAATGATAGGATGCTGCATGTCTTTGCTGATTGATGCATGCTGTAACCTACCTCGAACTTTCATTATTCCACTCTCTTCATCTAAGAATGGATTAAGGTTTGATATCTTGCTCTTCACATGTACTTCGACCTTTTTCTTCAAACTCTTAATCTCCTCAGAAAACTCCTTCTCTTGTTCATGTTTGATTATTTTTTGCTTCGCTTTGCTGATTTCCTGTAGTGTAAGAAAACCCTTATGATTACTTTTTGATATAAATCGGTATACCCATGCTAGTATACGCGTAATTTTTGATATTGAGCTATGCTTGTTTAATAATTCGGTGATAATGCTTTCGTCATGTTTTATTATAATATTAACTTGCATTTGTTCCTTGCTTTCTTCGTCGGTGACGTAAACTCCTCTTTTTTCCTCTTTTTCAGGTGAGTACGTCGTCAACGAAGGAGGACCATGCCACCATAATGGGTCGCTCTTTAATTGTAAAGCAGAGAGACCTCTGCTGGCACTGTCTGCTGGGTTTAACTCTGATTTGACGTATTGCCAACAATTTGCAGGCATTATTGCTGTGATTTGACGCGTTCTGTTTGCTACGAATGTTTTCCACTTGCCAGGATCTCCATAAATCCAACCGAGTACTGCCGTGGAATCACTCCATCCATATATTTTCAGATCATATCCTGGCAGACATTTCGTGACCTTATTCATCAGTTTTGCCAACAAATGAGCACCGCAAAGCTCTAGGCGGGGCAATGATATGGTTTTGCTTGTCGGAACAAGCCTTGATTTTGCTGCAACTATGGTGACCTTCGATTGATTTTTAACATCTTTAAATTTGCAATAAATAACCGCTGAATATGCATTTAGAGATGCATCACTATATCCGTGCAATTCTATATTGCCTGATAAGGTGGTACCTAGCCATCTTGGTACACTAAATTGATTGATATTTTTAAGATCGGTTTTGATTTTAATCCAATCTTTGTATATTTTTTCAGGTACTTTATCATCCCACCCTAATTTTAATGTCCATATTTCTTGAAATAATAATTTTAATTTGGTTGTAATTGGCGTAATCCAACCCAAAGGGTCAAAAATTTTTGTTATATCGGAAAGTATGCTTCTTTTTGTGACCTTGTCATTTGATGATTCTATTGTAGATACGAAGGTGAAGTGATCTTTCATGGGATTCCAACAAAGCCCTAAAGTTTTTGCTGATTCTGCTTGTTTGAAATCTTTGATTGCCTGCTCTTTATTTCCTTCCTGTGATAAAGTGGGGTCGTTTGATGACCACTTTCTCAGATTAAAGCCACCTCGCTTTAACATTTTGATCAAATCTTGTTTTAACTTTTTTGCTTCGCTGGTAGAGTGTGTCCCGTGCACCAAGTCGTCCATGTAAAACGCTTCGTCGACAACCTTGGAAGCTTCGGGATAATTTTCTTGCTCATCCTTTGCTAATTGCTTCAATGTCATCATAGCTAGAAAAGGTGCTGCTTTTGTGCCATAGCTGACTGTTAAAAGTTTATGATCCTGCAAGATTTCGTTAGGACTATCCCGCCAAACTATTTTTTGCAACATTTGATGGTCAGGATGCATCCAAATTTGACGAAACATTTTTTCAATGTCCGCGGTAAACCCAATCTTATATTGTCTCCATTTAAGGATGAGTGTTTGAAGATCTTGTTGTAAGTTAGGACCTTTTTGCATTAAATCGTTTAGGCTTTTACCGCTCGATGTTTTTGATGACGCGTTGAATACAACGCGCAAAGAAGTACTTGTGCTGTCTTTGAGTACTGAGTGATGTGGTAAAAAACATTCCGGTGTCCGATTGCTTGACGATTCTGTTAATTGCATGTGTCCTAATGAATGATATTCACGAATAAAAGATTTATATTTGCTCAAGATATGCTGTTTATATGATAGCTTTCGCTCTTGCTGAAAAAATTGAGCTACGGCCTTGGATTTTGATTGACCTAGTTCTTCTTCAAAACTAGGTTTGAGGGGAAGTTTGACTTGATACCTTCCGTCCTTTAACCGTTCTGTAGTCGATTGATAGAATTGGAGACATTCTAAATCTTCTGATGAGTAGGATGATTCCTCGCTAATGTCTTCTATCTCCCAAAACTTCTGTATTTCGTCGATATTTACTTGAACTATGTTACATTGCAAGGTTTTGATGCTACCACACAAGATCCACCCTAGGCGGGTCTGTTGTGCGATCAATGATGAGTGTTCTGATCGACATATGCCTTCTAAAATGATATTTGGGTATACATCGGCCCCTAATAATATGTCGATTGGACGACAGATATTAAAATCTGGATCTGCCAGTTGAATATTGTCCAAATAATCCCACGATGGTTTTGGAAATGAGTTGTTTGGTAAATGCTTAGTAAGGTGTTTCATGATATAGACGTCCGTATTAAATTGATAATTATTAGTCAATGATGTAAAGTTGATACTGGTGATTCCTTTGCAGCTGTTATCCTTTGCTCCTATTCCGCTGATAATCCCCTTACACTTCCGTCTAGACAATGCTAACTGCTGTGCAGCGTTCTCCGTGATGAGGGAAGTTTGTGAACCTTGATCCACCAAAACTCTCATAGTTTGATAGCTACCGTCAGCTTTTTGAACTTTAATCAAGGCTGTTGATAACAAAATTTCGGGCATTTCATCTTGTTGTGCTACGTGAGAATTAACATTATTTTGAGATTGTTGTGTTGAAGTAGTTGTATTACTTTGATTCTTAAAAGTGTTCAGTTTAAACGCTTCATGTAAAAGTGTATTATGAAACCCATTACATTCTTGGCATCGTTTAGTAGAAAAACAATTTTTACCGTGATGATCATAAAGACAGTTTTGGCATAATTTATTTTTCAATATGTATTGCTTCATGTTTGCAGGTGTCATTTCCAAGAATTGCTTACATTGGAATAACCCATGTTCACTTTTACAATATGGACAAGTTTTATGGGAATGGAATTTGTAATTAGAAGTTGTTGGCGGTACTTCTTTGTTACTTGAATATGATTGTTTCACAGAAAATGGTTTCTTGTGATTGTAATTGTTATATGAGTTTGCTACTTGATGATTTGGTTTTTGATTAATATATTCTTGCTTCTTTCTGCTAGATTCCATGCTCATAAATTTGTTCTCTAGAAAAATCATGAAGTCTGATAACAAGGGTAATTCCCGAGGCTGCTTAAGAGATGATATGTACTCGTTATGTGTCTCACTATCTAGTTTTTGACACAGAATATGTACGAGAAGCGGGTCCCATGACTTCACGTCGACTCCTAGATTTTTGATAGCGTTTAATGTCTCTTGCGTTATGTCATGTATGCGTTTAATATTAGTGAAAGATGCTTGCTGTATTGCTGATAGATTAAGTAAAATGTTGATATGAGATGAAAATATCAATTTCTTGTTATTGAATCTGTGATTGAGAATGTTCCAGCAAGTGATATAATTTTCGGAACTGATGTTTAAGTGCAATATGAGCCTCTCTGCTTCACCTTTTATTTTTGACTTTAAAAATTGCATTTTTTGTGCGTTTGATAGATAGCTGTTGTTATGAATAGTTTCGGTAAAAAGATCTTTAAAGGAAACCCATTGATGGGGGTTACCGTGAAAGACTGGGACTTCCATGTGTGGAGTGATTTTTTCCTTGTGAGACATTGACCACAGTTTACTGTTAAGAGATTTCTTCATGCTGTTATAAGTCATCTCGTGCTCAGCAAAAATACGATCATATTTTTCGTTGCTATTTTCTAAAATGCTGTCCAATTCCCAATGAACGGTATCAATGACTGCCCATCGAGACTCTATTTTCTTTAAATTATCTTCAAGTTCCCATTTTTCGGAGATAATTTCAAGGTTGATATTTTGAACTGTTCTTGTAAAGGCTTTAAAGTTGCTGATTTGCTTTTTTAACAAATCATCGGATTTGCTATTTACACCCTGTGATTTAATAGAACTGTCACCCATTGGAATTTCGAAGTTTTTATTTGTTACAGGAGTGGATGGTCTGCTTGTTGGTTTTGTTGGAGGCTGTAACATTTGATCGGTGCTTTTACCTGATAACGGAGTTGCTGGTCTGATCATTGATGTAGTAGGAGTTTGCAATATTTTCTCCCTACTCGAAATATACAAGTCGTAAGTCTGTTGATAATGATTTTGCGTAAAATACATATGAGATGTGTCAAGAAATTGTTCAAGTTGCACATGATTAGCTTGATATTCTTTCCAGTACCCATCTAATGTTTCTATGCGACGTTTGATATAATCAGATGTTTTGCGTTCCGGCCCGTCTTTTTTAAAGTTTATTATAAGCGTATTTATGCCGCCTGTGATCTGCTGCTGATTTGATACTAAATCTTCTAAAGTAGTCATCTTGATAAAAGAAGATAGTTAACGTTAAAATATATGGAACCGCCTTACTTGATGATATGGTGTCCTGACACTGCTGGTGTGACAAAGACTGCTGTTGATTCACTTTTATGGCTAATGCTAAGCCAAGATTTGATGTTGTTATGTCCCGGCGACCGCTGTCAGCCTAGGACGGTGATTAATCCTGACGCTTTTGCTACGCTGAGGATTGATGATGATGATGATGTTGCTTGTCTCGGCGGCTGATGCCAGGCCAGAGACTAGTGATGAAAACTTGATATGCTCACTGCTGGTTCTTAAGTGGAACCTCACGCGCGATGACAGTTCACTACTGTGATGATAGTTCACTCGCGATGATGATCCCACCTTCGGAGGTTCGAAGGACCATTTATGTACGGGCTGATGATTGTCCTTACATAAAATTATGATATTATATGATATGAAGTAAAAGACGTATTAACGGAACGGAGTTTTATTGCAGACTGAACTTTAAATACAGTTTACATAATATTATAAGCGGACACAGTCGCGCTAAGTCATCAAAATGTACGTAAACCGTACACGATTTTTAAATAGGATCACTTTCATTACGTTGACATTTAAAAAAATTGTAAGCTGATACTGGTAGGTGGTCAAGGTAGGTTCAAAAATATAAGACCCAGAACAAATTGTATGGGGTGATTATTTAAATTTATCATTTTTTTGAGAGCATGGAGAGTGGCAAAATGTGTTTTTTTTAATGTTATTGTGACGGAGCAAGCATAAGTCCCACCTGATGTTAAGCGGACTAACCTCTGCCTATAACAGATGCACTTCATCACAAGTCACGAATTGCACTGCGCCCGTCACCCTGAGACATAGTTGTTAAGTCTCATGTGCCTGTAATTTCACTGGCTCTCAAGGACTACTGCCGGAACACACCGTTAGGTGCTTGGCGACAAATTTTCTACTTGAGGGTGGTAGCTAGCCAGGCGGGCAATCGCAAAATGCCCTTCCACCATGCAGTGAAGCTAAAGCCGGCGCAGCGGTGGGGATCGAACCAGGGTACCGCTACAGCTCGGCCATCATTGCTTCAAAAAAATGATTTGATGAAAAATTATGGCTTCACCACACTGTTAAATGAGTCTTGAAGTTAAGGACCACTAGGTTTAGCCGCAAACCAGAAGCCTAGATAATAGGATCCAAGAGCATGCATGAAACATTTCAACGAGTTTGAATACTTTGTATTTAAAATATGGTGAAACTACGTTTACATGGAAAGAGCTTTGAAAAAAACTATATTTAAAAAAACATCTTCGACCACAACACCACTACCTAGTGATAATGTATTCGAAGACTGACAGGTGAGAAAGTTGTAGTTATTCCAGGTGGTAGGTTTTTTCTACGAGAGTCTTGTCTTGGGGGGTACCACCGCCGTGTGTATATTCTTCCTCAAAGCAGTAGTTTGCAAACACTACTGTGTTTAGACGGAAAGAGCACTATAGAAAGTGAAATTGTTGGGCAAACGAGACATAAGAAGTAACGTCTTGGAGTGACAATCGCAGTGCAGTGTTGTAGATATAGGACTATAACACTGACACTATAATTGACAAGCCTGACACTTTCGGTCAGTTGGCTTGTTCGTCTCATCACTTCATGACACAAAAAGACCATATTATCAGCATTAAAAGAACACTAGCATGACTATAATACAGAAATACACACAGAGTAATACTTGAGCTTAACTACGCCATCAGAAAAACACTTTAATATATACTAAACAAAGAGACATCTGACGCAGACTTACTTGTAATCAGAATGGAAGTGCAAAATGGCCCTATTGCTGGAAGCCACCCATTTCGTTTCACCGACGGTCCCGCAGTATCTGGACGACTTCATATTCCTGAAGTCACGGAGCTGAAACGGTCGTTACACTTAATGAAATCTCCCTCAATGTAATGAGAGAAGTCGTTTGCTCTAAAAAATTCTAGAAAACACGAGGTAATGGTTAAGTTTTTTATTTAAATTATACTTTCGCTTATATTTGCGCAAAGGGAGGTCAAAATAGCATTTATTGACTAACCTCTTCGATAATCGTTTCGATCAAGTTGCATCGATCGTGGTCACGAGCTCACTCCGCTTAGCTGAGTAATGTATGCGCGAATATATCCAAAAGTTAAAAAATTAAAGATGAATTTAGTTCGCGATATGACTCAGACGAAGTGGTCTTTGAAAACTGTAATGCTGACGGCGAAAGATGGAAATAACCTCGTTTCGCATGCTGAGCAAAACAGAACTAGGTACGCAATATTTAAACAACGTGAGCGAATTATTTAAAACAAATTCACATAAAATGCTCAAATTAAAAAAAATGGAAATAATCTTTCAGGTACTATATCACATGGTTGCTTAGTTGCATGGTTGCGACTCGGGAATTGCCCCAAGACCTCAATATTGAGATATTACGTACATGGAATCATATTTTCTATTCTTTTTCAATTTTAATCTGTAATTACGATCTGATGAAACGCGGGTGTTTAGATATTTTTGCCTGCTTCTTAGGGGATGATGATAGTGATGACACAATATAATGTATGTAAATTACCAACCTCTACAAAATCATATAGGCAGTCTTTTTGATACTCCAAATCGATACTTTGAAACACGAACACTAATCTAGTATCCTCTTTTCCGACTAAATGCACCCAGTAGTCCAGATCGTTGTCATACATGCCGGGGTGGTTAGGGCTCGTCAGGATACCTGAAATTTACAATCTGTTTATATAAGCGGAAGTTTAGATTAGCAAAGACAAATAAAAGGTCCTAAGGTAATAGTGCGCGATTTTATAATGATGTTCTCAAAGATCACATAAAAGGAAAATTCAAGCTAGGTAGTTAGGGCTCAAGAAACAGGGAATCCTAGTGTGGAGACCAAAGTGTATTTATAGCAATGTATTGTTAGCTTTATCTTAAGAATTTGTTATTTTAAGCTACCTATTAGAAATAAGTTTAGTTGTCAAATAAATTAATAAATAAGTACCACCTCTGCCAAGTTATCGCTTGTCGCGTAGGTAATTTAAACAAGTATTGTAATATTTTATTAAATAGTTTACAGTAGAATCATTTTATTACATTTTGATGATTCATATTTTTGTATGAGTCCATGGTTAGAAATTATAAGGGACCAAGAAGTTCAGTCAAGTTTATAATTTCCCTTTGGAGTTGTCACATTTTTAGCTTGTGATTACGATCATGTTATATTATTACATCATATCATATTTACGATCACACCATCCAGTAATAGTTAGTCAATTATAGTTAAAAGAAATTATGCTGGAGCTTAAAAAGTAACTGAATTTTTACCGTGTATTTTACTGGTTTGAATTTTAGAAAATTGAACATATTCAGGTAGTTTTATTACAATGATTATCATTATCATTTATAAGAACTTTTGAGCACACGCTTATGCAAGTTGCAACGTAGCCGTAATTATCTAATAACAAATAAACATATTTAATACTTACGAATATATATTATTCGTAGCTTCATACAATTAAAAAATATAACTAAAATCATGGTACGTACTCGGCATTTGCTGCCGTCTGGCTAGCGACCACTCAACTAGAAAATCTGTCGCCAAGCACCTAACGATGTGCTCCTTAAGAGCCAATAATTTTAGGTTAAGCCTGTTAACACCTTTGACTACATCATTACTTACCATCAGGTGAGATTGTGGTCAATGGCTTTCTTATCAGCAATAATAAAAAAATAATAAGACAATACAAGAATGATTTGAAATCAAATTGACTGTATATTTAATTTTAATAAAAGATTGAACCTACAATTATTGCTCTTCCCAGGTGTTTCAGCTTGATTACAGCTCGTCCCGCCCCACGTTGGGCGCCAAATTTACCTGAAATCCCTTCAACGGTCCTGTTCTTCACAATATGCTCGGGGTTGAGGCGACGTTTGCACACGTAGCCTCCAGTTATCGCACATTTATGTAGAGTCCAGTACAAACCGCTAGGTTGTGAAGGTATTGGCGATGATTTCCACTGGAAATGAAACAACGACATAACATACACTGCTCACTGACCTCTTAGCATCCGCAGAGGACGATATCGTCGATTCCTATTGTTATTTTTATTGTTATAATTATCCATGATGCGCATGGGTAAAGTGTAAGACGAGGCGTGCACGGGATGTCAGATAAACATCATTTTCCTTTTAATGTAATTTCATTATCAATATATGCAATAAACATGTTAATTTTACAAACTGATTTAAACAGATGTATAATTAGAGTTATTGCCTCTCTCAGCTCCGGCCACAATGAAAATATAGAACCACCTAAAGAACTATCCGGTGAAAAGGGATTAATAGCAATGGTTTTCCTAGAGTGTAAGAACCTTAATATAAAATTTGTATATATGGGTAATTCTCATCGAAGGTAATATTTTCTAAACGGCTTAAGACAGAAACATTTTTTTTGGATAGGAGGATATAACATCTAATATGCTACAAAATAAACAAAACTTGTAACAATAATAAAATCATAACAACAATTAGCACGAATGGTCAAAAACGGGGCCAAGACCCGCCATTCTGCCAAGAAGTGATTAAAAACTTTGATGAAAGAATTGACATCTGTCAGCGTGCACGTGGTGGACATTTTCCAGATATCATTTTTCATTCAAAATTGCCAAACTTTTCTCTTCGTAATACAATAAAAATTTGAATCTAAACAAAACAAAGAATTTAGATATAGATATAAATTCTTTGTTTTATTATGTTTTAGAAAACAAAGTACTTGTTGAAAAACTCTTTACCTAAACTTCCAAATAGCGTTCTTTACGATGTAAGAAGAACTAAATACCTGTACGCCTAGACATGCCTCCTCCAGCTCATCGGTGTCGTTATAAGGGGGCCATGCTTGGTACACGACAGCGCTTCTATCAATCCAGCTGAACTCTTCTTCGCTCCCTTTAATTAGACGTGCTCCAAGCCAGTACACTGATCCAGCGCTGTAATCGCTGCTTTGTCTAATGCCGGAGACTATGAAACGCTCTTCTTCGGCTGAGTGGACGGAGGATAGATGCATATTGAGGCCTTCGCATACCTGCGAAGAATATTTTTTAAGAATTTAGATTCAATTGGGTTAAAGACGATGAGTCTAATTGAGTAAGATAAGTCTAGAAGTGGTCTACGAGTATATTTGAGAAAGATGTTATGTTCAAACTTCAAAAAATGTTAGGCACTTGAGACCTAAAAACTGTACGTCTCAGTGTGCCGGCACAATGCAATTCGTCGTTGACGAAATGCATCTGTTATAGGCAAAGGTTAGTCCACTTTACGTCAGGTGGACCTCGGGCTTGTTCCGTTACAATAACATTAAAAAAAAAACGTATGTTTCTGAACTGTTCTATTTCTGTATAAATTTGTCCGAAAATGCTGTACAATTTCCAGGTTAAGCATATATGGACTGTGCCATATTCCCCTGTTAGACTGCATTAAGATACGCCGAGGAGGGTATAGTGTTTACATTAGTCGCAAAACAGATCTCTGCCATCTTAACGCCTTCATTAAACAAAATATATACCAAAAAGTTACGAAAAATAGCATTCAGTCAAAAAAGTATACGATCGCCAAAGGTACTACGAAAAAGAGCACTAGAAACTACGAAAAAGAGCAATTGCAATAATGTTAGGAATTGACCATTGTTATGGTCAACCGCCTAACATTTGGTGTTCCAAAGCCAAAACTTTCTATGCTCATTAGATTTTTGTGTCTTCCTAGGTGTTGTCCAAGGATTTTTTATAATATTGTTCTTTGTAAGAGAAAAATGTGTTATACCGAACCCACGTAAGTGGCATAAAGATAGCAAGATGATGGTTTATATAATTATCAGCAGCTGTTTACGCCCACCTTGTTGACATACCTCCTGGGTGCTCTCAAATCCCCACGCTTGGCAGGTGTCTTGGGATCAAAGTGTCAATGGCAGCCCTGTGTCAATATCAGCTGGATCGTCCACTGCTGAACACAGCCTCCCCTATTAAGGGGGTATTTGCCGTGATCCCCACGCTTGGCAGGCGGCTTGGGGATCGCAGTGTAAGATAGTAGTTCGCGCTGCTGCCCACCTTCCAGTGTAATTATTCCCTTAGTCGCCTTTTACGACACCCACGGGATGATATGGGGAGGTGCAATTCTAACCCGGCACTCCACGGGGGGTTGCCCATAACTCCGAAAATATGAAAAATCGCGGAACATGGGGGTGATTCCGATAGCCCCTTAGGTCATCTACCTCCCAGTTTCAGTATATCACTACTTCGTGGGACAACTTGTATAAATGCCCTACATAAATGCACTTAAGCTTCACAATGTGCAAACTAAAACTTTGAAGAAATGATGATCGATCGGTTACAGGACTGCGGTGCCGCAGGTCCATGGTTCGATCCCCACCGGCAGCTTGAGCTTCACTGCATGGTGGGAGGGCATTTTGCAAATACTCGCCTGGCTAGCTACCACCCTCAAGTTGATAATCTGTCGCCATGCACCTAATAGTGTGTTCTGGCAGCAGTTCTTGAGAGCCAGTAAAATTACAAGCACTCTACTGAGACTCAACAACTGTATGTCTCAAGGTGACGGGCGCAGTGCAATTCGTCACTTCTGACGAAATGCATCCGTTATAGGCAGAGGATTACCGCTTAATATCAGATGGGCCTCGAGCTTGATCCGTCACGATAACATAAAACTAAAACCCTTGTGTAATTTTCGGCATAAATGTATAAGTAAGGTGCCCCCAAACCTCTCACTCGAAACTATTGCTGTCTATAGTGTTCATGTGTTTAGAGGTTTAGCGACGCCATTTTTGCTTTATATGATACAACATATCGTATTCTAGATAACTTAGTAGCATGAACTCGATACCATCAACTTTATTTCTTCGAAACTTAAACAATGAAAGCTCCAAATGTCAGAGCGAGTACTCAAATACTTTTCGGAAAAAGGATTAAGGATAAGCCTCGTCTTTATATTTCTAAGAAATTATAATTTAACAGGCAAACGAAACTTGAACAAAGTTTTTCTACTTAAGAACTTAGTTGTTCAAAATCGAATTGACGAAATGTAGGGCAGGTTTGCGTCTTAAACACGTTATACAAAGTTTTAGAATTATAAAGAGGCTTGCGGTACAGTAATTACATATTCAACATGTTGCTTAAGGAGCTAATACTTAATTACCTATATACGAGTAGGTCTGCTAAATTTAGAATTGAGGTTGAAGGTTTCAATAAGGGAGATGAAATTCGATGGAGATGTTTAAATAAAATGGATATACCTACTTAAAACGAAATCTATCACAGATAGGCTACCTTTGAAATTTTTTTTGAAGCGCTCGTAGCGAAGTTTACTTAGCTGTTCTCAACCGATCAGCAAAGTTAAGCAACGTCGCCCGCGGTCATGAGTTGGATGGGTGACCGCTAGTGACATTACTACTGAGCGTTTCCGTGCTTCGGAGGGCACGTTAAGCTGTCGGTCCCGGTTGTTGTCTTAGGATGGCAGTCGTTATAGCATGGTGGTAGGGTATTTTGCGAATGCCCGCCTGGCTAGCTACCACCCTCAAATAGAAATTCTGTCGCCAAGCCACCTAACGGTGTGTTCCGGCAGCTGTCCTTGAGAGCCAGTACTTCTAGGTTAGCCTGAACAACATCTTCGACCACGTCATCACTTACCATCAGGTACGATAGTGGCCAAAGGCTAACCTATCAGGCATAAAAAACAAAAAACAGCTGCTGATAAGTGACATTAGACTATTTCTTGCCCTCACACATCAAGTTATAAAAAAATGTTCATAGATCAAAGAAAACGAACATAAAAAAAAAAAAAATTCATCTCATATTGTTTGTCTACTAGCAACCCTAAGAGGTTGTTACCATTTTTCTAATAACCATGTATAAAATATCACATCTACGTGGATAGTATATATTTTTTTAAAGTATGTTTAACCCTAAAATTAAAAAAAAATGCCGGTTTAATTTATAATACCTAAAATTAAAGTTGAATTAAACAATAATTTGTTTTCTTCCCCCGAACGAAGTAGTTAACATTTTATTTAACGAGTATTTTCCATAAGGGGCGCGTGGCTGACCGGTGTTTCCGCCCACTGGATGAAATTTTATTCCAAAACCTTTTCAATATTTAAAAAGTAATGTATTTTTCGTGAATAAACTATTGATGAGCAATGATTCATGTTGCCATGGTGTGAATGAACTGCTTATATTAATTAAATAATGCGCAGAAGAATTAACCTTGCTTTATTAGGTTAATATTTTTTGCTGATTAAACAATATTTTGAAGAAGGAACGTCCGTTGATCAATTGAAAACGGCTGAATTAAACCTAAGAAAAAAAAAATTTGGCGTAAAAGACCATAAGCTCATAGCACTTTTACCCACTTCATCTAAAATATTTGAAAATACAACACGAAAGCCCCTAATTTCGTGATAAATATCAAATATTTTACGACTCACTAAATAGCTTTCGCTTGTGAGCCGTTCAAAAACCATTTTGCTGAACACTTCAAGTGACTGTTTGCCAACACTAATGTCAAATATCCCTTTAAACTCCAATTAACTCAATTTTGGGTTTCCAGAAACTCTCTTTAGTATATTAACACGATTGTGCTAATAAAAAAGACAAAATATTAATGAATATGAAAGAATTTCTCAAAGTTCATGTTATCATAGATAAACAAGCATGATTATAATGTGTTAAGTAATTTTTAGTTGATTTGCGTTCCAGAAATCCGTTGACAGGTAGCAGATTGTTAAATGTGACGGTTGTTAGCCGAATCGAGTTATGACACGCGTACCGGAAACATGTGGTTAATTGTGTAATACCATGATTGATATAAACTATTCCAAGATAAAATTTACCCAAATTCACATCATAAACGTTCTATAATGTAATAGCAGAATAAATATTTATTCCAAGTATAAAAAGTACAGAAAACGATTCGAGTAAAAGAAAATGTATCGGACAATCTACTTCTAATAACTACATCGGTCATATGTATCACTTTGGAGTAATGTTTAAAAGATCTGGATGATTACATTATGATTACAATAAACAATTGAGTATTGTATTGATGGTGTGGTCGAAGACGGCTGTCAAGGACAGCCTTCTAGGTTAGCCTGAACAACATCTTTATTCGCATCATCGTTTACCATCAGGTGAGATAAGTGGTGGTCAAAGGCTCGCCTTTCAAATATATTAAAATTAACCACCTTGGGAGATCGCGAGCACTGTTGTATGTCAAGTAATAATTAATAGTTCCACATATCAAGCCGCTAATTCTAACAAAGGTATACGTATATGAATTCAAAATTGAATTATTTTATGCTTACCGGTTTCCGTATGAATTAAATTGTTGTATTTCGAAATCAGAACAGAAACACAAACACGACTCGATATCCCAGTTCATCACGAACGCTAAACTAACAGGAAGTCCCAAGAACTGTTATAAACACAAGTACATCCAACTACCCGCATTAAGTAAATACAAGATGGCCGACCACTTCACTTGCGTCCACTTTGATTCAGTGCTAAACTATAAATAAACCGTTTGAAGTCGCCACTAATACAACAAGGCGTTAGTTTTAGAGCTCAAATTGAGTACGAATGAAGCTGTAGGAATGGGAACTGTTTTTTTAAGATAAAACTATCCGTACTACGAGTCTACGAATTCTGGTAGACAGGTATCATATAAGAGTATACTGCACGCTTAATAAAGTAGTCAGTTATACATATATTTGACGATGCAGACAAAATTTTGCGTATAGAAATTATGCAGATATTTCGTATGCGAATTATTAAGAATATTGTGCTACATAAGTAACGTACAGTATCGAAATTAAAGTGAGAATGGTTTCATATGGAAATTACTAAGAGTATTTTGCTTCATATGAAATTTATACCAAACGAATCAGGTGGGCCTCGAGCTTGTTGCAAAAAATAAACGTAATTATTCAAGAATAATTTCAAGAAAAAATTCGTATGTGGGGATATCAAGGATTAGTATGCGAACTACATTTTGGCTGGCTTTTCGCGCCTAGCAATTCCTCTCGATATTTTAATGAAAAGATTCCAAAACCTGAATCGAAAAAAAAAACATATTATCATCGGACCTACACACAAAATTTCACGAGGATTGGTTGAGAAATGCGACCTGTAGAGGACATCCGTCCGACATAGACTCTATAGATTGACCGGACAGAACTACGAAAGCATTTTGTCTAAATTGAAAAGAAGACTCTTTGCGCGCTTCCCGCTCTCTCTGATTTAAATATCAAATTTAAAGAATCTATTTATTTTATTATCAACATCTTTTTATTACAAAATCACAAATATATAATCCGTATGCGGATAGCAGCAGGCGTTATTGCAAACCTAATAATATTAAAATCTTTTTATTCCTTTATATGAATATATAAACTTACAAAGAATGGAAAAAATTAACTACGACCGGAATACAAACTTTTTACGTCGTATTCATTTTGTAAACTTACTCGCTTTGCAAATATTAAATTTTTACCACTTTATGTAACACAGGTTTTGTAAATCTCCTCTGACATCTACTTACATTAATAAACACAGTAAGAACTGAACTGACGTGTACGAATAACAATGAAAGATGGTGCAAGTCTGGTGAAGGCGGTATCGTAATAAATGGCATATAAACGCTGAGCTCACGCTTACTTACGGACTGACTTCTACAACTTATTTCATATTTTAAAATTAAAGGCGTAAATGCAAAAATTACAGGTAATGTTATAATATTATAAGCTAAATATTTTTAATTTTGTTTTAGGTAACGGTGTTCAATAATGATATATATATATATATATATATATATATCCATCTATACATTCATGTCGGTTCACTTGAAAAAAAAAATTACGTAGAGGAACAATAAGTTAATTGTCTACCATAAAGGTCACCATCGTGCAATTATTGGGTCATTCAAGAGTATTTGCAAGAGCTCATAATATACAAAAAAATGTTGACCTAAGAATCTTCCTCCTTTGGAACTGAAATAAAAATTTTTATGTATGTGATTTCATCCGATCATGAATTAGGTCGATCAAGATTTAACCTGGACTTTTATAAGTTGCCAGCATTGTAGTGCCAAAAACACAACGAGAAATCTCTATGTCGTTAATTTTGCTAGAAATCATAGCCATTAAATGGTCGTTGAAAAGGTATGTTACGACAAGTGCGATGCAGCACCAAGTTGCTGCGAATCCGTGTGTTCTGTATGGCACCATTAATATTTAACAAAATACCATCAGCTGTCCGTTATGAAAATGACATCAATATTTTAAAAACCTACTCAATGACTTTTTGACTAAGAAAGCCTATTATAATATTAATGAATTCCTTGATATTAAAAATATAAATGTATATAATATTGCTTAGTCACCTTTACAATTGTTTAATATTTGACATTTAATTAATATAGTATTGACTATTATTATTATTTTATAAGATGTTTAATGTTAATGCCATTAGAATGGTTGCGAATGATAACTATATATGAGTTTACGAGTTTACATAAATTAATGTCTGTATGCCAAATTGGTGGAACTAGCGTTCTATATAAATAAAATATTTAATATCCTTTGTACCTAGATTCAAAGATAAATAAATCATTGTAGAAACACACAATTAAAACCGATTTCGTATTGTTTTTTCTATATTGAAATGACAAAAGTGTTATGAAGTTACAATAATATAAATAAATTTAATATCCCCGGAATTCTTATAATTTATATAGTCAGTTAAGATGGATTATTCAATCCATCTTAACTGACTATGACTGACTATGACTAACCTGCTTCGCAGTTATCCAGGATGCCCTCGGATACCCAGAAAAGAGGTAGCAGTGTCCGTTGAAGAGGACTTGTTTGGGGTCCAAGCAAGATTGAGCTGAAACAAGAAGAAAAATTTGTTATGCAAGACAGCAAAGTTCTTATTTAGCGCGAGTACTATACTGTATCAGCTGGATTGTCCACTGTTGAACACAGCCTCATTAAGGTATTTGCCATCATCCCCACGCTTAGCAGGCATCTTGGGAATCGCAGTTTAAGATACCAGTTCCTCAGGAGGCGCTGCTGCCCACCTTCCGGTATTTTACCTTAAGCCGCCTCTTACGACACCCATAGGTAGCATTCTAGCCCGGCACCCCAGAGGCAGCCAGTATTTGTAATGAAACCTGAGGAAGTGAAGGTTTCAAAGTGAGTGCTTCAAATAAAGGATCCTGAGCGTAGCGAGGGTTTCACAAGTACATAGGAAACGCAAAATAATGTTGCTGCCGAGCGCAACACACAACTTTCCACCTCACTACATTGAGGAAAACGCTAGATGCAACTTAAACAATTATAGTTAATCAGAATTAATTTTAATTAGAAATGAATAGTATACCTACTACAATTGGTAATATTAAGGTTTAGTGTTTAGAAGTTTTAGAATGGTTGGAATTGTAAAACCTTTTCTACGCTAGCGGATAAAAAGAACTTTTTGCAATGATAAACGATAACTTTCCGAGCTAGTGAGGCGAAAAAAAAGGCATGTTTGTGATATATAAGATGGATTGTTGTTGTTCGACAGTAAAACCTTAAATTGAATTTGAATTGAATAAAATGTTAAGGTCACGCTCCGCGCGAAACGTACGCGTCGAAGTCGCCGAGTGCGGTTCCTGCGGCGCGTTTAGGTACGCATTCACCTTTATGAAAGTGTTCGATGTCTATCTCAACGAGCAGTGTATTAATTTAGTGGAAAGCTTCAAGTACCTTGGATATGCCTTATCGTCAAGTAAAAAGACCATAACGATATCGAACGCCAGCGAAAAGCTCTATGTGTAGCTGGCAACATGATATTTAGAAAGTATTGTAAGTCTTTTTTTGTATGCCTCATAGGTTAGCCTTTGACCACTATCTTACCTGATGGTAAGTGCTGATGTGGTCGAAGATGTTGTTCAGGCTAACCTAGAAGTACTGGCTCTCAAGGACAGCTACCGCAACATACCGTCAGGTGCTGGGCGACAGATTTTCTACATGAGGGTGGTAGCTAGCCAGGCGGGCATTCGCAAAATGCCCTGCCACCATGCTATAGCGACTGTCATCCTAAGACAACAACCGGGACTGACGGTTTAACGTGCCCTCCGAAGCACGGAAACGCTCTGTAGTAACTAGTATTGTCACTAGTGGTCACCCATCCAATTTATGGCCTAGCCCGACGTTGCTTAACTTTGCTGATCGGTTGAGAACAGCTATGTAAACTTCGCTACGAGCGTTCCAAAACTTTTCTTCGTTCTTCCTTAGACGTGAAGGTTACCTTATTTAAATCCTTTTGTCAAACGTCAATATACCTGTCAACTCTGAACAAACTACACTAAAAAAGTACATGATAGCATTCGTGTTGCCTATAGCAATATCTATAGGCCACTCATGGGGCTGGAGCGTTACTGTAGTGCCTCCGGTAAGTTCTTCAAAGCATTTGTTCCTTCACTGCCATACCAAAAAACCGGATTGCTACTTTTTTGGCTAGTGTTGAGAAGTGTAAAAATTCTATTAAAAAGAGTCTCTCAGATAGATTATTTTTGATGCCGATGTATGGACGATGGCTACAAAACGTAGCTATTTAACAAAAATAACTAGGACAAATACAAAATACTTTATGTATATATATTTTTAAATAATTAATTTTTATATTGAATTTAATTCTTTATATTGTGTCTTGTGTCTGCAACAAAGAATAATTATTGTTATTATTTATTCAATTTCGTTGGTATACTGCCGAAAGCATCACATTAGTATCACAATTTCCTAGTTTCGACCCCGAGGTAGGACACAATATATATTGGGTTTTTCTGATAAAAAAAATCAGTAGCAGCCTGGCGTCTGTGCCCTTTAGATAGCAATCGGCTCGTCGCATATTACACGCCTAAAACATGCTGGCATTAACAGATTCGGGGAATAGAGGCGTGAAGTGATGTTAAGTAAAGTAAGAATTTTATGGTAGTTAGGGCAGTTTGCGAATGCCCGCTACCACACCCAAGTAGAAAATCTGTAGCTAAGCGCCTAACGGTGTTACGGCAGCTGTCTTGGGAGTCAGTAATTCTTGGTTAGTCTGAACAACATTTCACTTACTATCAGTTGAGATTGTGTTCAAAGGCTAGCCTATCAGCTGACAAAAGAGTAAGCTTGGTGCGTCCCAATATAAGACATGATTAAATGTTTGAGGGACATGACAGTGGCGGTGAGTGCCATCTGGTAGGGCATTTACATCTCGTCGTACTAGTAACTGCCACCATCAAACAGAAAAATCTGTCACCAACCAACTAACGGTGTCTTCCATAAGCTGGCCTTCAATATATTCTACGCCTGGAAACGATTTCAAGCACTACCAATAGGTAAAATGTTAGGCTACAAGTTTTATTGGTGCTGTAAGAAACAAGATATTGCACTATTGTACTGCTCATTGAATTCATAAAGTGACTATGCATCAAGCTGTGTTGAAAAAACTCCAACCAATATTTGAAATGCCCTACCACTAGTGTGTTCCGGCAGTTATCCTTCAGAGCCATTAATTAGGTTTAGCATAACACTTTCGGCCATATCACCAGTTACCATCAGTTAGGATTATATATCAGCTATAAAAAGAAACAAGAACTTTGCCATAATTATATCTAGTGAGAGAAGAATAAAATAAGAAAAACCGAAATCTAGTGAATAGTATTTGAGCTCCTTATATATAATTGAATCAATATCGTTCATTCGACATTTACGTCTACATCCATATGAATAACAGCGACAACATCTCGTCAGTCGCTTCAGCTGCGTTCATGAAATATTTATGAAAGATTATAAGCTTTTGGCTTTCCGACATAAAGTTGTGAGCGTTATGGAATCAGAAAGAAAATTATTATACCTATATCTCTGTGTGTCTCATAACTTTTATTTAACATTCTTTAACTAATATCGAACCTGTTGGTAGGTGATAAACAGGCTTTATCTTCAGTCTCTCAAGGATAGGCTCCGGAACTTACCGTTAGGTGCTTGGTGACAGATTTCCGGCTTAAGTGTGGGTGGCAGCTAGCCAGGCGATTATATACGAAATGTCGTATTACCAATTGTAAATGAGATACAAAAACTTGATGTTAATACAAAACTAACCCATAAATACCATTCTCTTTTTTTAATGGTCATAGGTTAGCCTTTGACCACTACCTCACCTGATGGTAAGTGATGATGTGGTCGAAGGTGTTGTTCAGGCTAACCTAGAATTACTGGCTCTCAAGGACGGCTGCCGGAACACGCCGGCGATAACTACTTGTAGCTAGACAGGCGGGCATTCGCAAAATGCCCTACCACTATGCAAAATTCGTCTGGTGATAGATAGGATACTGGCGAAAGCACATGATAAAGCACGAGACTGAGAGCTGTTATGGCAAAATTTGACGTCCTGTTGACAATCTATAAAGCACTCGTAGAATGTATCATATCGTAAAGACAACATATTGACGTCGTATCTTATCGTATTGTAGTATATTGACAACATATAGAATTGAATACTCAAATTTATTGTATCTCCAAGGATACACAATTCATAATATAGGTGACCCACTGGGGCAATTTAATTATTGTCCGATTTATGAAAAATACTTAAAGAACAATTCGAACAGAAACTCTAAGTCATTAAAAATTTACTAGAAGTATGAAAAATAGAAAACTACTTACATATACAATAAATTATACGGCAAAAGGACCTCTTAATTTATAATAAAGATATAATCATAGAAAAAAGTTATCAAAAAAACTTTCTAATAGCATAATTTAATTTTTTTAAAATCGAGCACAACCTTTGTAAAAGCGGAAAAATGTACTAACAATGATACTCTAACGCCATATAAACTTGTTCGTTCTCTCCCAGATTCAATAAGTTGTCATTGTTATTACTACACATTCGTAGTGCACGAACGTACACTACGAATGTGTAGTAGCTTTGTACCTAAAGTGCGGAGTGAGCCAGGCGTGGTGAAATTGCCAGTACAAAATATAATAGTACATTACATACGTGTGACTTTGGTAGTACATTATTGCACGTGGAATTTGTACTCCAGCGTAGCGTAAGTGCTAAACGCCGTATAAAATAGTATCTGTATTTATCTTGATGCCTAGTGTTTATGAAGTTAATTGTCTGGGTTATGAACATGGAAAAATTGAATAGGAACGAGCTATCACTTACTTACCTACCTGATGTTATTTTTAACTGATTTCGTACAAAAATGCACGTTTTATATTGAAGTTGATACTTTTATGCAACATTTTAGGTAGGTACAACAACATATTTCAATTAAGTTTGTGGGCGCATTACGCGGAATGGGCAATAAAAGCGGAAAATATTCATTTAGCCAAATGGAAACCGCGACAAGGGAAATGTCGTACGTTGTAAGGTACACTCAGCTCCAATAACATCAAGAGTTTTTGTTTATGCTTGATAGGTTAGCCTTTGACCACTATCTCACATGATGGTAAGTGATGATGTGGTCGAAGATGTTGTTCAGGCTAACCTAAAATTACTGGCTCTTTAGAACAGCTGCCGGAACACACCGTTAGGTGCTTGGCGATAGATTTTCTATTTGAGGGTGGGGGCTAGCCAGGCGGGCATTCGCAATATGCCCTACCACCATTCTATAACAACTGCCATCCTAAGACGACCACCGGGACCGACGGCTTAACGTGCCCTCCGAAGCACGGAAGCGCTCAGTAGTAATGTCACTAGCGGTCATCCATCCAACTCGTGACCGCGGCGGACGTTGCTTAACTTTGCTGATCGGTTAAGAACAGCTAAGCAAACTTCGCTACGAGCGCTTCAATAATAATACGAGTATATAATCGTATAATAATACGAGTTTAACAGACTAACCCGAGTTGACATCACTATATACTATTTCACTTGATATTTTTTATACAGGGTTATTGGTAAAATGCACAACAACCTCTTAGGGTTGACACCATCTAGTCCTACGAAACATTTTAAGTTTTTTTTTATATTTCTTGTTTTTTTTTATTTTTATTTTTTATTTGTTTTTGTGTATTTGACGGAATAAGTACAAGGACCACCTCCTGTTAAAAGTTTCTTGTGCCTGTAATGTAATATTTCATATTTTTTATTACTTAGCTATTATTATTTTTTAATTGATTAAATTGTACCAATAATTGTTAAATTGTACCAATAATTTGTTAAATATATTGTCGCTTAGCACGCGATAGTGCTTGTAATAATATTTAGAAATATAGAAGGGTAGCGACATCATACCGAGAGTTGTGATTGAAAAAACACTTCTTTCGATCAGATGAAGTCTAGTAGTCTGGTTGATGGCCGCGCACCGTCCCCTATGACGGTTAAAGTACGATTGGAGTATGAAATTTCGGCTACCAATGCCGTGTCCAGGTGGCCGAGGGGGTTTAGGCATCCGACGCGATATCGGAGGACGCGGGTTCGATTCCCGCCTTGGGCATAAAATTTTGTACTCCAATAATTTGTTAACTAAATAAAATAAGTTTTTCTAGTACTTTCTGGCACTTTTAAGTTCTGAGTCTCTTAGTAAAAGACAATGCCTACTCCAACAGCATTAGTCAATCGGGGTGTCTACTGAAAATAGAAAAGACAAAAGGTCATCATACGTACGCTGTAGGTACGATAAGCTAAACTGCTTTCGGTTCTATTTTCACCTGACTAATAAACGATAGTAGACGAAGTGAGTATACGTTTTTTTTTCATTTCAATGGCAGTCTAAGTTAGAGCCTGAGCATTTGTAAGTTTGTATGTATGTTTGTCCGATAATAACCTGAAACATTTTCGTAAAATGTGGTAAGAAGGTAGATTAATATAAAAGTCATATGCATGTAAACGATTGGGTCATTATTAAGGTTACGGGTCTGATACTGAAAAACCTACGTCAAGTGTGTAGAATAAAGATCATTTAATTGTACAATCCAATACCATATAATAATAATAATAAATAGATTCAAGCGTTACTTTGCGGTAATCCATGTTTAATAATAAGAAATATTTTTAAAATATTTTATGAAAACATCATATTAATATTTAAATAAAACACTTAAAAAATACAAAAATATATCTAGTGAAAATTCCGCCTAATTTTCCTGTTAAGCCGACGTGACGTCACAAACGCCACGCAGCCAAACCGGAATAATATTTCGTTACAAACTAAAATATATTATATTATACCGCGAAGCAGTTGGTAGCAAACTACTACATAATGAATATATTCAGGCGTTACTTTACGGAAATCCATATTAAATGATAACAAGTATTTTAAGAAAACATTAAATTAATAAATAATGAAACATTAAATTTTAAAACACTTAAAAATATAAAAAGTATATCTACTGACAATCCCGCCTAATTTTCCTGCTAAGCTGAGGAGACATCACAAGCGCCACGTAGTCAAACCGGTAGGACGCGTTTCCCTTCTTCACGAAGGATCTTAACTCATCGAGCGCACGATCGAAAATTCTACCAGTTTGGCTGCGTAGCGTTTGTGCCGTCACGTCGGCTTAGCTGGAAAATTAAGCGGAATTGTCACTAGATATATTTTATATACGTTTTAGGTGTTTTATTAAATATTAATGTAATGTTTACTGAAAATAATTTTTAAAATATTTGTTATCATTAAACTACTACATAGTGTTAACTTATGATATAATTGCTCGGGTGAACTTTCGTCCGAGGTATTGTCTTTCTTGCAGCAAACTGTACTTGTTTTGAACAAAAGCATTGCTTTCACGTCTATCCACATTCCGTGCAGTACATATCAGTAGTTATTACTTAAGTTTACTTTATTAGTATGACTGTAAATGTACATTTAAAGAATATCATATTTTTATTTTGTCTCTTGAAAATTATAACATGACAAGAGTTGCTCGACGAACTGATAACCGATGGGGAAGAAAGGTTCTCGAGTGGTTACCACATTACACCGGGACGTAGTTGTTAGTCCCCCCACTAAGTGGACTGACGGCATCGTGAAAGTTGCGATTAGCCAATGGTTACAAGCGGCTAATAGCCTTACTTTGTGGCGTTCCATGGGGAAGGCTTTTGTTCAACAGTCACTCTTCCGGCTGATGATGATGATGATGAAATTATAACATATTGTATATATATTAATTAAACAACTTTAAACCGTTTAAAGTTGTTTAATTACTATGTGCAATAATCGCGAAAACCTAAGACAATATTGTATATATTATACATTTGTTTAGAAATTACACTAAAATACGTTTTACTTTTAAAATATTTTTATGAGATTTGAATATGTACTTATTCATATCTATTTATTTAGACTACACCCGCCTCTATTGTTTTTGTTATTCAACTCCATCCTAAGGTTGCCTGGTAGAGATCACTTTTAGTGATAAGGCCGCCCAATGTAACACTATGCTATTATTTATTAATATGTAAACTTTAATATTTAAGAGTGGTGTAACAATAAAGAGTTATCTATATATCTATATAAATAACACCTATAGGCCAAAGACAGCGTATATTTGCTAACGTCATTCAGATATATGATCGCCATAATATTATTATCTTCACAATGTTATAACATTTTCAACAGTTATTTATAAATAACAATGTTCGTATTTTGCTGAGTGTTACGGCATTTTGTGAGTGAACGGTGTTTCGCAGCAGACCTCCATCAGAGCCTGTCATTCTAGATTAGTCTGAACAACACGTTAGACCACATCATCACTTACCTTCAAGTGAGTGTTCAACGGCTAACCTACAAGCTATAAAGGTACATGTTTCATGTCTCTAGTCCTAGATTAATAAAAAATATAAATTTAGGTTCTTTGGTTTCTCTGGAAACATCGGAGTTGTGTATATGTGCTCGTGATAGCTGTTCAGTAACCGCCCCTGCAGTATTGTTGATATATTAATATCTACCTTATATACCATAATCAACGCGTTATCAGTTTGGAATAACAAGACAAGATACTACCAAGTTGTAAGTTCAAACTTGCTTACCATCGTTAAACAAATTATGCATTAACTATACATGAGATGGTGATGAAAGATAACCTGATCAGTTTTAAAAAAAATATCGTTAAATATCTTACATTCAACCACGGCGGTATAAATTCAAAAATGGAACGTTTCAGAATATACAAACAAAAACAAAAGCGCGCAGATAGGGCGGGCGGTTTTTCCTCCGTTCATCAATAGAACATTTTATAACCGCGACAAAACACCAGCTGCGTCGTTTTCAACACAATTGACTTTGGAAACTTTTGTTAAAAACTCTACGCTATGCAATTGTTTATATCTGAATAGGCTATTTCACCGGCTTAAGGTGAAAAAAGCTTCCTTTCCTTTTATTTGATTATAGATTTTATTTTATTTATAGCTGATAGGCTAGCCTTTGACCACTATGTCACCCGATCGCAAGTGATGATGTGGTCGAAGATGTTGTTCAGGCTAACCTATAACTAGTCGCTCTCCGAGCTGTAGACTTCGCGAGTCTGGCCTTGCATAGCTTACAATTGAATAAAGGTTCACTGCGCATGGGGAAATGGGTCCAGAAATCCAAAATCTAGATATGTAATGTAAATAATAAATGATTTTCTTGGACTTGTAACCCAGAAAACCAATTACTCGCGGGCCTCAGAGAAGGCTAGTTCTATCGGAAATAGGTAGGTAAGTACTAAATATACAATAATTTTACATACTTGGTAATGTATTTATCTACGGTCAGGAGCTATTGAGAAAAAACTGACAAAAAAATTATTGTAAAACAATGGGAGATACGGTAAAGGGCTATTGAGAAAAAAACTGGCCTAAAAAAGAATTGTAAAATATTGGGAGATACGGTCAAGAGCTATTGAAAAAACTGAACAAAAAAACTATTTGTAAAACGTTAGGAAATACGATCAAGAGTTATTGACAACTGGCCACTCGAGTGTCAGTCTATTAAGGATCAGCGTTGCAAAAGCCTGTAAAAAAATAATTGCTTGTGATCACGACATCAAAGCTATATAATAAACGGGCGTTTTCAGTCCATTATCAATAAAAAATATGTTCGTCCGAACAATATTTCGATGTCTCGATTGTGATTCGAGTCACGAAACGTAAAACGATTACTCACAACCATAACTCACTTTTCTACTGCCCTTTGTTACACATAACATCAAGAGCTGACCTTTCACGTACGTACAGGGCTATTTTGGGTATGTTCCATTAGTCGCTAAGAACGTTATTTTCGATAATTTTGATCACATTCTGCGTCTCTGGTTGTGATCACGTGATTGTTTGTAACTGTCATCCCCGTTCCATTTTTGGATAAGAATGCTAAGAAAGCCACTAAAATTTGCCACTTCTGTCACTTTTGACATTAGATGTAGCGTTTAAGGCGAAAATAACGCCAAGACCCATGTGGAAAACTTTTTGGGAGTGTGATCGTTTTTAGCGTTTTTAGCGAATCTCACTCAAATGGTACGCACCCTTTGTTATATACTCGTTCACCCCGATTTGATGTAGGCACTTAAATTTTTTTCTCAACAGCTATAAGATTGTATCAAACATTTTAAGAAACTTACATTAATAAATTGTTGGAGCACAAAACTTGTCCCGTTTGAGACACAAACGCACGTCCTTCGATTTCGCGCCGGATTCCTAAGCCACTCGGCCACTTGCACATACTTTTTCTTTGTTCTTTTCTTTGTGCTCCAATTCCAATTACTTTTACTGTCATAGGGGACGGTGCGTGTTGCAATAAATTGTAAATGTGATTTTCGCTTAGCACGCGATAGTTCTTGTAATTATATTTAGAATTGTAGAAACTTAAACTATGCGGCGGGAAACTAAATTCTTCATCAGTATTATTACGCCTGGAGCTAGATTTGCTAAATATTATACTTGATTATGATGTTCGCGAACTTAAAATTATAATACTCATAAAATATTTACAAGTTATTGAGCACCAATGAAAATAATTCTATAAATTACTCCTAAAACGCAAAGCGCTTGTAGCATAGTTTGCTTAGCCGTTCTTAACCGTTAAGCAACGTCCACCGCGGTCATGACTCGGATGGGTAACCGCTAGTGACATTACTACTGAACGCTTCCTTGCTTCTTTACATAATAATTAGTTGCAAAAGAGCGATTAAAGTTTTGTTTCATTGTGATCGTTTTTTTTATTGCAAAGTTCAACATAGGAAAAACTAAACGAGGGCCTTACTGTAATTGGGATGAAAAAGAAAAGGTATTTGGAGCCATTAATACATCAGCTATGCAACCGAATAATATTACTAAGCCCATTTCGTAGGATATGACATCGTATTTAGGTTCAGTAGCCATCCTCAAATTGATAATGGTACAAGATCAAGTTCACAAGACAAATTGTAGTCACGCAAACAATCAAACCAAGAACGAAACACAATCAAAACACAACCGCACGCCAGGCAATTGGCTGCATCAGCTGCTTTACTACCGCCATCTTGTTAAATAAATAGCTACTCACTGTTTAAACATGGGCGGAACAATGGCGAACTTTGCAGCTACTTTATGCAATTAATAGTGACTGATTCAAGTTATTTAACGTTCGAAGTAAAGTTTTTCTTATTAAACTATAGTATTTTAATAAGAAAAACGAATAAAATTTTAAAAAGCTTTTATATGCAAGCATTTTTATATATTTGAAATGGCACATTCAGCAAGTAGGTATCAAATCTAGAACATTAAGCAGTTACAGTGTAAATACTTCTATTACAAGTGTACATAGCATTGCAAAAACATCTGTGTAACTAGTTAAATTTAAGGATCAGGGAAACTGTTTTTAAAAACACAAAATTGGTTAAACATTAATTATAATTAATTAAGATGTACCATACATCGAAGAGTCACCTTAGAACTAACTTAAAGAAAGGCTCACACCTGCGTCGTTATCTGTGATGCATCCTGTGCAATACTCAGAACCCAGACGCAAATCAGCAATTGGTCTGTATGGTGACATTTTTTTTTTCAATTAAATTTACATAAGTGTTATCAAAAATAATGCCAAAATATTAACTAAACTTATAAATATCTTAACACTAGCAGGGTCGTTAGTAGCTGTGCTTGGATTCCCTGTGTTACAGCTACTACGATTCCTCTTTCTGGACCTGACCCAGTACTCATGCCTCGTACCAGGATGCATAACTAACGAAATGATAAAAGTAATAATTAACAACAATACTTAACAGAATATGGAATTACAAGCAATATAAACAAGTACGAGTATTTCCGTTATGTATTCACGTAGATTTTAAATTTTACGTTCCATGTTTAAAATATTCAATTTTAGAACGACACTCATTCCGTAAAAATATCGCGTGCCTCGAATCCTCATCTCTCGCTATGAAAAGCATTCGTTAATTCGAAATAACTGGCCGTGAGCCGTATCGTTGGAATTTCTGCCGGGAGAAAAAAACATGCACCGACTCGGGCTCCCTCGTTAACTAGTTTCATTCATTCGTTCACTCGGTCGTTCGTTCTTTACATTCGTTCTTATCGCGGAAGTCGGAAATCCGGGCTGCGTTTTCAGACGCTACATATATAGGAAGTAAGTAGTATAATCATAGTGAAAGTACAATGATTTATACAAATGTTGGTGTAATTAGAAGACAACGGCCGACAATTTTTTTTAAAAGTTTGGATTTATACCGAATTAAATTATCAGAGTAAAACAAAAAACAAAGTTTTGGATTAAAAAAATACCTACTAAAAATAACGCTTACTAATTATATTCTTGTGTGCGTTCTTTGTGTCGTAAGATTAAAAGTTTTATACGGGCGCGACGTCAAAATTAACTACAAGGGATTATTGAAATGAATTGTATAACAAAATAAGTTGGGTAAATCAGTTCGGGAATTGTTGACATACGAATATGTCTGTATTAAACGGAAGATTTTACCAAGGTACAAAAAGTAGGATAAGAGGCGCCATAAGAAAGGTTTAGTGTTACATTTCGAAGCTGTTTAGGTATCTTTTTTGTGAGGTTTCATAGGTTTATAATTAAACGTCAAAATGTGTAAAACTGGTACCACGATTTCTCAGCAACAACTATCTCTAGGTGAATTCAACCCGGTTCTCGTCTGTAAACGCAACCCAGACGTGGCAGATGTCAGTTATACATTCAGATGCTCTGTATAAATTCAAATGCAGCCTACTTAGTATTCACAGGTGGTAGTTTGAACAAGCTATTCAAGTTTTCTACTTCAGGAGTCGGCTTCTAAATTAGTTGATAAGTTGGGGACTGTTTCATGGTACCGGAAGAGAGAATAAATTTTGCTATACCTACTTGGCTTGAGCTTTAGACACGGTAATATTATTAATATTATGCCCGCCTGGCTAGCGACCCCTCAAGTAGAAAATCTGTCGCCAAGCACCTAAAGGTGTGTTCCGGCAGCAGTCCTTGAGAGCTAATGAAATTACAGGCACATGAGACTTAACAACTATGTCTCAAGGTGACGGGCGCAGTGCAATTCGTGACTTGTGACGAAATGCATCTGTTATAGACAGAGGTTAGTCCGCTTAACATCAGGTGGACCTCATGCATGACCCGCCACATAAACATAAAAAAAAACTAAGATGCTGCTTACAAAGTAAAAAATAGTAAAGTAGAAAATACGTCGCCAAGTTTGTAGACGTGTTCAGACAGGTCCTTAAGAGCCAGTTGATGTAATAATATAGGTTCAGTTCTACCCTGTTGGAGTAGTCAGAAATGTTATGATGATTGACCGTGAGAGCATGAACCGCGAGCGAAGCGTTTTCATTTCAGCTTGGGAAAAAATGCTTTCATATCACAAAATTACAACTTTACGAGAGGAAAAATTAGTCATTTTTTTTTTTTTTTTTTTTTTTTTTTTATGCCTGATAGGTTAGCCTTTGACCACTATCTCACCTGATGGTAAGTGATGATGTGGTCGAAAATGTTGTTCAGGCTAACCTAGAAGTACTGGCTCTCAAGGACAGTTGCCGGAACACACCGTTAGGTGCTTGGCGACAGACTTTCTACTTGAGGGTGGTAGCTAGCCAGGCGGGCATTCGCAAAATGCCCTACCACCATGCTATAACGACTGCCATCCTAAGACGACAACCGGGACCGACGGCTTAACGTGCCCTCCGAAGCACGGAAACGCTCAGTAGTAATGTCACTAGCGGTCACCCATCCAACTCCTGACCGCGCGCGACGTTGCTTAACTTTGCTGATCGGTTGAGAACAGCTAAGTAAACTTCGCTACGAGCGCTTCAAAATGTGCGTATTTGATCCCGCGTCATCCACCCCTATAGCCAGGGTATGCTCTGACCGACTGAGCTAACATGACAATGACTCATACTCAAATTTTTCCTCTCGTAAGTTTGTAATTTTGTAATGTAAACCGCAGAGCAAGCGTCATTCCAAAAATTAAAATATTAAACGGATTATTTCCGAACGGATACGACTTACGGGCCTTCAAGAAGAGAGCATATTCACTCCTCAAAGGCCTGCAACGCATCCTCGATACCTTTGGTGTTGCGGATGTTCGTGGGTGACGGTGATCACTTACCACCAGGTGAGCCGCCTGCTCGTTTGCCTTCCTATCCCATAAAAAAAAACAATGCTTCGAAAGCATTTTTTAATATTATTAATCGAAGCTAAGCGGTAACTGCGCAGAAGGAGGCCGCGGAGCAGGTTAGGGTGGGCGATGTCCTTGCTGCCCCACTAGCTTTTTGAAGCAATGATGGCCGAGCGGTAATAGCTATGGACTGCGCGCCGCGGGTCCCTGGTTCGATCCCCACCGCCGGCTTGAGCTTCACCGCATGGTGGAAGGGCATTTTGAGATTGCCCGCCTGGCTAGCTACCACCCTCAAGTAGAAAATCTTTTGTCTATCTGTCTGTATCATGGCCGCGCATCACGCCAAAACTACTGAATGAGTTTCAATGAAACTTAGCGCGATATGAGTTCATACTACGAAAAAGGACATTGTATACTTTTTATTCCGAAATTCAGCACGGTTGGGAACGTCACCCTTGGGAAAGGGGATGAAAGTCAAAATGTACACTTAGTCGTAATTTAGTAACACGTTGTCCAATTTCAATAGTGATACTTTATAGATTGTCACGTAAATATTTCAGTCATCGGTTTTGTAGTTCAGAAATTACAACTTAAATATTTCGTTCAAAATAACTTGAACCGCGGAATGTTCAGGAGACCTTCAACGTACGGCTCATCTTAAGCTGGCATTCGCACTTTATCATATGTGCATAAAAGATTTATTACATCAGCGGGATTATCCACTGATGAATACAGCCTCCCCCACTATGGGAGGGTTTGTCATAATCCCACGCATGGCGGGCGTCTTGGGGAACGCAGTGTGAGATATCAGTTCCTCAGAAAACACTGCTGCCCACCCTCTGTAGTCCCTTAGTCACCTCTTACGACACCCACGAGCAGATATGGGGGATTTACATTCTAGCCCGGCATCCCACAGGCAGCCTAGATCCCAACTGGCAGCCCGGCACTCTTATTTAATTCTGCAAGCTTGCTGAGATAAAACTAAAATCTGGAATATTCGCCACAATCAGTTTTCATAACTATCTGTCTTTTGCCGGATAGATATCGGAGACTGCGCAATGGAAGTTCACAATCTAATATATTTTCGTTCTACCGCCAAACAAGGAGAACCTCGGCAAAAAGACACCGTTTTAAAATCGAAATTCCAAAGAAACGCACCAAATACTTCGCTTCAACGTGAGTTTTCAAATCCAAACTAAAAAGCTCTTTTCTGAGCTATGCTTTACTAAGAGTGCTTCACCGTAGATCACAGCGTTGCTTAATATGAGATAAACAGTGCTCAAGTGTGAATGATAGTCTGCAGGTAAGGCAATCGCGAACGAAGTCGCAGGTACAGCTAGTCTGCAATACAATTCTAATGACATAATATAACCTAACTTATCAAAACAGAGTACCTACGTTACTTTAATATTTTCAGCGCAGAACTTTCCACGAACACGGGAAATTGTGTCGCAAAACAAAGCTCCTGTCACATTTTTAAAATAATATATAAACTTGAGTTGCCAACAAAATACTATGCGACCAACTCGATTTAGGGACAAATTGTTCGCTACGATCACACAACCAACATCACTCATAATGAGCAACAAAGTTGCCTAATTGTACAAACCCGGCAATGTACAGCTGGAAAGTGAATAATCCGTTGTACTCACGATGGATGTATCGTTAGTAGGTAAGGGGGTAACCCGTAATAAGTCGGGTGGGTTAGGTTCGGTACAGTTGCGCGGTAAGGGGATTATATGCATGAAGCCTGCAATATAACAGGGATATTTTGGCATTACCCGGGGTCATGATAACATTGTAACGTAATGTTCAAATAGAGTTTTATGTTTGGGACGTTATAGGGTTAAATACTGTTTTACTGGACAGGGGCGAGGATGGGTTACATATATTTTTTTAATAGAGCTGGTTCGTTGTGTCGATTTGTTTTGTTGTTGTTTTAATGTAAGCGTCTTGTCGGATGGTTGAACCATCAAATAATTTAGCACATTCCAGATTACAGATCTTTCCTTCTTTTTAGCATGAGAGCTGAATTATACTAAAAATTATTTGGTCATATTTTTGAAGCGCCCGTAGCAAAGTTTGTTTAGCCATTCTGAAGCGATCAGCAAAGTTAAGCAATCTTCGCCACGGTCATGAGTTGGATGGGTGATTGCTGATGAAAATACTACTGCGTGCTTCCGTGCTTCGGAGGGCACGTTAAACCGTTGGTCCCGGTTGTTGCGTTATGATGGCAGTCGTTTTAGCATGGTGGTAGGGCTTTTTGCGAATGCCCGCCTGGCTAGCTACCACCCTTAAGTAGGAAATATGTCGCCAAACACCTAACGGTGTGTTCTGGCAGCTGTCTTTGAGAGCCAGTAATTCTAGGTTATCCTGAACAACATCTTCAACCACATCATCACCATCAGGTGAGATAATGGTATAAGGCTAACCTACCAGGCATAAAAAAAAACGAACTGAAGGCAAATATATAAAAACAAAAGATATGGGATTGGTCTGCACAGGTATCTTTTGTTACAATATATATCCGCCCGCGCGTATGTCGGTTATCGCGCAAAACCATGTAACTCTTTTTGGGCAGTTGGATAAAAAAACTATTCTATGTCGTTCCCCGGGTCTCAAACTATTTCCATGCCACATTTCATCCAAATCGGTGCTGTAGATTTCTAGGTTTATTTGTTGCAATAAAAAAACAATACAAATCTTTCCTCTTTATTATATAAGTGTAAATGGCAAAGGTAGAACCATACTGATCCAAGTGTTTTTTTTTCTGTTGGAGTTATATGTAAAAAATGCAAGAAAAATATTCAATTGATGCTACATTGATCCAAGCACAAAAAGCGCCTTATATTGCTAGAAAACCTCAATTTTTCACTTTAGCATTATACTTTCTTTCAAAAATATATCCTGCTATACTGATCCAAATTTTATTTTTTATCTGTTTTTTTTTTCTGCAGAAACCAACATTATGACTACTTTTAATCAAAATATTTTATTATAGATTTATTTCGTCTGACATATTAGCAATAATTTCGATAAAGATTAAAGCATAATAAATCACGTATTTTTTAAAACAAGTTCTAACGCGTTTCCTTTTTTTTCTCAATATAATGAAAACGATACTTGGATCAGTAGCCCAAGCACGAATAACTTGCGAAATCGTAACCGTTTCGTAAACGTATCGAAATGTCATTATTTTGTATGGGATTTGATCAGCGCCTCTACAGTGCGTAAAAGGAACTAAATTTTGACAGAAAAAAAGGTTTTGACAACTAACGTGTCGAGATTTTAACGTGAATGTTTTGTCACGTAAAAAGTTTTGTATGAAATCGCGAGCACGAACCTAATTCTAACGTAAGCTCGAAGGCTGGCTATCGAGGATCTGTCAAAAATCTACGAATGTCATGTCACTGAGAAATTTTCAGTCAGATGGCTGACGTAACGTATTCAATTGTGGTAAAACTTCGAAAATTCATGTTATTATTGTGTTTGTTCATTCATAATTTACCTATGAAAAGAGTTACAAACATTGCAGCAAGATTAGAAGTAGTATTGTACCATGTCGTTTACCAGGCGCAAAGTAGGTATTTATTAATTTATGGCACTGGGGGGAAGTGATGCTAATATACGATGAACCCAATTCAGGACATTTTCCAAAACTCTGCATCAAACAGCGTCCATATTCCACCGTTCCAGCCCACATTTACACCAATTTCGCTCGTTGGATATGTCTTGCGGCGCAATAATGTTGCTATGAAATTCTTCATTGTGCATGGTCAAATTGAAAACAATAAGGCTCAAAGAAGATCACCTATCCATTCAAGATTTCAAGATCAACCAAAGCTGTCAACAAATGCACCAGAAGAACACAGGCAGCGACACGAAAGGAATACCAACGGATTGTCAGACTAACTACCTACGAACTCTGAGGTGATGACCATGCTCACGCCAACATTCTAACCACTACGAAGAAGAAGATTTTAATGTGAAACGTAGAAGCTGTGTTATTGGACTTTTGGTTCTTAATAAAAATAAACGAAGTGCAATTGTGCGTTTCATTTATTGGTACCTATATACCGAACAGTTCGTGGGTTAGGGATAATAGGATATCTCGTTGGATGTTGTGAAACGCGACTAAGACAAAATTCGTGGCAGCATGCCACTACTAAGGTCGGTGTGAGTGGGATGTTGCCACGCATTGAGCATACAACAGTGATGAGGAGATGGATCAGTGTGTGCTTCTATTGGTGGCGCATAAAAGACTATTGGGTGGCGAAATCATAGCAGGGCCGTGAGAAGCATTTTTCTTCCCCCTCTGATCTTATAGGCTAGGTAAGTTCGATATCATGCTCGTTTGCCACACTATTCCTTAAATATAAAGGAAAGTATATGAATAAAAAGACAAAACTACACCAACAGTTAAGTAATTTCTTTATTTTTGGTAATGTAATAACAGACACAAACATAATCCAAAAAAAAAACCAACCATAAGCTGACTAATACAAAATAAACGCTTTAATTATCCTAAAATTAATATGAACTTAAAACAACACTAAGCCTAGACGGTTGAAAGTCACAGCATTGTACAGTAGCACACAGCAGTCACAGTCACAGATTTGTAGTAACGGCGCATTCATGAAATGCTACGTGGTTTGTCTTTGCAAAACTGTTAGGTAGGTAGGTACATTACTACCGTATACGTAGTATATATTCTACTTCATCTATGATTACTACGCACTCCAGGTTTTCACAGCATTCTTCTTTCCCAGAACAGACGGTAAAATACCGCTGGAGACGAAAGTTCTGTCGGGAATCACCTTTAGTGAACAATTAGAACTTATAGAATGCACTGCTTGAACTCAATAGCCTATTTTTCTGCTGAAACACCATAAAATTAAGCGCAAAATACACTTCACGCCGGCTGGCGGCCCTTCAGGGTTTCTTGAAACTCCTCCCTCTGTTTAAAGGTGTAATACTTAGTAGCTGTTTGTAATTCATATAGTAAATTATCAGTGGCGTAGATTCTTGGCTTGAGAGTTTATAGCTCATAATTTATATATAATGTTTTATTTTAATACCTCTAATGATGTTACAATAAAATTTGGTTCACTGAGCAAGTAACGCATAGAGAAAAGTAACATACCGGAAAAAAATATGTTTGGTTTTCACCAAATAAAAAGCTAAATTTGACGAATATCAATCATAGAGGAACCAGTCCAGCGTCACCAACCTTAAAATAAGGTAAAGTATTGCAGGTGTACCGATTTCTGTCCAAAATTACCAAATACGATACGAGTCATTGTCACCTTGACAACTCAACTGGACTGTCATGGCTATAGACTAATCATATTGTTTCCGGTATATTACATTTCTCTATGTCATAATGTTTGTCATGGCGCTTAGTAAATATATCACCTCAAATACATTTTATTCAAAAATTTTAATATTTCATAGTGAACATCAATACAATACGGAAATCGCAAAGAAAATGCGAAGTCTGTGGTGTCGAAACACAAATAAAAATGTTTAAACAATAGATTTCCATGAGATCCAGAACCGGTGAGTTGATGAAAATATGTCATTGAAATTACATTATTGTTTTAGAGCTAATGATCGCTTGGTTTTTATTGTAATTTAAGTAGGTATGTGTTATCATGCGAATTGCTGTTCTTACATATATTTGTATATTAATTACAAATATTTACGTAACGTAAAGTAAGTTTAGTGTTGCTCAAGGAAAGTATCGATACCTTTGTAGTATCGATTTTTTATAATGTCAGTGGTATGGGTACATATACTTTTTCATAGTGTCAATAAGTTAGGAAATATCATATTCGATGCTGGTGATCATAAACCATCACGGGGAATGTTTTATTATGCCACGAAACTTAACATGTGTATTTTAGAGACTGTTATTTACATCTTTAGCTCAAAAGCATTTTGAAACACCAGGTATTATCAATTTTTCTCTACATAACTGGCACAGTACTTGCTAACTGAACGGCTAGAGCAATATTTATTATCTAACATATGTAAATCGACCTAAATATTATACAATTAATAATAAATAGCGTAAATAACGTCATATCTATGCTTGTGATAATAATCTGAGTTGTTTTTTTTTCAGTTCATTTAAACAAAACTCCGTCGCTTATATACTTTCAAAGTAAATGCTGAATCGATAGAGCTATGGCATGGAATTTAAGGTAATATGTCACCTCAATACTATATAAAAATCAACATGTGTATCAACATACAATCCCAATTATTTAAATACTTATAATACTATACTCTACATTGTTTGATTTTAAAATTAACCAACTTTCGAGTGCAGTTAAATAAACTATTTTTGTAATTTCAGATATGCATATGTTACGCAGAAAAATATTAATTGAATCAAAAATAAAACAAATCAGTGCAGAAGAAGCTTCTTGGAATACAAATGAAATAGATCAGCTGCAAGATGAAATGAAATATCTAAATAATTCAACTACCTACACCAAAAAAGTTTTTAAAAGTCAACAGTCTATATATAATTAAAAAAGGTGCGTCAGAAATACTACATTTTATGATTGAACTACAAATAATAATAATTGTTAAGGATGCACTTGCCGGCGGCCCGAACTTATCAGCGGGCGAGGCTACAAAGCATGCTATTTCACCTATACCTTTGTGGGAAAGGGTAAGACTCCGTGATGAGTAGTACGAAGATAGTGATCGCGCATCACACACCCGTATTGCATCTACGCTAATTACGCACACTTGTTTGCGATATATCAATGAAAGCCGAACCATGCCGAACGAATTACGATGTTTGACGACGGACGGAGATAGTGTCTCAAGCTACGTCACGACGTGTGTAGGTATTTCTTATAAAATAATATTATATATTCACAGAGGAATACATTTTGGTTCGGACAGTAGGTACCTGTTGTTATAATTTTCGTTCGTTTTATAATAACATACTGATGTTATTTCACCTATAGTAGGTAAATATTTAGTAAGTAGGTACAATGATTTGTAGGTACATAGTAAATGTATTAGTTTGTTCTTTTCATATTGATGTAGTAAATATTTACCTACAATAATTATTTATTACATAATTAGCAAGTTACTGTTTTTACTACAACATATTTTGTAAAGCAGTGACGGCTCAGTGGCATAGGTTATGGACTTCCGCGCAGCAGGTCCATGGTTCGAATCCCGTCGCGGGCTTAATCTTCACCGCGTGGTAGAAGAGCATTTTACGAATGCCCGCCTGGATAGCTACTACCCTCAAGTAAAAAATCGGTCGCCAAGCACCTAAAGGGAAGCAGTGATGGCTCAGTGGCATTGGTTATGGACTGCTGCGCAGCAGGTCCATAGTTTGAATCCCGCCGCGATATTGAGCTTCCCCGCGTTGGTGAAGAGCATTTTGCGAATGCTCGCCTGGATAGCTACCACCCTCAAGTAGAAATTCTGTCACTAAACACTTAACGGGAAGCAGTGATGGCTCTTAGCAATGGACTGCCGCGCAACAGGTCTATGGGTCGAATCCCGCCGCGGGCATGAACTTCACCGCATGGTGGAAGGTTGTTTTGCGAATGCTCGCCCGGCTAGCGAGCTTTGAGATGAGAGCCAAAATGTCGTACCGATTTCAAAATCTGTCTCTAAGCGGTAATGTACGATGGCATGATGGATCTACCAATCCTGGTAGAACACATTTGGAATAAAAATTCTCTACCTACCCGTAACTGATTTAAATTATTTCCAATAAAAATCAATAATTAATCATAGGTTATTTTTGATTAGGTAAGTGCCTACAATCATCGCTAAGTTTACCATATAAACTTTCGTACTACCTTAGGTATAAGTACCTACTACAAATATACATACTTATTCTACTAATTTACGTAGGTAGATACATAGTACTAACTTTATTATTTGTTGTGATCTTATAGCTATGTAGATAGGTATGCAATGTAATGCGCGCCTGCGAATGTCGATTTGACATCGCTGACAGTTGCGTGCCTAGGCAGGCCTATATGATAAATGATAATTATATCGTAGATAGGTAGGTATCTTCCATTGAGCTTCTAATTCTAACCCTTTACTACTTTGTGTTAGGTAGGTACTTTCTCGAAGCTATATTACTGCTTAGACTATATTCTAAAAAGAATGCGGACTACCTACGTCCATACCACATCTAACCAAATGCAGCTTTTTATATTGTATAAGTGTTGCTAAAATGATTAGGTACTCACCATAGCTATCATGACCTGCGTATTGACTAATACCTACTAGGTTCTAACTTAGGTGAGAGTAGGTGAGTACCTAGACATAGTTACGTATTTATATTACCCAAGTACCTACCTATCTATATGGATTATGGCGTCCGACACTTACTATCACGCACAAACTAATCAAATGCGAAAGAAAATCCGGTCCCCAACTCCCAACATATGTAAATATATATATATATATAAGTACGTAAGTAGGCATAGGCACTACATATTGGTAGTGTATACATACGTGCACACCAAAAAGCAACAGGGCATTCCTACAATATAATATTATGTTCTAAGATCGCGGCGCGGTGCACGTGACTTTTGGTAGTGTGCGTTTTGTTAATTATATATTAGTGTGCTGCGCATGAGACCCGCCCGCCCGCTTCCCTCACCGCGGAATGGAAGTATTGACATGAGATGCCCAATATTTTGAACGAAAAACTAGCGCGCAAAACTATGTGTGCCGACCTTTGGCTCTAGGATGTTTATGATTATACTACTGGATGTATTTGTTTTCCAAAATGTTATCTAAAATGATGATGAACTGAGCTATGCTTCTATGTAAATAATTTTAGGGATGTCATGCTCTATAAGTCGTTTATTTACGACTAAACATGCGCTAAAATTCGTGATATTACAGGGATGTTTCGAGGCTTATAATTATCATGTGAAGATTTTTTTTACAAATCGGTGCCAAGACAAGCCTAGATAATGAAGAGATAAATCGATATCATGCTTAGTTCTGGACCTAAAACCTCAAATAAGGGAGTGATCATCCTACGGCGTTTGTATGGAAAAGTTACCGGCCAGTTCAACCTTAACAGTTGATGACAAGTTTACTAGTGCAACTTACGTGCAGTATTTTTTACTTTTACATATACGACAGTTCGAAAATAAGTATTATATATTGAAAACTGTTATGTACAATGAAAAATATGTATTGTAAAGATGTTCTGGTACACAAATTACTTTGGAACTATGTATACATACCCCAATAATACGGATTTCGTTACTAGCGAAGATATATCGCACGATAAAATATTTTGATGATTTTGAATAAATTAATAAATCTGTGTGAAATATTTGTTTTATTTTATATTTCGTTAACATATATTTTATAAACCTAACCTTCTTACCATTTTTTCTTATATCGATTATAATGGAATTGATTTCATTGTAACTAATCGATTTTAGGGAATCAGTAGTACAACACTCACAAATGTCACTTTTATTGTGTTGGAAATATAGTTTTCATTTGTAATGGTTGGTATAAAATAACTTCAAATCTGAGTTTCAAAGCAACAAGGTCCGTGCCAACTCTTAATATTACTTGCTCAGTGAGAGGAACTTTTATAGGCAAAATAAGACTTAAAACCTCTTTTCGAATGAGTTGTTAGGTCTTAGAAAAAAGGTATGATTGTTGTGATTTACGCTGGATGACGTCACTTTTGTAACCCTATCGAGTTCACGTTAGCCAGCAAACGATGCGGCGTACTGTCTACCATTTCCTCCTGCGTAAACGGGCGGTGAACTCGATACGATAAAGTTACGGACTATCGAAATGTTTGTGCTTGGGCTACAGTATGGTTCTACCGTCGCTAAATGTAGACTACAATTACTCATTGTACAGAATATTAAAGATCAAAGAAACAGTAAATTTAGTTTTATCTTGGACGCTAATGTGCGGAAGTAATACTTATTACTTTAATACTTATTAATATTTACTATTCGTATGATACACTAATATATATTTGTTTGAAATAAATCAATCAACAAGTTCGGTAAATAATATTTCAGACTTTTCATCAAAGAAACCGATGATCTAACGAGGCACATCTACCTCTTTTACAAAATAATCCATTCGGCACAGAGTTGTCAGTCCCATACATTTTGACGGCCAAAATAAATACTTCGATTGTTTAGTTGATCACTCGTTGTAAAGGTCTAGAAAAATTCTCAGACTATTCAAAATGATAGCTACAAATTATGATACCGTTAATTTTTCCAACTCCAATTCGACCCTGCATGGATCGAACTGGAACTGGCAGCTTATTTCGAGACTAGAACTTTCTCAGCGTCAGACCAAGGATATTATTAAAAAACGCTAATGAAATAAAGTACTATTGATATTTCATTAAAGGAAAGTTATTTGTGCAGTTAAATTGAGTTTCAAACTCTTCTCGGGTCCGTTCTGTGGACATAGTTAAAAACATTTACCATGTCTGGGGCTAATTGGAACATTCGTACTGCTGTGTGTAAGTACTGCGACAAAACTTTTGAGAAACATTCGAGAATATATATAGTTAGCAAGAAGCCGCCATTTTGTGGAGCGATCATATAAAAGCGGCAGCAGACCTGCGCCGCCCTCTTTCTGCCTCCAGCCGTCGACGCGTAAACATCTCCGAAAGTCTGTGTCTTGGGTGACGTCACCACGTTATTTTTGTGTCCTATCTTAAAATATCTTAAAATACTTGCCTTGAAACCATTTTCTGTTCAATAGTTATTAAATTTGTATTTGTGTGATTAAATTGTCGATATTTGATGTAATTAATTCTTTTTTTTAGTAAATATAGCTAAGAATTGCTAAATTCAGAAGTGGGATAGGCTCCATTGCCTATCTTTACTTTTCTATTAAGCTCACAGTACTAAGCATTAGATTTTATGAAAATTTTAAAATAAAATCATGTCTAAACAATCCACTGCTAGTAGTCGGGGTAGAAAAAGAACTAACCAATCCTCAAATATTGAAAGCCTACAGGAAACCCTTGGTGCTATCTTGTCCCGCCTGAATGCACTTGCGAACAGCGGACGGCCAGCTTTGTGCACCGAGTCGCCAGCATCAGACACGTGCGCCATTGTGGCGCCAAGAAGGGCGTCTTCTCTACAGCTGCCACCGCCGCCAGAATCGGTCGCGAGCATTTCTGCGAGTACTTCGCTGGACCCCACCGAGCGTCTCATTGGAGCGTTAAGTGCATTAACTAAGGTTAGATCCAACCATTATTACATATCTAACTTTGATCCTAGCTTGCATGATATCGATTCTTGGTGTGAAGAAGTCGAAAGGGCACGTAATATAAACAATTCGGATGACAACGAGTGTCTTTCTCGTATTGCCAATTGCCTCAAAGGTGATGCCCGTAGTTGGTTAAATGACTGGATCACAAACGACCGAACATGGTCAAACTTTAAAACAGAGTTCAAACCGTTGTGTTCACGAAGAATCGATATAGCTGGCATTTTATATGACTTTATGAGTACTAATTCCGATAGCTACCCCACTTACGCAGATTATGCTAGACGCTCTCTTCTGCGTCTAAACATCGTTAAGGGCTTAAGTGAACAATTGACTTCAGCTATCGTTATACGTGGGATAACTGACGCACAGATACGTGCCATGGCGACCAATGCTCAGTTAACGGCAAAAAATCTTGTTGAGTTTTTGTCTATTTACACAAAACCGAACACTCGAGCATCGGTCAGTGGCATAAAACGCACTCAAGATAAAATTTCAGAACGTAGTTTGCGAAAACATGGGCATAATAATGCGCCTACCCGCGAGTAGAAATGTTTCTCGTGTCAATCTACCGGTCATGTACAGAGATTGTGTCCCAAACGGTTTAAAACTAGAGCACTGCCTTTACCAACGGAACCTATAACGTGCTCGTTTTGCAAAAAGAAGGGTCATGATGTCAGTATCTGTTTTGCCAAACAAAAAAATCGGTCAACGTAACAAGACGGTTAACTTTTGCAGTGATTTGAAAAACACTTCATTAGACAGTGACGTCACGACTGCTATCATATAACTAAAGTAGGTAACTATTCTGTTTCACAAATAAATTGATAGTGGGTCATATGCTTTCCTTATTTGCGACTGTGATATAACAATTAGTTTGCACGACAACCTACATATCAAGTTATTCGTCATCATCCAAAAATGTGTTTTATATACCAGTACTCATAGATACAGATGTATTGATTTGTGATGGTGTAGGAAGAATAATTCTCATTGCATCAGTTTGTCCGTCCCAGTAAACTTCTTCTAAGTTGATACGCTCTTGGCAGAGCGGTCGTGGTCGTCATGTGGCAATGGTGGAGTTGGCAAACAGTACTCGCTTCACGATGACCCGCCATTTCTCTCTGCTGGAGGTCATTCTGGCGCACTTATTTAAAGGGTTACCAACAATTTTCTTTATCTGGTCGGTCCATCGAGTGGGTGACCTTCCGCGCAGTCTAGTACCTTCCACTTTGCCCTGTAAACAGATACCTGTAAATACGGCCCTTCAAGGCCATGATTTAGAAACTTTGGTATCCTTGATCTACTACTCATCCTACAAGGGATTTTTCGGTAGAAGCCATTAAAAAACGTTTGTGAGGTCCTACTTACGTTAACCTTTGCTCAGAAAAATATGTTTGTGGCTACAGAAGTGGTGCATTTGTCCTAGAATTTCTCGATGTCAGGTTAAACCGAGCGAGCGAAAAATTAAAGCTTTAGTGATCCCTTGTGCTCACATATATAAAATAGGTCCGCCAGTTTTTCAGGTTCGTCAGTACAATCCCATAAGTACATCTAATGTACATGCATAGCTGGCCTGACAGGAACTGGCATTTCTCTTAATTGGGGTGCAGAGCAAGATAATGCTCTTAAGTACCCAATCGATTGTTTTACGAGTGAACTCGTGTTAGCTATTTTTAACCCGTCATTACCGACGGAGCTGCATAGGTACGTTTGCTAGTTCCATCGGATATGGCGCTGTGTAATCTTGCTCAATCAGCGGACGAAGAAACGCGTACACTGATTGACAAGGAACTGGACATAAATCAATGTTGTTCGCAATAATTTGCTATATTTCAAATACACTCCTACCGGAGAAGAACCGCGGATACTGTTTCATTCTAAAGGACACCGTATGCGCCTTTATTTCATCTTCGAACAAACCGGGAATCTCATTTGATGCTGTGCATATAGATGCATTCGATGCCCTTTCCCGTTTCAAACAATTACACGTGTGTAGTGCTGATAACCATCAGCAATACGCATTCTCACACTACTGAATATTTAATGCCTTAAAAAGGCAAGACTCTGATGAACTTAAGAAGGCTATGAAATATGCAGTTTCGCTCTTCCAGGCTCCCTAGCTTACAGTTTCTAATAAAGAACGAATGTTTGAAAGTGCAAACCTTCAGTTTGGCTTCTGATATCGGCGGTCAAATTCACTTTATAACACCTGAGATACATAACAAGATGGTCAAGTGGAACGTTATTGTCACACGCTCTTAAATATGTTACGCATTGAAACTGCAAATCATGATATCAAGTGGTCTTATGAACTGTGGAAAATGCAGTTAGTTCTAAACTGCACTAAGCATATAACATCATCACCAACATCGCCACTACAGCACCTAACTGGCATCGAAGCCTAACTACTAACTAATACGCGACCTAACTGTGAAGGGCTTAGAGAACTTCTGAGACCGCAGGCTAAAAGCATTGCTTGAGCAAAACTGGCAAAGCAAAACTTATACGTTAACAAAGCTTGAAAAACTGCTAGAACTTCTAATGTAAATGATAAAGTTTTTCTAATAAAATCTACTCAGATTACAGGCAAATTGGACTCTGGTATGCCAGGGCCTTACCGTGTGACGCAAATCTTGCCTCACGACCGGTACTTACTGCAGATTTCGAGTGGTTCGTATGGTATAACTACTCAGGCTGCCGCCGAGCATATAGTTGCTTGGCGAGGGGAGTGGACCCCCCATCCATGGAGTCCATGGAGTCGTGTGCTGCGTTTTTGAGAGTAAGTTAACCTTATTTTACTTACGAGCCTATTGATTCCAATACCTAAATTCTATTATTGGGTTGTGACTGCATCGAGCTTAGGCTCTGCCGGGTGTAGCTGTTTTGTATTGTGAGCATTGAACGCTGAGCTCTAATGTGTGAGCACCGAGCGTTCGGCTCTGTTGTATGTGCATTGAGCTTCAGTTCTGCAGTGTGTGCATTGAGCTCCGGCTCTGCAGTTTGTGCATTGAGCTCCGGCTCTGCAGTGTGTGCATTGAGCTCCGGCTCTGCAGTTTGCGCGTTGAACGCTGGTCTCCACTGTGGGAGTACTAAGCGTTGGACTTTGCAATGTGTGGGCATCGAGCGTTAGGCTCTGCTGTTTGTGCATTGAGCTCCGGCTCTGCTGTGTGTGCATTGAGTTCCGGCTCTGCTATGTGTGCATTGAGCTCCGGCTCTGCTGTGTGCATTGAGCTGCGGCTCTGCTTGACGTGACTGTTTGCATTGAGCTGCGACTCTGCTTAACGTGACTGTTTGCATTGAGCTCCGGTTCTGCTTGACGTTACTGTTTGCATTGAGCTGCGGCTCTGCTTGACGTGACTGTTTGCATCGAGCTGCGGCTCTGCTTGACGTGACTGTTTGCATTGAGCTCCGGCTCTGCTTGACGTGACTGTTTGCATCGAGCTGCGGCTCTGCTTGACGTGACTGTTTGCATTGAGCTCCGGCTCTGCTTGACGTGACTGTTTGCATCGAGCTGCGGCTCTGCTTGACGTGACTGTTTGCATTGAGCTCCGGCTCTGCTTAAGCTGACTGACTACTCGATGTGACCAACTCGATGATGATCGCACGAGTTACTTTGACACTTTTTGTTAGAATAATACTGACACTTGCTTTCTTTGCTTATAGTTGAAAAGGAGATCTGTGCTGAGCCTCATAACACCAACAACCTGGCGAAGTCCAGCACACGAAGTATAATTCAAGGAAGAAGCCAGTTCCTCGCCGAGTTACTGGAAAATGCGGCCGAGGACGACCGCTAGTCAGGAGAAGCCGAGTTAGCAAGAAGCCGCCATTTTGTGGAGCGATCATATAAAAGCGGCAGCAGACCTGCGCCGCCCTCTTTCTGCCTCCAGCCGTCGACGCGTAAACATCTCCGAAAGTCTGTGTCTTGGGTGACGTCACCACGTTATTTTTGTGTCCTATCTTAAAATATCTTAAAATACTTGCCTTGAAACCATTTTCTGTTCAATAGTTATTAAATTTGTATTTGTGTGATTAAATTGTCGATATTTGATGTAATTAATTCTTTTTTTTAGTAAATATAGCTAAGAATTGCTAAATATATTTTAATAAATGTTTAACATCATTGTATAACCAATTAAGTCACACTGATAAGTTTTCAAAGACTGTTATCTATACTGTGAGAATAATTGTATTCTGTTTCTGAATTTAAAAAAGTTGTCTAACCGAGTATTTATTAAAACTCTATAACATAAATGGTTGAGATAGATAGGAGAGAATCAGTTTGTTTCATCAAAACAACGCAATGCTGTGGCAAAAGTATTCAGTCATGTGTCTCAAGCTTTAAAAAGGCCGCTCCATTTCCGGTCAGGCCGCGTGCGTACTGAATCGGAACGGACGACCGGCAAAGTTGTCATTTAAAACACGAGACGGTTATGCACCGGTATATTTTTGTTGCCTTAGTTTTTTAAACTGCTGATATGCTCGCCACATTTGTCATATGTCGTTAAACTCACAATCACATCTGATGGTCAGTGATGATTAGATATATATATGGTCGAAGGTGTTGAATAGGCCTAACCTAGAATGAGAACTGGCTTTCATAGATATTTATCCATTAAGGGTTTGGCGACAAATTTTCTACTTGACGGTGGTAGCTATAGCCAGGCGGACATGCGCTAAATGCCCTACTGTAATGGGTTAGTTAGGTAATGGGTTAGTTAGGTAGTTGGATAAGTATTATAGAGCCATTGCGAGGAATAACTCGGAGTTTGAAGCCAATAAAATAACACTATATTTAATTGAGTTAAAACTCTTTGTTTTCTTTTTTAACCGAGTTTCTTTTTGCGGTAGTGCTATACTTTTTATTGAACGTAGTAGTGGAATATAGAATCTTTCGAAATTAAACTATATAGTTTGACCTTCATCATCTTGTACTAACTTTAAGGCGGTTGGCTTTGCTAACGATGTCGCATATTTTGTTTGTGTTTTCTAACGTTTTGTTTCGAAAAAGTTTTTTAAAACACAAAAAACACGAGCAAGAGCTTGTCAGAAAGAGCTTCCTGTAAATAAAGATTTCAATAGTTTTATCAAAAATAACGCAACAGTACGAACAAAGTATGCAGACATGTGTACCAAGCCTTATAAAGGCCGGTCCATTTCCGGTCAGGCCGCGTGCGGGTACTGAATCGGAACGGACGACCGGCAAAGTTGTCATTTGACATACGAGATGGCTACGCGCGAGTTTTCGTTTGGACTGAATATGATAAAGCTAGGAAGATAGTGAGCTCGCGCCTATGTGTTGATGTACCTAAGTACTAAGTTCCTTGCCGTAATGGCGTCGTTGTTGCAATAGTTTCAATGTGCTCTCATGTGTATCTCTTTATTTGTCTATGGTACGGTTGGCGTCGTGTCTCTAGAACACAGACGAATTCTTTCACTTTTCATACACTACTGTCTATGAAATGTATGATCAAGTGGGTAGCACCGCTTTCATATGAAGAAACTGAAATGCTACTTCAGGTTCAATAGGGTTCAATGGTTCAACAACTCAACACATATACAGACACACCACCACACCTCCTCGCACACAAAGTAACATACAAACAAACACACCCTCATGCATATATTTTTCACAATCAACAGTACCTCAAAGTTAAAAAATCATGTTATGAAAGAGCAGGGACTCCTAATACAGGCATTCTTTGCTTAAAAGGAATCTCTGGTCGCTTAATTAGTTTTTGTATATTTTTTGGTTACTGAAATAAACATTATTATTATTATTGGTAGGAAATCAAGTTGACAACCCCTCTGCTCTGAGAGAAATAGGTTACTTTGTGCCTGAGAATTATATCCACATGGGTCAGACGCCTCCGACTACTTCCGCCCTCTTCAGGGATGCACAACGACTTTCTAAACGTTGTTCAAGATGCTGACTTACGTACTGACCCTTTAAGTCGTAGGTATTTACATATATGCATATTTTGTTTTCATTAAATCGTATATAGTTACAAAATCACAAATGTACTACTTGCGTTGTAGGTACTACAGACAAGACCAAATTTTGCAATTGGTTTTATACTTGTAAATGATGACGCAACCTTATAATTTAATCAAAATTTTTCCTATCGTTATTTTGTGATTTTGGAATGAAATCCGCATAGCAGGCGTATTGCAAACCTAATAATATTAAAATTATAAGGTTGCGTCATCATTTACAAGTATAAAACCAATTGCAAAATTGGTCTTGTCTGTAGTACAACGCAAGTAGTACATTTGTGATTTTGTAACTATATACGATTTAAAGAAAACAAAATATGCATATATGTAAATACCTACGACTTAGGTATTTTCTTAGGGCATTTAGCCTAGGGTAATTAGGTTTGCAATAACGTCTGCTATGCTGATTTCTTTACAAAATCAAAATTTTTCCTATCGTTATTTTGTGATTTTGTAATGAAATCCGCATAGCAGGCGTTATTGCAAACCTAACAATATTGAAATCGTATATAGTTATTGACGTTTGTAGCATGTTTGAATAAAGGCATACTGCCTTTAGGTCGTACCTATGACATTGTGAATGTATTTACTGAAAACCATAATATGAGTAGAAACATATATATAATTAACTGAGGGATTAGAACAATTTGTGAAATTTAAGTAAATTTTTTGCTATATTTTTTATAATTCCCTTATAATTTCACTTACTATCCTGCCAATTTATATATCTACTCTTTTTTAAATTTTAAACATGAAACACAACGCGTCTCCCCCGGGAGCCTTCCCACTCGAAAGGTATCAAAGTCAAAGTCAAAGTCAAAATCATTTATTCAATTTAGGCGTCTACGACGCTCTTATGAAGGTCAATTACAAATTTTAGCATTGAAATATTCTACATTGTACTGCCACGTTCAGCAAATAAATTGTATAGAGCCACTGCGAGAAGAACGGGCAAGAAACTCGGGGCCATTCTTTTAAACATCTTTTAACAATGTGTTACATACATACTATATAATAGAGTTATTACAATATTTGTTTAAATTATGTAGGTGACAGGCAATAGCTTGGCGGAGGCGGAATTGTCCAGGCATTTTTGTCGTTTATGTAATCAGAAACTGTGTAGTAGGATTTTTTAATCAATATGTTTTTCACATGCAACTTGAATTTCCCTTCTGTGAGCGTTGTAATATGTTTAGGAACTTTATTATAAAACCGCACACAATTACCTAAGAAGGACCTTTTATTTGTCTTTGCTAATCTAAAACCTGGCACCACTATTTTATCTTTATTCCTAGTATTGTAATCGTGATTGTCACTGTTTAATTTAAATTTACTCAAATTTTTACGAACATACATAATATTTTCAAATATATACAGACTTGGTAAAGTTAAAATATCAATTTCTTTAAAAAGATCCCTCACAGATTCTCTAGGACCCATTTTATATATGGCTCGAATTGCACGCTTTTGTATGATAAAGATTGTCTCTATCTCAGCAGCAGTTCCCCACCCTTTGGTGGGAAGCAGCGTCTTCCACCCGCTACTCAGATCAAATAAACACTACTTTCCGAGTATGAGAAATGAAAAAGATTTTCCAACGTCGCTTATGAAAACACGATACAAAAAAGTAAAAAAAAATAGAACCGACATCCAACACTGAAAAGTATTAAATAACTTGTTGAAGTCGGTACCATGCTTTTCAAATTCAAAACACTAACCAAACATTGTCGTTGCCGACTTCCACAAGTTATTTCATACTTTTCAGTTTTAGATGTTCAATCCATTTTTTTATATTCCTTTTGTATTGTTGCATAATGCTATTAAGATCATTGTTAATGAAATTTAAATGGGACCTCATTCGAGGCCCAACAAAAAATATAATATCAAAATCAATTTATAATTGGTTGAGTAATTGCGTAACAGACATACATTCGAATTGATAACCTCTTTCTCTTCTGGATGTCGGTCAAAAATACGTAACCTATAGCAATCTCACGTAAGATTTTCTAAAGCCGTATCAAAACAACACAACAACATTCGTGATGGCTCAATTGCATTGGCTATGGATTGCTGTGCAGCAGGTCCATGGTTCTAATCCCGCCACGGGGTCGAGCTGTGAAGCGCATGGTGGAAGGGCATTTCGGGAATGCCCGCCTGGCTAGTGATCACCCTCAAGTAGAGAATCTGTCGCCAAGCACCTATCGGTGTGTTCCGGCAGCAGTCCTTGAGAGCCAGTAAAATTACAGGCACAATACCTAATAACTGTACGTCTCAGTGTGACGGGCACAGTGAAATTCGTTTATAGAAATGCATCTGTTATAGGCTGAGGTTAGTCCACTTAACATCAGGTGGGCCACGGGCTTGTTCCCTCACCATAACATAAAAAAAAAAACGAACAAACCAGTCATGTGTCCCGAGCTGTACGTAGGCCGGACCATGTCCGGTTCAATCGCCCGCGGGCACTGAAACGGAACTGACGTCCGGCAAAATTGTCAATTGAAAAACGAGATAATCCAGAAACATTTACAGTTTCTGAACTCTCCAACTGCAAGGCAGTTGGGAATATATTCTTTTTGTGATTAAAAGAACGGTTGTCACGGTGGTGAGAAAGTTTTACTGGCTAGGGATTCCACTAACTTCGCCTTGCTCTGTAACATAACTTAGTTTTATTTCTTTATTTCCCGGGGCTGGAACTTCTTAGATCTTAGAAAGTAAAATATATATAATATAGTATCATAGATAACGTTTCTTGCCCGTGAAACTTGGCTGTAGTACCTTCTGTCGCCATTTTTGTTATAAAACCTGAGTGCAACAAAGGACATATTCATATGATTACCAAAATCAGGAAACAAGGCATGTCATGTTATCATTATGAGAACTATTCGAAATTCGTGCCATATTATATTTTATCACAGGGCCTACAATGCCATATTATATTTTATCATAGGCGCGGCCTCGGGGGCCTCCTCAACTCCCTTTATAGTCCGTCCAAGCTATCGCAATCTTTGCACTTCATATTTGCTTCTTTTAGAAGCAGTGTTGACTGAGTGCATTGGCTATGGACTTCCGCGCAGCAGGTCCATGATTCGAATCCCCCTGTGGGCTTGAGCTTCACCGCATGGTGGAAGGGCTGATGCCCGCCTGGCTAGCAACCACCCTCAAGTAGAAACTCTGTCGCCAAGCACCTTACGGTGTGTTCCGGCAGCTGTCCTTGAGAGCCAGTAATTCTAGTTTTAGCCTGTAGCACCTTCGACCGCATCATCCATAGAGTGAGATTGTGTTACCATCAGGTGAGATTGTAGTCAAATGCTTATCATTTGTAGAAAAAAAAATGATTACATTTCATATAATCATATTTGATTTTTTCATACATTGATCCGTTTTCCTTATGACTCTAACAATAGGATACAAAACACTCACCGGGTACCAGAAACCTGACTTTGCTTCTTCCTATCTTCACCGTGACCAATTTAATTTCATTCTCTCTTTTTTCCCTACCCTCATGTCAATGTTGCACGCTTATAAAAGCTTACTTCAGAAAATAAAAAGATTCCAAAATTAAATATCACACATAGATATTCCACAGACTACTAAGGATTTGAAGGTTTCGCGATAGTTCGCGTAACCTAACTTTTAAGGTACGTAAGATAAATATATCATTATTCGAATCTCACATGTTATGTCTAGAAGCCTTCATATAACATTCCTTCTTCCTACTACCTACTATTATTTCCACCTTATCTTCCCCGGATTAGCGCACCAACCTTAACCACTGAGCTATCGAGAGGGGTTCGACCGAGTCGAAATTTTGTGTTCTAATTTTATTATTTAAACTGTATTAAGGTACAGGCGGCTATGGATCAAACTACTATCGGCTTATCGGGCTTCATCTGATCGAAAGAAGTGTAATTACAACACTTGACTCTCGCAGTGATGTGGCCTACATATAAGCTTCTATATCTCTAAATATGATTACAATCTCTATGACGAAAATCACATTTACATATTTTCAGAGCAGCATTTTTCATCTCGATCGGTAATTGGGCCCGATTTTATGCATCGGGTGCCTAAACTACTGGCCTATCGAGAATGGCTTGACAAAACCGAAATTATATGCTCTTATTTTATTTAGCCGGGTTCGATTTCCGATCGAGATGAAAAAAGGTGAGCCCTAAAAATTTGTAAATTAAACAAAATATTCAATTATAAGACTCTTGATGCTCTTTTCACACTTCGGCTCTATATCCGTTATTTCGCAGAATGTGACATTAGAATTTAGTCGTAGAATCTTTAAGTATTAATTTAATAATCGATCTACTTAAGCGACTAATATACTTTTTGTTTAAAAAAAAAAAACATTTGGAATTAGACTTAACCCCTGTCTTGCGGCTCCAGAAGTTTGTGGTGGAATGTATAGGTCATTCACCGATATAGGAGGGTGTAACCGTGTACTGAAGTTGTGATAGAGGAGTAGAAGGTGCAGTAAAATATAGTGTACTGGTGACCATGACCAATGCAACTTCTCTCGGCCATAATTTTTGAAGCCACGATAGCCTAGCGGTAATAACTATGGACTGCCGTGCCGCAGGTCCATGGTTAGATCCTCACTGAACACGCAAGCAGTAGCCAATCTGACTGAACAGCACAGTAATGCAATCAAATTGTTTTTTTATACCGAACTGGGTAGCACTTGACCACTATCTAACCTGATGTTAAGCGATGATGCGATTGATGATGGAGCGCGCTTACCCAGAAGATACCTATTCACTCGTGTTTTGAAGACCCCCATATTGTACTTAACCGGAAACACAGACTCAGGCAGGGTGTTTCATGTATGTCATTTTTCTCGGTTTCACCCCATGAAAAAGGTCACCGAGCAACTGCCAGTGTATTCGGCTATCCTTGGGAGTCAGTTTAGTCTGTCTTATTTATTTATTTATTTTATTTAGTGACCTCTGATATCTGCTAGATTAACTGTAGAAAACATCTAAAACCATTCCAATTTACAGTTCTAAAAGATATGGATAAATACTTACAATCAGCAACGGTGACCTTCGCTCGATACCCCGCGAAGTGCCTCGAATGGTCCGACTTGAACCTAAGCCTCAGCACGTTACTCTTGCTCTGGTACCGGAGAAGCTTCAGCTTGCCTCCCCAGTCCCCGCACAGCCTCCTGGCGTGTGCGTCGTGGACCTCTCTCGACCAGCCCGCGCTTACAGAGTCCGACTCCGGAAGCTCGGTCTCCGTGTCTTCCCACACCTGATTACAAGAAGAAAACGTTTGCAGCATTAGGCTGCGTATTCAGCAGAAATTTCTGAAGTGTCAGAGCAAAGATCGATCAATAGGGTCGCTTCATTTTCATCGTTGTTATATGTATTTGTTTATTTTAGAGGTCCTACCAAAAAAAGGACTTTATAAACCTACATTTTCTGTAAGTTTATCCTAACTTTGAAGAGCTGTCGTTTGAACCGAAGGAACTGTTACAAAAATCTAAATGTGTTGTCATGGCGGATTGCATACCCAATAATAATATATGACAAAATGTAAAAAAATTAAAGAGGTCCACCTACAAGAAATCGCCACATTCAATTTGCTGGGACGTAAATACGGTAATACCTACATACACGCGTTAAGCTTGGTGTGATTATAATAATTGAAATAAAAAACCGGCCAAGTGCGAGTGAAACTCGCGCACGAAGGGTTCCGTACCATTATCAGTAACCTAATCTTGCAAGTTACAGATACTTTTCGCAGTGTCCGATTGAGCTGGGTACGGTGAAAACCTCTTTTACTGTATGGGAGCCCCTTAATAATTTATTTTATTTTAATTAATTATATTCTGTGAACTGTGAAGAACACAATATGGAACCAGCTGCCAGGTGCAGTATTTCCGAACGGATACGAGGGGCCTTCAAGAAGAGAGCATATTCCCTCCTCAAAGGCCGACAACGCATCCTCGATACCTCTGGTGTTGCGGATGTTCGTGGGCGACGGTGATCACTTACCACCAGGTGAGCCGCCTGCTCGTTTGCCCTCCTATCCCATAAAAAAAAAACTAAATATTCTGTTAATAGTTAAAGCGTCTAACGGTCACCGTTGTTATCGAGCTAGAAACGGTAAAAAAATCAAGTTTGTTTTATGGGAGCCCCCCTTAAATATTTATTTTATTTTTAGTATTTGTTGTTATAGCGGCAATAGAAATAAATCAGTTGTGAAAATTTCAACTGTCTAGCTATCACCGTTCTTGAGATACAGCCTGGTGGCATACGGGCGGACGGACGGACGGACGGACAGCGAAGTCTCAGTAATAGGGTCCCGTTTTTACCCTTTCGAACGGAACCCTAAAAAGTAACTGTCCAACACTGCAAGTATGAAATTACTTTTGAAAGTCGGTACCATGCTGAAAATATTGACCTCACATTATCACGGTCCGACTTCCACATATTACTTCATAGAATACAGTGTTGGCCGACGGTTTTAAAAAAACATTTTATTATTTTTGTACTCAAACTACTAAATCTAATTAATAGTTTACCTATAAATGTACTACAATAACATAACAGTCTAGCCTATTGATAAAGGTTACTAAGTAACTGCATTTATGACCTAAGCTGTTAAATAGATTTTTACTAAGAATGTGTCCATTGACACCTTTCTTATTGTCTCTTTAAATTTGTTAAAATATATATTATATATAGGTAATTATCATGCTTTTTACAATGACATGTTCACAAGGAAGATATTGAACCTCACGACACAGGTCCTCCTAGTGTGAGCATTCAGGGAACTATGTTTATAAATTCTCAGATTCTACCTACGAAGTGATAGTTGTTAACATTAGCTCATGTTTTAGAGATTAATAAAGATAGAGTAGAGAGAGTAGAAAATCTGTCGCCAAGCACCTAACGGTGTGTTTACGGCAGCAGTCCTTGAGAGCCAGTAAAATTACAGGCACATGAGACTTAACAACTGCGTCTCAACGTGACGGGCGCAGTGCACTTCATGACTTGTAATGAAATGCATCTGTTATAGGCAGAGGTTAGTCCACTTAACATCAAGTGGGCCTCGAGCTCGTTCCGTCACAATAACAGAAAAAAAAAGATTATTATTATTACTTTTCACTATTTTGTGGTCGATAATATGTGGTCAAGTTAAAAAAACAAGTTTGTTGTATGGGAGACCCTCTTAAATATTAATTTTATTTTATTTTTAGTACTATTTGTTATAGCGGGAATAGAAATACATCATCTGTGAAAATTTCACCTGTCTAGCTATCCGCGTTCTTGAGATACAGCCTGGTCACAGACGGACGGACGGACGGACAGCGAAGTCTCAGTATAGGGTCCCGTTTTTACCCTTTGGGTACGGAACCCTAAAAACCTGACAAGTGCGGAGTCAATCTCGCCACTAAGAACCCTGAATAAAAAGATTCAGAGTTCTTAGTGGGAGTCAAGCAGTAGATAGGCTAACCTTGGTCCACTATCTCTCCTGAAGGTAAGTGATACTGCGGTCGAAGAAGTTGTTCAGGCTAACTTAGAATTAATTTAGGTTCTCAAGAATAGCTACCGGTACATCTTACAATCTGCCGTTAGGTGCTTGGGGACAGATTTTCTACTTGAAGTCGGTAGTACCTACGTACATTGAAAAATGTTAAGACTGAGGGCGTAGGACGGAGAGACCTAATTTCGCATGCGAGCGAGCGAAATAGAAATACGCAAAATTTAAATAGCGTGAGAGATTTTTAAAATTAATTCATATAACACTGAACTATATAGTGAAAATATATATAAACAAAACCCGGCAAAATGTACCTATGTGTAATTATAAACGGCACTAGAAATAAAACAGATCTGCATCCATTTTGAAATGAATCTCATCAAATATTTCCTAAAGCGAAACTTCATAAAGAAATATTACTCCCAGTTTAATAAGAAACAGCAGCCATGACTTTAATTAAAAAGCTTATTTCGCTCTCCGTCCTGTCTTGACTAGACTAAACAGCCCGAATAAATGTAATCCTTCTCTGCCAGACGAATCTATCTCAATAGTCTGTGAAATAATGTATTATTTATACATAACACAATAATGTTTAATATATAATATATACTTTCATACAAAATAAATACAAAAATGTTTAAGCCTGCACCGAGGCAATTATGAAATACCTACGTTCGTTTGATCCCTTGCTGTATCTTTATTTCTTAATTTTGAGTTATGCAATTAATATATATGATATTTAAGGATTCATTTCATAAATCATAAACTTTAGAAACACGATTGCTTAAAGTTTCCTCGATAGAAAAAAAATCCAAAGTTATATCTAAACCATTAAATAAACCCTTAGTACCTACGCTACGGCGTAAATACTTCACGAAAAGTCATCAGTTTTTGAATAATAAAAAACAAAGTATTTTCTATAATGTATACACATTACATTTTTCAAATAGGTATTGGTTTTTATTATACGAAGAAACAGCTAAATTCACGCACGTTCCGTCCATTTTAGCCAGAGCCGCGATGTTTTGTCCCTGTCCCCTTTTAGTACAACTTCGGCCGTCAGACGGGGACGGATGATGGTGGCGTGCCTTACTCACGCACACATATGCGAATACCTAAAAAGCTCGGTACACAAACGTGGAAGGGCATGAATGATCACTCCTATATTTGAGGTTTTAGGTCCATAACTAAGCATGATATCAATGTATCTCTTCATTATCTAAGCTTGTATCGTAACAGATTTGTAGAAAACATAACCAACTTGCTACCTCCCGACTCTTGCCGAGAAACGTAGATGTACGAATGGTTTCTTAGCTTCTCGTTCTCGCGCTCGCCTGGTCTTCGTTCCGTTTGGAGCTTATTTGTTTCTCAAAAAGAAATGTACAATTACGATTGTATATAAAGTGAATTGAATATATTCAATCAGTGCCATTGGTTCATACCAGTTGGAAACGAGAACACAAGTGAGAATATTTGTGAGTGTACATTTGTGTGCTCGCCGAGAATGTGCAGGCAGCATCAAAGTTATGAGCCTCGACAAAATTCATGTTACCTTGTATACAGAAGTGACCGATCAGTTTAACCAAAGACAAACGTGGACACTACCGTCCGCTACTTCAGCGTCGCGTCGTCACACCTTTTGCAGGTCCATGGTTCGAATCCCGCCCCGGGCTTGAGCTTCACAGCATGGTGGAAGGGCTTTTTGCGAAAGCCCGCCTGGCTGCGACCAGTCTCAAGTACAAATCCTGTCGCCAGCGCCTAACGGTGTGTTCCGGCAGCATTCCTTGAGAGCCAGTGAAATTTCAGGCACATAAGACTTAACAACTATGTCACAAGGTGACGGGCGCAATACACAACTTGTGATGAAATGCATCTGTTATAGGCTGAGGTTAGTCCGCTTCACATCAGGCCTCAAGCTTGTTCCGTCACAATAACATAAAAAAAATATTAAAATTATTTTAAACCTACTCGTTTTTATTTTTAGCAATAATTGAGTTATAAATTTGGCTTATTCCACTGAACCCCAAAAATCATTCCACTTCAACCTCAACACGATTTGTAGGTATGATTAAATATTCTGTATATTAGGACACTACGCATGCAAGATTAATTCTCACTCACCCACGATACTAGTCACCTTTGACCAGAATTGCATATATAAAATAAGTCTATCTAACAATTTAATAAGAGCTTAATTAGGAAAGCTTGTAAATGAGTGAGTGAGGAAGTGAGAATATGAGTGTGAGTGTTTGTTAATTCTTTACGCTTAAAGGCTGAATCGATTTGACGCAATTTGAAATATTGACAGCTTGGGTCCTGGATTAAAACATACAATACATTCATCATCAATACTTTTTATGTTCATAACTTTTCACAATCACCATTTTTCTCCATCATCACTGTTCACCGGCATCACTTTTCACCATCACCACATTTCATCTTTCCATCCACGAGTGAAAACTCAAGGCGCATCTAGATACAAAACAAAACATGGAGGTATTATTGAATTCCTATGAAACAGTACGGCACATGGTCTTTTTTCCATTTGACTGAAGCTTTTTTATTATAACTATATCCAATTTCAAGATAAAAGCAAAACCTCGTAAAAATACACATACCTGTACATAGTATTATAAAAATACAAACGTATAGAATAAAAAATCAGACGAGTCCTATTGTAAATAAGTACACGTTAATATTTGGCAAGAAAATTGAAGAATAATACAAAAACAGGCCAAGCGCGTCACACCACGCACTGAGGTGTGACGCGCTTGGCCTCATAATGTTAAAAATAAAATATTAAAGTTTTTTAAAACCGTTATAAATTCTTAGTGCAAGCCTGGGGGCCAACTCTCACCTCTTAAAGTAATAATAACTTAATCTTACTGCTAAATTTTAAACCTTGTCCATTGAGCAAGCTTACAATGGTAATGGAATCGCTTAGCGTTTTGATGACGTCAAAACAAATTGTTCACTCTATTCACGAACTCTAATGTTACAAGTATTACTGTTCCAACGACAAATCCTTCATGTTTATCCATCTAAAAAAGTAACTTTCTAGCAGCGGATTTAAACTTGATTTTGACTAGTTTACGATAAAAATTAGTTTAATATAAAAAAGCTACAGACAGTTGTGCAGTAACTATAAAATGTCGTTACACTATGGTAAAACCGTTCCATTACGTCGTAGTTTGGGATAGTGCGGATACTTCAGTCGTTCTTTAAGTAGGATCAAACCAATATAGCTTGACGCGATTGTGGGTCGGTGATAGTTCGTGACTGCGAATAATTATTTTAAGCATGAAACAAAAAGCTCTTTATGGTGGTTTTGTAAAAGGTGGGAGTTGGCTCCCTGACTTGTTATAAAACATGAAAAGGTAATAAAAAAAAAGAATCTATAAAAGAGGCCGATAAAAAGTAGAATGTACACCTAAGGAGCCAACAACTATTTTAAGCTCGAGTAACTTTGAATCACTCGTTGCACTCAGGATTAATCACAATCTACTACTTAATTATTATGTAGCAATCAGATAACATGAAAGATTTTTTTCTATTTTAAAAGCTCTCTTATATATTATGGATATACTTAAAAAAACCACTCATGTTTTAAATGCGCTTTGGCAGCAGCGCCCTCTGAGGAACGCTGCGATCCCCAAGCCTGCCAAGCATGGGGATAATGGCAAATCCCCCTTTAATGGGGGAGGCTGTGTTCAGCAGTGGAAAATCCGGCTGATAAAGAACACAAAATTTAGAATTAAAATGGGTAGCGCTCGCAATGAAAGCTTAGGTTGAAATGCGTCAATTCAACACGTGTACAAGAATGGGAGTATGAAAAATGTGACCAGTAGAAAGTTCTGAAATGTGGTGATAATATCACAAGTCACAATACCACGTCTCCCCGAAGAAAATGTTCATCTTATTGAAAAACAAAAAGTGTTTTACACCCGTTTCGAGTAGACATTTAATTTTATAAAAAAAATATCAGATAAGATGTCTGCCACAAATACACACTGTATTTTATCCAGCTGCCGGTAACGGTTCAAAAGATACGGCTTTTTAAAAGTAGGGTAGCTACGCGGGCCGCTTAAAAAAAGGGTTCTATTTTATGATACGGAATCCGAAAAACTAACAACATTTTTATTCAGAACCCCTATGATACCAATCATGTAGACGAGCCAATAGAAGGAATAAAATTTTCTCTCGTAGTAAAATCTGAATAAACATAACAAAACGCGCGTGATGGGACAGGATCCAATTCCCTAGAATACTTGTCGAACGTTCGAAGGTTATGTAAATAGGGTAACCGTACCGTGTGTAACCTATTCGAATATTTGTGAAATTCGAAAAAGGTTAATTTTAACCAAGCCTTGTTCCGTATTCTGATAGCAAGTGTTGAAAGCAACACTATTGTCATCTATTTACATACTTATATTCGTAGTTACTCGTAACATATATTTATGATTCTGATACTGCGCCCGTCACCTTGAGACATAATTGTTAAGTCTCATGTGCCTGTAATTTCACTGGCTCTCAAGGACTGCTGCCGGCACACACCGTTAGGTGCTTGGCGAAAGATTTTCTACTTGATTCTACTTGAGGGTGGTCGCTAGCCAGGTAGGCATTCGCAAAATGCCCTTCCACCATACTTTGAAGATGAAGCCCGCGGCGGGATTCGAATCATGTACCTGCGGCACGGCAGTCCATAGCCACTGAGCCATCACTGCTTCAAAAAGTGTGATTATTTTTCATTTTCATCAATAAAGGTTTGGGTAATTGGCATTTTTAGACAACTTTTCTTACGCTAATTTTAACTAGTCACTTTAATGTTGTCTTAGGTTTTCGCGATTATTACACATAGTAATTAAACAACTTTAAACGTTTTGAAACGTCGGGACAAAATAATGATAAATATACGCGATTTAAACCGTTTAAAGTTGTTTAATTACTATAGTCACTTTAAGTTTTAATACGTATTTTAATTTACTAGATAGCTAAATTCCAAAATATAATTTTGAAAGGCAGACAAATAATTATTTTCTTAAAGCTTACACCAGCCTTGCTTGCGTACAACAAATTTTACAATAGTTATTTGTGTTACAAAGGGACAATGTAATTTTTTGCTCCTCAAATGCACATGATTCTACTTTAGAAACCCGAGCACAGCGCAGAATCTTTCGATTCAATATACGCCACCCGAAAATTAAATATTTTGGCCACGAGTGAATAGACACACTATTTTTCATCACTACATCTATACTTAATAAAATAAAGAGGAAAGATTTGAGTGTTTGTTTGCATTGAATAGGCTCTGAAACTACTGGACCGATTAGGATGAAATTTGGTATGGGAACAGTTTTAGACACGGGGAAGGACATAGGATAGTTTTTATCCAACTGCGCAAAAAGAGGTTAATGGTTTTGCGTAATAACCGATATACAAGCGGACGGAGCCGCGGTCGGAAAGCTAGTAATAAATAAAAGTAAACGCACTCGAAACTCGTATGTATAGACAATGTTATTAATCAATAATAATTATTATTGACGCTGCCAACTAGTGGGCTGGAGCATTAGGACAACCTATAAGTAAGTAAGTAAGTAAAATGACTTATAGGTTGTCTTAGTAGCTTGCAGTAGCCTTTGATTTGTATAGTTCTTAACATTTTGTTCATAAATATATTATTAATTTCAGCAGTGGTATGCCTTTAATACCACTGCTGAAATTAATAAATATATAGTTACATATGTATATATATTATCATACAAATAATTTAGCTAACTAATCTATCAGAAACAGTAACGCAGACCAATAGGATAGAGAAATTTCACTTTGGAAACTATCGCGAGTTTTATACATATTAACTTATTAGGAACCGGCTAGGACCCGGGGGTATATATATATACCCACCTATATAACGCGGGTCCTAGCCGGTTCCTAATAAGTTAATAAGGATAGAGAAAGCTCAAATTCCCTCAGGAATAAATGTGTATTCTTATTCCTGCCAATTGCCGTTTTTCGCACATATGCAATGAAAAACTCTTTTCACACTTCAGCACGGGCTAGAAACTACATCAATCTTAGTTTTTTAACGATATATTTATTCGTAGCGACATATATATAAAATAGCGAATTAATTCCTAAAATTAAGAGTTCAAAATCATATTAATGGAAATGTTATGATTGTATATTACCTCATTTTCTGATGCGTAGTCGTGATGGACCTGCCACCCATCATTATCGGAAGAGTTGTCGCCTCCCAACTCCAGAATCTCCAGGAAGTCGTAGCTGCAGCTGTTAACAAAATACACATCTTAATAATGTACGATGAAAATATAACGTGTTTACACTCATACTAGAAACAATGTCCATTCCATGGGAACGAATATTGGCAGTCCGTTTGGTGCTAACCTCGTTCGGAACCTACCATGGGCTTTAGCCATAAGCTTGAGAGATGGAATAGTATTTTGCGACTGCTTGTCTGACTTGCTTATCCTCGTTAGCTACCGAACTAGCCAAGCGGACACTAGCATGCCTTACAAGTTCTACAACCAGGCAGTGTCGTATATTTCATGCTTCGACATAGCCTAACGTCTGCCATCCTCAGCTAATAGCCAGTACTGTCGTCCTTGCATTCTGAAAATTGGAAGCGTCCAGTAATAAATGCCACTACCGTATAGCGTTCACCTATCGAGTAGTGACGGTACAGAACATTAAGGTGAAGCGAGTCGTCAAAGAGCAAATGTTGATCATGTTTTTAAGAACGTACGCCTTACACATAATATAATATATAATATTTAAGAGAATTTGACAAATACTATGCGTGATCCATCACCCCGTTTATCTCTATAGAAAAATGTATACTGTATCAACCGGATTGTCCACTGCTGAACGAACACAGCCTCCCCATTACGGCGGGGTTTGCCATAATCCCCACGCTTGGCAGACGTCTTGGGATTGCAGTGTGAGATATCAGTTCCTCAGAAAGCGCTGCTGCCCACTTTCCGGTATTTTACCTTTCGTCGCCTCTTACGGTAGCGGTTGGGGTGACATTCTAGAGCGGCACACCACGGGCAATATGTATACCGCTCTATAAGTTAGCTTAGTCAAATTTTGTGTCTACATAGTAAATCGTACTGATACAACTTTTATTTCTATGAAGCACCCAGAAAGACTTTCCGTTTTTAAAAAGCTCACTTTTATATAAATATATTTTAAAAATATTGCTCATGCTATTTTAATATTGCGTCGTTCTGTATCGTTCTCACGCATACCATACGAGGTCTCTCCGTCCCATGCCCTCAGTCTGACATTTTTCAAAGACCTCTTCACCTTAATCTCATTGATTGGCTAAGTACAACAAGGCCATCCCCTACGTGCGAACTTCAAAAAAGCTCTCCGCAGCTAAAGGTCGGCTATAAGTGCCAGTTTCTATCCTAAATCATACTATATCATATTGCAATGACCGCACATGGACCACTGTATGTGTATGGTTGAAATAGAAGATTGTACAACGAATGCATAAAACAAGTTGTTTTTTTATGTTATTGTGACGGAAGAAGCTCGAGGCCCACCTTATGTTAATCGGACTAACCTCTGCCTAGAACAGATGCATTTCGTCACAAGTCACGAACTGCACTGCGCCCGTCACCTTGAGACATAGTTGTTAAGTCTCATGTGCCTGTAATTTCACAGGCTCTCAAGGACTGCTGCCGGAACACACCGTTAGGTGCTTGGCGATAGATTTTCTACTTGAGGGTATTAGCTAGCCAGGCGGGCAATCGCAAAATGTCCTTCTACCATGCGGTGAAGCTCAAGCCGGTGGTGGGGATGGAACCAGGGACCTGCGGCACGGCAGTACATAGCTGTTACCGCTCGGTCATCATTGCTTCAACATTTTTATTTAGGCCTGAGCTTCCTAACTTAGAGGTATATCTGTGACAGCCATAACTATTATGCTTACCCGAAAATCTCAAGAAAAAGATATCACAAAATCATTCCCCATTAAAAATATGTGCTGCGAATATCAAGAATTATCTATCGAGTCCCAAACCACGTCAATTACTATTTTGCCAAGTGAATGATTTTCACTTTATCTCAGAATTCGTGGCTTTTCCACGAACTCGAATAAATCGGAATAACAAAACATTTATCTTTTCTTAGAAGTGTTCCATTATTCGTAAATGATTTGTTGGGATTAATGTATTCAAAAAGAAACTGAATAGATATTTGAGAATGAATCCTTCTTTCTTTATTCTTTGTTACGTTTTTAAACTTTTAGGCACTACGAGTATTTTTGTCAATTTGCTGGAAGTATAGATTTGTTTCACATTTTTGTCTACTATTTAATTCTTTGGTTAAGTATCATTATCTAGACATAGTAAAATAATTGTTGTAGAGACCATAGCTGACTAAGATTTTAAGATTCGTACTAGAAAACAAAACAAAACGTTGTAACTAAACCGCCGCAGTTCGTCCGTCCTGCCGTTTGTCCTTCCGAATTTTAGTGCTATCTCTTTGGATCGGACCGTAATTGGTAAATTATAACTCAGCCAGTTATAAATGGGGGGACAGTGTTTAAGTTTCATAAAGAGATTTAGTAGTTATGAAGGTTTTTTTTATGCTTGATAGGTTAGCCTTTGACCACTATCTCCACATATGGTAAGTGATGATGTGGTCGAAGATGTTGTTCAGGCTAACCTAGAATAACTGGCTCTCAGGGACAGTTGCCGGAACACACCGCTAGGTGCTTGGTGACAGATTTTCTACTTGAAGGTGGTAAATAGCCAGGCGGGCATTCGCAAAATGCCCTACCACCATGCAAATTGTTCCGTCACAATCACGTCAAAAAAAACTTTGTGAAACAGTAGATGAACAAGAACCTTTTTTCAAATAAACAATGGGCACATAACCTGGTGAATATGATTATCGGCTCTAACCACGAACGCTGTTGTATTACATTAATAAAATTATTTAATATGCATATCACGTCTGTAGATCTAGGTCAGAACAGGTCATATTTAATTGTTTATTAATTCATTTAAGCAATTCGTTTAACTTAACAAATACAAACAAAATATAAAATTCACCTCACATGCTCGGAAAGGTGTTGTTTATAATTCGATATCTGCGTGAAAAAAGGCTTTTTATCCGCTATCGAGGAAAAGGTTTATAAAATCAGAAGATATACAAGGTTTCAGACACATACATTTTCCTCCAATAATAACAATTATTGTAGCAATTTTTCCTTTAAATTTTAATAGTAATTAACACCATATCACTATTTTTTTTAATATTGTTATGTTTGCAATAACGCCTGCTATGCGGATTACATTACAAATATACGGGAGGATTTTTTTTTAAGTCATGTGTGGGATTCGAACCAATATGATGATTAAAGAACGATAGGATAAATTTGAGTAGTGACGTTATTGTCATGTTAGTTCAATTGGATTTTTCCTCTCGTATATTTGTACTACATCACTATATTATTTAATCACTTTATTTAAACAACAGAACAATTCGAACAAAGTATCCAGTCATGTGTCCCGAGCTGTACGTAGGCCGGACCATGTCCGGTTCAATCGCCCGCGGGCACTGAAACGGAACTGACGACCGGCAAAATTGTCAATTGAAAAACTAGACAGAACATATACAAGTTATCTCTCTCGAACTGTAAGACAGTTCGGAAAATATTCTTTTCACCTTACAAGCTTGGAAAAGTGTTGCTTTTTATCGAAATCTGCGTGGAAAAGTGCGTTATATCCCCAAGCGTGGAAAATGTTTTTGAAATTAAAACCTCTATAAAAGTTCAAGCAAAATAAACTTACCTACTTTAAATATTAGCCATTTAAGAGCCATTTCACAAAATCACGCTACTGAAGTTTAGGTAAATGCCAGCGCATCGCTTACACAAGCGAAAGAAGTGACGACGGAATAGCGTGACTGTGAGTAACATATTTTGATACTAGCACTCATTAATAAAGAAACCTAAGTTGCGAATTTAAAAATTGTGTGATTGGCATGAGTAAATAATCAATTTCTTGTCGATTACTTGCTAATGTTATAGAAAAGAAGTAGGCATGTACATTAAATAGTCAACCTGCATCGTGAATCTTTTATTTAAATTTCATCCTTGATGAATAAAAAATAGATATGTTTGAATCATTTATTGTAACAAAAAACTTAAATAATAAAAAAAATTATACGGCTTAAAATTATATAAATATTTGATGTAACGGCATTGATTAGAAGCTGCGGACTAAAAGCTCTTTCTTTTAAATTTTCCAAAAATTGCTGTTTTCCTCATTCACACTCTTCAGTATCTATATCCAACTAACACTGTCTGTCATAATGACCATGCATAGGACCAACCAGAAACGTCCCATGACGTTTTTAGTTTTCCATTACTTTAACATGTCACCCTCATATTCCCATACCATAATATATCACCTACACCATTAAAAAAATAACATTTTCATCCATTTAGTTTGAGTAGACCAAACAGCGAAATGTAAATATATATTTACAGATTTTGAGGTTTTTTCGTTTTTAAATCGAATATCTTTGATGCAATCTATAATCAACATATATATACTTCCAAAATCAGATTGAAGACGTTCTGAAAAAAGGCCAGGTCACAAGTACCCTAAACCGACGCTTATGTATGAAAGGATTGATGAGTATAGATGAAGCGAAAGAGATATGTCAGGATCGTAGTAAGTGGAAATCCGTGGTCTCTGCCTACCCCTACGGGAAAGAGGCGTGATTTTATGTATGTATGTATATACTTCTTGGTACCAATGCAATCCTTACTATATACTCTTATGCTCACTATTTCCTCTATAGAAAATAAATGATAATACACCTTTTTATACAAAAAAATACTAGAAATGGGGTTTGAACACACGACAAAAATGGTGGGAAATAGTAATTTAATTGCTATTTCTATTTTTTCGTAACTAACTCACCTAGAACTTCGATCTTCTTTTAATATGATAATTTTGAATTATCATATTAAAAATATCAAAATCTGTAAAAATAATTTTGAAGCAGTGATAGCTCAGTGGCATTGGCTATGGACTGCTGTGCAGCAGGTCCATGGTTCGAATCCCGCCCAGAGCTTGAGCTTCATCGCATGGTGGAAGGGCATTTTGTGAATGCCCGCCTGGCTAGCGACCACCCTCAAGTAGAAAATCTGTCGCCAAGCACCTAACAGTGTGTTCCGGCAGCAGTCCTTGAGAGCCAGATAAATTACAGGCTAATGAGACCTAACAACTGGACGTCTCAGTGTGACGGGCATAGTGCAATTCGTCGCTGACGAAATGCGTCTATTATAGGCAGTAGTCCACTTAACATCAGGTGGGCCTCGGGATTGTTCCGTCACAATAACATAAAAAAAATAAAAAAATAAAAATTACTATTGTTCTTTAGCCATGAATTGTTACAGATTTTTACGCCAAATATTTTAAAGTAACAAAATTAAAACAACCCAATTGTTTTAAGAACTTTGGCGGGAAAACTGTATTGGAGAGCAATTATTTTTTCTGAAAAACTATACCACCTACTGCTTTGGTCCTTCTTTGATATTATTATTTACATGTAATTTATACACCTGTATTATTTCAGATTTTTTGGTTTAGAAGTTTAAAATTAGTTACGAGATTATTTAATACGCAAATTTGCATCGGTAAGTGTTTGCGTTGCAAAATATATCGAGTGAAAAATGACTTATACATATGCAAAATTGCGATTTTCTAGATTTATAACTGTTGAAATAGTTACGATATTAATATGAAATGACGTAATATTTTGGGGCCAAAATGTAATTTGTGCTGGTTTCAGATTTCATCAAAATATTCAAAATACTTCCTACTTCATACGTTATCTCAGAAAAATATGGATTTTTTCTTGTATGGGCAAGGATGCATCCTTTTGAAAACCATTTGGATTATGAAAGTCGGACTTACGCAGATTTATGGTAAATTTGTAAAAAAACGACTATCGACCTCTAACTGGTATCCCGGTTCGTACAAATGATGGAAAAGCCGGGAGGCCGGTTTGTACAAATTTTCAATAGAAGGTAGTTTAATTTCCAGCTGAAGTTATCGCTGTGTTCACTTATAGACATTAACTGAATCCAAAAATATTGGAAATCAATTATTCGCCTGTCATCTAATCCGCCTAAAACAAAAGTTATAGTGAGTTACTAATTTAAACTAGAATAATATAAAAACTAGCGGACCAAAAAGAAGAAGTCAACCCTGTGAGGTTGTTAGCATTTTTCCAATAACGCTGTATAAGGATGCATAATTGTGTCGTTTCCTTTTTTTAGCACAATGGATGAACAGAAACTAAAGATGTAGTTACTTAACAAGACAACAATACTTATATTATGGACAACAAAAATAAAGTATAGTTTGTTACTTAAAAAAATATCGACATGATCAAAACTCTGTGGTCGCACTATAAACTTGCATCTAAGCGTTCCGCGTACGAGACGTCAGAGCAAGGAAAACGAACACAGGTCCTACCTCGATGGGCGCTCGCGCGGTACTGATCGCCTCGCGCTTGTACATTTCAATTTATGTGCATTTCGAGTTATGTTAAATATTTTTTCCTGTCTAACAAAACAGAGTTAATATCACAATTTATTAAAGATCAGATTAATTAAAGAATGAACTTTCTTTTTATATAATATCTGTTTGGAATTACACTTTATTAAACGCAATATATGGTGGTAAACTGCTGATATAATTCGTGGAAATTGGCGCAAGATCTTTATTTTTTTTTCTACAATGACGATTAATTAGCGATATTCTAGTACACTATGTGTCAACAAGATTATATGCCTGCTGCACAGTTTTTTTTTTTTAGTTAATTTGATGAATCTTTATACAAGAGATATAACTCTGAAGTTGGCTATGTGTACTTTAATTCGTAAAACAAGGTGCGGGAGATTGGTCACTACAAAATAATTAATGTTATGTTTGTAAATCTGGTACATTAACTGAAAAGAGAACAGATTATTCTATTTTCATCAATTATTAAACAACTTGTAGATATTTCCTATGATAGTAAATTAAGCGCTTAAAATCTTCGTATACCGCATTAAAATGTGAAATGCCTCTTAAATAATTTAACGTACTATAAAGTAACGCAAATTTACTACATTATAGGATTGAAACATGAGCAAAACTTTTGCTAAAATCCTAAAATCTTGAGTGTAGCGAAGGTTTCAGAGGTACGAGACGCCAAACAACTTTGCTGCCGAGCGCAAAGTTTAATTTTTCACCTAAGCAAAATGCTAATACTGCAGGAAACACTTCTTAAATAATGTAGTAAATTTGCGTAAATTTATACTATGTTAAATTAAAAGTTAAATTACTAAAATTGCTCATATTTAAAAGAGGTAAGTTCATTTTGCTGGAACTTTTAGAGAGGTTATAAGTTCAATCCTAAAATCCTTCAATTCCTCCGAATTCAATACTCAAGCAAATATCAATTTTACAGCCTGCAAGGCAAATAACTATTAAAAAATTTTTAGAATCCACAGAAAAATGCTGTTGTATATAATAAATTAGCTGTCATTTGTCAATAAGCTAACTTTTCAAAATGTGGCAAATGAAATATAATATAATTTGAATAAATATGTCAAGATACACCCAAATCTTATTTTGGCAATATTTTACAGCTCCGAATTATAGTAGAGTAGATTACTTGGATTATATTTTCCCAGAAACAGGAAAATACGGAAAACAAATGGCCATTATTTATCGTCATCATTCCGGCGCATGACAAAAGTCGGCTTCAGTTAAGTAACACTGCAAAAGCGAATCGATTAAAATCTATGTGCAGGGTTATTGGTAAAATGCTAATTACCTCTTAGAGTTTACTTCTACTAGTCCTAAGAAACATTTAGAGATGTTTTTCTTATGATTAAAAAAAAAAAGTTTGATTTTATTTTTGTGTTTTTATGCCTACGAGCCAAGAGCGCCCGCCGCAGCAACACTGGACCGCGTCGTGGTCCTTTTGAGCAGAGTTTTGAATATTTACATCGAGCTTAGTAATAAAAAATATGAAATAATACATTACAGACACAAGAGACTTTTGACATCAGGTGGTCCTCGTGTTTATTCAGCCAAAAACATATAAAAAAAAAGAAAAAAAAAAGTTTTTTCAAAACAAAAAAAAACATCTCAAAATGTTTCTTAGGACTAGCAAAAGTCAACCCTGAGAGGTTGTTAGTATTTTACCAATAACCCTGTAAATAGACATTACTCGTTAGGCAATCAGCATACACATATTCCGTGAAAATTTCTACCGGCTACCTATTACCGTTCCAAAGATATAGCCCTTTAAAGGTCGAACAGAGACTCGTGGCTTAGCTTAGTGTATACTCGTAGGGTCCGTTCCTATCCGGGAATCCCAAAAATCAAACCATCCCTTTTTAATTGAAATCCCGTCCATACACATCTAAAATCACATTCAGTTACGGTCAAGTTGGGTACTCTAATCAATTCGTATGCTAAGATCCGATTGTGCACCCGAAGGATGTTGTTACGTGAAAGGTTTCGTAGCGAGACCAGGGGGCCAACTCCCATCTCTTAATTCAGTCTTATTTTAACCTTACATTAACAATTTTAATTTGCACTACCACATGTGATAATTTTACATAACCTTCTTCGTCTCACATCGTGATGGTGATTTGGGGAGTGGGTGTCAGGGCAGTGCCCTCTGACCCAGGCAATTCTCGACCCCTTTATAAAGGGGCGGTCTTTTGCACCACTTCTTGGTGCTGAGGGTGTCGATTTTAGGTAAGTGGCCAGACCCGGCCTCCGCTCCACCAGGGCGATCAAACTGCACCAAGTTGATCCCCCGCCTACACGGGAGAAGCCTAGCGGACCGATCAGCTCGCTGGCAGCGGCAGCCGGCGGCTCCTCACAATCGCTCTCTCTCTTTTTTTCTTGTTATTATTCTATCTGTTTTCTTTGGTTTAGGCTTCTCTTTCTAGTGAGTTCTGTGTTTGTTGTTGTTTTGCTCTTGCGTGGTGTCTTGTTGAGTTTGCATTTTCTATGGTTTCAGGTTGTTCGCGCACCTCTTCGCGGTGCCGAGGAGTCGACGTGTGCGGGCCTAGGCCCGGCCTCCGCTCATCCAGGGCGATCAAGCCGCGCCAGGTTGATCCCCCGCCTACACGGGAGAAGCCCAGCGGACCGATCGGCGACACTGGCAGCGGCAGCCGGCGGCTTCCGCACTGTCGTACTCGCTCTTTCATCTTGATTGCTGACTTGTTTTTGAGGAATCAAGTCTCTTGAGTAGGGCTTGCTTTTTCTCTTGCCTACCACATGTAATAGTAAACTTACATTAGAACTTCAACGTGAGAGCGGGCTGCATGCATTGAATCAAGACATTTGTGCGATAGAGAGAGCACTATATAAACATTATTGTTTCGTTACGGCCACGATACGAATTTTAGTATCGATATTTTAAGTTTGAAATAATGATGTTGGTTTTCCATAATAGTTTTTAAAAGGTGGGAGTTGGGCCCCTGCTCTCTTCACTGGATGTTTTGTACAGAACATTCCGGATTAATCCCTTATCGGTTACGTACGGACATGATATAATCTCTGCTTTGTAACGTTTCCGCTTTGACACGGTCAATGTAGCTTTAACAAAGGAACTATGAAAGGTCGACGTGGCTTTGGTGATCTCAGTAACTTTGTTTGTGTTGACTCGATTAAAGAAGGGTTCAATCGAGTAACCTTTTGAAGTGAACTTTGTCTATGTGCTGCTATGAACGTGCCACGGCGCGGCTGCTGAACTGGGGCCTGATTCTCTTTGAGGGTGGTTGAAATTCTTGTATCAGTGTCAAAATTTGTAAGCCATAGCACAGCCATACAATAGCGACAAGATTGCTATACAACTGCGATTAAGAGCTAGAATTAACAGTCCACCGAATTTGACATGAACGGCAGTTCGATCGCAGAAGCATCGCATTAGTGTGGCGTTTCGTCAATAGCTAAGAGAATTGGGGCCCTGGTCGGTTACTTCTCCATACAAACGTTGAATGGTGATCACTCCCTTATTCGAGGTTTTAAGCCGAGAACTAAGCATGATAAAACATATTATTCGGTTATAATGTCACCCGGATAATCAAGTCCTCATTTCTATCTGTGGGTGTAGTGAGAGGCGACTTAGGGTAAAATATCGGTCCCCAAGACGCCTGTCAAGCGTGGGGATGGCAAATTTAAATGGGGGAGGCTGTGTTCAACAGTGGACAATCCGGCTGATACAGTAGTACAGCATTATTCTATAGACTTTTTTTTTTAAATGATGAGCACATTTAAATAGTAATATTGATATTATTCATGACGAATGTAATTTTGATATATTTTTCTTCTAATTGTAATTTTAGTTTGAACACTATTAAAACATAATTTTTGCATGCCAATTTGGTTAAAACATGGTGATCTTTTCTAATGACAATAATGTATACATATTATAATTTTGTACCCATGCTTTGCGAAATAAATATTTTGAATTCAAACATTGCTACACCCCAGTTACTAGTACAGATGGATAACTTCCGAAGCTATCCGTAATCCAATCGTATGCGAAAACCCGATCGTGTTTTATCTTGTTCAATGAAATGCTTCGACGCGAGACTTGTGTTAGTCCCCATTGGACGTTTTGTACTAAACATTTTAGTTCTGTCAAATACGAGTATCGGTTACGTATAAGGAGTAAGGACAAAAGATTGTCTGCGGTTTGTTACGCTGTGGCTTTGTGGTTGGGGATGTAGACGCACACACTGATACTAAATTAGGCGACATCGCCTGATTTGACAATGCCATGTTCGAGGTACGACAGCCGTTTCTCCCGTTTTACATAGTTATATTTTTTCCTAACTTTGTAATTTTGTAAGCGAAAAGGTTCTCAATTCGTCTAAATATATTTTTAAATGTTTGTTACTCGATTTTTACGCTAATTATGAACTGATTAATGTATAAATAAAATGATAGTAAACAGTATTTAAGGCGAGTGAATGATATTATAAGCAGTTTGCATCATTCCAACGAGAGAAAGCAATATTTTAAATAGACTAAACCGACTTTCGTGGTCTCTGCCTACCCCTACGGGAAAAAGGCGTGATTTTATGTATGTGTGTATGTGAACCGACTTCTAATACTGTAATGTATGAAATAACTCGTGGAAGTCGGACCGTATAATATCAATCAGCTTAGCAACGACTTCAACAAGTTATTTCGAACTTTTGAGTGTTGAAAGTATTATTTTTAAATATTTTATTATTTTCATGTATGTCACATTACAGTTGCTTATCTAACCGTGAAAGTATTTATAATAATGTATATCTAATAATGCCCGTAAGAGGCGACTAAGGGTAACACACTAGAAGGTGGGCAGCAGCACTTTCTGCGGAACTGCTATCTCGCACTGCGATCCCCAATCCAGCTCCCAAGCGTGGGGATCATGGCAAACCATTAAATCAAAATATTAATATTTTTTGTGTTGTCAAACAGTGAATATTTTTTGCACCACATAAACTCGGAAAGGTTTTGTTTATCATCAAAAATAATGCGTCTTCTTTTATAATTATGTGATATATGATGGTTCAAAGTACCTACGAGTATTATCACAATATTGTGCGCATGGTACCGACTTCGACAAGTTATTTCACACATTTGAGTGTTGAAGTCAGTCCCATTATTGGTAAAAAAAAACCTTTTCGGCGACCCTTGCTACTTATGGGGTCGATTATCATTTACTGTCAATGACTATATCATCAAGATATGAAAATACTTTTCAGTTATTGGAGTGTAAAACGGCTTGACTGACTTTAATAACATTTAAATGGGACGACACAGCAAGCATCAGCTTTCAAATGAAAAAATAATCATCAAATCGGTTCACCCACTCAAAAGTTCTGTGGTAACAAACATTAAAAAAAAACCAGACGAATTGATTACCTCATCCTTTATTTGAAATCGGTTAAAATATAACCATAGTAATTTAACAAATTAATTGCTAGTAGGTAGTTATGCACTTGTTAGAATCATATATTTGTTAAGCTTAGATTCTCTTAAGTAAATAAGTTACGAGAAGTTACTCATTATGTAATTGTAGAATATTCTAAAACTTGTTGATATTTGTCATTTTTAATAACCGCCACACTGAAACCCTTTATGATCTGTATTCATTCTAGACTAGCCAATGACGAACCATCCTGTCTTATTTCGGGTTGGCTGATACGTTGTGGCGGGAACTTTCATGTCTCTGATTGGTTGTGGTAAATATGGCGGGAACTTTAATGTATATGCGACAGACACTTGGCGCCAGTCATGGCTATAAAACCAAGGTCTCAACTTACTGAGCTCTCTTTATTCTTCACAAGTGACTGCTGCATCGAGACTTATTGAGTTAAGTACTGTATTATATTATTTAATGTAACGTAACTGATATTCATGTGTTGTGTGTGGGTCTATGTTTGTTGGCTTCCAAATTCGCCCTTTTTATTGTATTATCGTTGTGAAATGTGACTATACAATATTACCTTTGAAGTAATCCATGTGACCCTTGTTCCTATAAACGTTGTGTTTTTGAAGTATCCTTATGATTCCCTTTTGTGTAGAAAACCTAGTAAGTGGGATAGTTAAGTACTGAACTAGTAGTACTCATTTACTTTACCTTAAGCTAGGACTAGATTATGGCATCACCGCCTGAAAACATCTTATAATTTAATGAGCCTACATTACAGATTAAATAAATGCTCTCTATCTTGACAAATCTCACACACTCGTCTGTACCACGAATCATAACCGTTCAAGCCTAAAACTGCAACTCTGAAGTCCGGCTCATGATTTCTCCGAACGTTTGTAATAAGAAGATAAGATAAGATAAGCCTGCGACTCTGTAGCCCTACAACACACTTTATAATTATTTAATAGTCGCATCACTCTCTGCGAAACGTATTATATTTTTAACAGAGTCAAAATTGTTTTTTTTTAAATACATTTATCGCTCCCGTAAAGTTAACTACGTAGGTTAGGTGCATCCAACCTTACACTAAAATACGCTCAGTTACAGATAAGTTCGGAACTCCGGATCGGTAATCCATTCGTATGCTAAAATCCGATTGTGTATTGTACTGTTCAGTGAAAGGATTTGATGCGAGACAAGCTGTTCCCACTGGACGTTTTGTACGAAACATTCTAGATTAATCCCGTATTGGTTACGTACATGAGATTATCTGTAGTCGGATACGTTGTGGCATGTATAGAGAATACAAAGGCTACGCTGGTACCTAGTATGTCAGTCGATATCTGTGTTAGCTTCAAATCTTCTAAACAATTTATAATTAGAACTACAACTGTCACAAAAAGTCACAAATAAAGAAATTAACTGAAATAGAAATAATAAAAAATACTCTTTATTTTTGACAAAAACTAACCAATTTGAAAACAAATAAAAGACAAGAATAAGTTCTTGCAGTCCCCTGTCACAAAACGGCCCCAACTCAACATAGTGCTAGTCATAAATGACCAGCGTTGGTCTTCCGTTGAGACCGGTAGGTGACGTCACGCACAGTTACATAACAGAGTATATCAGGTATGCAGAAAATTAAAATTCAGATTAAACAAAACAAATAAGAAATTAAATTAGATCTTTAAAAAATACCTAAACATGGCACAAAGTTATACCACAGGACAGAAAATAAATAAATAGAAAAGTACATATTTTACATACCAGAAGAATCTATTAATATGTTCTAAACAGCGCTTGTGTAATTTTTTTGAGTTTCCTCACTGTTTTGGTGTTCGCGTAAAAAATATTTAATTTAACTTTAAAGCTTTGTAAATATTGCAGGTTCCTAATTGGCTGCGAATCACAGCGAATCACTGTTGGACAGAGGTCTTCGCCATTGATCGCCATAAAACACGACGTCATTCTACCTATTCTTCGTTTATCCGTGTTGTGTGCCTTTTAAACCCTTTCTTCTCCTTCGGTTCGTCGACCTGCTATTGGGACCAAGTATTGAAGAGCTGCTGGTGACCGGGGGTAGCTAAATTATGGTGTTGGTCATAAAGGGGAGTTTTTTGGTATCGCAGTGTAAGATAATTTAAGCTGTCCTTCAGTCGGTGCTGCTGCCTACCTCTTGGTATTTTCCCTTCGTAGCTTCATATGATTCTCATGAACTCCATTGGATAAGACCAAGGATGACACTGCGACTGAAATGGACAGATATGACGCTTACCTTCCAAGGCAGGCGACTTGTCATTCGGAATAGAGTGCGCGGAGCGCTTTCCACTCACACGTAGTTTCGTCATATTTTAAATACCAAGTGTTCAAACTGGATGAAATTTTTTATGCATATTGCTGAGTCTAATATCTATGCTTCTGAATTGCCAGTTTTTCAATTCATTATTTATTTTATCCCCAAATGTATATACACAATTCCCATACCAAACGATTTTTCGAATTACTTATTAATTTTACGGAAATCTGACAAATCAGAAGCATAGATAACAAAATTAGAAATATACTATAGGAACATTATTAGTAATGTGCGGGCACGCGTTTTTGCAAACATAACAGTATTAAAACAGAAGCATAGATACTAGGCTCAATGACATACATGCAAAGATTCACCGAGTTTGAACGTTTAGTATTTAAAATATGACGAAACTACGTTTGTATGGAATATGCCACGAGCATTCTAGCGTTCACTCCATAACATAAGGGTTCTTACCATTTGAAGTTAGATTCGCCTAAAACGCTAAAAACGATCACACTCCCAAAAAGTTGTTCCACATGGGTTTTGGCGTTATTTTCGCCATAAACGCTACATCTAATGTCAAAAGTGACAGAAGTGGCAAATTTTAGTGGCATTCTTAGCGTTCTTATTCTAAATGGAACAGGGGAGAACAGTTAAAAACGATCACAGTGATCACAAACATAGACGCAGAATGTGATCAAAATTATCGAAAATAACGTTATTAGCGTCAAATGGAATATACCCTAAATAAACGTGCATAGATTAGATAAACTTTACTTGAATTAGCAATAGTACCCGCTACCCCATATAATCGACACACGATACAACATTTGCTAGTTAATAATGCCGATATTGTAATCAGTTAATAAACTTGTCGGTTACTAATGAGGTGTGTAATCACGATTGACGCGTGTGTGTGGATATGGAGCGTGACATGACTTCGTTATGTTGGTGTAGTTTCGAATCGTGGTCATTTGTAAACAACAGTAATTTACATCAACTTTGATGGCAAAATTAGATCGTTTATGAAAATTTGGGAATTATCTAGTTGTAGCGGAGCTTGCCTAGCTGTCAACAGATTATCTAGGTATAGCTGGGAGTATTCATGACGTCATTCACATCGCCAAAGACAGGAACAGGTGGCGACAAATTGTCAAAAAAAAGTGATTTCCACGGGGTATCACGACCCTCAGCTTTGAGGATAACGCAAGGAGGAGGAGCTAGAGTTCAAGTTTACCCCTTCACACTTTAGAATAGAGTGGGAATCAATCAACTATAAAAAAAAACCCATGAATATTACTTAGATATGCTATTGAACTTTGAAGACAGGTCTTAGATGTGACAGCTATCAAAGTGACAGTTGAGTTCGTATAGTTACAGTATTCATTTTCAGGACAGCTGTCAAACTTATACGAGCTTTATTTGGGAAACTATTGACCCTCAATCTCATGGAGTTATGACAGCTGTCAAACTAAAAAAGAATTAATCTTGGAAACTAATGATCCTATAGACTAATGATAGCTGTCATCCGAAAATAAGATTCACAAAAATGATAGCTCTCATAGAGTTCTTTTCGAATAAAAGGTCTCACACTTAAAAGTTCTTTATCTCCGAAACTATTGACTCTAGACCAAAAGTTTCTTTACAAAATGGTATATCGGCCACAGATTTTTATTTTTCTTCCAACAGTGGAAACCAAACCAACTGCATCATGGATACAACAACACAATTAAATTGATGCAAAAGAACTATTGCCAAATAAGTTGGCATCGTCAGGACCACTACTTCCTAGTTATGAATAAAATTCTATTGTTATCATTATCGCCGATGCTAATGGGTTAAACTCATATATTTTTCAATCGATACAATTTCAGGCTGTCTTTTTTCGTGTTTTTAAGTACTACAAGTAGTACTGGCTAAGCTACTCTTCACGGGGCTCAAGAAATGTAATTAATACCTACAAAACTAGCCGATTTACCTATCGTTAAATAGATGTCTATTAGTTAATTAATTCTATGATTGGTTACGTATTTTTGACAATAGCAGCTCTTATTTGAATAAATTGCACCGGCTCTGAGAAAACCATTCCAAGGCTCATGATTTGCTGGTTTTAGATTACTCTTAGTCAAGAATATTTTAACAGCGTTTAAGGTTATTTAATAGAGGCTATGTGATACAGTTTTACCCAACAGGCTCAGAAAGTAATTCTGTTTACTGGTGAAAGGCAAGCCTTTCTCATGTGATAAGTGATGTGGTTATTCTTTTATCGAGACGGTCTAGACCGACCGATGGTTAGCGTTACGCTAATCTGTTACAGTTGCACTGTAAACGTTCTCGTCCTGCTTGACACTGCACTGTGCTCGTCTCTCTGAGGCGTTAGTTCTTATGTCTCACTCACCCAGTAATTTACTATACATACTATACATCTAAACATAGTAGTGTTTGCACAATACTGCTTCAAGGGTAAATATCTGTCACTGGGGTAGCACCAAGATGGACTCTTGCCAAAGAGACCAATCACAGCTTCTAAAAAAACAGGAACTGGCTCAAAAAAATGATTTCCAAAAAAAGAACCATGCTAATGTGAGGTCGGTGTTTTAAATCAGCATGGAGACTTCCATAAGTTATTTAATACTTTTCAGTGTTGAATGCTGGTTCTGTTTCTAAATATTTGTAACTCTTTTTGTGATATAGCATACAAGAACATTCACTCGCCTAAAATAATGGTCATCATCGACCACAGCAAAACTTATTAAATAATCCAAATAAGCGAATACATTTTTTATTTAATTATATAACTTACAAACTAATAGAATTTTGACAATCGGTCTACAAATGGAGGAGAAATCGGTGAACAAAAAAGAACATTCAGTCGAACATAGAACTTCCTTTTTTTTGGAAGTGGTTAAAACACATGCTGGTTTGCTGCACATTGTAAATTGCTTGGTGACAGACTTTCCACTTGAGAGTGGTAGCTAGCCAGGCTAGCATTTGCAACATGTCCTACTAGCACGCAAGAAGCACGATCTCGCGGTGGCCATTGAACCTTGGACCCCAGAACAACAGTCCACAGCTGCATATTAAATTGCGACTTACTAAATGAAACAGTGCGCACAACACAACAGGAACACAACTCCCCATGGAGTGCCGGGTTATAATTGCACCTCCCCATATTATGAAGCGCTCGTAGCGAAGTTTACTTAGCTGTTCTCAACCGATCAGCAAAGTTAAGCAATGTCGCGCGCGGTCATGAGTTGGATGGGTGACCGCTAGTGACATTACTACTGAGCGTTTCCGTGCTTCGGAGGGCACGTTAAGCCGTCGCTCCCGATTGTTGTCTTAGGATGGCAGTCGTTATAGCATGGTGGTAGGGCATTTTGCGAATGCCCGCCTGGCTAGCAACCACCCTCAAGTAGAAAATCTGTCGCCAAGCACCTAACGGTGTGTTCCGGCAGCTGTCCTTGAGAGCCAGTACATCTAGTTTAACCTGAACAACATCTTCGACCACATCATCACTTACCATCGGGTGAGATAGTGGTCAAAGGCTAACCTATTACTATTAGGCATAAAAAAAAAAAGAATATCCTGGAGATGTCGTAAAAGGCAACTAAGAGAATTATACTGGAAGGTGGGGAGCAGCGCCTTCTAAAGAACTAATATCTTACATTGCGATTCCCGAGCCGCCTGCCAAATGTGAGGATTATGGCAAATACCCCCTTAAAAGGGGAGGCTCTGCTCAACAATGGACGATCCGGCTGATTCAGTACAAATGAAACAGTGACGTTTAATATGTCGTGATTTACATTACCGGTTACAGATATGTCTTTGACTGAAGTGATAACTTCAACGATCGAATACAAGTTATGTACCGCTTTCAATATCTGTCAGTCAAGCTGCTTCGTGTCTGAGTTTCCAATTTAACCTTCACTGACATTGATGTGGGTGTATGTTCAAATACAGATATGATCATAGACAATTTGATGTAGACTTGATTTTATATAGAAACTCGGTTCAACTGAAACGCAAAGATGAATAAAAATTGGCGCGTTACACCTTTGTTTTAGGGAGGACTAGAATGTCGTATACCCCTCTCAGGTGCACAACTAGGGTTGCCAGATCAAGTTATATCCATTCCTGTACATTTCTGGGGTTAGAAAAAGAGTTGGTACTTAGAGCTCAAGCAAACATTTGATCGCAATCTGATGGAAAGTGATGACGCGGTCGACGGTGGAAAATGCTTGCCTAGCATACACCTGTTTACTCTGTACTTGAAGACTGCCAGATTATATCGATCGATAAATAGAGACGCGGCTGGTAGTGTATTATATACTTCGGCCGTACGCATTATAAAGCAGGATTTAAATCGCTTTGTGCGTATTTCCGGAATATCGACGAAAGAATAAAATTAAAGTTAAAACGACATTGAGCCTCTCTTTCGCTCTTTGAGACTAAATATTTACTAATTATGAAACTATAGATCAACATTAAAAGAAAACATTAAAATAAACTAAATCTGCATTCAGCCAAGAAAACGCTCATGCGCAATAATATCTTTTGCATGGATCTACAACAGGCTACCGCAATGTCTCAGAGATCTTAACTCTAATAAATTCAAAATCAATATAAGAAATATATTAGTAAAAAATGCTATTACAAAGTAAGCGAATTCTTAACCGACAATGTATTCCTTATTGCTACTGATACCTTGATATGACATTATCACTATCATCACTACATCACTATCACTACGCTTTCTCTGTCCCTATATCCCTATGTATGCTTAAATCTTTTAAACTACGCAATGGATTTTGATGCGGTTTTTTTTAATAGATATAATAATTCAATAGGAAGGTTTATATGTATAATAACATCCATTAAATAGTGGAGAAATGCTGTTATTTTGGAGGTTTCTGATGTGATGTCGTAAATAATTTAAATTTTTCCGCTTACATTGCAAACGCAAGCTGAGACCCTACGAGATTTATCAAAATAATGTACTAAGTATTGTACACATTGAACAGGTCTACAGACAACTCCCCTATGGTATATGTCTATCTCTTATGGATATCCTACAATAACATTTTTTTGACATTTATTTTTTACGCCAAATAATGGCCAATTTTCGAAGCAATTTTAACAAATACAGCATTAATACTTATCTAATTAAATACCTTAAATACATTGTTGATTTAATAGAGATCTATATGAGCCTTTACAGCATATGATATAAACGAATATTTTCGAAGATATTACACATTTAAAAACTATGGGACGTAGCGTTTGCGGCGGTTCCGGCCGGCGTACCGGAGAAAATGTATTGATTCCCCGAATCCCTGAGATACCATCGGATTTACCCTTCCAATTTAAACGTTTACAGTTTCCGGTAAAGACATATTTTGACATGCTTGTATTGTCTAATGACAAGAAAGCTGTGAACGTTGTAAATAAAGACATTGTGTAATACATTAATTATTGTAAAAATAAAATAAATAGGTAAAAAGTAAATAAGTAAAAATGTAGTGTATGAATCTAGATATTCCAAAGATAGCATGAAATCTTCATGATTTAGGGAAAGAAGAATTGTTAAACTCTAAATTTAACGCGTGCGGGCCACGGGCAGTAATTAATAAATCAAAACTACTAGATCGATTTTAATCATTTTTTCAGAGAATGAAAGGCTATATATTTTATACCCGTGCGAAGCCGGAGCGGGCCACTAGTTAATATATATAACCTTACGACATTTTTGTAACAACAATCAATTTCAATGTTATTATTCATGTGATTATTATTATTGTAAATGACAGCCATCTCGCTACATTTGTACGCCTAAAACAGGCAAACATGTTGATACAGACCTAGCTTAAGACCACTTGCATGTTATTATTATATGTATGACATCACATGTTTTTCGCAAATAAAAATTATCTTATCTTATCTAACACTTAGTAATTTAATATATTATACCTTTTAACTAAACTTTGATATCACACACCGCCGTATCATACGTATCATAGAATTGAAATCCGTTCAGCCGCATCTGAGGTGAGTTACAATAAATGCATAAGTACACCAAACACAGTTACTTATCTAAATGTGTGGTACATACATTTTGAAGGACATACGAGATTTTGTTTGTTGTTGCTTTGTCCGTTTGTGTTAAAGTTTGAAAAACCTAATACTCGTCAATCCCGGGACAATAGAACGTACTGGACACGCGACAAGACAACCCATCCCGGGACTATCCCGGATTTCCCGGACGTCTGGCAACCCTTTGCACAACTCCACTGGACTTTGTGCTCAACACCGTGACATCTTAGCATCGGCAGTGAACGATATCGTCCTGTTCTATTATTATAATATACGCCCAACAAGGCTGTATACCATCTAAGTGCCCTGCTAGGAACACAAGAACATGTAATATGCTATTGTGTTCCTGCCTTATATGTTGTTAGCGTATATTATTCGTAACATCTTCTTGTGTTCCGTTCAGTGTGTCAAAGAAAACATTTTGTATGACCCTGAAACTGTGCCCGGTGAACGGCAATAGGCTCGCTCCCTATTACATAGGATCAAACCCAAATGGCGAAACGTGGGTAAATACACACCTCTGCCTACCCCTTTGGGAATACAGGCGTGATTTTTTGTATGTATTATTATGCACATGGGTTAAGTACAGTTGTGTTTAGGTATCTATTTCTTTACGTCTCGTACTTTCGTATTTTATTTTATTCTGGTCCGTGAAATGTTTAAACAGTGCTTTTTGCATGCTGTTCCCAAGCCTAGGGCTCTTTTCCTGTGATGCGCAATTAAGGTTGAACTGGCCGATCACTTCTCCATACAAACGTCGTAGGGTGATTACTCTCTTATTTGAGATTTTAAGTCCAGACTTAAGCATAATACCGATTGATATCGTCATTATCTAGGCTTGTATGATGCCAAAATTTTAATAAGATGTGTAATTTGTAAGTTATGAGCCTCGAAAACTTTATATGAAAATGTTTCGAGGCTCATAATTCTTAAGTTAATTATTTTATAAAAATTTCGGCATCATACAAGCTTAGATAATGACGAGATCAATCGGTATTATACTTTATTTTAGACCTAAATCCTCAAATAAGGGAGTGATCACCTTACGACGTTTGTATGGAAAACGGGCCGGCCAGTTCACCCTTAAGCCCGCGCGCGGATCCGGTCCGCATGCAGATGATAGCACGCTCCTACACTCACGCAGGACAAAGATTTCGAGCCGCAGCAGCGTTGTGCGTATCGACAATCCGCGTTGCGCGCGCGTGCTGCCCAAGTTATAGGACAAACATGTATGAAGGAAATATAGGATGCCGGCAGCCCGCATGCGGGTAAAATCCGCACGCGGTTGGGTATCAGCGTGACAGGAAAAGCTGCTTTAGGTAAATTATCTAGAGAGATACATAAATACCTAAATAAATTATTATTGGTTATGTATGTCAATAATTTGGATGCCGTTTACAAGCCCCTAGATAAAATATTTAGACCCTATCCTAAGATATAATAATACTCAAACCGATCAGCAAAGTGAAGCAAAGTCCGCCGCGGTCCCGAGTTGGATGGGTGACCGCTAGTGACATTACTACTGAGCGCTTCCGTGCTTTGGAGGGCACGTTAAGTCGTCGGTCCCGGTGGTCGTCTTAGGATGGCAGTTGTTATAGCATGGTGGTAGGGCATATTGCGAATGCCCGCCTCGCTAGCTACCACCCTCAAGTAGAAAATCTGTCGCCAAGCACCTAACGGTGTGTTCCGGCAGCTGTTCTTGAGAGCCAGTACTTCTAGGTTAGCCTGAACAACATCTTCGACCACATCATCACTTACCATCAGGTGAGATAGTGGTCAAAAGGGTAAACTATCAGGCATAAAAAAAAATATTGTTGGTTGTAGATCAATATCTTAAATAAAATATTTAAAGTGATAAATAAATATAAAATATACCAAAACAAACGGTCAAGCGCGTGTTGGGCCACGCGCAATGTAGGGTTCCGTAGTAGCCCGTTATCATAATATAGAATAATTCTGTTGTTCTTTTTATCTCTCTACCTATAACTTTCTAAGCAATTTGTTCTTTTGTTTATAAATTGTGATTACTTGCACGTGTAGACTGTTGTTGACCGTGACTATTAAGTAGGAATCATGGATTATCTAAACGTTTCTTAGTTGCTCTCAAACATTTTTCTTCTCTCCATATAACAACACCTCTCTATAACGCAATAAAATGCACAGTCCGTTGAGTTTACACTGTATATGTATATATATCTATATATAGTGTAAACTATATAACGACACTGAAGAGACTGTGCATATATATATATATTCAAGAACCAACAAACAGTATATATGCTACAGTCCCGTCAATATTGAAGGAAGCACAAATTATTCCCTTACCGAAGAAACTCAATCCTAAATCCTTTTCTGAATACCGTTCAATATCTATACTTCTTCCTACCACATCTATGCAGACGATCTCCAAATTTACTGCCAAGCCCCCTTAACCTTTTAGATGAAGCGGTAAACATTGTAAATAATGATCTACGTTACATTTCGGACTGGAGCAAATCATATGGTCTAAGAGTAAATCCACTCAAAACCCAGGTTATCATTTTAGGCAGTTCACGGACTATTTGTAAAATAGATTGGGATACTTTACCAAACATTTTCTTTGAGGGTGTGAAAATACCGTACAGGAAAAAAGTTAAAAATCTTGGGATTATTTTTGATGAATTCCGTACCTGGATCCCACAATTAGATACAGTTAGCCGTAAAACGTTTGCTGCCGCAGGTTCACTCAGAAGATTGAGAAACTTTTTGCCAACATCCACTAAAGTAGCGCTTGCACAGTCTCTTTTGTTACCGATTCTTGATTACGCAGACGCCTGCTATTTAGACCTTACGGAGGACCAGCTAAACAAACTTGAGCGTCTTCAAAACTTTTCAATAAGGTTCATATTTGGCTTGCGCAAATACGTCCACGTTTCTGAATTTCGTACCAAGCTCAAGTGGCTTCCTATACGACATCGCCGGAATGCTCACATCCTATCTCTTCTCTACAATATTTTGTTTAACCCTTCTTCACCCCAATAACTTAAAGAGCGTTTTGAATACCTTGATGCCTCTAATTCTCTTTGCTTACGTTCATCAGAGAATCTTATGCTTAAGCTACCCCTACCTACTTCCTTGTTTTATGACCGTTCTTTTTCGGTTGAGGCCGTCAGACTGTGGAATGCATTGCCACTTGATACCAAGCGAGCTCCATCCTCAAATGTTTTTAAAGATCAGCTCTTTATCTGTTGTGCTAGCATAAACTCTATACATTTAAATATTATATTTATATATTATATATGTATGTTTATTCATGTGTGTAAGTGTATATGTATGTATTTTGTATGTATATGTATAGTATTTGTATGTATATATATTGTATTGGAGATATGTGTAAATACTAATAAATATATCCCGTTTCGTATAAACGGTTGTCTGGAAGAGATCGCTTTGAGCGATAAGGCCGCCAATTGTTCACTATTTTTAAGTCAAATATTTTTTATTCTAGTTTAGTTTAAGGTGTTCAATAAAGGGTTTATCTATCTATCTATAGGTCATACAGAAGCATAATATCTAATTGTTGCCTCCTAGAGCTTAATTGCAATAATTTATATTTGTTTAGCAGCTCTTCATAATGGTTTAATATTATGCAATAAATACGTTAACTCGTTGTTGAAGTTACTAGAGTTACTACAAAATTAAATATTTTTAAACCACGTGCTATTATTATATTTTGAATATTAACGATTAATTTACTACCTAATATTATTCCTTAATCCTTTATGACTTGAACTTCATCAAAGTTAGAATCCCATAACACATATGTAAAATTACACATTACAAATCACATACCCTTCACATGCACGATATACGGTATACTCATACATACTGAAACACGCACCGACACATACACCATTCAAATTCCTCACAAACATTCACTTAAACTCATACTATACCACAGAATAATGACTTCACGTAAATAATAATTATTAAAAATATACAAAATGACGTTAATTTCGAATAAAAACAATTTCGTTAAATATTTTTCCTATATGTATTTATGTTTCAATGTATTGGTTCAATTTTGAATTGTTACTAAATAGTATATATAAAAGAAAAAATATAGATGTGTTACAGATTAACTAAAGCCAGGAAGGACCTGGCTCTTGAGATACAGGCCACCAGCCTAGTTTTAGATTCATAGACTCATCATAAATGTATCACATTAATGAGGAATAACATTAATTTGTATTTGTATAAAATTATTTGATTTTGTCTTAGGAGTAAAATTATTTTTAACAAAATACACTAAAAATCTGCCCAGATCCTTTTGGAATTTTAAGTGGTCTTGATAAGTATTTAAAGAATGATACATTTTCAGGTCATCTGCATGTAATAGCAATTTAAAAAACTTAAAATATTTTTTAGTAAACACACTGTTTGTTTGTTTGTTATTGTGTACGTTTTAAATATTTCAGTAAAGTTTCGATAAGGCGGGCAAAATTGAGATTGGGCGATAATTTGCTACAACTTTAAATAATCTTTAGTTTGAATATATGGTGGACTGGAAAACAAATGATGTCAGCGGTGTATTTAAGAACTTATGGTGAAACATTATTAACTCCAGCGCCCTTAGTTGGATCGAGCCTACGTAGTTCCGATTTGATATACATTTCATTATAGTTAAACAAACATCACTGATAATTAAATCTGACGTGTGGTTATCCCACGCGTCAGATTTAATTATCAGTGATGTTCAGAAATGTAAAATTTATTATCTGCATTATAACCGTCGGTAACAGTAGAGGGTTCAAATACTGATAGGAAGTGATTCGAGTAAATGTTACTAATATCTACTGGGTCACTTGCTGTTTTTGGAGCACCCATCTTCCAAGCAGTCTTGTCTGCCCTACCCCTAGAGTGTTTTTTTATAAGCCGGAGACGCGGAGCGGCGCAAGTCTACTGCAAAGGTGTAGCGAGTACGCTGCGATAAGGTTGCGAGAAGACTAAAGCTGCGTACTCACAGTGCCAAAGCTGTCATACAATTACTTCACTTCTAATAAGACATTTGTCTCTAAGCCTAACCATTTTTTGTTGACGTTTTCGTGCTTGTGCTTTATGATTTATTATTTTCATGAAGAAGAAGCTAATTTTGGGACATTTCATTAGTATTAAAAAAAACTTTAGGTTTCTGTAACCCCCTCCCATTATGGGGAACATTCCGCCCTCTCTTCATCTCCCCATTGCACAAAATAAATACATATATGATATACCTAAAGTCCTTCTAATGTATGTAGATACACATTTTTATTAAATTATTAATATTAAAATAAAATAGTTTCCGTAATCCCCCACCCCTCTGGGGGGATGCTACAATCCGCCCCCCTCTCTCCCCTCCACCCCTTCCTATAGTACATTAAACAACTATCTTTACCGATTCTAGTCCTTCCAGTACTTCATCTTAGTAACTTTAAAGGATTTATTCTAAGAATTTTGTATTTGGTGCAAAATTATCCAATACCCAAGTTCAACGGCTATTACTGCTAAAGTAATAAAGTTATCTTAACCGCTATAATTTTCCTTGAAAGTTCATGAAATGGACTATTATCTTGAATTTTTTCAGACTTTTCATGCCACCAGTTTAGGTTTTAGAGGGGGGGGGGACGCCCTACTGGAACAAAAATTTGCACTTTAAAGTTAAATATTTCGTAAATGGAGCATTAAATCGAAAAATAATATTAGGAACCCCTAAATCATTTTAAAATACCTATTCAATGATACCCCTATCGATGGGATAGACGACGAAAAAAAAATTTATACCCACAACACTTGTATGGGATCTACCCTAAAAAAAATATTTTTAAAAATTTTATTTTTCACTTTGTCGGCGTAGTAAGTTTACATACCGGTACAAAATTTCAGCTTTCTAGTACAAACGGTCTCTTAGCAAAACCTCGGACAGACGGACAGACAGACGGACATGACGAAACTATAAGGGTTCCTTGTAGGTACTACGGAACCCTAAAAACGGAACTGACTTCAATACACAAACGTGTGAAATAACTTGTTGAAGTCGGTACCATATTATGATATAGTGTAGTTTTGAACCATCATGGTACCGACTTATTTATTTTACGATAATATTTTGCACCCTTTTTAGTGACCCTTAGGTACTACTTGTGGCATCGATTGTCATTCACTGTCAATGACTATATCATCAAGATAGGAAATACTTTTCAGTTATTGGAGTGTAACTCAAAAACGGCTTGACCAATTTCAATGAAATTTTAATGGGATCACACGGCAAGTATCAACTTTCAAATAAAAAAATAATAATCAAAATCGGTTCACCCAGCCAAAAGATCTAAGGTAACAAAATGTTTTACAGTCTGCTCGTTTCGTTACACCCAAAGATAATACAACCGATATATTATATGCGTAACGCCAATCAAAGCAACTTGCTTAAATATAAATTTGATAAATAATTTGGTTTCAATTTATAGATTTATTAATTACCATGACATTAATTTTATACATCTTCATTAATATTTATTTAGGTCTCGAAACGTGTTGAACGAGCGGTTTTGTTCCCTAAAATTAGAAATATAAAAGTTGTTTTCTTAAAAAATATTAGCTAAGGGATTTTTATGTTGTTGGCGTAAATAAGAGGGATTTGAGGTTTAAGTAATTATGTTTGTAAGAATCTTCTTGGGCGGTGTGAGGGACTGTTCTTGTTTAATTCTGTTGGTATTTTCTTTTTTGCGTTTGATGTATTTTCTCTGTTGGAATTTGTATAAAACGCCTGCCGGAAGAATTAAGAATCTTAAAAGAATTTCGCATTGCAGTATATTCCGTTGTCAGTTTTTTTACTATAAGAAAACTGGGTGTTTTACTTGGAAACCTACAAAGAGGTTTATTGAATTCAAAACTATAGCCGTTTAAAATTGAGTGCTTAAGTACTTTTAAAGATACGTAATTTTAAAATCTCTCATATGTTTTGTGAAATTTAAACATCCACATTTAGGATACGAAAATAAAATTAAGTGCATAAATGACGTCTGTGGTGGAACAAACAAATTATTGAAGGACAATTTTTTTACTACTACTACTACTACTGAGCGCTTCAGTGCTTCGGCGTGCACGTTAAGCCGTCGGACCCGGTTGTCGTCTTAGGATGGCAGTCGTTATAGCATGGTGGTGGTGCATTTTGCGAATGCCCGCCTGGCTAGCTACCACCCTCAAGTTGAAAATCTGTCACCAAGCACCTAACGGTGTGTTACGGCAGCTGTCCTTAAAAGCCAGTAATTATTCTTGGTTAGCTGAACAACATCTTCGACCACATCATCACTTACCATCAGGTGAGATGTTGGTCAAAGGCTGACCTATAGGGAATTAAAAAAACGTTTGATATATTAGGTAAGAAATTAATTATTGAAATATATATGCTGATATATAGGGTCCGCCAAATAACTTTTTTTTTTAAATGCTATAAAAAAACTACTAAATATTTTCTCAAATTTCTTTTTTTATTTGAAAGTACAATCATACACAACCATATTCGTTCAGCGGAAGGATAAAACTAATTATCTGTCAAATCAAACATGAGCTAAGTGTTACCATTCACGAAATAAGCACTAATTGAAAAAAAAACTTAGATGGCGGACCCGTTACTACGTATGTACAGACCAATAAGAAGGCACGCTCCAGTAAATTCAAACTCAAAGTCAAAATCATTTATTCAATTTAGGTTTCTACGACGCTCTCGTAAAGGTCAATTACTAATCTTAACATTGAAATATTCTACATTGTACTGCCATTTTCAGCAAAAAAAATGTATAGAGCCACTGCGAGAAGAACAGGCAAGAACTCGGGGACAATTTTCTTAAATATTGTGTTTCACCCTATATAAAAAAAAATACAATATCTAGTAATTAAACAACTTTAAACGGTTTAAATCGTTGTGATCGTGGTCATGTGACCACGATCACTGCAAAGTGTTTGAAACGTCGGGACAAAAATAATGATAAATATACGCGATTTAAACCGTTTAAAGTTGTTTAATTACTATGTGTAATAGTCGCGAAAACCTAAGACAACATTACAATATTTGTTTAAATTACGTAAGTGACCGGCGATAGCTCGGCGGAATTGTCCAAGCAATTCTGTCGTTTATGTAACAAGCTGTGTAGTAGGATTTCTTAATCAAATTTTTTTCACATGAATTTTCCTCCTGTGAGCGTTGTACTATGTTTGGGAACCTTATTATAAAACCGTGCACAATTACCTTAGAAGGACCCTTTATTTGTCTTTGCTTATCTAAAACCTGGAACCGCTATTTTATCTTTATTCCTAGTGTTGTATTTAAATTTACTCAAATTTTTACGAACATACATAATATTTTAAAAAGGCTAGGTAAGGTTAACATATGAATTTCTTTTAAAAGATCCCTCCTAAATTCCCTAGGATCCATTTCAAAAATTGCACGCTTTTGTAAGATAAAGATCGTCTCTATCTCAGCGGCAGCTCCCCACACCAATACACCATACGACACAATGCTGTGGAAGTACGTGAAATAAACTAGCTGAGCAGTAGCTACGTCTGTTAACTGTCTTATCTTACGAACTGCATATGCAGCAAAACTAAGTATTCCGGATAGATCATGTATATGTGGATCTCATGACGTATTAGTGTCTGTTTAAATGATAATGGTACATACAGTAAAACAATAAAATGTTAAATATGCCGCTTGGTAGGCAGTAGTAGTTCAAACTGTACTAAAAAAATATCATAACTGATGAACTACAACCATCACCCTAAGACATGAAGTTGTTGAGTTTCATGTGCCTTTAATTTTATCGGCAATTTCACACTTCCAATAGGAACAAAGTAATGCGAACATTACTGCTTGGCGGCAGAAATAAGATAAGATAGATAAGATAAATATTTATTTGCAAAAGAAAAACTTATTCTAGATACAGTGTATGAAAGAGAACGAAAGACGTCTTTTACATTAAATCTGCATGCTTGTTATATAAATGTTAGGTAATAGCTGATATTCGAACTAGGTTTCCCCGTGTCATGAATATCAGTCATTCCCTGCTCTAATTGATTAAAAAAACAATGAAAGATATAAAAGTAGTTGTGGAGTTATTAAATATAAACAGATACTATATATTATATAGCGGTATATGTATGTATATAATATATCCATTTAATGGAATCTTATTTTATGTAATTTACTTAATATATTTTAGATGATTAACAAATCGAAAAACATTAAGGTAATGTAGTAAAAGTTACATGGGGCACACTAAAAGTTTTGCACTTCCAGCTAATCGGAACTATTTGAATTTCGAATGTAATATTTTTTGAATTAAATGGAATTAAGTCAATAAGATTTTAGAGCGATGATTTTTTATTGTTTTCAAAGTTCTCTCTCTCCGCAAGACTGTGCCGCTCGTCTTCAAAATGCTTTTGGGAGAGAAGCACCTTGTTTGACCCATTTTTAGCATTTTGAAGTAATTTCTAGCTTCCGAAAAAGTACAACTCGTCACCCATCCTGCACATAGCCCCGACCTAGTTGTAGCATTTTTTTTATTTTTATGCTGTATAGGTTTGCCTTAGACGGCTATCTTACCTGATGGTAAGTGATGATGTGGTCGAAGATGTTGTTCAGGCTAACCTAGAATTACTGGCTCTCAAGGACAGCTGCCGGAACACACCGTTAGGTGCTTGGCGACAGATTTTCTATTTGAGGGTGGTAGCTAACCAGGCGGGCATTCGCAAAATAACCCTACCACCATGCATTAAAGATTTGATGAAAGGTTCCACTTTTATCAACTCCGAAAGGCAGTGATAGCGTTCAATGAGCATGATTGATAAACATTGTTCGATCGCATGAAAAAATGCTTAAAATGTAAAGGAGAGTATTTTGAAAAGCAATAAACATAATAATTTGTTTATAACATGTTGCTTTTTTTAAGTTACGCAAAACTTTCAGTGTGACCTACGTATATATACAAATTTTACAGAAAACAGATGTACTTGTTTAGCAATTCTTTTTTGGTTTTTAAATTGCTTGTTATTTAGAAATATGGATCAATGCTTCTGTTCTCTCATAATTATCCCTTTTATCCATTCTTTAGTAGCCATTATTCATTTAGAGTAGCTTATTTATGTTTGGATTTGTACTTATTTATTTTATTACATAGGCCAAGAAAATACCTAATACAGTTAGCAAAAATTGTGTTTACCTTTTTTGGGTGACAAATTATGTATTTCGTCTTTTAGAGAATGCATTTTGAATTAATTCTAGTAGAAGTCTAGTGTGATGATGGATCATCACACCAGACTTCTACTAGAAATACTTTACCTTAGTATTGTTTGAAATTAAATATTTTACCAATACTGGAGTATTGTTTGAAATACGAAAAATTGACGCACAGTCAAAACTTCACATTCTTGATACAGCTAGAAGAAAAGTAGATACTTTTCAGATAGCCCTCTGAACTCTTCCTAGTGGAAGTAGGTTTGAGTTGTAAATGCCTGCTTGAGATACAGTATTTTATAAGTGATTGGCAAAGTGAATTGAAATAGGTATGGATGCAGTTCTTTCCCAGCGAACTTATTAACAAAGAGTTTTTCATATTTATGAGTATTTAACGGGACTTAATCGCGATAAAAACATTTATAAATTTATTTATAAATGTTTTTATCGCGCTTAGTTAATTTATCCCGTTAAATACTGATAAATATGAGTTCAAGTCGCGAAAGTCTTAAATTACTAAAGAGTTCTTCTGCTATAATACCTACTTTAAATACATTATAGAAGATTTCGCAACTCTGACTAAAAACATCTTATAACATTATATAGACATCCAAACAGCATAAAGTTTGAAATAACCAGACAATACAAACGCAAACATTTTGGCAGAGTTGAAACAATCCTGACATGTAGACAGATCATAGATATGGCAATGCTGCCTTATTCTCCCAGTAGTGACGTCACTCCCCCAGTACCGTTTCCTGCTTTGGAGCCAACTTGGCAGCGCATGTTGACGGATCTTGGCGGACGTGCATCTTAGATATGTAACTCAGTTATATCGGATATCTTGATGCAGTGACTATGGATAAGATTAGCTAGCTTAGCTTTATACATGAACTAGCTGCGCCCCGCGGTTACACCCGCGTGGTAATGGATAATGATGATAAAAAGTGTCCTATATCCAGTGACTCATCTATTTCCATACAAAACTTCATCAAAATTGGTGCATCAGTTTGATCGTGAAGAATTAAGAAGTACAAACACCCTGACAAACGTTGACCTATATAATATTAGTTTGATATGGATCAATTTAGTGACTACGAAATATGCATTAGAAATAAATTATCAATTTTTATAGTATTCATGGTTCACTATTTAGACGGTAAAGGCTTACACATAAAAGGTAGATATTTGCTGTCCGGGCTTTTTTGTAGGATAATTTAAGTTAAAAATTTCCGCACGCCAGAATAGGTCGCGGAATTTATTCCTAATTACTTGACACTTATCGTTATATTTTGGACAATTCACACAATATGTTTATAAATTATAGCCTATGTGTAATTCTGATGTGTAAGTTATATTATTGTAAAGTTTCATTAAAATCCATTCAGTAGTTTTTGCGTGAAAGAGCAACAAACATCCATACATACATCCATACTTACAAACTTTCGCGTTTATAATATTAGTAGGAGTAGGATAGGATAGGATAAGCTCGTTACCTATAAGTATGCGATGGGCTATGCAGTATTTCTTCCGTGCTTCGGAGAGCAAGTTAAGCCGTCAGTCCCGGTTGTTGTCTTAAGATGGCTGTCGTTATAGCATTATGGTAGGGCATTTTGCGAATGCCCTCCTGGCTAGCGACTACCTTCAAGTAGAAAATCTGTCGCCAAGCACTTAACGGTGTGTTCCGGCAGCTGTCCTTGAGAGCCAGTTAATTCTAGGTAAGCCTGCAACATCTTCGACCACATCATCATTTACCATCAGGTGAGATAGTGGTCCAAGGCTAACCTATCAAGCATAAATTACATAGCAGGATATACATTCAGTTAACTTTAGCACAGAACGTAGAATTTTCGGAGCGTTGGAAGCAGAGTTTCCCTACTCGTTCTCTACTATACTGATCAATTTAGGTTAAGTAGTGTTAACTGCGGTCATTATTAGGATGGGTGACTGCTAGTGCAATTTACTAATGGGTGCTTCGGAGGGTGCTTCGGTGCTTCGGTTGGCACTTTAAGCTGTCGGTCTCGATTGTCGTCTAACGCCTCCTCTACCCACCAACAGATACATAAGAAGGTAGCTCAGCAAAAGTGTCCACGGATAAGTTCGCGATCCTTCCTACATCCGTCTTTCATATATGATCTCATATATGATAAGAATGATCAAATTAGTTGACGCAAATCCTGGATGAGGAGACAGAGGCTATTATTTATTTAGTAAATTATAGCTACTACTTGAGCGTGCCGAGTTGTAATAAGAAATGGACGAAATTAGGTGGTGGATGCTGGCTCTACAATAGAAACTGAAGAATGGCAGTTGGTAGAAAAACCTGAAAACTTATCGGAGTTTTATGGTTTTTTACCAACTGCCATTCATCTTCACTTTTCATTAGTTTACAGTTTTTAGTTTTGCGAATGCTACCCTGGCTAGATACCCTCCTATAAAATTACAGCAACATGAGACCTAACAACTGTACGTCTCAGTGTGACGGGCACAGTGCAATTTGTCGTTGACGAAATGCATTTGTTATAGGCAGAGGTTATTTTTTACAGCAGGTGGACCTCGGGCTAATTCCGTCAAAATAACATTAAAAAAAAATTTGAATATGCTTGGCAGTATTAGAAATATGTTAGCAGGTGTAATTTATATTTGATATAATTTGTGAAAACTCGCTTCGGGTGAAATTGATGAGACATCACAACAGGGAATGTAGGTGACTCCCATAGCTTTGTCTACTTTTATCGGTTCTCCAAGACACGCCCTGGTTCGGGACCAACAGTATATTGTTTATTATGCATGTTTACCACCTTTGAGCACATCGTCCCTTCAGGGGAGATTATGGTCTATCCGATATAAATCAATATGTAAGTACGTACCTACATATACCTTAAATAAACAAAATACTACGTTCTATATACAACACTACAGCTACTACAATAAGAGCATATAGACAACCTACAAGTCATTGTAGACTCACAGGCAGCCCAAATGCTCCAGCCCACTACCAGTGCGTATAACACAATGAAGGCATAAAACATATAATTTAATAATAAGAAATATTTAAAAAAGTATCTAAAGAAAAAAATAAATTAAAGTTTTCAGAAAACACTTAAAATAATATAAAACATATAATATCTAGTGACAATTCCGCCTAATGTCGACGCTAAGTCACAAACGCCACGCAGCCAAACCGGAAGAATTTTCGACGCATTTATTCTTCTACATGAAGCATCCTTAGGAGGTCTTGACTCTACGAACTCACGATTCGATATTCGATAAATTTCGATCGTGAATAATGTAAAGTACTTCCGGTTTCCAGTGGTGTCGGCTTAACAGGAAAATTTGTTTGAATTGTCACTAGATATATATTTTATTTTAATTAAGTGTTTTATTGAAATATTAATTTAATGTTTCTCAAAATATTTTTAAACTATTTGTTGTTATTAAATATGGCTTTCAGCAAGGTAACGCCTGAACTATTCATTAACATATAATTTCTTTAGCTGATAACAATACATTATTGTTATCTAGTATTACTTTTCTCTATTTTCTCTTTTCTAATTTGTGATGTTTACCGTAGCAGTTTTTCTACAGTAATCGATATTATAATGGAGGTAGGCTCTGAAGATAAGAGCCCTTCTATCGAGTAACAGCCAGGTCTTAAGTGTCAGGTGTCGGCCATTAGGAGTGGGAATCACCAGATGTTGAGATATAGAGCCGCGTTGGGCTCCTTCAGAGTATGGTTATTTAAAAGGTTCCGTACAAAAAACTGAAGCCTTATAACTAAGCCTTCGGTGTACTTCCGTGCGTCGGTTCGGATTAAATGTAATAGGATATATAACGGTTTGAAAGATAATAGACTAGATACCCTATTACGACAGGAAAACTTATAGTCATGTACGGGGTTCGAACCCGCGCCATCCACCCCTATAGCTGGGCTATGCTCTGACCGCTAAGCCAACATGACATATGGCATATGACTCTAATTTGTCTTTTCGTTCTTAACCATCGTTTGGGGATGAAGCGACATCTATAGTTCGTCGGGTTTAAGAGCCATTTCACAAAATCACGCTACTGAAGTTTAGGTAAATGCCAGCGCATCGCTTACACAAGCGAAAGAAGTGACGACTGAATAGCGTGACTGTGAGTAACATATTTTGATACTAGCACTCATTAATAAAGAAATGTAAGTTGCGAATTTAAAAATTGTGTGATTGGCATGAGTAAATAATCAATTTTTTGTCGATTACTTGCTAATGTAGGCATGTACATTAATTAGTCAACCTAGATCGTGAATCGTATATTTACATTTTATCCTTGATGAATAAAAAATAGATAAGTTTGAATCATTTATTGTAACAATAAACTTAAATAATTAAAAAATTATACAGCTTAAAATTATATAAATATTTGACGTAACGGGATTGATTAAATACTGCGGACTAAAAGCTCTTTCTTTTAAATTTTCCAAAAATTGCTTTTTTTCTCGTTCACACTCTTCAGTATCTATATCCAGTTGTTAACACTGTCTGCCATAATGACCATGCATAGGATTGAGGTTTATTTTTCTGTGCATCCGGAAAACAACTTAGTACCAACCACAAACGTCCCATGACGTTTTTGGTTTTCCATTACTTAAACATGTCACCCTCATATTCCCATACCACAATATATTACATATACCATCAAAAAAATAACATTTGCATCCATTTAGTTCGAGTAGACCAAACAGAGATTATGAGGTTATTTGTTTTTAAATCGAATATCTATGATGCAATCTATAATCAACATATATACTTCTTGATACCAATGCAATCCTCACTATATAATCTTATGCTCACTATTTCCTCTAAGGAAAATAAATACTAATACACCTTTTTATAGAAAAAAATACTGGAAATGGGGTTTGAACACACGACAAAAATGGTGGGAAATAGTAATTTAATTGCTATTTTTATTTTTTCGTAACTAACTCACCTAGAACTTCGATTTTTCTTTTAATATGATAATTTACTATTGTTCTTTAGCCATGAATTGTTACAGATTTTTACCCCAAATATTTTAAAGTAACAAGATTAAAACAACCCAATTGTTTTAAGAACTTTGGCGGGAAAACTGTATTGGAGAGCAATATTTTTTTCTGAAAAACTATACCACCTACGGCTTTGGTCCTTATTTGATATTATTATTTACATGTAATTTATATACCTGTATTATTTCAGATTTTTTGGTTTAGAAGTTTAAAATTAGTTACGAGATTATTTAATACGCAAAATTGCATCGGTAAGTGTTTGCGATGCAAAATGTATCGAGTAAAAAATGACTTATACATATGCAAAATTGCGGTTTTCTAGGTTTTTTACTGTTGACGGAGTTACGAGATTAATATGAAATGACGTAATATTTTGGGGCCAAAATGTAATTTGTGCTGGTTTCAGATTTCATCAAAATATTCAAAATACTTCCGTTATCTCAGAAAAATATGGATTTTTTCATGTTTGGGCAAGAATGCGTCCTTTTGAAAACCATTTGGATTATGAAAGTCGGACTTACGCAGATTTTATGGTAAATTTGTAAATACGACTATCGACCGCTAACTGGTATCGCGGTTTGTACAAATGATGGAAAAGCCGGGAGGCCGGTTTGTACAAATTAGGAAGGTAGTTTAATTTCCAGCTGAAGTTATCGCTGTGTTCACTTATAGACATTAACTGAATCCAAAAATATTGGAAATCAATTATTCGCCTGTTATCTTATCCTCCTAAAACAAAAGTTATAGTGAGTTACTAATTTAAACTAGAATAATATAAAAACTAGCAGACCAAAAAGAAGAAGTCAACCCTCTGAGGTTGTTAGCATTTTTCCAATAACGCTGTATAAGGCTGCATAATTGTGACGTTTCCTTTTTTTAACACAATGGATGAACAGAAACTAAAGATGTAGTTACTTAACAAGACAACAATACTTATATTATGGACAACAAATATAAAGTATAGTTTGTTACTTAAAAAAATAAAGACATGATCAAAACTCTGTGGTCGCACTATAAACTTGCGTCTAAGCGTTCCGCGTACGAAACGTCAGAGCAAGGCAAAACGAACGCAGGTCCTACCTCGATGGGCGCTCGCGCGGTACTGATCGCCTCGCGCTTGTACATGTCAATTTATGAGCATTTCGAGTTATGTTAAATAATTTTTCTTTTCTAACAAAACAGAGTTAATATCACAATTTATTAAAGATCAGATTAATTAAGGAATGAACTTTCTTTTCATATAATATCTGTTTGGAATTACACTTTATTAAACGCAATATATCGTGGTAAACTGCTGATATAATTCGTGGGAATTGGCGCAAGATCTTTATTTCTTTTTCTACAATGACGATTAATTATCGATATTCTAGTACACTATGTGTCAACAGGATTATATGCCTGATGAACAGATTTTTTTTTAAGTTAATTTGATGAATCTTTATACAAGAGATAGAACTCTGAAGTTGGCTATGTGTACTTTAATTCGTAAAACAAGGTGCGGGAGATTGGTCACTACAAAATAATTAATGTTATGTTTGTAAATCTGGTACATTAACTGAAAAAAGAACAGATTATTCTATTTTTATCAATTATTAAACAACTTGTAGATATTTCCTATGATAGTAAATTAAGCGCTTAAAATCTTCGTATACCGCATTAAAATGTAAAATGCCTCTTAATTCCCACACATGATTATAATTTTTCCTCTCGTTGTAATTTTGTAATGATACAGAAGGGGCATGCGCCATTGCAAAAATAAAAATATTAGATACCCTTTCTAATAATTATAATAATACTAATAGCTCTTTATACTTTGGGATCATATTTTGATAATATCAACTTTGAACTCTAAGACGGAACCACATCATGCTTGTTCATTGGCATCGGCGATAATTATAACAATAGAATTTCATTCATAAATTGGCCATAGTGGTTCAGTCCGATGCCAACTTATAAGAAGATCCCTGTTCACTTTTGACTGACAGACTCGCGGATTATGGTAAGCATAAGAAACACAAACGCTGCCCTAATAAGGAATTCCATTGCGACGGATGTATTTTAATAAATTAGTAATTGTCTGTATACCAAATTGGGGGAACAAGCGTTATATAAAAAAACATATTGTAATATGTAATATCCTTTTTTTTCTGGGTGCACAGTCTAATAAGTCATTGTATCATTAAATTTAAGTGCTAGAAAAATAATTTTAAATTTATCTGTCAGTCAAATTTACAGCATTTACCCCTTTATAATCGGTTTGTACAGATCCTCTCCATCCAAAGGTTGCCTGGAAGATAATAATTTTAGTAATAAAGCCGACCATTGTAACGCTTTTAATTTGAATTGTAAATTATATCTGTTTCATTTATGTGGTCTGACAATAAGGTATTATCCTACGATACATTTATTGGTAGTATTATCTATCTATATATCATTTATTACGTTTAGGGCATTGGCAGGGTAGTCAAATGATATCTGTGAAAAATCCACTGGCAACGCAGAAGCATAGATATTAAACTCTAGGACACGCGTGTGTTAGAATCATATATTTGTTAAACTTAGATTATCTTAAGACAATAAGTTACGTGAAGTTACTCATTATGTAATTGTAGAATATTCTAAAACTAGTTTATAATTGTCATGTTTAATAACCGCCACACTGAAATACTTTATAATCTGTATTAATTCTGGACTAGCCAATGACCAACCATCCTGTCTTATTTCGGGTTGGCTGATACGTTGTGGCGGGAACGTTTATGTCTCTGATTGGTTGTTGTAAATATGGCGGGATTTTTAATGTGTATGCGACAGACACTTCGTGCCAGTCATTGCTATAAAACCAATGTCTCAACTTACTGAACTTTTTTTGTTATTCTTTATAAGTGACTGCCGCATCGAGACTTATTGAGTTAAGTGCTGTACTATATGTGTATTTAATGTAACATAACTGATATTCACGTGTTGTGTGTGGGTCTATGTTTGTTGGCTTCCAACATGGTTTGCCCTGTGTATTATATTATCGCTGTGGAATGTGACTATACAATATTACCTTTGAAGTAATCTATTTGACCCTAATGATGTATTGTAGTATGTGTCCTATAAATGTTGTGTCTTTTGAGATTTCCTTATGATTCCCTTTTGCGTAGAAAACCTAGTACATAGTGTACTGAACTAGTAGTACTTTTTTACTTTACATCAAGCTAAGACTAGATTATGGCATCACCGCCTGACAAACACCTTCTTAGTTAATGAGCCTATATTATAGCTTAAATAATGCTCTCTATCTTGACAAATCTCACACGTGCAATATTTCAGCTAGTTAGAACACTTTGTATATAAAAATGACGAAATTATGTTTGTATGGAAAGCGCTATGAATACACTTTCCTTCATAACATAGAAGAAAACACGTTGTTAAAGGTAGGTGTCCTGCAAAATATTATATAGCATCGATCAAAAAGTAATAATATGTTTTCACTCCTAATGCTCGTTAAGTTTTTGTTTATGCCCGGTGTAAGCGGGCTGAAACTACTTTTTAAGTTCTAGCACATCAATAAATTCTTTATTCATGTGGTTCTAGTGCATAATAATTTATTTTCAAAAAGGTTGACTTTGTAATATATTTCATGTAGGAAAACATCATGATTCTATAATAATAAACATTGATCAGGAGTATTATTAAAGACCCAGACATAAATCTTTTCGCAACAATAAAACTCAATATAGAACATTGTTTACGTATGAGTTTAATGATAAATTTTAGATTAATGATTTACAGTATCATTGTTTTATTTCCTCGCAATAGATGGGTTTAAAGAACTTTAAACCCTAATAGATAAGTATCTAATTAAGTAATTAAGCAGTTTTAGTTAAACTAAAAAAAAACCATTAGTCCGTATTGTTGGCTAGATTGTAATGCAATGAGGTACCTACACTAAGTATCTCGTTATAGAAAAAAATGTTTTCTTTCCTCGCAATCGAAGTGAAAACCTGAGTGTATAATTCGAGTAACAAACCTAATTTTAGCCTTGACCTAAATATCCGCATACACGACTCAACTAAAATGTCTTGTCTCATGAACTCGTACAATCTACTATTCCGTACTTACACCTCCTCATTTTCACATTCTCTTTTCGACCAAAACTTACTTGCTATCTATTTATATATTGTACTACGTTCATAGTATATGCTGAACCAGAGTAAATAGAACTATGTTAAAGAAGGCACCGACCGGGCTCGACATTCAAAGAGTAGGTATTCAAATCCAGATAATGGCACTAATGCGTAATCTGTGCTAATGCTTTCTATAAGAGTTCGGTTCATTCTTAAAGCGAAAATTTTTAATTTAGAAATGTATTTTTAAATCTCGAGAATAATAAATTAGTCTGGAATATTGTGAGATGTAATTCGAATAGAGACATTAAGTTGTTTCATAATGTAATTTAATTTATGTTCTTTCTTTGTCAGTTTCAACGATAAATGATTGAATTATATACTTAATATAAATTATTTTACCGAGCGAAGCAATTTCTTTTTGGCAAGTTTACATTTCACACACCCGATTTTATCTGCATAAAAAAACTTGGGGCGCCAGTTGTGGGGACACCTGAAGCCTCCCATCAGGGTTAGCTCCTCATGGGGTGGATGCATCCTGAGTTCTGGGGCATCTCACGAGGCGGGAGAGGGGATGATTGCCCAGGGTTTTTTTTCATGTTATTGTGACGGAACAAGCTCGAGGCCCTGATGTTAAGCGGATTAACCTCTGCCTATAACAGATGCATTTCGTCACAAGTCACGAATTGCACTGCGTCCGTCACCGAGACATAGTTGTTAAGTTTCATGTGCCTGTAATTTCACTGGCTCTCAAAGACTGCTGCCGGAACACAGTGTTAGGTGCTTGGCGACAGATTTTCTACTTGTGGGTCGCTAGCCAGGCGGGCTTTCGCAAAATGCCCTTCCACTATGCGGTGAAGCTCAAGCCCGCGGCGGGATTCGAACCATGGACCTGCTGCGTAGCAGTCCACAGCCAATGCCACTGAGCCATCACTGCTTCAGTATGGTTGGGCCTACTTTGGCGGACAGAGGTGTCAGTGGGGGCTGCGGCTGTATGTGCGAGCGTTTCTGCACCCACCACCAATGTATGACTGCGGAACACCATGGGGTTTTTAGTGTAGTGTAGTAGTGTGGGGATTATTTAGTTAGTCTGACATAAGTCACCTAGTATCCGATGGGTAGGGATGCATTATTCTATCCTCCCCATGCCTGAAATGTTTAGAGTAGCAAAAATATGTTGGTTTTAGACTAGCATATTTTTCGTAGTCGTAAAATATCGTATGAAAGGGCATACTGGAAACCAATGTATGTAGGCACTTAATTAATTATTATCAAAAACTGATTAAACTTAAAAATTGTGGTTTGCCGGTTATATACTTGTTTTATTTTTGTTACTTACTAAAGTTGATATTAATTAAATCCATCAGCTTTATTTATTAACAAATGTGAATATTTAATCCCGAAACAGCCATTTCTTTCATTTCGTAGTGAGCTTTATGCGAAGCGTTGCTTTGTAGTTTCGAGGTACAGAGTCAACCTCCCTACTTCGGGGATATACAAACGTGATTATATGTAAAATTTTATAAAGTACATTGTTGATATAAAATATTACCAAAATTATACACAAAGTATTTTATTGAACTACGAGCGTGATTCTAAAATCACCCGTCCCGATAGCTGGGACATGTTCTGCCAATTAAGCTATCGTATTGTGTCATAGCTTAAATTATTAAATTTAGTAGTAATAATATATTTTAATTAGTAAATAGAGGTTATTTTTTATGTATTTCAAATAGTTGTCTATTTTTGGAATAGTACATTGCAGACAATACAGACAAAAATTTATAAATAGATCTATTTATAAATTTTTGTCTTTATTTAAAATAAGTGTCGTCTTTCAGCGAATCTTTGAATGTATCCTGAACCTCAGTAACGTCGGGACGGATTTTGATTTCATTTCCTCAGATAGTAAGAAACTTAGTATTTTGCTTGAGAATACAAGGACTGTTCTACGTATTCCTTTTAAAAAAACGGAATCAGCAGCATGACACTACTCATGTCGACGTACCATGTCAGATGTGGCTACAGATTGAGTACGCGGCTCCATTACAGGACATGTGACAACGATGAGCATTCCTAAGAAGAGTTGACATCAGACAACGTATCTAGCGAAAATTCGACATCGACAACATGTAACAATATTTTCGAATGTCGAATACTAATTAAATGGTAAAATTTTTCAAATAAATATCTTTGATCTAAGTATGCCTCAAATTTTCGATGTAACTACAATTAAGTATTTAATTATGTTAATTCAAAAGTTTAATTCAACAAAGCGGCTTAAGGTTTCAGTGGTCTGTGAAATAATTAGATCTGGCATTAATTAATTGGTTTTAAGTTTGATTTAAGAACATACTTATGCCTGGAACTTATTCTGTGCTACTTTGATAATGTTGTATAAGTTTGAAAGTGGCTACTTTCGATAGATTTATTTATCATATCGTGTATGATAAGTGATGCAGTCGAAGATGTTGTTCAGGCTAACTTAAAATTACTGGCCCTCAATGAAATTTTTCGGAACTCATATTCTATTGTAGAACTGATCTCCACAATACAGGGAATCCTAGTGTGGAGATCAGGGACCACCTATATATAAATTTATTTAATTAAGTAACTTTATTTGCTAATTTATTTTTAATGAATAAGGTACCTACATTGATTAGTTTTAAGAATTGTACCATTATGGTTGTTGAAATAAATATTATTATTATTATTGTAATTGAACAAGCGCGAGAACTCGTGGAGCACCCAGCGGCGACCTCTGCCTATAACAGATGCATATTGTCACAAGTGACAAACACCAATGCGCCCGTAACCATGATGACATACAGTTGTTTTATAAGCCTCATGGACCTGTAATTTACTGGCTTTAAAGGACTGCTGCCGGAACACACCGTTAGGTATTTCGGGACAGAATTTCTACTTGAGGGTGGTCGCTAGCCAGGCGGGCATTCACAAAATACCCTTCCACCATGCGGTGAAACTCAAGCCCGCGGCGGGATTTGAATCATGGACCTGCTGCACGACAGTCCATAGCCATCACTGTTTCCAATGTATAAATATCTTAAAGTACGTGCAGAAAGTGTGTACATCAAATTAATCCAAACAAGAATAAAAGACAGGACAGTGTGGAGTACCGTTTCCAATACGGAAGAGATTTATTAGAGACGTTATCTGGAATGGGCCCATCCGGAACGTGAAGAGGAGCGGCGGCGTCCATTAACGACTTGAGAGGATTGCATCCTAGTTTTTATATCTAACTAGATTCCTTCCATAGAGGAGACTTCAAAGAGTATTCTTATGAAAGAGAGTCGTCGAATTCAATTTGAGATATAGATTAAGATTGAATGAGTTTTTTGTTTTATATTGCGAATATTCAAATTCATTCAAATTCGAATTTATTTATTTCGAGTTTTTTTTTTATACCTGATAGGCTAGCCTTTGACTACTATCTCACCTGATGGTAAGTGATGATGTAGTCGAAGATGTTGTTCAGGCTAACCTAGAAGTACTGGCTCTCAAGAACAGCTGCTGAACACTCCGTTAGGTGCTTGGCGACAGATTTTCTAATTGAGGGTGGTAGCTAGCCAGGCGGGCATTCGCAAAATGCCCTACCACCATGCTATAACGACTGCCACCCTTTTTTTTTTTTTTTTTTTTTTTTTGACGCTGGGAAAAATGCGTTACGCATGCCCCCCCATCGGGGGATGGAGGGGGTATGTGGGACTCCCCGGTAGAAACCGGTATACCCACTAAACAACCCAGCGGCATTCCGGCATCGTTTGTGTGGAGGAGGACTGGGAGACCGGCAGAGCCTTTGCGTCCAGTCCCCCTTCGACGACCGCCCGCTTTTACAGCGGGGCCTACACGTCCCTCCCAGCAGGAGGGGTCCGGGAATGACCAGGAATGCTTGGCCATTCCCGCCCGACGGAGGTGTTGAACAGGTGCAATGCGAGAGAAGGCGCCCCCGCGCCTTTCTCTCGCTATTCACCACCAGGTGGGAGAAGATGACGATTATTCAATCGCCTTCTCCCACCCCTTCTTCGTCTGCGCAGTGGCGCCGCAAGGGGGTCTTCCTCCCTTGCGCGCTCTGCCACCTCCTTTTGCGAAATCACTTCCTCGCAAAAGGAGGCGACCGCTGCCCAGGCCCCCTCGCTCTCCAACATGGCGTTGACCACGCTGGGAAGCGAGAGGTCTGGACCGATTACTGCAACCAAGCTGCGGCGCAGCTCGGTCCACGACGGACACACCTCGAGGGTGTGCTGCGCCGTGTCTTCCGCCGCTGCACAGTGGTGGCACGCCGGTGTCTCCTCCCTTCCGATCCGGTGCAGGTATGATCCGAAGCATCCGTGTCCGGATAACACCTGCACCAGACGGAACGAAAGGAAACCGTGGGACCGCCCGAGCCAGTCTTGCAGGACAGGCCCAAGGGCGTCCAACGTTCGGCGGCCAAAAGTAGCAGCGGCGAGGTCCTCCGTCCAATGTTGGACGACTGCGTCCCTCGCTTCACGCCTGATCTCCTGCCGCACCTCCGGGGTGAGGTGCTCTCCGAGCGCCTTACGCCCTGCCGTCCATTCGTACACTCTGGCGAGCACCCCTTTTTTTTTTTTTTTTTTTTTTGACCCGGGAAAATCCTTTATGGATACCACCCGGCTCCGGGGGGAGCAGAGTGGTTATGTGGGAGTCCTCGCCTGAGGGGCCTTACTACCCCCACGGGGGGGTAGTAAGTGAGGTTACCCACTAAAAACCCGGGATGAGCAGTCTGCCGCCTAGTCGGGGCGAGATGGGGTAGCGTTAGCAATCACCATCTCGCCCCGGCGGTTGCCCCGTCACCGGTGACGGGCCCCGGCCAAGGGAGGGATGACCCAGCTCATTAGGGCCATCCCCCAGACGTGTATCGTGCAAGCCAGTGGAGAATCCCCCGACTCTCCACCGATGATCCGCACAACACTAGGATAGAGCGAGAAGGCGCCCGAATCGCCTTCTCCTTCCACCAGTTCGTCTACGCCGGAGCGGGTCTGCGAGGACGTCGTCCTCCCTCGCCCGCTCCGCAGCCTCTTTCTGCGCCATCACCTCTTCGCAGAAAGAGACCACCGCCTGCCACGATCCGTCGCTGCCGAGCATAGCGTTAACCACGCTCGGCAGCGACAGATCTGCGCCTATGACCGCTGTGAGGGCGCGCCGCATGGGACTCCACGCGGCGCACTCCTCCAGCGTGTGGAGCGCCGTGTCTTCTGGCGCTCCACACTCGTGACAGGCGGGGGTCGCCTCACGTCTTGCGATGTGATGCAGGTACCTTCCGAAACATCCGTGTCCGGAAAGCACCTGCACCAATCGGAAGGTGAGCGACCCGAATCGCCGCCCTACCCACCTCCGAAGGACCGGGCGAATGGCATCCACCGTCCTCTGTCCAGGGACCGGTGGAGCCAGGTCCTCCGTCCACCGCCGCAACAGGGCGGCCCGCGCCTGCCGTCGCATGCGCGTGACCTCCTCCCACGCTGGAGGCTCCCCGCGGGATCTCCTCGCCGCCACGAAGTGGTACACTTCGGCGAGGATCTCCGCTTGGAGCTGGCGAGCACCCCTGCCTCGAGCTCCCAAGGAGGGGTACCCGCCAGGGCACACGCCGCCGCGAAGCTCACCGAGCGGTAGCCCCTCGCCACCCGCAGTGCAATGGCCCTTTGGGGCCTGCGGAGTGCAGTGGCGTTCTCCCTCCTTTGGAGGGAGTCAGCCCAGATAGGGGCCCCGTAAAGGGCCATACTCTTCAAGATGCCGGCATCGTGCCCTGGGCCCCCCCATATTTGGAAGAAGCCACGAGAGGGCACCCGCAACCTTCAGCAGGCGTGTTGACAGCCCGCTGAAGTGCGGGCCAAAGCGCCACCGGCTGTCGATAACTAGGCCCAGATACTTCATCTGGGCCTTCACCTCGATCCTGACGCCCTCTACGACAATATGGGCGTCAGGGAGAATGCGCTGCCGAGGCCCGTGGAAGAACATGGCCTCGGTCTTATGCAGCGCCACTTTTAATCCTAGGCGGCGGATCCTACCCGCAACCAGGGATCCGCCGGCCGAGGCTAGACTGGCCGCCTCTCTATAGTCTCTCCCCCGGGCGGTGAGGAGAGTGTCATCCGCATAGCAGATGACACTCGTGCCACGGAGGAGACTTCCCCGCAGGAGCCAGTCAAAACCGATGTTCCACAGGAGTGGTCCCAGGACAGATCCCTGTGGAACACCGGAACCCGCAACGTACCGGCGGAGCTGTCCCGTGCGATCTACAAGGAGGACCGTTCGGTCCTCCAGGTAGTCGGCCAGGAGACACTGCAGATACTGAGGCACTCCGTGGTAGTGGAGTGCCTCCAAGATTGTCGTGTGGGGGACGGAGTTGAAGGCGTTGGCTATGTCAAATGACACAGCCAAAACCCCGTCCCCTGCATCCGTAGCCTCCTGCACCTGGCCCTTGAGGCGGGCCAGCGCGTCCACAGTCGAACGCCCCCTTCGAAAGCCGAATTGGGCGTCCGACAGGTCCGGCCCGACCCTCCGCAGGTGCTCGTTGAGCCGGTTGGCGACGATCCCCTCGAACATTTTACCGACCTCATCGAGCAGTACGATGGGCCGGTATGCCGAGGGGGAGTCCGCCGGGCGTCCCTCCTTTCGGAGGAGGCACAACTGCCCCTCCTTCCATGGTTTCGGGAACCTACCAGACGTGAAACATGCCTTGAATAGGTCCCGAAACCTCGCCTCCATTTGGAGTGCGGCGATGGCAACCACCCGCGTGGGGACGCCGTCCGGCCCCAGGGCCGTTCTCTTCACGTGGAGGCGAAGAAGCTCCCCTTCAAATTCCGCCAGCGTGGCTGGAGGAACCTCCTCATGCGCCGGTGGAGCCACCCCTTGCGGGGGATCCATCGCTGGTGGGGCGTGGTTAGACCTGGACGGAAACAGAGACCGCACTACCCCATCCAGCAATGCCGGCTCGAGGGTCTCCGTTAGCGGGGGACCAAAGGGGCGCAGTTTGTTCTGCGCCGCCTTATATGGTCTCCCGTATGGGTCCCTGTTGAGACCCTCCAGCATCTCAGCCCTCGCCGCGTCATCGGCGGCTCCCATTGCTGACTTGAGGACCCTCTTCGCCTCCACGTAAGAAGCGTACAGAAGGTCCTCGTTGGCCTCATCACGTTGGCTGCGCCGTCTACTCCGCGTATACGCCCTCCTTGCTGCCACACAAGCGACCCGAAGCTCCGCTAGTTCCTCCGTCCACCAATAAACGGTGCGACGGGGAGGAGGACGGCGAGACCGAGGCATGCTGGCGTTGCACACCTCGGTCAAGGACTCCCTGAGCTGGACCGCTGCGGAGTCCACGTCCAAGACCTCGAGAGGAGGAGCGAGCCAGTCTTGGACGAACGCCGTCTCCATTGCCGCTGCACGGTCCAGGCGGGTGAGAGCCCACCGTGGAAAGGGAGAGCGGCCCGAGGGGACCGTCCTCCGGGGGCTCTGGGTGGAGATGTCGAACCGCACATACCGGTGGTCCGACAGGGTCTCCACCATCTCCACCCGCCAGTTCGAGACGCGGGCGGCCAGCACGGGGGTGGCGAACGAGACGTCGACCACTGACCCTCCCCGTTGCCGCACACACGTCTGGACCGTTCCTCTGTTGAGGAGGGACACACCGGAGGAGGCCGCCCAAAACTCAACGGCGCGACCCCGGACGTTGCAAGAGGCGGCCGGGTTACCCCAGGCCACCGACTTGGCGTTAAGGTCACCTAGAACGGTGACCTGACGCGGCGCCGCCCTACCGACAACGGCGGTGAGGATTTCGAGAAAGTCCTCGAAATCCGAAAGAGGGCGGTTTGGGGAGAAATAGACGCCCACAAAGGCTATATCTCCCCACGCGGCGGCCACATATCCCGGTCCCCTCTCTAAGAGCGAGAGGGGAGGGGAGTCTGTGGAAGACCGCGACACAACTGCCACCAGGCCATCCCGATCACCCAGCCAACGGCTTGGGATCGAGTATGGCTCGGCAACCACCGCCACGTCCACCAACCACTCAGCAATGGACTGCATCAGCAGGTCCTGGGCTGCTTTGCAGTGGTTGATGTTCGCCTGGAGGATGCGATGCTCGGCCCCATCCATCATTCGGACATCGCACCCCCCTCTACGGCCGCCAGAGTACCCGTTTCAGGGACGGCGGCAGCTACGGCAGGCCAGGTCGGCGCCTGCACTTTGCCCTTCTTAGGGGGAGGATTACAGTTCCTCCCCTTCATTACATGGTCCGCCGGTCGGCCACTGGCAGCACACACTGCACAGCGTGGCGTGGTGGCCGTGCAGGAAGCGGATTTGTGCCCTTCTTTGCCGCAGCGGTAGCAACTGCCGGCTCTATCCACCTCGGACGGGCACAAGGCCCGGGTGTGCCCGATTCCGAAGCACTTGAAGCAGCGCAGAGGCTGATCTTCAAGTGCTCGGACTCCACAGGAGCTGAAGCCCACTGAAATCCGTCCTTTGGCGAGGACGGTTTTAGCCGCTGTGACTGGGCACTCGAGGCGGATGGTGCCCATGCCGCCCCGGCCAGGTCGGATACCCCTGCCTTGGACCGCTGCGACGTCGCAGCCCCCTATTGCTGCGACCGCCGTCACTACCTCCTCTTTGGTGACCGAATCATCCAGATTGGTCACCTCCAAGGTCACTGACTTCACGGGCCTGACCACCTTGGCAGCGTCTGCGATTACCTCCTTAAGTTTGGAGGCAAAACGGTCCGCGTTGGCACCGCCCTGAGCCCCCGGGAACTCAAAAATTCGAGCCCCGGCTTGGGTCCGACGGCATGTGACTGCTCCGATCCCCAGTTGGGTCGGGTCAGCGCTGGCACGGGCCCGCTTGAGGACGGACTCATAAGTCTCGCCCCGGGCCGTAGCTTCCACGGTGAGCGTCACCACAACGGCTGCGGTTTTAGGGGGAACCAGGGGCTTAGGTTTCCCTACACCGGCGGGGGCCCTTTTGGCTGCCGGAACAGCGGAGGAGGGCTTCGGGGCCGACTTCTTTCCTTTCCCCTTCCCTTTCCCCTTGCCAGTCACCTGGGACGGGCAGGGAACGGTGGTTGTGGGGATAACAGGGGGAGCGGCCGCCTTCGTCTTGGCCTTGCCCTTCCCCCTCCTAACCACCTCCGTCCAAGGTTGGTTGGATGGAGTGGAGGAGGGTAGAAATGTGTCCTCCTTTTGGGAGGACGGCCCCGGCTTGTTTTGCTTCTTGTCCGCCGCAAGTGGCGGACGGATGCGACTCTCCGGCAAGAGCCTGTCTTCGATGCCAGCGAAGCAGGCTCTCGTGAAGGCCCTCTCCTCCATGACGACCTTGCGGATAATATCCTCAAGGTTGGAGGAGGTGGGGCCCTCAGCTGCTGGGATCTGGTTGGCCTGGATTGGCCGGGCCGTGGTTTCAGCCAGCTTTTGGTGCAGCTGGCTGACCTCCGACTGCAGGCGGTTGACCTTCGCCTGCAGTTGCCGCGTTTCGTCCGTAGCGGTGCGTTGCACCAGTTCGCGGATTATGCCGCGCATACTTGCGGCCCTGCACTTGAGGGACTTCTGAAAAGTCCCCTTAAGGTTTGAGGACTTAGAGGCGACCTCCATTATCTCCTCCTCGTCCTCCTGCGCCATGCGCTCCAGCTCGGCCAGGGAGTGGTCCGAGTAGAGCACTATAGATGCGCCATATCCGGACTTTGCCCGCGCGGTGCGCGCCTGCTGCTCCTTGGCAGCGACCTTTTCCTCCAGGTCTTGTTGGAGCTGCGCCCGCCGAGCCAGATTCAGCTGGCGTTGAGCATCTGCGAAACCCACGTCGTGGGTGTCCGCAGCTACTTTTGTAGGCTTTTTAGCCTTCGGCTTCTTGGGCTCCTACTGGAGTCCGAGGAGCAAGACCCGCCTTTCAAGAAGGCCCGCTTCTTTGCTTGCTGGCGACCTTCCGCTGTCGCTGCAGAAGCATCAGACTCAAACGTGATTGACTCGACGTCGGAGTCCGAAAACTCGTCCGGCCGAGCAAACACGCTAGCCACGGATGGTGCGCGGCTCGCATCAGACGCCGATGCAGCCTCATCGGCATGGCCCTGAGAAGGGCCTTTTGGTTGGCCCTGAGAAGGGCCTTTTAGGAAACGCCCGGAGGCGTCCCGCGCTGGTTTAGGCATGTTTGCCTCCGCCAGTGTCGTAGATAAGCCGCAATGAGTTCTACGACGTACAGTGCACTTTAGCCGAGCCCAGTCTGCCACTCCGTTACGGTGGTCAGAACTGGGTCGTTTCCAGGGGACACGACGAGGACGTAAGCACTGTGGGGGGTCCCCCACGACTGCCATCCTAAGACAACAACTGGGACCGACGGCTTAACGTGCCCTCCGAAGCACGGAAACGCTCGGTAGTAATGTCACTAGCGGTCACCCATCCAAATCACGACCGCGCGCGACGTTGCTTAACTTTGCTGATCGGTTGAGAACAGCTTACTAAACTTCGCTACGAGCGCTTCAAAGCTACTTAGGAATAGGCAAGCATTTACCGCAGTCTCACCTGATGGTAAGTGACGACGCGATCGTCCGTGGATCATGCTTGTCTAGAAGATCTTTATTCACTCTAGACTTGTTTATCTATAATTAAGCGGGCTATCCTTGAAGGCTCCTTCTCGCAGTGCCTCTATACACCTTATTGGCTGAATATGACAGTATAACATAGTATCGTATAAGTCATCCGTATGAATGCACCTCTTTTTGACGTTGGCGCGTGCTTAGGTTGGTAGGTTGTTATTCTATCAACACTCATCACCATAAAGACCATTGATGTATGCTAAGATAAAATATAGAAATTATTTCGGATGGAAAAAAAATTACTACCAGCGGGACTTGAACCCGGAACCTCAGAATACAGTCCTGGTACATTTTCGATTATGCTATAGAAGTGCAGGGTGCTGGACAGCAGTTCTCCTTCTTTTTTTATGCGGTTGTGACTGAATTTGCACGAGGCCCATCTGATAGCCTCTGTCTATAACAGATACGTTTCGTCACAAATGATGAATTGCACTGCGCCCGTCACCAAGACATATGGATGTTTAGTCTTATGTGCCTGTAATTTTACTGCCAGAACACACTTTTAGGTGCTTGGCAATAGATTTTCTATTTGGGAGTTGTGACGAGTATTCACAAAACGCCCTTCCACCATGCAGTGAAAGCCAGCAGTGGGGATCGAGCCTTGGACCTGCGGCGCGGCTGTCCATACGGACCCTACCTATGAACAACAACAAAAATGTAATTTCAGAGTATTTTAAATCATTATGGTACAGACTTCTACAAGTTGTTTCATACTTTTCAGTGTTTGTTACCGATGCAGTTTAAAAAATAAATATACATACAAAATAAACATTGTCATGCCAGAATATGCCCGAAGGAGTTGCCAAAAACTAAAGAGTGTATAAAAATATTGCACATAATACGGATTAGAAGATTGAGCCTTTCTACAATAAACTGAAGCATCATTGTCCCCATAATGTTTAGAAACAAGTTGTTACGTTTACGTAAACTGTGTAAAATTCTGTAAAAGACTCAGAAAAATGAAGAATGTATAAAAGAACCCGAAAAATAAAGAAATACGTCTATGTAACAAGCATTTATTTAACTCAGCGGTCGCGGCTTTGACTCCGGTGTAATGGATCCCTGCCCCTCGTTTCCTCTATAGATAAGAATGTACAGATAGACAATGGAACTGTCTGGAATTCAATTTCTGTAACGTTTGATGATTACGCATATAATATTTATATAATTAATGTTTTGTTTTGGTTTACGAGCATTTGTAGGGTTTTTTCGTATTTACAGTTTTGATTTTGAATGAATAAACATATTGCTGACATGGTTTAGTGGGTCGCATAGTGTACTACATTTCATTCACGAAGGCGCTCCCTTTTACTATTTAAATTATTCATGCACATTTGTATAGGTAGGCCTCGTTTGTACACGACGTCTTGGTGTGGGAGTAAATGCTGATGGTACATACAGTAAAACAATAAAATGTAAGATATGGTCGCGTTCTTATGCAGTAGTAGTTGCTAATTCACTCAAAAAGTACGCACACCTTCGTAAGTGAAAAGATCTGTTTTGTGGCATTGTGGCGGAACAAACACAAGGCCCACCTAATCTGCCTATAACAGATTTATTTCGACACAAATGGAGAATTGCACTGCGGCCATCGCCCTGAGGCATAGTTGTTAAGACTCATGTACCTATATTTTTACTGGCTCTCAAGGACTTCTGCCGGAACACGCTGTTAGGTGCTTTGCGACAGTTCTTTTACTTGAGGGTGTTAGCTAGCCAGGGAAGCATTCGCAAAATGCCCTCCCACCACGCGGTGAAGCTCAAGCCAGCGATGAGGATCGAACCATGGACCTGCGGCAATCCATAGCTATTACCGCTCTACCATAATTGCTACAAAACTTTTCTATCCATTACCTTTAGAGGGTTCCGTATGCAACGGAGCCCTATATTAATGAAGCTCTGATTTCTGTATGTCCGTCCGTCCTTCCGTATATTACGAGGCTCTAGCTCGTAAACGGAATGCTGAATGTAAGTTACTAGCCTGACATTTTGAAATTGTATTTAAACGTTGCCGTCAAAAGGAATATTGAACATTGAAATACAAGTAAATTATTTATAAGAGGGGCATTATTAGAATAGAAGGTTGTAGAAAAAAAAACTATTTTGCGATCTAGCTTATGGGGTGCCATCGGCTAGACCTCGATAAGTTTACCTGGAATCGTTTTTTTAACGTTTTTTTTATCTAATGAAATAAATAAAATAAGAACCTTTAAAGTTGCCTAAAATAAAAACTTAAAATTTTGTATTATCCAACAAAAAACCCCTTGTGGTGATTTTGGTATATTTTGAATTATCCAACAAAAACCCCTTGTGGTGCTGTGTTAACATGTCCACCCCTATTTCTTCCCGTGGGTGTCAGAGGAGACACAAGAAAAACATCAAAAATACCAGGCTTGGCAAGCGCATTGGGGATCAGGAAAGAGCGGCAGTAGAAGTGGTTAGTTCTTCAGAAGGCGCTGCTTCCCACGGTCTTCTGAAGAACTAACAACTTCTACTGTCGCTCTTTCACGATCCCCAATGCGCTTGCCAAGCGTGGGGACTAAGGCAAATCCGCCCAATGGGGAGACCTTGCTCAAAGGTGAAAGTTCTTGATGCGTTGATGATGATCCAACAAATATTGATAATAAACGCTGATTTATTGTAGTTGGAATACTATGATGTTGTGAAACCTCTTTGACGGGTCAACAACTCTACTATTCGTAATACACAATCGTTATTTTGTTTATGTTGTTTGAAATTGTGGTCAATATTTGTTAGCTCAAGTAGGAAATGTTGTGAATACAAACAAAATTTCAGTTTCATCGTTCATCGATCAGGGTAAATAAACTACATGTTGGAATTACTTTATATGGGAAACTTTACACATGGGAACCATTCTGTTTTTTAATATAATAGAGTGATGAGACGAATAAGTCACCAGCCTGATTTTAACCGTCACGCATGTCCTTTAAAGCTGTAGTAACTCACTTGCTACATTTGCCTTCAAGCCAGTAGTGTTTGCTCACTACTGCTTCTACGCAGAATACCTATCTAATACTGGTGTGGTATACCCACCAAGAGGGACTCTTGCTATACCTAATACCTTTTGCATGGTGGTACGGTATTTGCCAATGCCCACCTGGCTAGCAACCACCCTAAAGTAGGAAATCTTTATCCGGTCTGTGTGTTCCGGCAGTTTTCATTGAGAGCCAGTAATCTTAGGTTAGCCTGAACAACATCTTCGATCATATCATCACTTACCATCAGCTAAGATAGTGGTCAAAGGCTAGCCTATAAGCAAAAAAAGGACCTACTGGTTGTCTTATCCTACAAAACAACATCTCAATATTAATTTGCAAGACGTCACGTCGGCTTAGCCGGAAAAGTCACTAGATATTTTTTTAAATGCTCTCCTAAAATATTGACTTATGTGCTCGTGTAGAGTGCTCGTAACATATTCCATAAAAACGTAGTTTCGTCATATTTTAAATAATAATAAAAATAGTTTAGTTTGGGAATAATTATTTTCCCATTTAGTGATAAAATAAATAATAAATCGAAAAACTGACCAACCATAAGCATAGATATTAGGCTCAGCAATATACATACAAAATTTCACCGAGTTTTAACACTTGTTATTTAAAATATGACGAAACTACGTTTGTATAAAAAGCTCTCTGTACTACTCTTAAATATGGATTTTAGTAAAGTATTGCCGGAATATATTAATAAACTTTAAATAGGTTCAAAAGTGTAAAAGTTATTAACATTTTATTGGCATTTTTACTCAAAATTTCGTGTTTTTCCTTTATATAATTCCCCTTTTCCAAATTTTTTTATAGTTCCACGAATCAATCCACGCGAGCCGCAATCCCCGATCGGTTCCCGTTGGTTTGAGCGATCGTAGCTATAGTTCTTTCAATATATATATATATATATATATATATATATATATATATATATATATATATATATATATATATATATATATAACAAAGATATATATATGACGGCGCGTGAACAATTTAATGGAGTTACTAAGATTAAAAATGAAACGTTATGATTAATTAGATCGCTATTATGTTCAGTACTATAATCGATATTGCTTTGTATTCGATTATTCATTTTTAGAGCGGGTAACACCGAATGGAGTTGTAGGTGTCATGGCGGCCGGATGACTGTCGAATTTGTTCACTTCCTTTCTGATTTTTGAAGTGTGCGCACTTCGTGACAGACAACCGAACGTGATGGACGCGTGCAAACCCATTGGCTCTTAATCCATTTTAATCCACGTGATACTATGTAGTTTTGCTGTGATAAGTTTCTTGTGAATTACAATTGTGATCATACTATATTCTCTGGGTGTTATTTTGTGAAAATCTTCATGTGCACGCCCATAATTGACGACCAACCTGAGTAGATAACGGATCCGTCTCCAAGGACGACATACCGACCATTGACGGCATCACTCCGTCATCAGAAGTGGGATTACCAGAAATATCATAGGAACACCCTACAGGATAATCAATTATCAATAATAGCAGAATCAAGATGCAACAACTATTGATGGCATTTACGTACCGGAAAATAAGGTCACCCTTACAGGAAAAGTTGAATTACACTGAACTTAAAATACCAGAATTGGAACTACCAAAGCCATGCTATGCCTGAGACCAAAAAGGCCATATATCCTTACGCGATACATTGTGTAACTTTTGCTCTCAATTTTCAGACACCAACGCATCGCCAGCATCTTACAACGACCGCGCACAGCAGAACAAATCAGCATCCATCGTCTGCTACTACTGTGGCGAGCAGGGCCACATCGCAACACTTCGCCGCAAGAAGGAGAGCAGTCTGAAGGGTGCCCCTGTTGAGCGCCGGGTAGAAGTCTGCACTGTCAAGCCAGCTAAGAACAAATTAGTATCAGAAACCGGTGAGAAGTTTTCATTTTGTTTTGATTCCGGTGACGAATACTCTCTGATAAGGGAAAGTAAAGCTAGTAGACACTGGTAAGCGACACCAAAATACAGTAGCTTTTTTAGGTATAGGCCCAACTAGCCTGCAATGTAAGCCAAAATAGCCAAATACTATCTACTGTTACGATACAAGGATATTCAGTGCAGTTACTATTTCATGTCGTGCTTAATTTTTGCCTTTCTTTCGGTATTATGATAGGATGAGACTTAAATATCATTGGGGTTCTTAGTTGAAGTTTCTAAACAGTGGCTTTTACTCAAGAAGATTAGTGTAGTCTCAGTTTGTGACATAGGATCAAAGGATAGTTGTTTTAATAATGTTGACACCGACATTGCCATGGAATATAGAAAGCAATTGCTATCGTTGCTTGAAGATAATTCTGACTATTCTGTTGTGAGTTACTTAAACTGGTGTGTTTTATGCGTTTGTTTCTGTATGCATTCAACCTAATAAAATCATTGTACTTCATGAAATTCCTGTGTGGCATTGGGCAGCTTGTGTAACTCATACCAGCCTGTGTGGCATTCCCAGCCTGTGTGGCAATCCACCTGTGTGGCACTTCTGCCTGTGTGGCACTCCGCCTGTGTGGCACTCCGCCTGTGTGGCATCCGCCTGTGTGGCACCCGCCTGTGTGGCATTCGCCTGTGTGGCACCCGCCTGTGTGGCAGTATAAACGTCCTTCTGCCTGTTTGGAATGAGCTATACACCCTGTAAGATGCTTTAAAGCCTGCGTGGCGCTTTGGAACCCTGTTTAGAGGACGTGTGCATACAATTACGAACTCACCGATTCATAATATTGCCATACTTGCTACTCGTGATTATGTCAGATAGGTCAGTGTGTAATGACTGAATGTATACTGTGTGTAGTTGTTATTTTGTTAACAGATGAGGACGATACTACACACGAGGACGTGTGAAGAGGCAGGATGGCCGTGACGGCGCGTGAACAATTTAATGGAGTTACTAAGATTAAAAATGAAACGTTATGATTAATTAGATCGCTATTATGTTCAGTACTATAATCGATATTGCTTTGTATTCGATTATTCATTTTTAGAGCGGGTAACACCGAATGGAGTTGTAGGTGTCATGGCGGCCGGATGACTGTCGAATTCGTTCACTTCCTTTCTGATTTTTGAAGTGTGCGCACTTCGTGACGGACAACCGAACGTGATGGACGCGTGCAAACCCATTGGCTCTTAATCCATTTTAATCCACGTGATACTATGTAGTTTTGCTTTAATAAGTTTCTTGTGAATTACAATTGTGATCATACTATATTCTCTGGGTGTTATTTTGTGAAAATCTTCATGTGCACGCCCATAATTGACGACCAACCTGAGTAGATAACGGATCCGTCTCCAGGGACGACATACCGACCATTCCCGGCATCACTCCGTCATATATATATATATATATATATCTTTGTTAAAAACCAAATCGGGTCGGAACGCGATCAGCGCGGAGTAAACATCGCGTTTGTGTTTATAAATTTTGTTAAATTGCAATTAAGTGATATCTGAGAAAATACTAGTGAGAGCATAAAAATAGAGTAAAGATTTATCAGTGTTCGTATTATCTACGCAAAATTATTTGTGAAATAAGGACAAATTGTTTTCAAACCCAAAAAATATTCGACGCTCTTAAGTAGACATTTTATCAAATCGCAGTGTGTGATTTTAAAGATTAACATATGAATACCTTGACCGTATGTACCTAGTACCTAGACAAAGGGTTAAAGCCATTAACCAGGACGTGATTTAAGTGGAAAGAACAAGTTAAGAAATCAAAATAAACTTCCGTAATACTTGCCTACCTTCCATTTGCCACAGCAAGTAAAAATTGGACTTTGGACTCCTCAACTGTTAACTGGATTGACAAAGCTGTTACCTACTTAGCTGTAGTATAATGCTATGGTATAATATAAGCGTCCATGCTATCGTTAATTTCGCATTCACATCCAACAGCGTAAATGGACCAGCGGCTTGAGTCGGTTAGAAGCAAATCGGTACATTAATATCCCGAGTTCAAATCCAGCAGACGCGTTATACTTTTTGCACACTTTTTGTTTTGTATGTAGTATATTTTCTAAGATAACATACTTTTTGGCTATTTGTTTGATTTTTTGACAGAGTTTTATATATTTTATATGTGTTATTAACAAAGATGGACAAAATGGAAACTGAGAATATTACATTTCGCACCCTTCAGCGACAGCGAGCAAATTCATTAGGCAACCTGAATGATTCATCCATATTAGAATCGACTAGGATTTGTTTTTCGCAAACAACATTAGACCAAAGTTCTACTTATGAAGCTTTGCAACAGAAGGTGTCTGACTTGGAAAACAACTTAATGATCGCAAATAACGAGGTGGACAACCTACTTGCCGAAAATGAGACGCTAAAAAAAGAGCTTCATAAGTCACATAAATTAAATGAAATTTACAGAAATATAGATTTTTGTGATGGAATCAATAGTCCTTTATCTGGAAGGAAGAGAAAATTACCCAGATTAACAACAACAACCGAATTCGGAAACACAATGTCCCCTTCTAAGAAAAGCACTGATTCTAATTCACAGGATCTCTTAATAATTCATTTGAATGGCAAAATTGCACAGTTATCAAAATGGCTCGAAGAAGAAAAGGAAAAGAATAACTCTTTAAAAATACGTGCGCAAAGCGAAACCAATGTTGAACACATTTGCATGAAAGACAATCACCAACCTTGTAAACATTCGAAGGCAAAGCTACATATATATAAGAAAACTAAAGTTTCAGGAAAATTAAGAAAAATTATGAAAAAGATAAAAACAATTCAAAGTAAATACAAAAAAATTACAAGGGAATGCAATACCCTTAAACTCAAGCTTACAGCAGTAAAAACTCAGAAGCAAATATTTGAAATCACTGAGTCGAAAGAGAATATTGAAACAAACGGGATTGTTATGGACAGTAGGCATATGATATCGGATGAGAAAAAACGCACTTTAATCTTCTCAGATGAAATAGGAAGAGGTTTATCGGCAAAATTGTATAATCAAACGAATAACACAAGCAAAGTAATAAATTATTGTAAGACAGGGGCTCAATATTATAAACATTTCGAATATTTTAATAACTTAACAAATGATTTGACAAATGACGATTTAGTCATAATACTAATAAGCAAATATGATAAAGGGTCGAGTTAAAGCGAAAGATATAGCTATACTAAAATAATAAATGATATCATTCAGAACCCGAATAGAAAATTTAATATTATAATTAGTGGTATGTATTATAACGGAATTAATGATTCAGATATTTATAAGGTAAATAGAACAATTGCTCAGATGGCCCAAATGTCAGAAAACGTCAAATACTTAGATATTAATTTGAAAAGAATTGAATATAAGACTACAAACTTTTACCATATCAGACAGGACATAGCAGATACTTTAAAATCATATATCGACAACGAAAGGCATCGAAATTTCCAAAGATAATTTGGCTAAATTAGAAATTTTACAAAATCATCAACCTTGCGAACATAGAAAGAAAAAAATTAAGAGATATAAAAAAATTCTAAGGAAGGCTATGTTTACTGCGAAAAAACTTCAATATAGCCATAGAATAAAGACATCGCGTAATAAAATAAAGGAAACTTGGCAAATAGTAGGAGAACAAGTGAGAAAAGGAAAAAAGCAAGCATCTAAGTCCACAATAGAGCTTATAAAGGATAATAACTCAAATGAAAATATAACTGACCCTAAAACTATAGCTAATGTATTCAATAATTATTTTCTAAATATTGCGCATACTTTAACAAATGATATTGACATAAATGCTACAGATTGCATGATGTACTTAAATAAAATTAAAA